>OY740776.1:48441224-49086764 GCA_963513935.1 Aphrophora alni | reverse complement strand
GTTATAAGTAAGACACAAAATTACAATTCCTCGATACGATTTTGAGGAAATATTGTTTCAAATGTACAAACAAAACGTATTGGCCGCCATCTTTCCGAAATGTTGCGCGAGTTATCGGTAAAATTTTTTTTTTAAATCAGTTCACGAATGATGGAAATAAACACAAATGTAGTCGACCGTCGCCATTAGAAGTTTGATTTTACGCTGAGACCTGTTTATTGTAGAAGCGAAGGTTAAATACTTTTTCTTTGACATCTAACATTTGGTTTATATTTATTTGTGTAAAGTTTTGCGACATTAAAAATTTTTTTTTTTTAAGACGATGACGCTTTTATTATAAGAAAGAAATTATAATCCTTGCTGAAGGCCAGAACGTAGCCTCGAGTTAGTTCTCACCTTATCAGGTCTCTCTTGACCGACTTTTGTTCTCTTCCGACCCTGACGTTGTTGAGTATCGAAGGATAAGGGTCTTTATTTGTTGTCCTAGACTAACACTACAAGTGAGCTGCATCGGTTAGTCTAGCAGGGATAAAGTAGGCTTTTAAAAAGTAGGTATTCATTATTTTTACTACATCATACACATTTTTGTTCGCTCATCATAGCTTTATTATATATATATATAATAAACACCCTTAACGAATAACCTAATATCATTAGAATCGGAAAAGAACAAAAGTTGGTCAAGAGAAACAGATAAGAAAATTGAAAGAGATCTAACCCAAGACTACATGAAACTCAGGTTTACCGAGTCTGTACTCATTGTAGTATTAATCTCTTGAGGGGTTTTTTTAACATTATTATTATTTAAATAAAGCAATGATGAGGGAGAAATAACGACAAGAAGTATAGTTTAGACATTTTAAGGGTTTCTTGTTTGAAAATTAAGAAACCTAAATGTATATTATGTAGTGAAGTGATGGGTGGAGGCCCGTTGCTAAGCAACCGATCCAAAGCGGCAGGGTACATGTTGCTTGATGCAGCCAGTCTTCGGTTGTGTGTGTAAAAGTGATATCCCCGTCTGTACGTTGACTTACTTAAGGTATGCTTTTTTAATTTCGGGGGATGTTATAAATAATTTGTCTCAGTGTTGTTGTTGTTGTTGTTACTTGAATGTTGAACAGTTTAATGAATCTTATATTTTATATTGTTATTTTTTTTTTTTTAGAGATGAGTCGAAAAACGATGTTAAGGAAATAACCGTTCCTAGGTAAACTCGCGAGAGAGTTTTTTTTTTGAGATTATGTCTGTGCGTGGATGATTTGTTGTGTGAGCATATTTTAGAGATTTAATGAGTGTAGGGCCTAGATGTCACACAAAATTACGTTTTTCTGAAAGTCAACCTTGAACGATGTCAGGGAAATCTCGGCTTTAAATCAAATACGATTAACCAGAGAGAAGTAAGTTTATGTCCGTGATAACATTTTCATTTTTGATTGACAACTAGAGAAATTAAATTTTTGTAGATTAATTTGATTCGCTTTCGGAGACGAGAAAGTCTGTGCAATATTTTGGCACCGTTGTAAGTATGCGAATCCTATTCATTCGAAGTGTGTCTACCTTCAGAGGCTGGTCACTTTTATTAGAGAGTTTACTTTATAGAGTTACTAATACGTTCTTAGGAGATCGCGTTTTGTAAGTGGCTGTGTTTTAGTTGACGTTTTATGTATTTCTTCCTCTCAAATATCGCATTATACTGTGCACTGCTCTACAGCCCGAAAGTGTCGACAGATTTTTATCAAATTTTGTTCATATTTCGGGACTTTTAAATTTTTTTTTTTTCAATCACTCAAAATTTGAGGATATGGATTGTGGTTTAAGGAAAAACCCAAAAATACGAATTTATCAAAATCGGCTTTAAAGATTTTGATAAAATTTTTTCTCAAGTGTAGACAATTTCCGGTTCTTGAATAAAAACACAAAATCGACCATCAGGCGTTATACAAGTGTTCATGAAATGTTTTACAAAAGATAATTTGTATTAAAATAGGTCTTAAAACTCTTTCTTCCGTGTCTCCGCCATTTTGTAACTTTTCAATATCCAGATATAACTACAAAACGAATAGAGAATAACAGATTTTACGGAACGTTTTAATACGATTTCAAAATGGTGGACAATTAATATTTACAGAGAAACGAATATTTGTAAATGACCGCCATTTTGTTAGGTTAGGTGAGAAACTATTCGATGTTTTGAAATGAATAGTATGAAAGTTTCTACAAAATTTGATAACTCTATCTCTATTCGTTCTGGAGTTTTCTCTTATTAAGAAAAACAAGGAAGTGTTTTAGAGCATGTGTTTATATAATTTTTGATATCACTAATCGTTTCCATAAGTTTGGCAAGACCCTGTGTAATTTCTCAAAATCGGCTCTATCGATTTCGTTGAAATTTTATTTAACTGTGAAGACACAAAAACATGTAACGGCTTCTGGGAACTTTTAAATTTTAACATTTGTGTGGTAATAATAAGTATCAATTAGGTAACTTGAGAACGGCAAAACGGAAACAATATTAGATATGTCTACTTAGGAATTCATTCCATACAATTAGAGAAACCGGTTCTCCATAGTCTATTTCCATGTAGAAACCAGAGCAATAGCTCCTTCCGAGACATAAGCCCCTTCCAGGCCGATAGCCTCTTTAGGGGGGGGGGGGCATCAAACACACACAGACGCCGTACAAAAACCACTTTTATCGTCTCGGAAATTTAGAAAAAAAGAATTGAAAATGCATAAATGGCGGTCATTTAAAACAGTTTTTGTTCTTATCTCGTGTGTCTATAACACACTAAATTAGATAAAAACTTGCAGATTTCAATTCTGCATGTAATGGTACCAACCCCACATCTCTACGATGGTAAATAGTGAAGTTTTAGTTTAAAATGTAATATCTGTAACCTCCTAAAAATATGATATCGATACGAAATCCGGAATAAATTTGACAATAAATAGCGAACTTATTGTCAAAAAATAAATCGGTATTGATTTTCATACAGCTGACGTCAAGAAGTTCTCAAAACCCATGTAACAACTGTTTTAAATCCTACTGATCAATCAATACAATTTTTAAAAAAAGAACCAAATTTTGTGCAATACAATTATCGGATCTGCTTGTATTGCATTGTATATGATTCGCTTGTATTACTTTATATGTTTGGAGTAGACTTCCACGCGAATGAATCACACTCAAGCTTGTCTGTAATATTTTATTCAATAAGTCTTGAATAGCTGAGGGATATTTCTTTTTGTCAAGTTGCACAAACTAACTGTATTTACAAAGTCAACAAGTCTATATCTTTGAATAAATACGAACAGGTTATGCTATTCCCAAGTAAATAAACGCTACAAAAACATTTCCAATGACTTTCTTACTAACAAGGGAAGCAAAACCAACAAAAATGTCAGTTGGGCAATTTGTGTATTTAATATTTGAATAAACATTCACTTCCCTCGCAGCTAGCCCTCTAAATACTCTTAGAACCAAGATTTGCTCAAGAGAGGGATCTAACCCAACCATAAATAGATCCAGCTAGGTTCCCTCTGGACTGTCATTTTTAAATGAGTCCCTGAATCAAATCGAGCTTTCAATTCAAAAGTAGATTTTGGGTGATTAATTTTACGTTTTGCTAAAATTTGAACGAAATTGGTAGAGCCGATTTTGAGAAATCACGTCATTTATAACAGCCATGATAAACTGATATTCTGGTTTGTCTACCCTTAACTCACGTACCAGTGAAGAGATGGACATCAATACGTTTTGTTTGTTTTGTTTTTTCCCTGCAGTTATCCCCCGAAATTTGAATTATGAAAAACATTAAATAAGAAACTCCCTAGATAGCCAACGCCCAATTACGAAATTTGATTGAAATTGGCCAACAAGTTTCTCTATATTAAGAAGTAAAAAGGAAAATTTAAATAAATACACAAGTAAACATATACAATTTATTAGCTTTCTTATTTAAGGTATAATGGAGCTCCGATGAGAAACGATAGAATTTTACGACAGTCTGTGTGTTCCAACTCTCCTATCTATTTACAATATCATGGTGTGGGAGGGAGGTTGTAAACACACAGGGTCAAGTTTATTTATTCTCAATATTTGGGCTTTTACATAATAACTACGAGGAGCTCAGCCGCACTGGGCTCGATATACAATTGTTTGTCTTTTTACTTTTTACTGTTTTCTTCCATTTTGGTTACTTTTTGAATTTTAATACTTTTAAAAATTGTTTTTAGTTTTTTCCTTTCATTTTTAATTAAACAAAGACCAGAGCACGGTGGTGACAATATATACAGATACACTTTCAAAAGTCCCTTACCACACTTGGGAATAAACAAAATAACAAAAAACAAAAATTTTTTGTCAAAAGTAAAATGTTTATTCCTATTAGACCCTTATAGCTATTACAACAACAAAGTTGTCATCTTCAGAGGGAATCTTAACAAATTTAGTCTTTGTTTTTTCTCTTACTTTTTACATTTTATACTTTCTTTAATTTTCGTTACTTTTTGCATTTTTATTTTTGTTCCTTTTTACATTTTCATAATTAATTTTTTTGTCATTGTTTAGATTTTCATACTTTCTTTCATTTTTGTTACTTTTTACAGTTTCTACTTTCTTTAATTTTCGAACTTTTTGAATTTTTTAATTTTCGTACTTTTAAATTTATTTACATTTTATTTTTGTTAATTTTTACATTTTTCTATTTTCTTTGATTTTGCTACTTTCTTAAATATGTGATACTGTTTACAATTATACTTTTTTGTTGGTTGCATTTATTAATTTTTGTTACTTTTTTTTATATTGGTATTTTCTTTGCTTCCGTAAATTTTTGTTAATATTTATTTTTACTAACTATCTTAAATTTATGCTACTTTTTTTTCTAGTATTTCATATCCTTATTTCGATTCATATTTGTATTAATTACTTAAATGATTTTAGTTACTCTTTTTCATATTTTAAATGTGTGCTACTCTTTAAAAAAAAAATCTTTCTCTCTTTCTTAAATGTTTGTCACTTTACAAAGTTTATCCGCCCTTATTTTTTCAGTTTAATATTGAGTTTACAACATTTTGAAAGCTCCCTGATGGCAAGCAATAGCTGGAAAATCCCCATGGGACATTTTATTAAAGATTTCCTCCCTACTTCCAAAGACAAATAGTCTACACAGCAAAACCATGATATTACGTTATAACAAGATCGGGAACATAATAAATCCATTAAACTGTAAATCTAGTCTATAAAGTGTAGTCGTTACGTTTGTTACGAAGTAGACTCCTTGTTGTCTATAACTACTGTACAAGTTACAACAACAACACATTCAATATCTGCTTGTACTACATTGTATGATGGCATTGGGGAAGTCCTTTAATGGAGTTCATCTACTTGTTGGTTTTGGGAGGGTGTGTATATTTTCAATTTTCAATTAAAAAGCTGTATTTTTTCCCAATCAATATAGTATTTTACCGATACCACTATTGTTATAAATGAACTTTGACCGTCTTTTCCTTGAGGACGTGTGGAAAGCAAGTTTAGGTCTTATGTGAGGCGTCCATAGGTCTAACAGAACTGACATTCATGGGAACGAATACTTTTGGTGAGTGAGAAAGTTTGTGCAATTTTTGCAACGTTTATTGTATTTAGTGAGATGGGGAAGGGGTGGTTATATTTTGAATTTTTAAATAAATATAATTATTTCTTCAAATTAATAACAAGTTATTTTAATGTCTGTCTTTACGATTCTACTCTTAAATCATCTTGATGAAGCAGCAAACACTTGTCAGTTTAGTTGCTTTAATGTAAAAAGGCGAACATAAAATGTGTCACGTGATGTTGCAAACGGGTGTAGTAATCCCGAGGTATCTAGCTGGATGTACACCTTTCTTCAACTATCGTAAGAGGCTTACATCTCGAGAGGGACTATGGGTCTCGGAAGGGGATAACATCTCGAGGGGACTATGGGTCTCGGAAGGGGATAACATCTCGAGAGGGACTATGGGTCTCGGAAGGGGATAACATCTCGAGAGGACTATGGGTCTCGGAAGGGGATAACATCTCGAGAGGGACTATGGGTCTCGGAAGGGGATAACATCTCGAGAGGACTATGGGTCTCGGAAGGGGATAACATCTCGAGAGGGACTATGGGCCTCGGAAGGGGATAACATCTCGAGAGGACTATGGGTCTCGGAAGGGGATAACATCTCGAGGGGACTATGGGTCTCGGAAGGGGATAACATCTCGAGAGGGACTATGGGTCTCGGAAGGGGATAACATCTCGAGGGGACTATGTGTCTCGGAAGGGGATAACATCTCGAGAGGGACTATGGGTCTCGGAAGGGGATAACATCTCGAGGGGACTATGGGTCTCGGAAGGGGATAACATCTCGAGAGGGACTATGGGCCTCGGAAGAGGGTAACGTTTCGAGAGGGATCATGGCCTCGGAATAGGATAACGTTTCGAGAGGGGTCATGGCCTCGAAAGAGGATAACATCTCGAGAGAGACCATTACCTCAGAAGAGGATAACGTCTCGAGAGAGACCATGGCCTCCCTCGGAAGAGGATAACGTCTCGAAAGGGACCATGACCTTCCTCAGAAAAGGATAACGTTTCGAGAGGGACCATGGCCTCCCTCAGAAAAGGATAACGTCTCGGAGAGACCATGGCCTTCCTCAGAAGAGGATAACGTCTCGAAAGGGACCATGACCTTCCTCAGAAAAGGCTAACGTCTCGAGAGAGACCATGGTCTCCCTCAGAAAAGGATAACGTCTCGTGAGGGATTATTACATCTTACTGGGCAAGTCAGTGTTTTGGATTTTTAATTAATGATATTATATGTAAAGGAGAAACCTATATTAGTGTGCAGATGCCACGTTTAACAATTGTTTATTGTTGTTTTAGGTGAAAGTGGACATACAACAACATGAAGACGTCTTCCTTCTCTCTGAGAGTGATGCGACGGGTGAGTCACACAATAGTTAAAACTAATAATTTATTGGTAAGGAAAATTAAATTACGAATTTCTCAAAATCGGTTCTAACGACGATCAAATGTTGCTCACGAGTACGCAAACTAGACGTATCTCTCCAAACATGTCGCTCCGTGAGTTATTAGTAAAACATCAGCCACGGCGCTGTTTTCTCAAAAACCGCTCTACTGATTTCGTTAACATTTTTACGGTAGGGGAAACCATGTGCAAAATTGCAAGTAAAAATATTTTAGGTTAAACTCAATAGTGGAGTAAATATATAATTTAAAAAATGTCAAGACGGAGACATCCAATTTGGGGGGGGGGGGTTAGGTTATAGTTTCATTCCGTACTGCAGGAAATTACCATAACTCCAAGTACTGTATAACAATAGTTGGAAAATAGTTTTTAAAAATTAAATATCTCGAGATCTAATTGACGGATTTTAATGAAACCGATGTCAAAATGTTCCTTACAACACGTCTCGACTATTGTAAACAAATAAAAATGTTGAACCAAACCTCTAATATTTAAGTATGTCATTTTGATAAGAAATATTCTAAATGAGCTCTTTTTATGTATTTTCAGGTGGTTCTACGATTATTTTAATATCAAGTCTTATACTTTTTTCATAGTTAAATATATTTTTGTTTTTAAAAATAATGTCGGAAAGTTATTTTTTATAAAAGTAATACAAAGTTGGAGATAATACGATAAAAATAAGACTTGTTTATATTTTTCTCCAGAAGGGAGCATCTTTATCTTCTCTGAAGTAATTTCCTGTCAAATTTTCGAAGTTAAGTTTTCACTTGATTTAACGTTTTCAATTCCCCTGATAATTTTTTTTTTTCGTTGTAAAAATATCTCGAGTTTATTCAGTAGTTGGGATGAAAATAATAATATTTAGTGTTTTAATAAGAAAATATCCAGTCATTAAACATACAAGGGTGTTTTATTTAGTAACTAAATGTGTTCGATGATAGAATTTTGCAAACGTATTTAAAAAGTATTTGGCTTCAAAAATGGGGCAAATAAAAATTGTGTGAGTATTTCACACCAGATGTTTTAAAAAGAAAATCATGACTGTTAGGATCTCTTTACAAATTTGAAATTTTCTGCTTCTTTTGGAAAAAATACAATGTTCATAATTTTGTTTTTTGTTTTGTATTTTTCCAAAAGGAAAATTAGTTTTCACGTAAAATCGGGGGAAATCTTTCATTCTTGGCAGAGCCAAGTGTGTCTAAATAAACAAATTTGTCAAAATCGTTGAATCCAGATCTCGTCATGAAGAGCGCAAGTAGGGTTTGCATCGATTTGGTACTGGAGGCAAAAGATTATTGGATCCCGCTCCTTGGTTGCCAAGACAACAGCATTCTCTTGTGAGCACAATGATAGGACTCCGTTAGTTTATACAGAGTGTTCCGTAAATCATCTGTACAACCGGTTCACCCAAATTTAGTGTGAAAATTCCTCAAATAATTGGGTACCGGAAAATTTAAACGGCTAATTTTTCGGAAAATGTCCTCAAAAAAAATTATTATTTTTACATGATTCTTTTTTTTTTATTGTTATAAAAACACATTTACAGTTGAAACTATGCGTAATTACTACACTTTTATGACATTTCAAAAATTAGGTGAGGATAGTTGGAATTTGCAAATTTTTCAATTATTTTTTAAAATTGTTTTCAGATAATGTCTGTATTTCCATGTTATTTTGGCGAATTTCTGTCTTTAATAATTCTTTAATATTATCACAAAATATAATATTCCCATTGTCCCCATCTACTCAATTTCGGTTTCCCAAAAATAAATTGTTTGACTTTTTTTTCAGACTATTTTTTAGATTTTTAATTAAAATCTACAAATTTTTAAGTAATTTTGTATGTAATAAGTTTAATAATACACGATGTATGGATAATAAAACACTTTCAAAATAGCCGCCATTTTCAAGCCGATATGTTTCAATAGGGGTTCTACATAAAGCGCACTATAGTCTCATATCCAGAGATTTCGTGATCAGTCATTGGGTTTTGATAAACTCCAGGATTACTAAAAGTATCACCAAACCATTTCTCCAATGTGTAGGTCAACTCTAAATTAGGTTTTAGGAATCCCTATTTTTTAAATTTGAAACATAAAAAAAATCAACTCTTGAAAATCTCAAAAACATTTAATTGTCTGTAGCTCCTAAATGGTTAGAGATATCGGAACATACCCAAGAATTAAAAGTCTTAAAGTAATGTGTTTTTTTATCCAAAATCGGTGTAAAAATAAATGTTCCTATAAGAAAATGTACACACACACCATCATATTGGAAAAAAGTGCGTGATGTGAAACATTTGGTAATACCTCTAGTTCTAAATTAAAAGTTACCTTTAAAAGTTTTTTTTTTTTTTAACTTTAGTACTTATCGAATAAAACAGCGATCACACCTGTTTCAATCACCCTGTATATTAAAACTTGTTTCGTTTGAGGTTTAAATGACGACGACGTCCATTACGTAATGTTTCAATGTAAAGCCAACTTGAAGATGTTATAACAGCTCTATGGCCAAATATTTGGCTTTTTTACCAGTAACTTAGGAACCGATGAAAGATGACTAATTGATTTTGTTGACTTTTGATATTGATAGCAGAAATTCAATATCAAAATCTGTTAATGCGTTTAGGCTGAAGAACACTGGACGGGCATAATTCCAAATAAAAACAGTTTTTGGATTCAGAAGACCTCGTAACGTTCAGAAAAACTCGACACGTAACTCTCCCTATACTATGTAACTTAGCAAAGTTTGTGTAATACATGAATATCAAACAAGTAGTAATTTTAAATAAGAAATGAGTGTTGACAGACTGATAAGATGCCGACTTTGTACTGACGCCTAGGAGTGTCTCTCATTAGGTGGGGGGCGACAGTTTCAATCATCTCCTTCCCCTCTTCTCACATCTGTTTCCATTATTGTTGTCTTTCTAAAGCACACAGAGCATTTCTATTAAAAGAAAATGAGAGCTTTTGTGTTGGTAATTTAATAAAATCTGTTGAAGAAATAGAATATGTTGACATAGATGTAATTTGTTCAATTAATTGTGACTCCAAGACCTTCGTGGTAAAGTAAAATTTGAAAATAATATCAGAAATCTCTCCCGCGGCAGTGGTCTTTCTCGTGACATTTGCCTCCTTCAGAACTTAAGACCTTTCCGTTGCTATGATCACTGCCTAGACTTTGTCTCTTCCGAAGGTATGATGCATTGCGAGACGTTCCCCCTCCGAATCGTTTGCCTCTTCCGAGACGTTTATCCCCTTCGGAGCAATCGGGACATTAGACATTTCCATGGCTACAGTCACTGTCTAGACTTTGTCTCTTCCAAAGGTATGATGCATTGCGAGACGTTCCCCCTCCGAATCGTTTGCCTCTTCCGAGACGTTTATCCCCTTCGGAGTAATCGGGACATTAGACATTTCCATGGCTACAGTCACTGTCTAGACTTTGTCTCTTCCGAAGGTATGATGCATTGCGAGACGTTCCTCCTCCGAATCGTTTGCCTCTTCCGAGACGTTTATCCCCTTCGGAGCAATCGGGACATTAGACATTTCCATGGCTACAGTCACTGTCTAGACTTTGTCTCTTCCGAAGGTATGATGCATTGCGAGACGTTCCCCCTCCGAATCGTTTGCCTCTTCCGAGACGTTTATCCCCTTCGGAGCAATCGGGACATTAGACATTTCCATGGCTACAGTCACTGTCTAGACTTTGTCTCTTCCGAAGGTATGATGCATTGCGAGACGTTCCCCCTCCGAATCGTTTGCCTCTTCCGAGACGTTTATCCCCTTCGGAGCAATCGGGACATTAGACATTTCCATGGCTACAGTCACTGTCTAGACTTTGTCTCTTCCGAAGGTATGATGCATTGCGAGACGTTCCCCCTCCAAATCTTTTGCCTCTTCAGAGACGTTTATCCCCTTCGGAGCAATCGGGACATTAGACCTTTCCATGGCTACAGTCACTGTCTAGACTTTGTCTCTTCCAAAGGTATGATGCATTGCGAGACGTTCCCCCTCCGAATCGTTTGCCTCTTCCGAGACGTTTATCCCCTTCGGAGTAATCGGGACATTAGACATTTCCATGGCTACAGTCACTGTCTAGACTTTGTCTCTTCCAAAGGTATGATGCATTGCGAGACGTCCCCCCTCCGAATCGTTTGCCTCTTCCGAGACGTTTATCCCCTTCGGAGTAATCGGGACATTAGACATTTCCATGGCTACAGTCACTGTCTAGACTTTGTCTCTTCCAAAGGTATGATGCATTGCGAGACGTTCCCCCTCCGAATCGTTTGCCTCTTCCGAGACGTTTATCCCCTTCGGAGTAATCGGGACATTAGACATTTCCATGGCTACAGTCACTGTCTAGACTTTGTCTCTTCCAAAGGTATGATGCATTGCGAGACGTTCCCCCTCCGAATCGTTTGCCTCTTCCGAGACGTTTATCCCCTTCGGAGTAATCGGGACATTAGACATTTCCATGGCTACAGTCACTGTCTAGACTTTGTCTCTTCCAAAGGTATGATGCATTGCGAGACGTTCCCCCTCCGAATCGTTTGCCTCTTCCGAGACGTTTATCCCCTTCGGAGTAATCGGGACATTAGACATTTCCATGGCTACAGTCACTGTCTAGACTTTGTCTCTTCCAAAGGTATGATGCAACGTTTTCCCCCCTTCCGAGACATTACTCCCTCCGAATCTTTTACCTCTACCGAGACGTTTGCCCCTTTCGAAAGGTTAGCCCCTTCGGGGCGATAGTCCCAATCTGGACATTATACCTTTCCGTGGCTGTGAACACTTCCTTGACGTCCATTTTGAAATGTTTCCTTCTTCCGAGAAGTTTGCCTCTTTCAGGGCTATGATCTCTTCCGAGACGTTGTATGAGACATTCCAGGATCAAAGAACGAAAGGAAATAATCGAAAATATAAGAATTTATGTGGCGTCTGAAAGGAACAATTATGCCAAATATCGGCCCAAACCAAACTGTTTTTAACGTTTAAATCTTACATTTAATTCGCTGAGGAATATCAGCGCCAGTCGTGTATTTCTTTACTATAGGGCCGATTTTATTTTAATTATTGAGGTGTCAAATTAAACAGTGTTACTTGCAGAATTACCGAAAATTATCATTTCTCTGAAAACACTTCTTGTGTAATAAATTTATCATTTAAATTTACACGCCTCTTATGGGTAAACAACATGTTTCACAACAAAAATAATTTGAAACAGCTGTGATAAAATCTCAAATAGGTTTCATTTTGGGTCTGAATTTTGTATCTCGCAAGAGTTAACGACCTAAGTATACATATTGTATAGCACTTACTTCCCGCAAAGTTCTTATGGCTTATTGAAGTGTGTCGGAGCGTATTTAGAGGATGGAAAACAAAATGGTGGCATCAAGAAGACCGAAACAGTTACCGGTCAAAATGCCAATGAATCGTGAAGTAAACCGACAGGTTCAACGTTTTTGTTATATGTTTCTAACCTAACCTAACCTAACCTAACCTAACCTAGGCTAGCCTAACGTAACCTTACCTAACCTAACCTAGCCTAGCCTAGCCTAACCTAACCTAACCTAACCTAACCTAACCTAACCTAACCTAACTAACCTAACCTAGCCTAGCCTAGCCTAACCTAACCTAACCTAACCTAGCCTAGCGTAACCTAACCTAACCTAACCTAGGCTAGCCTAACGTAACCTTACCTAACCTAACCTAACCTAACCTAACCTAACCTAACCTTGCCTGGCCTAACCTAGCCGATAGGAGAATAACGAAGTTAATTCTATCAATACTATATTATGTCAATGCCTAGGTGGAGGTCGCCAATCGAGAATCGTATCATATCATCGTCATGTAAACACATAGAGCTTTATAATAAGGTTACTTGTGTCAAAACAAATCAAAACTCCAAACAAAGACTTGACATTGCGGAAATTAAATTACAACCAACCGTGATGAACTCGTCTCCACCGACCGTGACGATATTATCCTTTGTTGTTACCGTATTCATTTTAATGCCAGACTTTTAGTTATAGCAACGCAAAGTTTTCAGTCTGCCTGTTGGCTTTCGATTTACATCCAGTTTTCTTTGTCGTTATTGATCCGTAATTCATTGAAATCGGTTCAGTATCTCTCGAGTTATTGTCGCACGTACCAAAAACAAATATTTTTGATATATTTTACACATTAACAAAACAAATTGATGGTATTCATATCCAGCCCCACCGTACAATGCAAAGATTTCTCAGAAAAAAAATCTCCAAAATGGAGTATTTTTAGATGAAACTTGGATAAAAGAGAATGAACCGACGACGCAATGGAGGCAACTCTTGGCACTAGCGTAGGAAAAAGAAAAAGATTGATTATTTGTCATGGAGGAAGTAGCAGTGGCTGGGATTAATGAATTCAGAGATTACGACGAAGAAATGAACAGAATAGTGTTTTGAAAGTTGGTTTTTCCAACTCATTCCCATCTTGCACACGTTACGTGTTAATGCACGAAAATATTAGCGATAACTTGAGAAACGTGTTTTATAACATCCCAATTGCCGATTTTTAAACTTTTTTTTTTTTACTGATAATCCACGATACAATATTTTTGAAGAAATATCGACCGAAATGTTTTTGGGTCCTTAGAGACTCGAGTAAAATATAATCGAAACCGTTTGAGCCGATTTTGAGAAAATCTTAATTTATTGTTTTTTTTAATGGCAGCTCAAATTTTGAGTTATCACAAAAATTGAGTAAATCGTCCGGAGATTTTCGTAATGTGATTACACTTTTGGTCTGTACAACCCTAAACATACTACAGATAGATGTGATTTAAAAAAAAACAAACTTTCTTTGGACTCAGAGGACCTCAAAATTGATTCACATGCAAAGAATCGACATCGATTTATTGACAGACTACGTATATGGTGTGATAAAAGACAACATGACATGGAGCGCCTTCATTTTGTTGCTTATACATTTTGCCACACGGAACTACTTTGCGTGAAACATATCTAACAATCGCAATGGGCGGTCTTCGAATGTGTCGCACACAAAATTATATTATTAAGACATACGGTGGCACAACATTGTTGTGTGAAGTTAGAAACTAATATTTAAATAGAATTATGGCTGCTAAATCGCTATTTGATTAAAATCAAGGTTTATACATAAAAGTTGAACAGTTATTATTCGTGAACAGTTATTTTCATTCACTTGTGATACAGTGATTTGGGTCATTAAACTTCAACAAAATTTAAACGCCAAATTTAAGACAAAACAGTTCCACAGATGAATTTGTCGTTTTGTATTTCTGAATTGTCATTTTTAGAGGAGATGACGACCGATACATTTTTTCGATTGAAGGATATATTTGTGAGATATTTTTCCAAATTCTACGTTAACCCTCCAGTACTGGCGCCTAGTCTCACAGATCGTATGTTTATGTTAATGACAACTAGTGGGCGAGGTTTAGTTTACTGTGGTGTGAGTAGTCCATATCTCATTATGTAAATAATAGTCATTTGGGTCGGCGAGAGTTGGCGTCGATGTTTGTACATTAAATGTTGAAATGTTAAATTATATTTACACATTAAGTCGGAGACGGTACTTTGAAATTATTACCACTTATTGCACATCTCATTCTTATTTCTAGGGGGACGGCCGACAAAGAGTAAGTAGGAAATCTTAAATGAGAGCATAGGTCGAGTTGTACATCGAATTATAGGTCTTTATGAGTAGAACACAGTGCCGCAAACCCGACCTCAAAAGGTTCATCAAAATTTAACGTAAAAAAATGCGAGTTTCTATAAGAAATTTAAATACATTTAAAAAAAAATCAAGTGAGGTCACCCATTTGAAAGTTTTCTATAATCTTGTAGTTTCAGAGATCCCAATGGTTATTAACTAGAACAAACATCTGTTGTGAGACAACTATAACTGTTAAGGCTCAGGAATAACCTCGACCGCCATTAAGCTTTGGGGGTACGAGCGATGCAAGTAAGACGGCGTTCATTATAAGTTTTAATTTTTTTATTTGCAAATACCGAACTTTAGATTTTGTTTTTGTGACGGTTAGTTTTTATTTGGTTTTGGGGATGGGTGAGTGTTTGTAACGTTGTTGTTAAGAAAGTGACACTATCATTGAAATGTTGTTTTTTTGTTGGCCCTTAAAAAGGTCAATTTTTTTTTAAATCTCTAGAATGTCGTCAATTAAGTCATAGTCGAGATCCTGCTAAATCGCATTTACTCCATTTCATTAAAACCCTATGATCCGTTTTCAAAATAAACATTACAAAAATACAATAGTTGAATAGCACGGGGTCATTGTCTTAACTAGATTGTATACAATTTGCAATATATCAGGTTTTAAAAGGATCGTTCTGTCAGAGAACGAACTGTTACTATGACAACGCTAACACCACGGCACACAGTATTACCAGCATCAGCGTTTATAAATTCCCTTCCTCGCTTTGTAAGTCGGATTGGAAATGTTATTGCTCTTCCTTTTCCGGTTTGAATTGTGTAGTAGACCGATAGAGTTTTTAATTTCAGAAACGCGTCTTATGACGCTGAATTTATCCCTTCAATATAATAGTTCTAACACTTGCTGATATGGCTGATAGAGGACTGATGAAGGTTTTAATTTCAGAAACGCGTCATTACGCTGAATTTATCCCTTCAATGTAATAGTTCTAACACTTGCTGATATGGCTGATAGAGGACTGATGAAGGTTTTAATTTCAGAAACGCGTCATTACGCTGAATTTATCCCTTCAATGTAATAGTTCTAACACTTGCTGATATGGCTGATAGAGGACTGATGAAGGTTTTAATTTCAGAAACGCGTCATTACGCTGAATTTATCCCTTCAATGTAATAGTTCTAACACTTGCTGATATGGCTGATAGAGGACTGATGAAGGTTTTAATTTCATAAAACGCGTTATATGACGCTGAATTTATCCCTTCAATGTAATAGTTCTAACACTTACTGATATGGCTGATAGAGGACTGATGAAGGTTTTAATTTCATAAAACGCGTTATATGACGCTGAATTTATCCCTTCAATGTAATAGTTCTAACACTTGCTGATATGGCTGATAGAGGACTGATGAAGGTTTTAATTTCATAAAACGCGTTATATGACGCTGAATTTATCCCTTCAATGTAATAGTTCTAACACTTACTGATATGGCTGATAGAGGACTGATGAAGGTTTTAATTTCATAAAACGCGTCATATAACGCTGAATTTATCCCTTCAATGTAATAGTTCTAACACTTACTGATATGGCTGATAGAGGACTGGTGAAGGTTTTAATTTCATAAAACGCGTCATATAACGCTGAATTTATCCCTTCAATGTAATAGTTCTAACACTTACTGATATGGCTGATAGAGGACTGATGAAGGTTTTAATTTCATAAAACGCGTTATTACGCTGAATTTATCCCTTCAATGTAATAGTTCTAACACTTGCTGATATGGCTGATAGAGGACTGATGAAGGTTTTAATTTCATAAAACGCGTTATTACGCTGAATTTATCCCTTCAATGTAATAGTTCTAACACTTGCTGATATGGCTGATAGAGGACTGATGAAGGTTTTAATTTCATAAAACGCGTTATTACGCTGAATAGTTCTAATTCTTAGCTGGAAGAACGCGATGTTGAGAAACAACATATCTGACAGCTTCAATGGGGGGACTTTTAAGTGAACATTTTTGGGATATACTCAAATTTTCAAAAATTTTCCGCCATTTTCCAATATGGCGCCCAAATTGAAAATTTGTTATTGAAACTCATATATTTTACGATGATTTTGAATAGAAAAAGTAATTTTTAAGACTTTTGTTATTCGTTGTATTTTTTACATAAACTTAACCGTTAGAGCCATTCATTCTTTGACTCTCAGTGCCGCAGTAGTTTGGTCACTTAATATACATTTTCAAAATTAACTTTGTTTTCAAATCAAATTTTTAAGCCTAAATCATTATGAAGAAACTTGATTGTATGAGTTTTGTTGTCCACTTCGATTTTCTCTATTTGTAGATTCTGGAGAACTTCTGTAAAAAAAAAAAAAAAATTAATGATATAAGAGACAAAGAAACGCGTTTTCTATATCTTGAATTTGTAAAAATCACTACATAAAACCAGATACAAGATTTATGTAGTGTCACATCTTCTCTCCTAAAATCAGTTTAGTTAGGGTGTGCACCGCACATTTGTATATACAGTACAACGCCGACATGTTGTATTCGCACGGTCTGGGTTTTATTTGACAGATAGTTGCGGTTGCTATGGTAACGTTACAAACCGCAGTGTTGACAACTATCTCGTACATATATTCCCTTTCTTTTCAGTTTACATTAAGGTGTACCTCTCTCTCTCTCTCTCTCTCTCTCACACACACAGATACAGATACAGTCAAGGGAAAAAAATGTCTGTCTGTCGCAACACGTGGACAGATTTCAATCAAATTTAGTAGGTGGACATATTATTGACTTGTTTTTTTTTTTTTTTTTTTTTTTTTTTTTCAATTACCATAATAAAAAACATAAAACTACTATTTTCTCTAAATTGTATTAATTATTTTGATCAAATTTTGTTCAAATAATAATAATAACAATTTATTCCCAGAGAAAAATAAAAAGCCGACCCAAGAGAGGTGATCGGTTTACATGTTTTGTTTTATAAGTAGTGAAAAAACTGAAAAACTACGTCACTATTATGAGCTGGTGGTATTAATTTTATCCTGATATTAAGTGGAAGGTCTTGAGCGGAGTTCATCAAAAGGTTTTCTAGGAATCCTTCAGTTGACTTTCCTTCCTTTAAAATCCGAATTTCACCAGTAGTCATAAAACTATACACGTAAACAAGACTATTTAAAATGTAAAGATATAATAAATAGAATAAAATTGTGTTCAACATAAAAAGTGACGGTTTTCATGAAAAGTTGGCAGCCTTTTCATTGAAAAGGAAAATGGCGGTAAAAAAGATGGAATAAACCATTTTATTACAGACGAAAAAATACGTAAAGTTCACCCATTTAAAGTTTTCTGTAAATCTTATAGTTTCAGAGATCCCAATGGGTGGCCCATTTGAAAAAGACACTACAAAAATTCCTTCCATTGTTCCACACTAATGTTATATAGAACTCGAAATCAGAAATGATTAAGAATGCAAATTAGAAGAAAATTAGATTCAAATACATTTCCAAGGTAAAATCGTAATATGAAGAAACTCCAGAGGTAAAATTAATTTGACACTGTGTGAAAACGTTTACACTTGATTGCATTTGTATGGGGGTGGGGGGAATTTCCTAGCGTTACAGTTGGCAACACTCTGCGGTGTTAGCGTTGCTATGGAAACCACGTTGCTATGGCAAATAAAGCGACATATTGCAAATCAAGTTGCCAATGAATGTATATGGAGCAATGGTTAATTTGAGAATATTTCATAGAATGAAATTTAATATAACGTTGATTTTTAATAAATTATAAATAGGGTGTTTCCTGAAATATCACTTTTAATTTGAAAGAATTAAAAGCTAGTTTTTGTCATATTTGACATTAGGATATCTCATACATAGAAAGTTATGCCATGGGTCAAACAACAAAAAGAAGAGAGTATTTTTTAAGAATATCCGTTTGTATTGTATCCTAGAGCACAAACAATGTGGTCGATTAAAAACACATTTAGGTATAGTTAGAGACATAAGGGATAGTTTTCTCAATGCTTTAGAATACATTTTGTTTAAAATTATCTTTCGGCACTTCCCCAAGAATGTAGGCTTCAGAGTGAAAACTAATCATCGAGGGATTATAAAACACGTACATTTTCAAAAATCAGCTTTTAACAAATTACGTCTTTTATTAAACAGCCCCGTGCCAGGATACTTGGATATTTTACCAAAAACCAATACGATTTTGACTAGATCATTGGAGACTACATTCGAGAAAATCGTAATTTTGTGTTATTTCCGATAACTACCTCCAAATTTTGACTTATGTTTGGTGTAGGTAGCCTTTGTCAAGTCGATATCCTACCAACTCTAAGACTTGGCAGATTGGTCTGGGTCACAAACTGTCCATGGTTTGATCAAAATCACTTGGACTGATTTCAAATTCTTCCGGCCTTCTAAACGACTTTTCTCGGTTCATTTTCACTTTCTTACTCTACCATCTTTACTACTAGTATAATGTTCAGAGTGAGAACTAGTGGTGTGAACTAGTACCTCGTCGTTTAGACATAACTACTGCGAAGAATCCCGAAAGGAACCATAGCCCTGGAAGGGACAAACGTCCCGAGTATGACCACAGCCTCGGAAGAGACTAAAAGCCGTAAAGGGATCATCTTCTCAGATGAGGCAAACGTACTACCGCCCTTGAAGAGGCTAAACGTCACAAGAGGCACCACCGACTCAGAAAAGTCAAACATCCCTAGAGACCACCGCCCCGAGAGGCTAACGTCCCTAATGGTACCACCGCACCGGAAGGTGCTAACGTCTCTAAAGGGACCACCGCCCCGAGAGAGGCTAACGTCCCTAATGGTACCACCGCACCGGAATAGGCTAACGTCTCTAATGGTACCACCGCACCGGAAGATGCTAACGTCTCTAAAGGGACCACCGCCCCGAGAGAGGCTAACGTCCCTAATGGTACCACCGCACCGGAATAGGCTAACGTCTCTAATGGTACCACCGCACCGGAAGATGCTAACGTCTCTAAAGGGACCACCGCCCCGAGAGAGGCTAACGTCCCTAATGGTACCACCGCACCGGAATAGGCTAACGTCTCTAATGGTACCACCGCACCGGAAGATGATAACGTCTCTAAAGGGACCACCGCCCCAAGAGAGGCTAACGTCCCTAATGGTACCACCGCACCGGAATAGGCTAACGTCTCTAATGGTACCACCGCACCGGAAGATGCTAACGTCTCTAAAGGGACCACCGCACAGGAAATAGCAATATCCCGAGAACCACCGTCTTGGAAAACCAAATGTCCCTCCCACCGCCTCGGAAGATGCTAACGTAAAGGGACGACTGCCTCGGAAGAAGCAACGTCCTTAAAGGACCATCGCACCTAAAGAGATCAACGTCCCAAGTTAGACCACGGCCCCTGAATATGCAAACAGTTAAAGAGATCATCTCTTCGGAAGAAGCTAACGTCCCTAAAAGGACCACCGTTCCGGAAGAGGCAGACGGCTCTAAATGGACTATTGCTCCTGAATAGGATAACGTCCTGAAAGGACTACCGCCCGCAGACGTACCGAGTGGTACCACCAACTCGAAATGGTCTAATTCCCATAGAGGAACAACCGCTCCTGAAGGTTCTAACGTCGTCAGAGGGGTGAATTTTGAGAAACCATTCTTAATGAAATCTTTTCGTGGCGTAGTCCTTCTTTGGAGGTTTGCGCTTCCGGGGCGATAGTTCTTTTCAGGACGTTAGCATTTTCCAGGACAAGAGTCCTCTTCCGAAGCGAGTTGGCTTCTGGATTATGAGTTACTTTAGGGGGCCCGATCCACTTCCGACATTAAGAAATCTATGAAAACACGTTTGAACACAATCTTAGTGTGAACCTTTACGTTATGGCAGATACATACTCCGAGTATTAATGTTTCTAGGTTTATAGGCTTCTACTGGACGTTGCATCAGTTGGGACATGCTTTTATATACGAAGTATTTAGCGTATTAAAGTTAATATCAATCGTGGTTAACTTTAAGGGTTTGAGAAAATTGGCAATTAAATGATTGCCTCAACAAGACGTTAATATATGTCAGAATTTCCGTTGCTTTGTTAACAACAACGAGTGTAATTAAACTGTAGAATGTGGGGCTCATGTCGGTTATACAGATTTAATTAATTGCAGTCTTGTGCTGCACTCTGTAATCTCTTGGGTTAATTATTTTGCTTATGAAATAGGCTAATTGTTGCTTGTCTTGCGAAATCTTCTTAAATAAATGTGTGGCAATTTATTAGAGTTTTCAAGTGAATAAACTGGCCACTGTGTTCTCCTACACACAAATTTATGGTCTACTATTTAGACAGGAGAGAGAAGAGAGGGAGAAAAGGGATTTTATTAAATACTAGCGGCTATATTAAGGTAATTTAATTAAAACTCCTAAAGCAGGTTTTAAGAAAATTATAATTTTGTATTTACTTAGCGAAAAAAGGCTCCTTCAGATATTAAAAAAAATAAAATTAATATCTTATTTAGAACTATATAAAATTGTACAAAAACCAATGATACATCAAGGTATATCAATAAGTAAAGTGAAATTGAAAAAATGTATATATTTATTGTACTTACATAAATAATAGTAGTATTTCTTTTCATCATAATTCCCTCCTACTTATAAGCACTCTTAATCCATCTTTTAACTAAGGCATTTTAATTCCTTCCTGGAAGAAGGTTTTTGGTCTCGTGTTCAGAAAATTTTGCACAGCTTCAATGTCCTCTTCATCAGATCAATAATGATTCCCTCGCAACTGTTCTTTTAATTGGCTAAAAAGATAAAAATCGCTTGGGGACATGACCGGACTATATGGAGGGTGGTCCAACAGCTGAAAACCAAGATTTTGAAGACATAGGACTGTGTTTTTGGCCGTATGGGGTCAAGCGTTATCCTAAAGCAAATTCACGCCTTTTGAAAGTTTGGCTTCAATAAACGCAGTAGCTGTCACTATTTATTGTTTAAAGACAACCAAAATTGGACCTTCCATATACCGGAATATCGACATCATAACCTTTCCTGCAGACATCTGAGTTTTGAACTATTTGGCTGTGGGAGATGAAGGAATCCACACCAAACTTTGTTGCTTACTCTCTGGATCAAAATGATGGACCGATGTTTCATAAACGGTTATTATTCACTTAAGAAATGAGTCTCCTTCTTCTTCATAACGTTCCAAATGCTGCTGGGAAATTTTCAAACGATTGACTTTGTGGATGCTGGTCAATTGACGTGGAACCCAGCGAGCACAGATTTTTCGAAAGTTCAAAGAATCGTTCAATGTTTGAATTTATGCTGAGCCATGACTTCGTAGATCTTACTTCCACTTAAACAACTCACAATCAGTGCTACCATACATGTGATTTGGAGGGAAATTAAAAATTCCCTTTACTTTTTTACTTTCCCTTGTATCATTGTGCAAATGTTACGTAAATTAATATATTCATAACTGAATTTACAAGATATTAGTTCCGTATAGTTACTGCAGAATATAATTATAAGCTAACACATCTTCCTTTGTTAAACGCAATGTAAGTTCAGCCTTTATCCCGTGAGATTCATTACTGTGCATCTCTCTCTTACACCTACTCAGCTCTCTGGATAAAGTTATTTAGGAACAAAGCGAAGGGAGATATTTTGACTGTATGTTTGTTACGCAGTTACATGTGTACCGATGATGATGAAACTTAGAAATAAGTTTACCCTCAGGGGCTCACTATAGCGATTACGGGTTAGTTTTTGTGAATGGTTGTGAGGGCAAGTTTTTGCAACATTTATTGTTTCTATTAATAAGTTTTCTTTTTCGTAGTTAAAAGGAAGAATTGAAGGCTATTTTTCTTAATACTACTTTCAAAAATTCATCGGTTATGGTAATATTTTTAACTTCATTTAATATCCCCTTTTTGTTGTTGAGAATATATAAGGGGAAGGGAAGGGAAATTGAGTTTGTCCCTACCAAGTGAAACGGAACAGCAGTGAGCAATAAACTGCAATGATGTGCCCCCAGGGATGGATTGTAGAGAAAGGCGTTCAGTGGTAGATTTGTTTTTGAGAGCAAATATATATACAGTGTGATCATAAAATGCCAGTCCCCACCACTTCATTGGTAATAATTGGAAATCTAAGTGTGTGTAGACTTTACTATTTGGCATGAGAATGTTTTATTTTCCTACCAGTGGGAATATAAGATGATCAAACTCCCTTTCCCTCCCTTCGTCTTCTCTCTTTCTTTCTTCCTCACTCCCTGTCCCTACCTTTCTCCCTTTCCTCCCATTTCTCCCTGCCTCTTCATTTCTTACATTACTTCTCCTTTTTTCAAATCCCTATCTCTCTCTTAATCTCTTCCTGTCTCATCCTTTCCCAATTTCTCTCTCTCTCTCTCTCTCTCTCTCTCTCTCTCTCTCTCTCTCTCTCTCTCTCTCTCTCTCTCTCTCTCTCTCTCTCTCTCTCTCTCTCTCTCACTCTCTCTATCGCGACCTATCAGTTTCTCTCACTTTATATCTCCTCCTCTCCCTTCTCCATTTATCTAGTTCTTTCTATTTCTCTCTCCCTGTCTCTTTTCCCCCTTTCTTACTTCTCTTCTTTTTTATTTATCTACTTCTTTCTAGTTCTCTGTTTCTGTTTCTTTTCCCCTCCATACCCCCTCTCTCCGTTTTCCCTTTATCTACTTCTTTTTATTTCTCTCTCCCTTGTCTCCCTCTCTACTTTCTACATATATCTAGTTCTTTCTATCTCTCTCTCCCTCTCTCAGGAAAATGTTAAAAGCTTGATGGCAAAATAACGAAAGAAAACACAATTCCATTGAACTAATTCAAAATCGCGTGTAGTAAAGTTTAAACAAATAAAAATGTAATTAGAAACTAATAATATCAGACAAATCCAAAGATATTCGACTCCCAGCTATACAGAGTGTTCCATAAATAAGGTGCCAAACTTCAGGAACTTATTCTGTGGGTCTTGATAATGTTCAAATTAATTCCCGAAAACGCTTAGTTTTCCAGATATCCGCCATTTTGTTTTTTTACAAAAATCATTATGTCTTTGGAAATAGAAAAGATATTGAGTTCAGATTTGGTATACGTATTTTGTATGTTAGGTTGTACAAGTGTACTGATAGTGAAGATTTTATTTTGTATATTTTATAAGTTTCATTCATTAATATTGTTGGAGCTTTTTTGAGAAAATCAGAATCATATCACAGGATTCCCTCTTTCGATTGCGTGTTTGAGTGGTATTTAGTTTTAAGTATGGGTGTGCATTGCTTGTTTGTCGCTCTCTTTCTGAAGCACAAACACCTATTTCAACGCAATAATAATAAACTGTTAAAAAACATTGCACAAACTTTCTAACTCACCAAAACCAAACATGGTTTGACTAATGGTCACCAAAAATATCATTTCGTTAGGTGGTTATATTTAATAAGGTCTTAATTTTGCTTCGTTTGTGACAAAAACACGACCTCGGCGTATATCCTATTTGATTGAAATCCAATTTTAATGATTCATCGGTCTTTTTTTTGCCAATCATTCCTGAACCGTTATATTTTTTTACTTACGATATTGCACACACGTTTAGGTTATTAATCTTCAAATTTTGCTAAAAGTTTATCAAAATCGTTCTAGGTGATTTTGATTTTTTTTTTCATGTCATCCACCTCCAAGTTTTGGAGGATAATAGTCCCAATATATGACCAAAAATCCAAGCCGTTTTATACAGCGTTAGTTAAGACGGCTTAGACATCATTCCACAAAAAACACTCTTTTGGACTTATGTAACCTCCAAACACGCTACATCAATGTTTTTGACTGATTTCATAACTGACTCTATACAATTTATTTGTGAGATTATAACAAAACAGACAACATGCAGGTTTATGCTGAGGAACGCCTTCATTTTATTGCTTATACACTTTGCCACACAGAACTACTTTGCGCGTGAAGCATATCTAACTAACTACAGGGGAAGTTCGCTAATACGAATTATTAATTAGGTAAAAGTATCCAGTGAGTATTCGAAGTAGGCTGAAATCAATGAAAATACAATCCACCTATTGAATTGTTTCTCACATCTCACAAAAACTGTTTTTAACTTACACGCTTAAGTTGTATTCGTCATATTAAAAACTACAATATATGATTTCGCACTGCAATTTAATTCTAACTCAAATTTTTTTTTCAGACTTGTAGTTCACGCCGTGTTCAAGTTAGGAGGAGAGGGAAGGGGAATCATTATATGTATAATTTTAAATTTGGCCTAGCACCAAATTAATTTTTTCCGTCTAATAAACATATATATTCGTAATCAGAATAACTATTAGTTTTTTTTTTTGAAATCCCCAACATAATATTTCCAAAATATTTGTTTCAACTCAATAGTTTTTGCCTTTTTAACTACAACAAGGTCATATTTTTTTGTTACCGCTATATGTTGGACCATTCAAAGATAATAAATGCAAAGTTGAAATGTATAGGATTTATCGTCTTGTCTGTGTGGGTTGCGACTTACAGACACGCGTTCCTTGGTTTTACCTATGTACCCTGTTAACTCTAGAGAGCACAGTATGTGTGTGTGCTTTGAAGAGAGAGAGAGAGAGAGAGAGAGAGAGAGAGAGAGAGAGAGAGAGAGAGAGAGAGAGAGAGAGAGAGAGAGAGAGAGAGAGAGAGAGAGAGAGAGAGAGAGAGAGAGAGAGAGAGAGAGAGAGAGAGAGAGAGAGAGAGAGAGAGAGAGAAAGAGAGAGAATAAATGATGTCTTTATTACGTTATGACCTCTCTTCAAGTAAACCGTAAAAAATTAGAAGAAAAAAACAAACAAAACATAATGAAACGTAAAAATTACAAATTAACTTTAAAAAAAAAAGAAGAAGAAGAAATCACTTTTGAAAGATGAAAATGTTGATTTCTAAACAATTAAAAATTAAAAATAATAACAAATTTAATATTTTAAATTGATATAAAAATAACTCGGCTGTTTCAAACGTAGTGGAACCTCATTGAAAGTATAAACATGCTTTACTGCCAGATAAGTTAGAACAGAGTCTTATAATAAGGAGAAACATAAGCATAGCGAGTTACAATCTGTCGGCCTTCGCTTCAAACATTGTTTTTAAATTTCGTAGGATAGATAGAAAATCTTCAACAGGCAAAGGGTGACATCCGATCTTCCCAGTAGTGTTAGATTGTTACAACCTTACACGCGTAGGACAAGGAACCAGGCTACCGGGCCTATTGAGTAAATTCTGTAGCCTACTGTAGATGGGCTGCCTTGACTGTGTCCTCAGCATGTAAAGCCACAGTGGCGGAATGTCATTGATGGTAGATATTGAACCAATACTAGGTAGGATCAATGAGGTGTATCATCAGGCCGTCACTACAGACGGTGTCAAAGTAAGTAAAATATGAATGTAAAGATTTTCCAAGGAGCACTCTGTCATGGAATGTCTCAATATCTTTTGCTTCGGTACAGTATGCTAATCAAACTGAAGTCTGTTTTGTATAACAGTCGAGAGCAGCCTAAGCCAAGGCTTGTGTTTGGCCTTGTTGACCCCAAGGAGAAACACTTGTTGAGATATCGTGGTTCATGAAATTCCACTGCCCTATGGAACTTTCTGTTTTAAAGTAAAAATATATTTTAAAATCATGAAATAAAGGAGGGGAGAGAGATAGATCAGAGAAGGAGGGAGAGAGATAGAAACAGAGAGAGGGAGAGAGAGAGAGATGAGAAAAAAAAGACGCCGAACGGTGAAGTTGACAAAAATGCATAGATCGTTCATTTCAAAATTGTATTTATCATTAATAAACATTCAATTGATTTTACTGTTAATGTTTGAAAAGAGTGTACTAATTTATAATACTCACCAAGTAGAAGGGTCCAAGTGGGATATTTAATGTTAGACGGAAGGGAAATTTCCCACGCTCATCGCAAACCTGTTTAACGCTAGTTCACGAAATAGCCACAAGAGGGCACCTGAATACGAAATTATCTCTTACGATCAATATGAAACTGTTGGGACTTAAGTTTATTCTTTTTGCAAGAAAACAATTTGGCAAAGTTGATTTAGAATTATAATCGGAATTTTTTAAATCATTTTTATCTCCGCTACGAATGATATAATTAAAATAAGTATATTGTTCCGCCTTTCCCAGCTTCGTTAATCTCACTTTTGTTGACGCGTTTCTGAAATTCTCCATTCTCAAAACACTTAATAGTAATCTTTTTTCCTTTGAATTTTTGACCGTATATCTTGGGTTCTAATATTTTTATTGCCTTTAACCTTTTTCCAATATATTTTGCCAATTTATATGCTGGAGAAATTCTGTAATTAGTTATTGAGTGGTACTGTTTACATATTTTGATTTGAGATCTCATTGTCGGAATACTTGGGTTCATATAGATATATTTATAATGGTTATCTTGGATTTAATTATGCGAATTTTTAACAATTTACTTAATTTTCCTCTGGTATATATCTGTCATAACTTTTCCCATTGTTTTCCATTCTGTCTTATTCAAAAATTCTTTTGTTTTATTTATATAGTCTCATTTTTTTTATTAACACCACTGCGTTCTCTTTATCCGCTTTTGTGACCATCACTTTTTTTTCTTTTAGCATTTTCTCTAAATTTCCAATTATTTTTTCTTCGCTTTTTTTTTTTCTTCTTTACTTTTAATCATTGTTGAATAGTTTTGTTTAAAACTTCGGTTACTAAATGTCTTGCACGTTATTTTTTCCCCCTTAATTCATTCTAAATATCCACTATGTTTTGTTCTACTTCTTTTTAAATATTTATCCCATTATATTATGTTATATCATTTTTCTGATGTTTCGTGTTCTTCATAACTTTTGCTATTCTTTTGTAATTTTTTAACTTTATTATCGCTTACGTTATTATAGTTTTTTTCTTCTTTTTTTTTAAATGAAAAGAATTTTTGGTTAACTTTCCATTTTACTTTAATTTCGTTATTCATTCTATTTTTAATATCTCCTATTTTGCTATTTACTGTCTATTATTACAGCTTCGTTTAACATAAGATGTAAAGCTAAATGTTTTTTTTTGTTTTGATTTCTTTCTTCTTTATATATAATGTTCTTGAGTATAAACCACATTCCATAACTCAGAGGATCCGCAAAGCTCTAGATATAACTTTGCATTTCTAGATACTCTAATATAATATCGTGTTGCACGTTTACCATTGGTCACTCTAAACATGACCTTGAAAGTGGAGCTTATTGTGAGTCCAGTCACGAAGCCTTTTATGGTATTATAATGATTGATTGTACAACTCCATTGCATTCTTTTATTAAAAATAGCTTTATATATCTCTATAAAAATAAAATAAAAACAAGCTGATGGTGGCCATCATGGTATTTACCCAGTCCCTATGTACTGTACAAGCAAGTCCTCTAAATGTAATGCATAACAGTTGACTTTTAGAGCCTTGAAGGAAATCTTAAAATTATGATGATTGATCCAAGGGTAACTTTGCTAAATTTCAGTTTTATCCACCAAAGCAAACTACCGAATTTATGTTTTATCTGAGATAGAACAGGGACTTTAAGTGTTATTACATGCACATGTCCTGTTTGCCTACCATTAAGTGTTAGCCAACAGTCGTAGCATCTTAGAAGATTATGAAACATATTGGTGAAAAGAGGTTGCTCTATTCTTCCAACACATCTAGTTATCCCTTCTCGAAGAATGCTTTCCTTAATTATTCCCCAAACGTTGGCATCGGGTGGTGAGAGATCAAGAGAATGCAGTGGGTGTGGAAAATCTGTTCTGAAACAAGGCAGTGAGAGATCAAGAGAATGCAGTGGGGTGTGGAAAATCTGTTCTGAAACAAGGCGGTGAGAGATCAAGAGAATGCAGTGGGTGTGGAAAATCTGTTCTGAAACAAGGCAGTGAGAGATCAAGAGAATGCAGTGGGGTGTGGAAAATCTGTTCTGAAACAAGGCAGTGAGAGATCAAGAGAATGCAGTGGGGTGTGGAAAATCTGTTCTGAAACAAGGCAGTGAGAGATCAAGAGAATGCAGTGGGTGTGGAAAATCTGTTCTGAAACAAGGCAGTGAGAGATCAAGAGAATGCAGTGGGTGTGGAAAATCTGTTCTGAAACAAGGCAGTGAGAGATCAAGAGAATGCAGTGGGGTGTGGAAAATCTGTTCTGAAACAAGGCAGTGAGAGATCAAGAGAATGCAGTGGGTGTGGAAAATCTGTTCTGAAACAAGGCAGTGAGAGATCAAGAGAATGCAGTGGGTGTGGAAAATCTGTTCTGAAACAAGGCAGTGAGAGATCAAGAGAATGCAGTGGGGTGTGGAAAATCTGTTCTGAAACAAGGCAGTGAGAGATCAAGAGAATGCAGTGGGGTGTGGAAAATCTGTTCTGAAACAAGGCAGTGAGAGATCAAGAGAATGCAGTGGGGTGTGGAAAATCTGTTCTGAAACAAGGCAGTGAGAGATCAAGAGAATGCAGTGGGTGTGGAAAATCTGTTCTGAAACAAGGCAGTGAGAGATCAAGAGAATGCAGTGGGTGTGGAAAATCTGTTGTGAAACAAGGCAGTGAGAGATCAAGAGAATGCAGTGGGTGTGGAAAATCTGTTCTGTACAAGTCGGTGAGAGATCAAGAGAACGCAGTGGGGTGTGGAAAATCTGTTCTGAAACAAGGCGGTGAGAGATCAAGAGAATGCAGTGGGGTGTGGAAAATCTGTTCTGAAACAAGGCAGTGAGAGATCAAGAGAATGCAGTGGGGTGTGGAAAATCTGTTCTGAAACAAGGCGGTGAGAGATCAAGAGAATGCAGTGGGGTGTGGAAAATCTGTTCTGAAACAAGGCAGTGAGAGATCAAGAGAATGCAGTGGGTGAGGAAAATCTGTTCTGAAACAAGGCGGTGAGAGATCAAGAGAACGCAGTGGGGTGTGGAAAATCTGTTCTGAAACAAGGCGGTGAGAGATCAAGAGAATGCAGTGGGTGTGGAAAATCTGTTCTGAAACAAGGCAGTGAGAGATCAAGAGAATGCAGTGGGGTGTGGAAAATCTGTTCTGAAACAAGGCGGTGAGAGATCAAGAGAATGCAGTGGGTGTGGAAATTCTGTTCTGAAACAAGGCGGTGAGAGATCAAGAGAATGCAGTGGGGTGTGGAAAATCTGTTCTGAAATAAAGCGGTATTTAAACCTTTCTTGAAGTAAAACGAGATGCCGTGCGACTGGTGGCGCGTTCTTGATGGTAACTCATGACAAAATCTCGTGGGATAACTAACAAAAGGTTTAAGGATTTTCCTTTTATCATCTTCAACTAAATAAGGACCCGTAACCCTCCCCCCCTCATATAGCGCAACGGTTACTGTGTAAGGGTTTCTCTACGACTTCTCTACGTGCTGTCTGCTTGTTGTTGAAACCTTTTACATATACATGACTTTCATACATTGTATAGGAACAAAGTGTTTACTAACACTGAGGCTCAAGGAAAAACTCTGGCTTTTACATTTAAAGGTTGATCATCACCCATGTTGTCATCCTAACTCTAGAGCAAGAGTCGCATCCTTTTATTAATAGACTATGATGAACGAAAGACTTTACGCCTATTAATCTTGATGGAGTTTTAGCTTTTTTCATATTCGAAGGAATGTTACAAAATCAATGGATTAGTTTGAGGATTGCCAGTAGATCACGTGATCTCAATCCTATCGACGTTCTCGTATACTCCACTCCAGTGGATACCGTGGAAGAGCTTCGCTGAATGGTATTCAAAGGATATTGGAAGGAGTCCGGCAGTCGATGGGTGCATGTATTTTGAAAAGCTTCTCTAGTTTATTTCATTCAGATTTTATTTTCCATTAGTTTTTTTCTTTGAAAACAAAATGAGTCATTTATGGGTGTTTTAGACAATTAATGTTTACAGTTTATTGTCGATTATCCTTTCAACTACAAAAATAATTGAAAAAAAGCATTTTGATTGCCGTTAAACAAGTAAAATATTTTGCTTCTTGTGAACATTTTGCAAAAATAACCGGTTTTGAAATATTTGAGTTTATAAAATCGAGCCGCCATTTTGAAATTAATAAAGGAAATCTGTTTATTAGTTTTGTGATTTATTCTTTATACCACTAAGATTTCACTCTGTTGTTTTTTGTTTTGTTAAAAACACAAAATGGCGGCTAGGTAGAAAACTAAGCATTTTAGGAAATATGTTTATTTAAACTTTATCAGGAATAATCTCCTGAAGTTTTGGAAACACCCTGTATATTATAAACTCTAATAGCGCTATCTATGGTTTTAATTTAATAAAAACAATCGGTCATATTGTATCGTGACAGTATACAATTATTTAAATGATAAGGTAGAGTAATGTATTATTGCGTCATTGCGACGTTGGTTGTGTAGAGAAAAGTAGAAATAATAACAAGTTATACTCGCTTCGCTTGTGCCACTGCCTGGGTTCTTTGGCTTTCAATATAATCAAATCAGTGGTTCAGTACGCAATCAATCTTTATCTCCTACTACAGTATCCTTAACTCAGAATGGTTCCAACCGTTATGACTCTACTGTTTACTTTATGTAATAAACAATTACAAGTTCTCCAATATACAATGATTTGCTCACCTTTCTTCCAACGTTGCTCTCTCGTATCGGGCACTCTCTACTCTTACTCGCCAAGCAAAAATTGTTTCACCATCCTATTTCTAGGTTAATAGTAGTAATAAGAATACTGTAGTATTGTAATAAGATAGGAGATAGTCGGGTACTGAACCACTGATTTGATTATATTGAAAGTTAAAGAACCCAGGCAGTTAAACCAATCCTAACACCACTGTCTGGACTCTAGCGAGGTCAGGGGTACGAAATTACATTTTTAACAGTAACATTCCCCATGTGTCATCGTAGAGGTGTGGAGTTTGTACCATAACAATCATGTACATTGAAATCTGCAAATTTGTATCTAATTTAGTGACATATAAGTTGAATACTATACTTAACAAAAAATTGTCTAAAATCACCGCCATTTTTACATTTTCAATTCATTTTTTCTGAATTTTAATGTTTTACATGAGTATATTTCATGTTCCTAATTTGTGGCCGCTATCGTGCTTACGGACGGACGGTACTGATGGGACCATTTGTCTGTGCGCGCGGCTCTGACGCTACTAGCCGTTCTGTAAAAGTAGGGCTCGCTCACCCAACTATGTTTGTCTACCTTTCACGACACATAATTACAGTTTACAAGATTTGTAGTGCATATAGAAACAATATGTTTACAAACAACTCGAAGCTACATTGAAGACAGGTGAATAATCTACGTCCGGCGCGCCGCGCTCCACCACATGTTTTTTTTGGAAATGAGCGATAACCACTCCCCTCTTCCCCGCCGCGCCATAGCAAGCCGCGCGCACAGACAAATGGACCCCATCAGTATGTCAGAACAACCTGAGACCCTGTCACATTAAGATCAGCCAAAGAAGGGAGTAGAAGAGAACAAGTGTTGGTCTAGAGAGACAGAGTGGGGTGTAAAGACTACATTAAAGAGGAGTAAATACAGGTGGAAGCGTTTCTTGGACATATTATGTTTATACAGAGTGATCAGAAAAAAATGTCGTGCCAAACTTTAAGTAGTGGTTATATAGGTTAAAATAAAGACAAAAGTTCCCATAAATATTCCTCCAGAAACGCTTTGTGTGTGTGAACATAATTATAGCTTTGAAATTAGTATGAAGATTTTGAGTCGAAATTTGGTATACACATTTTTATGCATCGATTTACCAGTATACCAAGAATCAAGACTGTATTACATTTTTTTTTTTTAAATAACGGCTATTTACATTTTTTGTGAAGTTAATGGTTTTGGAGATATTCAACATTAAACTTGTATGTTTCCTCCCTCGTTTATACGAATTTTTATCTTTATTTTCTCTCATATAACCACCACTTAAACTGCAGTTTAACACGACATTTTCTGAACACTCTGTATAAACATGTCCAAGTAAGTTTCCCTTTCCGTCTCTCCAGTAGCAAGATATAGCACGACTAGAGTGCAGCTACTTACAATGATTGGGACGTTAATCTTCACATTTCATTTAACATTTAAAAGAAATCGGTGGAGAAGATTTTGAAAAATTACGTTTTGTATAACAGGCCGATTTAATTGTTAATTTAACAAGTTAATTAATTGCCTGATTTTTGTTATTAACTCAAGAACCGTTATTTTTGAAAACCAGTACGTTTTGTTTGATTCCTTAAAGGCTACGCAAGAAGGTCAAAATCGTTTTAGCTCATTTCAGGAAATCGAAGTTTTGTGTTTTTTCTTATGGCGCCTGCCCCAAATTTTGTGTTGTTTTCGCTTATGGCGCCTGCCCCAAATTTTGTGTTGTTTACTTTTGGCGGTTTCCCCAAATTTTGTGTTGTTTACTTAAGGCGGTTTTCCAAATGTTGTGTTTTTTTATTACCGCTACACTCAAAATTGAGTTACCAAAAAATTGAATAAAAATTTCGACATATGGCCAATATATCCCCACATGAAAAGTTTAATTACAAAAGGTTCAGGTGTTTGGGCTCTGGAGTACTCAGGACTTAGGGAAATTTTAAACTGGTACGGTATATCTGGAACGGTTTGTTTGACCTATTACACAACAAGCCAAGGGTACCATGAGAAAATGTCATTTGTGGTTCACCTTTATGTATGAGCTCGGCAGTCGGCCAATATATTTAATTTGGAACTCAAAGGTCGCATCTTATTTCTGTTTTGTAAGATGTATACAAAATGTTTTATATTGTCACATATATTCATCCTCTAGGGAAAGTTGGAACGGTGAATCCTAAAATCCCAAAACATGTTTTGAAGTCTCTTGAGTTATGAATGTTTTCTGACGTCTGTCTCTTTACAGCTGAAAGTAAAGAATAGATTTAATGACCAGCTCTCGAACGATATTGTTTTGATAACTCAATTTCAGAGTAGCTAAAATAAGACTATAAATACAACTGGAGAAAATAAACTATCCCCCCATCAATCCAGTAGACTCGGTAGCTAGAGGTTACAGCTGGACAAAATAAAACACTACCCATCAATCCAGTAGACTCAGTAGCTAGATGTTACAGCTGGACAAAATAAACTATCCATCCATCAATAATGTAGACTCAGTAGCTAGAGGTTACAGCTGGACAAAATAAAACATCCCCATCAATCCAGTAGACTCGGTAGCTAGAGGTTACAGCTGGACAAAATAAAACACTACCCATCAATCCAGTAGACTCAGTAGCTAGATGTTACAGCTGGACAAAATAAACTATCCATCCATCAATCCTGTAGACTCAGTAGCTAGAGGTTACAGCTGGACAAAATAAACTATCCCCCCCATGCAGTAGACTCAGTAGCTAGAGGTTACAGCTGGACAAAATAAACTATCCATCCATCAATCCAGTAGACTCAGTAGCTAGAGGTTACAGCCGGACAAAATAAAACATCCCCATCAATCCAGTAGACTCAGTAGCTAGAGGTTACAGCCGGACAAAATAAAACATCACCCATCAATCCAATAAACTCAGTAGCTAGAGGTTACAGCCAGATAAAATAAAACATCCCCCCATCAATCCAGTAGACTTGGTAGCTAGAAGTAACAGCTGGACAAAATAAACTATCCCCCATCAATCCAGTAGACTCAGTAGCTAGAGGTTACAGCTGGACAAAATAAACTATCCCCCCCATCAATCCTGTAGACTTAGTAGCTAGAGGTTACAGCTAGACAATATAAACTATCCCCCCATCAATCCTGTAGACTCGGTAGCTAGAGGTTACAGCTGGACAAAATAAACTATCCCCCATCAATCCAGTAGACTCGGTAGCTAGAGGTTACAGCTGGACAATATAAACTATCCCCCCATCAATCCTGTAGACTCGGTAGCTAGAGGTTACAGCTGGACAAAATAAACCATCCCCCATCAATCCTGTAGACTCGGTAGCTAGAAGTTACACGTGGACAAAATAAACTATCCCCCCCATTTATCCTATAGACTTGGTAGCTAGAGGTTACACGTGGACAAAATAAACTATCCCCCCATCAATCCAGTAGACTCGGTAGCTAGAGGTTACACGTGGACAAAATAAACCATCCCCCATCAATCCAGTAGACTTGGTAGCTAGAGGTTACACGTGGACAAAATAAACTACCCCCCCCCATCAATCCAGTAGACTCGGTAGCTAGAGGTTACAGCTGGACAAAATAAACTATCCCCCCATCAATCCAGTAGACTCGGTAGCTAGAAGTTACACGTGGACAAAATAAACTATCCCCCCATCAATCCAGTAGACTCGGTAGCTAGAAGTTACACGTGGACAAAATAAACTATCCCCCCATCAATCCTGTAGACTCGGTAGCTAGAAGTTACACGTGGACAAAATAAACTATCCCCCCATCAATCCAGTAGACTCGGTAGCTAGAAGTTACACGTGGACAAAATAAACTATCCCCCCATTTATCCTATAGACTCGGTAGCTAGAGGTTACACGTTTACAAAATAAACTATCCCCCCATCAATCCAGTAGACTCGGTAGCTAGAGGTTACACGTGGACAAAATAAATATTCCCCATCAATCCTGTAGACTCGGTAGCTAGAGGTTACAGCTGACAATATAAACTATCCCCCCATCAATCCTGTAGACTCGGTAGCTAGAGGTTACAGCTGGACAAAATAAAACATCACCCATCAATCCAGTACACTCGGTAGCTAGAGGTTACAGCTGGACAAAATAAAACATCTTCCATCAATCCAGTAGACTCGGTAGCTAGAAGTTACAGCTGGACAAAATAAAACATCACCCATCAATCCAGTAGACTCGGTAGCTAGAGGTTACAGCTGGACAAAATAAACTACCCCCCCCCATCAATCCAGTAGACTCAGTAGCTAGAGGTTACAACTGGACAATATAAACTATCCCCCCATCAATCCAGTAGACTCAGTAGCTAGAAGTTACAACTGGACAATATAAACTATCCCCCATCAAGCCAGTAGACTCAGTAGCTAGAGGTTACAACTGGACAATATAAACTATCCCCCATCAAGCCAGTAGACTCAGTAGCTAGAGGTTACAACTGGACAATATAAACTATCCCCCCATCAATCCAGTAGACTCAGTAGCTAGAAGTTACAACTGGACAATATAAACTATCCCCCATCAAGCCAGTAGACTCAGTAGCTAGAGGTTACAACTGGACAATATAAACTATCCCCCATCAAGCCAGTAGACTCAGTAGCTAGAGGTTACAACTGGACAATATAAACTATCCCCCCATCAATCCAGTAGACTCAGTAGCTAGAGGTTACAACTGGACAATATAAACTATCCCCCCTTCAATCCAGTAGACTCAGTAGCTAGAGGTTACAACTGGACAATATAAACTATCCCCCATCAATCCAGTAATGTCAGTAGCTAGAGCTTACAGCTGGACAAAATAAACCATCCACCAATCAATCCAGTAAAGTCATTAGCTAGAGGTTACAGCTGGACAAAATAAAACATCCCTATCAATCCAGTAGACTCGGTAGCTAGAGGTTACAGCTGGACAAAATAAGCTATCCCCCCATCAATCCAGTAGACTCGGTAGCTAGAGATTACAGCTGGACAAAATAAACAATACCCCCATCAATCCTAAGATTTGGTAGCTAGAGGTTACAGCTGGACAATATAAACTATCCCCCCATCAATCCTGTAGACTCAGTGGCTAGAGGTTACAGCCGGATAAAATAAAACATCCCCCCATCAATCCAGTAGACTTGGTAGCTAGAAGTAACAGCTGGACAAAATAAACTATCCCCCATCAATCCAGTAGACTCAGTAGCTAGAGGTTACAGCTGGACAAAATAAACTATCCCCCCCATCAATCCTGTAGACTTAGTAGCTAGAGGTTACAGCTAGACAATATAAACTATCCCCCCATCAATCCTGTAGACTCGGTAGCTAGAGGTTACAGCTGGACAAAATAAACTATCCCCCATCAATCCAGTTGACTCGGTAGCTAGAGGTTACAGCTGGACAATATAAACTATCCCCCCATCAATCCTGTAGACTCGGTAGCTAGAGGTTACAGCTGGACAAAATAAACCATCCCCCATCAATCCTGTAGACTCGGTAGCTAGAAGTTACACGTGGACAAAATAAACTATCCCCCCCATTTATCCTATAGACTTGGTAGCTAGAGGTTACACGTGGACAAAATAAACTATCCCCCCATCAATCCAGTAGACTCGGTAGCTAGAGGTTACACGTGGACAAAATAAACCATCCCCCATCAATCCAGTAGACTTGGTAGCTAGAGGTTACACGTGGACAAAATAAACTACCCCCCCCCCATCAATCCAGTAGACTCGGTAGCTAGAGGTTACAGCTGGACAAAATAAACTATCCCCCCATCAATCCAGTAGACTCGGTAGCTAGAAGTTACACGTGGACAAAATAAACTATCCCCCCATCAATCCAGTAGACTCGGTAGCTAGAAGTTACACGTGGACAAAATAAACTATCCCCCCATCAATCCTGTAGACTCGGTAGCTAGAAGTTACACGTGGACAAAATAAACTATCCCCCCATCAATCCAGTAGACTCGGTAGCTAGAAGTTACACGTGGACAAAATAAACTATCCCCCCATTTATCCTATAGACTCGGTAGCTAGAGGTTACACGTTTACAAAATAAACTATCCCCCCATCAATCCAGTAGACTCGGTAGCTAGAGGTTACACGTGGACAAAATAAATATTCCCCATCAATCCTGTAGACTCGGTAGCTAGAGGTTACAGCTGACAATATAAACTATCCCCCCATCAATCCTGTAGACTCGGTAGCTAGAGGTTACAGCTGGACAAAATAAAACATCACCCATCAATCCAGTACACTCGGTAGCTAGAGGTTACAGCTGGACAAAATAAAACATCTTCCATCAATCCAGTAGACTCGGTAGCTAGAAGTTACAGCTGGACATAATAAAACATCACCCATCAAGCCAGTAGACTCGGTAGCTAGAGGTTACAGGTGGACAAAAAAAAACATCACCCATCAATCCAGTAGACTCGGTAGCTAGAGGTAACAGCTGGACAAAATAAACTACCCCCCCCATCAATCCAGTAGACTCAGTAGCTAGAGGTTACAACTGGACAATATAAACTATCCCCCCATCAATCCAGTAGACTCAGTAGCTAGAAGTTACAACTGGACAATATAAACTATCCCCCATCAAGCCAGTAGACTCAGTAGCTAGAGGTTACAACTGGACAATATAAACTATCCCCCATCAAGCCAGTAGACTCAGTAGCTAGAGGTTACAACTGGACAATATAAACTATCCCCCCATCAATCCAGTAGACTCAGTAGCTAGAAGTTACAACTGGACAATATAAACTATCCCCCATCAAGCCAGTAGACTCAGTAGCTAGAGGTTACAACTGGACAATATAAACTATCCCCCATCAAGCCAGTAGACTCAGTAGCTAGAGGTTACAACTGGACAATATAAACTATCCCCCCATCAATCCAGTAGACTCAGTAGCTAGAGGTTACAACTGGACAATATAAACTATCCCCCCTTCAATCCAGTAGACTCAGTAGCTAGAGGTTACAACTGGACAATATAAACTATCCCCCATCAATCCAGTAATGTCAGTAGCTAGAGCTTACAGCTGGACAAAATAAACCATCCACCAATCAATCCAGTAAAGTCATTAGCTAGAGGTTACAGCTGGACAAAATAAAACATCCCTATCAATCCAGTAGACTCGGTAGCTAGAGGTTACAGCTGGACAAAATAAGCTATCCCCCCATCAATCCAGTAGACTCGGTAGCTAGAGATTACAGCTGGACAAAATAAACAATACCCCCATCAATCCTAAGATTTGGTAGCTAGAGGTTACAGCTGGACAATATAAACTATCCCCCCATCAATCCTGTAGACTCAGTGGCTAGAGGTTACAGCTGGACAAAATAAACCATCCCCCCATCAATCCAGTAGACTCAGTAGCTAGAAGTTACAGCTGGACAAAATAAACTACCCCCCATCAATCCAGTAATGTCAGTAGTTAGAGATTACAGCTAGTTAAAATAAACTATCCCCCATCAATCCAGTAGACTCGGTAGCTAGAGGTTACAGCTGGACAAAATAAACAATACCCCCATCAATCCTAAGACTCAGTAGCTAGAGGTTACAACTGGACAATATAAACTATCCCCCCATCAATCCTGTATACTTAGTAGCTAGAGGTTACAGCTAGACAAAATAAACCATCCCCCCATCAATCCAGTAGACTCGGTAGCTAGAAGTTACATCTGGAAAAAATAAACCATCCCCCCATCAATCCTGTAGACTTAGTAGCTAGAAGTTTCAGCTGGACAAAATAAACTATCCCCCATCAATCCTGTAGACTTAGTAGCTAGAAGTTACAGCTGGACAAAATAAACCATCCCCCCATCAATCCTGTAGACTTAGTAGCTAGAAGTTACAGCTGGACAAAATAAACCATCCCCCCATCAATCCTGTAGACTTAGTAGCTAGAGGTTACAGCTGGACAAAATAAACCATCCCCCATCAATCCTGTAGACTTAGTAGCTAGAAGTTACAGCTGGACAAAATAAACCATCCCCCCATCAATCCTGTAGACTTAGTAGCAAGAAGTTACAGCTGGACAAAATAAACCATCCCCCCATCAATCCTGTAGACTTAGTAGCTAGAAGTTACAGCTGGACAAAGTAAACCATCCCCCCATCAATCCTGTAGACTTAGTAGCTAGAGGTTACAGCTGGACAAAATAAACCATCCCCCCATCAATCCTGTAGACTTAGTAGCTAGAAGTTACAGCTGGACAAAATAAACCATCCCCCCATCAATCCTGTAGACTTAGTAGCTAGAGGTTACAGCTAGACAAAATAAACCATCCCCCCATCAATCCAGTAGACTCAGTAGCTAGAAGTTACATCTGGACAATATAAACTATCCCCCCATCAATCCTGTAGACTTAGTAGCTAGAGGTTACAGCTAGACAAAATAAACCATCCCCCCATCAATCCAGTAGACTCAGTAGCTAGAAGTTACAGCTGGACAAAATAAACTATTCCCCATCAATCCAGTTATGTCAGTAGTTAGAGATTACAGCTAGTTAAAATAAACCATCCCCCCATCAATCCAGTAGACTCAGTAGCTAGAAGTTACAGCTGGACAAAATAAACCATCCCCCCATCAATCCAGTAGACTCAGTAGCTAGAAGTTACTGCTAGACAAAATAAACCATCCTCCCATCAATCCAGTAGACTCGGTTGCTAGAAGTTACAACTGGACAAAATAAACTATCCCCCATCCATCCAGCGAAGTCAGTAGCTAGAGGTTTAACAATGCATATTAAATTTATAAGGTTCCCAAAAACTGTGTTGCGTGATATAACTGTCCGCGGTCTCGGCGCCATTCTGACAGATTTCGGTCAACGTGGATTTAGTCTCCAGTCAGCGAAGGACAGAGGTCTTCCACGGCCAAAAAGTGGGCGACGACCACAGTAGAACTCGATATAATCGATTACTTCCTGCTAAAGAAGCATTCGATTATGGTATGACAAGTTAATGACTACAGGGAGTTTCGAACACAGAAAAGGCGACGGAATGCCTACAACTATTGTCTTTTTTGATTGGCAAGTCCATTTTTCACCTCAGAAAGATACATAACAACAGATATTGTCTATACTTCAGTAGATTTGGCAAATAGATTATGGACAGACCATAACTTAACTCTTGTTGGTACAAAACAGACAATTTATACCGAAAGAGTTAAAAAAACCATTTCAAACAAGTTCGTATTTTCTACACCTAAACCTGACGAGGCACCAATCACCCTTGTTTCCCCTGTTGCACGCAATAAACCAAAACGAGTTGTACTGTATTTAGAAAAGATACCATAGATCAGATGGTAAGAGCAACAACTACAAGAAGATGGACTCAATCCGTTCTAGGGTTAAAACAAGAAAAAAAAATTGATAAAGTTAAAGGGGGCTGTAATTTTCTTATCACTCTGTATATTAATTACCCCCCCCCCCACTCCTAGTACAGTAATATATGGGAATGTTAGTTTAAAATCAACATTCTGAAAAAACTCGATCGTAACTAACAATAAGAGTAGATTAATTTGATGTGACTATCATCTGTGCGTGTAAACACGGAACCCCTCCCCCCTCAGAGCATGCGCTGTACTATTCTCTAACAATAAGTCTCTAGTTCCCATAGTCATTCTGACAATAACCATGTACACAGCGAGTACTACGGACTGAGTGCTTGTTTTCATTTTTTGTTTGTTTCTATTTCCTATTTATCTATTGTAATTTTCGTCTTCTTTACGTAAGTAAACAAAAACGATTTTTGGTTACGATTCTCTTTGTCTATTTCCATTTTCATGTGTGAGAGAGAGAGAGAGATAGTAGAATTAGAAAAATATTGATTATTTTATTGTGTAATTATAAAATATTCAAATTAATTATTGTGACTATAATTGGATTTTAATTGGAGGGGAGGGGCTGTAATAGAAAATTGTAATGGTCACACATGTCGGTTGTCAAAAGGTGAAACAAATAGCAGAGACAGAAAATTTTGGATGGTAACTTTTATCATAAATTTATAATTATTATAGAGAAATTTATGTGATGGGTCGAGTTTTTGCAGATTACATCCGTTTTGAGGTATAAAAGTGTTTTTGTTTTTTTAAAATTATGTCTGTCTTCTCTACAACTGAATTGTATGGTCATATCCCGTGAATTTTTGATTCATAATTCAGGTCTTGCTGCTAAAAAAAAAAAAAAAAATACACAAAAATACGATTTTTTCAAAATATGTTTTAACGATTTTGATGAAATTTTGTTCAAGTGAAGATTTTAAGAACTCGAACAAAAAGTATTGGTTGCCAGATCTCAAGGAACGCCGGTTCATGAGTTGTCGGGGATCCATGGGGCGTATAAAAGTGTAATGTGATGGACACAAACACGTGTCAAAGTGCAAGTACATTACGGTTCAGGGATTATTGGCAATCTACCTTGACCGCCTTTTAGCATATGCCACTCGCGGATTAAGACTCCTTTAATTTTTCACTTTTGACTGACATTTTCAATGACAAATAATTTTGGGAATGGCTAAATAAATGAGAAAGTTTGTGCAATGTTTCTCAAAACACTACGCTAAATAATTGGACCGGTGTTATTCAAAACTGGTATATTTTGACATTATTTCGAAGCAACACTTTTCATAGCTTACAATTTTTGTGAGGCAGTAAATATAACACAAACTTACGATGTTTTCGAAATCAGCTCAAACGATTTTGATCAAAATTTGCTAAAATCTAGCCTCTAAGTAACCATTCAAATTCGTTGCTAACTTCCACAAATTAGGTTATTTGGACAGAATAAAAAATAAAGAAAATGTGTACAACTTTTAAAAACCGCTTTCTCTAAAAGAGTTGTATATTTGAAAAACTTAAATTATCTTAAAATTTGATTTGCAATACATACAGATAGTTCAGTTTGACAAATCTGTGTAGCCCAATTTGTTTCATAGTCAAAACAAGTTTTAAAAAAAAGTTTGTTCGATTTTATGAGTTTGATATTTGGTCATATTTTCGATACATTCCGAGGTTTTCTACGTTTGTTTGATAACTCAAAAGTTTGTGGGGTGTATCTGCTGTACGAAAAAAAATTTTTTTTTTTGTCGAATTAAGCAAACATGTTGCCTCTAAGAATTCACACAAAACATCTCCCGATTTTACCGATTCTCCCCTTCTTTTTGTTTTAAATGTTCACAATTGTAGTAAAATTTCATAAATATTGTTTAAGCTGATTGAATATTTAAACTTTTACGATGGCACCCTTGTTTTGTTGTGTCGACACATATTCCGAACGAATATTGATTATAATATTTTTACCGACTTCAATATTTTTCTTGCAGCGACGCCCATTTCGGCTATTCAGCCATTCTCAGGTTGAGAGGAATGTGTTCTTTTGTCAATTAACACTTACAGTAGATTGAATTAAAATAACACGTACGAAAATAATAAATTAGTATAAAAAAATCAGTTTATTATACAGTTCAGTTAGGGCCACTGATGTTCACCTTCAGGGAGGTGAATCTCTTCTATTTTTGTTATTATAGTATCAAATAATCCACTGGTAATTATATATTTTTGTCTAGGTTAGTAAGCAGTGATAGTGGACCCAACTTTGCGGTTACTAATCACTGAAATGTACAGTAAACTGCTTTTTAACGTTAATGTACTTGAGTGTATAAAGTGTTGTTTTAATTTAATCTGTGTTAACTGACAAAGGAACACATCATGCTTAACTTGAGGATGGCTGAATAGCCGAAACGGCCGCTTTTGAAGCGTGAAAAAAGAATATTAAGTCCCATTAATCACATTTTATTTTGAACCGGTCCTATCAATATTTTTGGACAGATACCAACAGATGTTTTGTTTAGGCCTTTTTTTTTATAAAAAAAATCAATAAGGTTTATTTTTAGAAAATAAAAATTACTAGTTTCGGTCTTATGACTGTCCTGTATTTGTCTTCGTAAACGATCTCATAGGAGTTCCCAAATTTAGTACAGTACCTATTAGCTTTTACTTTAGATTTTTTTTTTTAAAAAAGGAAGAAAGTTAAATAATTTGGGAGATTTTAGTGATGAAAGCGAAATAATTAAATTGTGAAATTTGAAGTTCTTATCTGAAACTGACTGTGCCTTCGTGGAAAGCGGGCTTTGAGTTGTATCCTTGTAGTCGATTCTCCCCGCGTTGATGGACAACGTATTCTAGAATCGATTTACTAGTTTTTAGCGCAAATAGGTTAGACTCCTCTCCTATATCAGGTCTCACTTAGCCAACTCTTGTTATTTTCCGACTTTGACGTTATTAGACTATTAGAGGACTAGGGGTTTCCCCTAGGGGAGGGGAGGAAGTGTTCTTTTCGTCCACTTTTATTTTGTAAGGCGATGATGTCCGATAGATTTTTTGCTTTTATACTATAAGAAAATTATATATATACACAGACCATATCCACAGCAGCGAGCTTCACGAAGAAGGTTGTCGCATATCGTGTTAATGGAGAAGTGTTACGTTTCGCAACAGTTTCATGGCCTCCGCCCTTGTCGTCATCTTCTATAACCTACACAATACCTAAATATGGAGTATAAATGTGCTCATATAGAATCCTATATAATTCACAACTCGAATTAAAAATACCAAAATGACCTATTCGCCATGTTTTGTTCATACATCGTGTGTTATTCAACTTATGAAAAAAACAATAAAATATGTATATATTTATAAAAACAATTATGTTTATATTGTTTCCACGTGTTACTGAGTTCATAGCCTTGGTCTTTATTAAAGTTGTCTTTATGTTTTCTTATTTCATTATGAAAGCCGTTATTTCAAAAATAAATACACAATGCAGCTTAGAATCTTCCAGAAACGACAACTGTCACAATAAAACAATAGAATTATTGGTAGTCAAACGGCGGTCCGACAAAGGGCAACGGCCCGACAAGGGTCCACTCTCAGGACTATATTATAAGCTCAGGCCTAGGATGGCTCGTTTCACTTGACATTTGTTAAGACTTGAGTATGGACATCTGTAAAGTGCCCGAAACGTCGGCTGTACTCAACGTGCAGACAATATTGACGCGGTCGAACCCCGAAGAAGAAGATCATAATGAAGTAGCAAGATGTTTACTTCTCGTGCATCCAGAGTTTCGTGTTTTGTACAGATAACGTTTGCGACGGACAAACACGAACTGGGTTTCAATAATCAGTCTGTTTTGTGAAATACTGTACTCTCAGTACCTTCACGCTAAAACTTTAACTGTTAGTTATTAAAAATATGATACTCTCAGGGGCTTTGCAAGCCCGAGAGTTTAGATTTTTTGTATTTCAACTTTTCTATCAAGTCTCACTTGACCAACTCTTGTTCTTTTCCCACCCTGACGCTACTAGTATTTTCTTACTTTTTTAAAAAGATAATAATGACCGACAAATTTTACACGTTACAACAACGTCAGTGAAAGTGTGAAAATAAAATATGGACAGAGTGTTTGCATAAATATCTATACTTTAACAATATATAAGATTATAACATTTTAAAACATAATGGGTGGTTTAACATATATATAACAACAGACGGACAGCAAGTCAGAAATTTCCTTTTCTGTTTTCCTAAGGTGTAAAAATCATTCAAAAATAGATTTAGAATTTTGACGAATGCCACCACACTTACCCCATAGGTTGTATACTGGGGATATAATTAATACATAAAGGGTTACCATAATGATGAGATCCAGTCTTAACAGTATTACTGAGTAACATGTAAATAAATCAAAACAAGTAGAATCGCACTTGACCAAAACTAAGTCCACCCCCTTACTTCCAACCCTTCTTGACCAAGTTCCATTAAATTAAACCGCTTTGTTTTCATAGCTGTCACCGCAAAGCAGCTTAGTGGGTTTTTTTAGGAAATATTTATAATGATTAATTCATTTTATCCCAGCCACCATTGATCTGTTGAAAAACATAAAATGCCTAATTTTTATTACTTTTTCGTGGTGTTTAAAAATCCGTTTGTAAACTATAGCAAAAACGGCCGCCATTAAGTAATATGGCGCCTAACTATACAATTTCTTGTAGAATTATCTATGTTTTATTGCGTTTTCTTATTATAAAGAAAACTATATGGTTTTTTGTATTTTTTTTTTTTTTTTTTTTTACAAATCAAGATTAAATAGACACAGAATAATCGTATAGTATGATGGTTTTATCAGCTGTTATTAGGCCTGCATTGTAGAGTTCACACACAGATCGTTTCCTAACCTTAAATTAAACAGATGTTTATAGCTATTTGTAGTGTGTTGAAGCAAACATTGTTCTTTAGAATCTATTAAGTTTTAACTATTGATACAACTTTATTTTTTAATTATTGTTTTCTTACCTTAAACTTGGTTTACTCTGAAACATTCTTTTCGTTTAATCATTATTTTCATTACCCAAAGGAGTTTAACAACAGTGGAAAGATAAGAACAGCGTACTGCTGAAAGTACGTACAGAGTCCACTATCCAAATAGAAGCATGTCCTGATGGAAGGTTTCCACAAATTATTTGGTTTAGTCCTGTGTTGTTGTATCACTAGGCCCTAGCTCGTGTATTGAAAGGTCTCAACTAAGTTTGGAATAGCTGTACATGTGTGAAGGACACTCCGCTCCTGTTAGTGTCTGATAAATATTTTCTTGTTAGATCAGTGTGCGAAATTACATTTTTGAAAATAACTTGGCAACTTGTAATTGTAGAGAAGTGGTGTTGGTACCATTACGTGTAGAATTGAAATCTGTGTATTTGGTGTGTTATATATGTTGAATGATAACAATAAATGTCTGCCAAGTTTGACATTTTAATAGGGTTCCCTATGAGCACACTAAACAGAATTTCATGTTTCATTCTTTTTGTGTACAGACATCAAGTCCAACGTCTACTGACGGTTAGCATGTCGAATATCACCGTGTCCTGAGGCCATGCAATGTGGAGGTCAATCAATGGACGAAAACATCATATAATTGAGAGACCCCCCATGCCTTCGAATACTCTAATAGTGTCAGGGTTGGAAGAGAACAAGAGTTGGTCAAAAGGAACCTGATAAGAAATCCCTTTAGAAGATATATAATTAAATATTGCCTTTGACTTGTGAGATAATATTAGATTTAAAAAAAAAATCGCACACAAGATCTCACAAAAATTACGTTTACTTAATCAAACGCGTTTCGACGACAAAGTCGCCATCATCAGTGATACATTAACTAAGATATTATAGTATTAGAAAGCTATACCACATGGATATATTATGAAAAAGTGTAAATCCAGATAGAGTTCTCGGTATTACCACGTCATTGAAATCTCGACATTTATTGGAATGTTAATACTGTAGTAGTGTCTAAGTCCTCAAAAATACGTAGTTATGCGATGGTTTGATGAGTGCCAAAACACTGATTTTAGGATTATCTGTCGTCTGTTCAGCGGTCTACAGTGGACAGATTTTAATCAAATTTGAAATATGAGAATATTTTGGACGTTTTATGGATCACGGATTTGAGTGATTAAAATTTGAAAAGGAAAAAAAAATCGTTAGTGCCGATTTACAACAAAGGTTCGATTGTGATAGATAAAATCTGGGAGCTGCAATTTTGAAAAGAAATCAAGTGTTTAGAGGATCACTTGCAAACATTGATCAAAATATTTTGAAAAAAATGTAATTACTGTTTTTTTTGTTATTACACGCTAAATATATTTTTTGAGTTGTCGAAAAAATTAAAACGTGCCGAGATACGACCAAATTGATTATAATCGGTTCACACGTTTTGTACTGTACAGACTCAACTCGGTTGAATTTACACTCGATATTTTTATAACCTTCTCTATATGTAAGCGTACATGTGAAGAGTAAAATTATCTTTAAAAAATAGTTTTGTTTAAAGTTGAAAATTACATTTTGATATTTACAGACAGATTTTTCTGCTTAACGAATTTGTTGAATGGTTAGTGGACTACAACATATGTGTGTAATCAGGTCTTAGAGACTTTTTAAAATTATAGAAAAATAAATATCTTGTCGCATTGTAATAAAAATAGTCAATTGGACACTTTGAATTGATTTTGTTAAGGTAAGCCGCCACGTCTTGCAAGGGGTAGTAATTGGGGGTAAATGTGAAGAGGGTGGAATTATTTATATCTGTAAATTGGATTGCTTTGACCTCAACATGTACAAGTCAAGAAATCAAAGTTGGTTGTGATTTGCTGTTGTATAAAAACACTGCACTAACTAATTCACGTACAGAGTACCATCCCCTCCCCCCTCAATAATATGTGTGTTTTAGTTATACAACCAGTCAAATGATAGCCGAGTTATCGGTAACAAACTGAAAATACTCATTCCCGGTAATTTATATAGGAGATATTCTTGGCCATTCAGCACTTTGCTATAAACTAAGTCGTAACTTTAAAGTGGGAACTTCTTTCTTGTAACTTAAAACTCCGTTTTACAAACTTGAACATTTCCAATACGAACTAACTTTAAAATTCCTTATGGAAATCTCTATTTTCGTGAGTACAAAGCTAGTTAGTTGTATTTAAACAGCCGCTTACTAAAACAGTAAATTCTATTTTGCGCCAATCTATTATTTTCTCTGGCTATATTATTCTTATATTAGTATTTACACTTCCATTATATGCATATTTTTTTAACTTGATGCAACAATAAGTACGGAGAACCAAAACGCCTCTAACTCCTAAACAAGAGGGTTTATAAAAAAAATGCCCAAGATTAAACAATTGGTATAAAATCCAAACACAGAATAAAAAATAGAGGTTTTTATAAGGAATTGTAAATGGAAGCCATTTTCAAGATTTAAAAAAAACTGATTTTTAAATTCCATAAAAAAGTAAGGAAGGTCCTCCATTTAAAGTTTTTCATAGAATCAATAGTATACGGGATTATAGAGTCGATAGTGCCCATGATAAAATAATCACTCTGTCAACACTAAATCTGATAATAAAGTTATATGATCAAAAATTAATGATAAAATAGTTTCATCGAAATTAGCCAATTACATGATTTCAACATACAATTATTGAAATAGTATCAAATCTATCATTCTATCAAAACCATCAATAAAAACTGAATCTAATACATAACACGGTCAGTAAAATCGTTTCATCAAAATCGCTCAATAAAAGTTTTATAAAAATCCAACTATTAATCTTGTAGTTTAAATCGTTAAATAACATTGTTTACTGATAAACCATTTCATAAAAATCCAACAATAATTCTTGTAGTTTAAATCGTTAAATAACATTGTTTACTGATAAACCATTTCATAAAAATCTAACAATTTAATGTTGTAGTTTAAATCGTTAAATAACATTGTTTACTGAAAACCATTTCATAAAAATCCAACAATTTAATCTTGTAGTTTAAATCGTTAATAACAATGTTTACTGAAAACCATTTCATAAAAATCGAACAATTTATGTTGTAGTTTAAATCGTTAAAACAATGTTTACTGAAAATCATTTCATAAAAATCCAACAATTTATTGTTGTAGTTTAAATCGTTAAAACAATGTTTACTGAAAATCATTTCATAAAAATCCAACAATTTATTGTTGTAGTTTAAATCGTTAAATAACATCGTTTACTGATAAACAATTTCATAAAAATCCAACAATAATTCTTGTAGTTTAAATCGTTAATAACATTGTTTACTGAAAATCGATTCATCAACTAGGGCGAATAAAATCGTAAATGATAAGTAATGTTCGTCAGATTACACTAAAATGCTTCATAACACAATAAGGCCGGATGATGGGAAAGGAGTAGGCTACTGTATTTACATTTCATTAGCAGACAACGTACGCTTGAAGCGAAGTGTCTAATTTAATTTTGTTGACAAGTAGATGTCAACTGCGTATATTTGCGAATTATTAACTGTAATGATCTCGATGAAATCTTTATTAAAAGAAAGTAATAAACATTGCATTAACTTTCACAAACCCGTCTACTGTGTTTTGTTTCTCCATGATGGGGTTCTTCTATGGTGGTCTTGTCCCCCCGGAGGGTTGAGGGACACATAGACATCAATTTGATTATTATTTTGAAATTTTAAAATAGCAATTTTTAACAAAAATTCAAGAAAATAAAAATTAACATTAAATTTATGATGGAATGATTTATAATTTACTTCCCCAGTGGACGAAGTTTGATAATGGTCACAAACGTCGACCTTTGTTTGAAGTGAACGTCTTAAGGATGGTCACACAACGCAAGAGGCTTCACGACAATCTTATAAAAAGTTTTAAAACATATTGAAGTGAACACTTCTTACAAGACGGTACAGGATTTCGTAAGTGGAGTGAATTCACCGAAGCGTCACGTCACGCCACGAAAATTCGTCACGATAATCGTATAATAAAAATTATTTATTTAAAAATGTATTCATTAGGGGAAATAGTTCAGAACAATTTAAATAGAGGGAAAAGAGTTTAGACCCTAAAGTTTGACCCTATTCCACCCATTTTGACTCTTTGTCACCCCTTTTTACTCCAGCCCAAATATTCCACCCACTACCAACCTAATCCTGGGTCCTCACCCTAACATTCCCACTCCAAATTTTGACCTTTTATCTAAAAGTTTTTTAATTTACCCAACCCATTTTGAAAGAATACTTACTCCAAAATATTGACCTTGTTCCAAAAAGTTTCTATATAACCTTTTTTTTTGAAAATATGATAAAATACCCCCCAATTTTTTACCCTTTCTAAAAACAGTCTCTATACTCACTCAACCCACTTTGAAAAATACCCCTCATTTTTACCCTTTTACATAAAAATATTCATAACCGTTGTAACCAATTTTAAAATACCCCCATTTTGATAGTTTTAAAAAATAATTTCTTTACCCACCTAACCTATTTTGAAAAAAAAATATCTCCCTTCTTTTTGGATTTATCTGAACGTAACCAATCCATTTTGACACCACCATTTTGTCTATGATCCCACCCAACCCATTTTTGAACAAATTTATAAAGATATTTATTTTTTATAAATTCTTCAATATTTCCTTTCTATCATCTTACTAACTTTACGAAATATATTTTTTATGTTTATGTCACTTTTTAAATGTCTACATTTAGATATGAATTATATTTTTACATCTCCACCACCATTGATTACGTAAGTGTCACTTCCACCAACTTAGTGTCCCTACACGCACATATATATATATATATATATATATATATATATATATATATATATATATATATATATATATATTAACAAAAATCGAGTTAATACTATCAAACGGCGGCTATTTTAAACAGTTTTGTGTTGATATCTGTATGTAATGGTACTAACCCTACACCTCTACGGTGACAAATAGCAAATTTATTGACCCCCCCCCCCCCCAATGTACGTGATCCAGGGCGAGTCTTGTTCTAACAATACAATTTAACATTTCCTACAAAACCCAAGAAACCAACTTTTTCCAGTACATTGTATGAGTTGGCTGGGTTTGACACTCTTCAACTTGTTTTAACTATCTTAATACAATCACTAATTTTGTCGTCATTATGAGAATTACTTACCTCTACAATGAAGTATCACTCGTGATGGACCGAAAACCTAAAACTACAGTTAAGTTGAGGAGATGTAATTCTTATTGGGGGGGGGGGAATGACAACCATTACGTTTTGTCAAACTCATTTGAGCTAAATTTTAGAAAAAAGAACTTTGAGTTTTGATCTCATGGTAACTCTCCGCCCCCGCTATAAATGTGTAGTTTATGTCTTATAGTACCTTTCTCCTCCTCCCCTAAATTGGAGTTTATATCTTATCGTAAATACCCCCCTAAAATAATTCCCCTAAAATTTTGAATTTTTATATTATGAGAGTTTCATTCCCCTCCCTAATTTTTGAAAATTTATCTAAAATAAATTCTCCCCCCCCCCCAATTATGAGTTTTATAGTTTTGTTCCACTCTTCAATTTAAGTTTTAGTCCTTATAACAGTTCCCCCTTAAATTTTCGTCCCCATTTATTTTATGATAGCTTTGTTCCGCTCTCCCTAAATTTCAAGTTTTTATCTTTATATCAGTTCCTCCTCCTTATATTATGAGTTTGTATCTTTTTATATTTTTGTCTCACTCCTCTTAATTTTAAATTATAGTCCTTATAACAGTTCTCCCTTAAATTTTATATTTTTATCTTATGACAGTTTCTTCCTCATTTATCTTATGAAAGTTTTGTCCCGCTCACCCTAAATTTTAAGATTTTATCTTTATATCAGCTCTCCTAAATTGTCAGTTTTATCTTTTTATAGTTTTGTCTTACTCCCCAAATTTTAGTTTTAGTCCTTATAACAATTCCCCCTTAAATTTAAAATGTTTATCTAATGACAGCTTCCTCCCAATTTATCTTATGAAAGCTTTGTCCCGCTCACCCTAAATTTTAAGATTTTATCTTTATATCAGCTCTCCTAAAGTATGTGTTTATATCTTTTGATAACTTCATCCCCTTTTCCCCTTACACTTGATAGCTTACAGCTTCCCCCAAAATTTGAAGTTTGTATCTTATGGTAGCTCAGATTGCTACCCTTCCCTCCATCACTAATGCCGTCTTTATCTTATGGTTGCTTATCCTCCCCCATTTAAACTTAATTAGTACTCGATTTTTGTTTTTGTTTAGTCTTTGTAAAAAAAAATGTAACTGTAAACTCATGCACTAAACATAACCTCTCTTCACCTCTGATATGGCTTATCAATATTGTCATGCTGACTTCCTGTATACACCGGATGTGCAGATGTCGTTAGGGAGTTTGATTTCACCCTCTTATCATACCCCCCTACATTACCGTGTCACTGATAACGAGACGCCGGGTCGTCGTGTTTGGGGTTTATTATACTTCACATTCCCTTATCTGAATTTATATCTCGTTCACCTCTTTAAAAAGTATGGTACGAGCATGGGTACAGTATGCTTTCAATATAAAGACCTTTAGCTCTAGGATCCGTTGCTTCGAAAAGTGTTAACGTTTCTTTCTGCTCCGGAAGGGACCGCTGGTCTGATGGTTTATAATACGGGAATGTCACGTATAGTCAGGACATAGATAAAGCCAATGTTCGTGATTATGTGTTTAGGCACAAGTGATTAAGATATATCCGTGAAAACAAATTTCCCTTCTTTCAACCCTCTGAGGAATACACTATGTAGGCCGTCGATGAGTGTCAGGATATTTTATAGATCACTAGTTGCCTAGTTGTCGTGCAACCAACATTACTCTGTATTGAAATTGCATCCTACGGAAAGAAGGGGGTTTTAATGTTAGTGATTTGGCAACAAAGTTGTGTAAATATGCCAAATTACACCCATGGTCGATGGATATATCACTGTGTCGAGATCATTAGGGTGAACGAATTCGTTCCTCTTTTTATTTTAAATTTTTCACATATTAAGTCGAGAACTTGAGTCAAAGAGATTTTTGGTGGGCGTATATTGATCAAAATTCGTATGCGAACCTCGATGGATTCGAAGTATAGAGAAAGTTATGTGATGGAAAAAAAATGATGTCAAATTCGTTGCGGATATATTCGTTCTTAACTCACCTTAGTCAAAAAATAATAAGTCTGTCTGTTGTATCTTCAATGCTATGCGCTAAAACTCGTCGACAGATTTTAATCAAATTAAATTTTTAACAATATCTCGGAACTTAATTTTTTTTTAAATAATTTGAGATTTGGGATATCTGTTATAAGAAGAAAACACAATCACAATTTTCTCAATTTCTGGTCGTAAAATAGGTTCTTGGGTTTTTGGTCATGAACCAAAGAGTTTAATCAAATACAATTAAGCTCTTATCCCGGAAGAGGCTCATGCTTCGGAACGACCTCATGACACGGAAGAGGCTCATGCTTCGGAACGACCTCATGACACGGAAGAGGCTCATGCTTCGGAACGACCTCATGACACGGAGAGGGCTCATGCTTCGGAACGACCTCATGACACGGAAGAGGCTCATGCTTCGGAACGACCCAATGACACGGAAGAGGCTCATGCTTCGGAACGACCTCATGACACGGAGAGGGCTCATGCTTCGGAACGACCCAATGACACGGAAGAGGCTCATGCTTCGGAACGACCTCATGACACGGAGAGGGCTCATGCTTCGGAACGACCTTATGACACGGAAGAGGCTCATGCTTCGGAACGACCTCATGACACGGAAGAGGCTCATGCTTCGGAACGACCCAATGACACGGAAGAGGCTCATGCTTCGGAACGACCTCATGACACGGAGAGGGCTCATGCTTCGGAACGACCTCATGACACGGAGAGGGCTCATGCTTCGGAACGACCTCATGACACGGAAGAGGCTCAGCTTCGGAACGACCCAATGACACGGAAGAGGCTCATGCTTCGGAACGACCTCATGACACGGAAGAGGCTCATGCTTCGGAACGACCTCATGACACGGAGAGGGCTCATGCTTCGGAACGACCTCATGACACGGAAAAGGCTCATGCTTCGGAACGACCTCATGACACGGAAGAGGCTCAGCTTCGGAACGACCTCATGACACGGAAGGGGCTCATGCTTCGGAACGAATTCATGACACGGAAGAGGCTCATGCTTCGGAACGACCTCATGACATGGAAGAGGCTCAGCTTCGGAACGACCCCATGACACAGAAGAGGCTCATGCTTCGGAACGACCTCATGACACGGAAGGGGCTCATGCCCTGAAATGGGCTCATGCTCCGGAAGGGGCTGATCTTTAAATGTATATATTTTATCATTACTAAAAAAAATTTGTCTCAAGGAACACAAATTAAACTTATTAGTCACTATCTCTTCAAAAATCCCGGTTCATGAGAAAGAAATTATTTATTAAAAACAGATCTACCGATTTGGACAAAATGTTAGTGAAATAATTTATGGTTCTTGAATAATCGGCGATACTCAAAAATGAACCTTGACTGCCGGGATTAATGAAATACAATATAAGCTGAGGCCGAACGATGTAAGTTCCTAAACTATAAATAGCTTCTGTCATATTGTCATTTTATAGGGTTGATTGAGAATTGACGTATTGTTGTACTGCTCTCTCTTGACCAGCTCTTGTTCTTTTTTAGTTGTATCAGGCCTTCGTCTTTAAACGACAAGAAAATAAATAATAAATGCAGTTTTAACTTGTGTGATTAACTTTCCAGAAATGAATCCCCCATTGTAAACAACTTATTTTTGGCTTTTGAAATATATGATAGGTTTTAAAAATTGACCTGGATATTGAATATAACTTAAAGAGAGGAGAGAGAGAGAGAGAGAGAGAGAGAGAGAGAGAGAGAGAGAGAGAGAGAGAGAGAGAGAGAGAGAGAGAGAGAGAGAGAGAGAGAGAGAAGAAGGCGGGGGATTGAAAGAGACATTAGGAAAAGACAGAGAAACCCTTACACTGTATTCCTTCATGAAAACACAGTAAAACGTTTGTCTGAGAATTTCCCCCGTAAATAAATGATATCGTACATCATAAGGTTGAAGACATAAAAACCTTGCAAGATGGAAACAATTACCTAATATGAAATACAATTGATGGGGGGGGGGGGTTGTTTTGGCGCCCAAATTGTCGTCAGCCCCGCCCCGCTTTATTATCGATCCCGCGCGCCTTCAAGGCCGCACCTCCGAGCCCTGGCAAACCCCTTGTACCTTCGCCCTACTTTAGAGTAGGGAAATTTTCTGTTTTCCTCAACTGAATTTCTGTTCTATTTTTATTTTAAAATAATGATGGGATTGGCGGAGTTTTATATTATTGTCTAGTACAGCCCAAAAATAATGTAGGGGGGGGGGGTTATCTATTTCTGGAAGGGTTTTTGCCCGTAACTCCTTCAAAATTAACTCAAGCTATTTTAATCGAACTTCCGAAGACTTAAAAACGTTAACCTCCTCAAAAATGCTGGTTATAAAACAATAGTCTGCAATTTCTCATAATCAGCTCGACCGATTTTGTTAACAATTTGGTCAAATGTGAAGAATTAACACAAACTAATTAGGCAAAATTACTATTAGAAGAAACATACATTTTATAAAGAATTGGCAAAAACTATTCTTAAGGGAAGCTAAATAGGGTCTATTTAAATACTAAAAACAATTTTTTTTAATTCTCAAAGTGTTGATAGGGGGGGGGGGGTTAAGAAATCTAGCAAAAGAAATATACTAGGGAAAATTAAACAATGAAACAAAAAATAAAATTATTTTTACGTTATAACTAGTATAAAGATATTTTTACTTAGTGACTTCAGTGATAGCTCAAGACTTGAAATATTTGTTTGGGCTCAGACGAGTTCTCACGTTTTAAACAAATTCGTTATGTTGCCATATCTCAATTTTTTTGTATCAACTGTAATAACTGGATAACGGGAGTTGATTTATACTCTCGAAACGTCTTGTATTAGTTTTTATATACACAAAGGATGGAAAATGTCCGATTAAATCATATTAATAATATTATTACTATTCAAATTTGAAAAATTATTAACTATTTTTAAGGTTATTACAATTTTGATAAGATAAGAAAATCCTAATTTCGTGGGCTTTTTCTTACAGCGCCGGTGGCTACCTCCGATCCGAGATTACGTCAAAATATGCCCGCATACTAAATTTCAGCTCAAAATAGAGGTTCTTGGGTTGTCGACAATGAACCAAAAACTTGAAGCTCGATTTTAATCATATACGATTATGCGCTTGCCCCGGAAAAGATTCACGCCCCGAGAGAAGGGGTTTATAACCACAATATAAGCTGATGAGATTTATTTGAATTGTTGTAAAAATACGAACTGATGAAGGTTTAGTTTAAAATGAAAATTCAATAAACTTTCTCACCAACGTTGTCTATGAACGCAGAGTTATCGTGACATAAACGTGATTCAACGCTTCTATATACAGCGTGTTACATAACTCCGGGGCCGGTTTAATATTTGTGTGGAACGCTAGGAGTAAGTAAGAAATCATAGGTCGAGTTGTACATCGATTTAAAGGCCTTTATGAGTACAACACACCCGACCTCAAAAGGTTCACCCTAGCTAAAATAGCGTGGGTTTAAAGTTCATATTAGCTACAACGTCAGGTATGTTGAATACAGCTTAATAATGTTTACTATGTAAAGGTTATGAAATGAAAACTTGGCTTTAAAAAAATTATTTTTGACTTCTGTTCGCTGGCTCTTTATCTGCAATGGGGGACGGCCCTCAAGAAGTAATTTTTCAACTCAAAACAAATGAAGCGAAAAACTGTTTTAGTCTGTCTTCACAAGTAGAATGCCACTTATAACAACGACCTAAAGCAAGTATATTTCTTGTTTTGGGGAATACCCATTATCAATCACAATTATCAAACAATTTTTTCGTTTAGGCGATTACATTTTTGACAATAACTTCGTTGACGTTGGTCTCGTAGTTTACATGTTGGTTATTTTACCTATCTTAACTTGTATGGGCGCACGACAGCGACGACGGACGGACGGCAATCACTTGTTTGTTGTCAAATAACGGAGCTCTACCAACACAACATTGTGTAGTTTAAAGTAAAAATAAATACTTTTTGATTTTTGGAGTCCTTAATAAAATCATGACTTTTGAGTGTTGTTTTCGTTTGGGTTGTGATAATCGTCTTTTTTTTTTCAAACCAATTCCTTTTTTACGAAGACTTTTAAAATGATGCATCAGATGACCATATCTCACATTTCTTAACATGCGTTTGATTCTTGATTTTATGTATCACTAGATAATGACCGTGTACTGTTGAAACCAGTTTTGAAAGTATGTGCGTCAATATTTTTTTAATGGTTTCCTAGATGAATGGTTTGAATGAAAATGGAAATAGTATTTAAAAGTATACCATGTTTTGTGAACAGGTGTTTTATGTACTTCTCATTGTCCAATACGGCTGTGACTAGAAGATAATAAGAACTGTTGGTGTTTTGTGCATTATGTGTTGTGATTCTTGTACTTAACTTTGGATCTTTGCGCAAATCTCAAAATGGCGTTCGCAGCTGCACGTATGATCCTGAAGGACAAGCGAAGGAAAACCTCCAAAGAGGATTTTGCTCCGCGAGGGAAGAGCAAGGTAAAGTTTTATTTCGACTTAATTAAAACATGTTTTTCAGTTCAGAAGTGGTGTAATCTCAGACAAGAGAGTATACCCAGGCTGTCAGTACTGCTAAGCGGTGGTGCCAAGTTGTGCACACGCCGCGCCGAGTGACGAGACGAGCCAGTTGCAAAACTCTTGAGTTTGTGTTTATAACTCGAGAACCGCTTATCTGATTGTTATGTGTTTAGGATATCCGGTCATGTTTTAAGTCTTTGTTTGATTCAAATTAATTAATTAGTTCCGAAGTTATATTTGTCTGCACGGGTAATAAGAAATGTACAATTTTAGACTTATTTTACACGTTTTCTTATTATATTCAGCGACAACGTATGTTTTATTTTAGTGGCAAAGATGGTATATGATTTAAAATCTAATTGGAACCGGTAACTTTTTAAAATAGGTGCAAAAGTTCCCCAGTTGTAACCATTTTTTGCTGCCAATTATAAAGTAAATCCATAATGTACATTTTATCAGTAACAAAGGTGGAACGCTATTTAGTAGATTGATTGAAATGGTGGTTAAAGATGGTTGTTTATGTGAAGCTAATTAGTCATTTTGATCTTGCCTCTACGTTTTCCAAATCCAAATCAATAAACCTATTTAGTTTTTTGTGCAAATTTAAGTTCTTAAGGAGCTAAACAAAGTGAATTTAATTGACAATGAAACTGTAATGCATTGGTCAAAAACTTATATCGAGTCAAGGACACCGTCTTAGAGAGTAAAAGATTTCCTAAAATGTTTAAACCAATATCGATAAAACTTCGGTGAAGATTTACGACCCAAAGTAATTTGCCACGTTACACTTAAAAAAATTACGGTTCATCGTGAAAAAATTGAAAAACCCAAATGAATGTTTGACCGCCATTATCTTGTTTGTAATGTCGTTTAGTTGCAACACTCTACATTGTACTGTTTTAGCCATTTATTTAACTTTGGTTTGATTAGGTTCAATATTTCCTGCGTGTAATTATTGCTTCAATTTGTTGAGTCGACTGTCGAATGCAATGTTACACAAACAACAATCATTTGAAGCAGTATTTCTGTGACGATTTTTTGTTTCTTTACCGAAATGTGAACCGGCATTCTTTGGAACAATATATTTTATTTGCGTCATTAGAGAGGCTACGCCTGAGCTGTAACTCTATAGGTGTGTGTGCAAGACCCTTACGGGAGCTGCCTTCCTGAGTTATGTTTCCTATATATGAAATTTAATTACAAAATGGTCCTCTCTTTTGGGCTGTAGGATCCAGGCACATAACTGACGGACATCGTTTTAAAAACGATATTTTTTTTTGGACTCAAGGGACGTGAAAACAAATATATCCGAAAATAATTCGACAGATTTTTTGACCCATGACATAACTTTCTCTGTGTTAGAATGAAGTGGGAGGGTGTTATCATTTTGTAGTTGTATAGAGAAGACCCAAACTTGGTCACAACGTGATCTAGAGCCACATCCTGAGGGGGATTTACATGTAGTCTTGGGTTAGATGCCTCTTCCTATCAAGTCTCTCTTGCCCCAACTCTTCTTCCTTCTCTTCTGACCCTTCCATTATTTGAGTGTTCGAGAGCTAGGGGGGGGGGGGGTTATGTTCTTTTCTTTCTTTTTTATATGTCCGAAAGGATATTCGCTTTTAAACAAGAAGAAGAATGGATAGAGCCACGATATGTGCCCATTTCATATCTGGCCTTTACCAAAACACCGTCTTTTAAATCTACAGAAGTCAATATTCCCAAAACAAATGACTTCGGTTCAATCACTTGAGGTCCCAACAAATGGCCAATCTCCGGGAACAAAATATTTCGATTTTGGACGAAAAAAACGTTTTCTCTAAACGAGTTTTCAACACAGATTGGAAAGGGGAGAAGGGAGGTTCACCCTCAGGCAATCTGCAAAGGAAATTAGTTTTCAAAATAAAATCTTTCATATTTAATTAGTTTTCATTTCCGCAGTACAGTGGTGCGCAAGTTGGGTTGCGTCTTACACAATAGAAGGCGCTTTGTACACATTTGTAGCAATATGAGTTTAACTTGCCTGGCGGGTCTTGATGTAAAACAGTCTGAATATTGAAATATTCTACTTACCTTCTCACACTTTGAGGAAACTAATAAGATGTTGTACCAATGTTGGGTAAATCACCCCAATATTTCGGCTTACAGTCGAATTAAACAAAAAATAAAGATATGATCGTTTTTTCTTTTCCTGTAAAACATAAAACGTGAAAATCGGACAAAAAAGTGAGGAAACCTAGCCTTAACCTACGTGTAGGTGTTTTCTAACTCCAGATATAGATATCAAATTGTGCAGAGCGATTTAAACCATTAATTTGTAGTTAGAAAATATCTTATATGTTTTGTTTCTCTAAAATAGAACTTGTATCGAGTACAAACAACACTTAAAATTCTAGATGAAAATATTGAACCGAACATCTAGATAAAAAAAAAAATAATAAAAGTAAAATAAGTCCAATCAGAATAATTTTAATCAAGATACCATAATTTTATGAAACCTCAAATTTTAAAAGTATTTTTAGATGCTATTTTCAATATTTTGATCTGAAATGATTGTACTCGATACAAGAAACATTAATCCCGCATAGCAATGATTGTCATACATTATTTGTAAAGATTCTGGCTACTTGATTGCAATTGTCGATTTTGACAGTTTTGTTTTAAACAAACAATAATAACGACACGCGAGTCATTCAGACGGGTTTCTAGAGCTCATAACGAACATTTCGTTAAAATCAGTCCGTTAGTTCTAGAGATAAAACATAAAAAAATCTCTGCTTTCTAACTTTAATAATAATTGTTATAAACATTATGATCCAGACATTTCCTGCAGTATATATTTTTGTCGATATTATTACTCCACTAATATGTATCTCAGAAAGTTAGTGCAATGTTTTGTGGTTGTTGATAAAACCGCATTACAGAGTATTTTATAAAATCTGTACCGTTGTAGATTAAAATCAACATAAATATCTGTTGAAAGGAAGTTTTCAGCTATTTTTGTTGGCGGGCGGCCAAGTAGGAGGGGGGGGGTTGTAATTTATCTCCCCCTCCTTGTGAACTTCGTACATCTCTTCTCTCTCATCCAGTCGCCTATTTTAAACATTACTGATAATCGCCGTTTGACGGTATTGAGATATTATTAGAGTACCGGTTGAACTCAACGATACGGCCGCCATTTTGAAATTTAATGGGCGTTTTAATGATAACGAAGTTCACCAATTTTAAGCGTTCATATAAGTCACTGGATAAGAAGGTATCACCGGAAAACCGTTTTAATATGTTGCCCTTTATTCAACCTTACAAACTAAATTTACGTACGAATACTAGCCTAGCCTAACACAACCTAACAACCTATTTTCGTCAAATTTTCAGGTTATGTTTTTAACATATTTGTAGTTTATGTTTTGAAGCTGCACAAACCGAACTATTGTGAGACGTTCTACTTTAAAATTATTATCCTTTACAGAAATTGAAAATCTGTCGTAATTTTTGAAACTTACGTAAAATTTTTATGATCAAGGAACTTGTCGAATGGTTTGATATTATTGTGATATCACAAAATTGTGATATTAAGCGTTTACACACAGGGGTGTTTCACTATCAGTCCACAATGTGAGCAAACAGCTATTTTGACAAGTAAATCTTAATAGACGTCAAATTGACTAAGTCATACATTTCACTATTACTTAAGTAATTATTACTATTACTTAATATTATACTTGGTAGTGTTTAAATTTTCACCATTTTTTATCTTACTGAATATAGGAATTGTAGTATAATAAGTTTAATAATCGCGACCTTCATTTTGTAACTGACTGTTACGTTTCTCAGGGAACTCCTAAAGTTATTTTTTTACAAGACGTCATCGTTGTCTATACGTAAGCACGATAACGGCAACAAAAATTAAGAATCAAGTTGAAAATATCAAAATGGCGGCCACTTTAAACAGTTTGGTACCAACCCCACCTCTCTACTATGATAAATAGCGACTTTAGTGTTAAAAATATCATTTCGAACCTTTACCTCCCAAGTATATGTGGTTGTGACATCCGGAAGAGCGAGTGGAGGCTTCTGAACATGTGTGCAGAGGCCCGATGGAAAAGTGTGAATAAAGTAGACTTGATTTTGTTAAATCTTTACTCGCTTTGCGTAGACATTGTGTATAATGCTTACGGTTTTTCAGGCAAAGTATTAAATGAACAGTTTTCCTCAGAAAATTATTTATTTATATTATAAGAAAATAGGTTGTGTGTGTGTGTACTAAATATTTACTGAAGTAATTGAACCCAACCTAACCTCACCTGAAAGTCATTGAATAATCGGTATTCCAAACTCTGCCTGAAGTGAATAGAATGCCTAGAGATTGTACACAATGCCTGATTTAACACAATTACAAGGTTTAGAAATCTTTGCCAATATAAACACAAGGTTATATTTAAATATAAATAGCCTAATAAACGCTATTGTTTTTGTTAAAATTATTTTAATATTGTACGTCGTATTCGTATATTTTCATTTAATTGGTTCTTTTTTATTTTTGCAACTAGATTGAATTTTCAGTATCTCACGTAGGAATGTTAGGTTAGGTCAAAAAATTGATTTCGGTCTGTTCTAAAGAGTGTATTAATAAAGTAGGTTAGGTTAGGTTAGGTTAAGTTAGGTTAGGTTAGGTTAGGTTAGGTTAGGTTAGGTCAAAAAATTGATTTCAGTCTGTTCTAGAAGAGTGTATGTATAAAGTAGGTTAGGTTAGGTTAGGTTTGGTTAGGTTAAGTCAAAAAATTGATTTCGGTCTGTTCTAGAAGAGTGTATGTATAAAGTAGGTTAGGTTAGGTTAGGTTAGGTTAGGTGAAAAAATCGATTTCGGTCTGTTTTAGAAGAGTGTATGTATAAAGTAGGTTTGGTTAGGTTAGGTTTGGTTAGGTTAAGTCAAAAAATTGATTTCGGTCTGTTCTAGAAGAGTGTATGTATAAAGTAGGTTAGGTTAGGTTAGGTGAAAAAATTGATTTCGATCTGTTCTAGAAGAGTGTATTGATAAAGTAGGTTAGGTTAGGTTAGGTTAGGTTAGGTCAAAAAATTGATTTCGGTCTGTTCTAGAAGAGTGTATTAATAAAGTAGGTTAGGTTAGGTTAGGTCAAAAAATTGATTTCGGTCTGTTCTAGAAGAGTGTATGTATAAAGTAGGTTAGGTTAGGTCAAAAAATTGATTTCGATCTGTTCTAGAAGAGTGTATGTATAAAGTAGGTTAGGATAAGTCAAAAAATTGATTTCGGTCTGTTCTAAAAGAGTGTATGTATAAAGTAGGTTAGGTTAGGTTAGGTCAAAAAATTGATTTCGATCTGTTCTAGAAGAGTGTATTGATAAAGTAGGTTAGGTTAGGTTAGGTTAGGTTAGGTCAAAAAATTGATTTCGATCTGTTCTAGAAGAGTGTATTGATAAAGTAGGTTAGGTTAGGTTAGGTTAGGTTAGGTCAAAAAATTGATTTCGATCTGTTCTAGAAGAGTGTATTGATAAAGTAGGTTAGGTTAGGTTAGGTCAAAAAATTGATTTCGATCTGTTCTAGAAGAGTGTATTGATAAAGTAGGTTAGGTTAGGTTAGGTTAGGTTAGGTCAAAAAATTGATTTCGATCTGTTCTAGAAGAGTGTATTGATAAAGTAAGTTAGGTTAGGTTAGGTTAGGTTAGGTCAAAAAATTGATTTCGATCTGTTCTAGAAGAGTGTATTGATAAAGTAGGTTAGGTTAGGTTAGGTTAGGTTAGGTCAAAAAATTGATTTCGATCTGTTCTAGAAGAGTGTATTGATAAAGTAGGTTAGGTTAGGTTAGGTTAGGTTAGGTCAAAAAATTGATTTCGATCTGTTCTAGAAGAGTGTATTGATAAAGTAGGTTAGGTTAGGTTAGGTTAGGTTAGGTTAGGTTAGGTTAGGTTAGGTTAGGTTAGGTTAGGTTAGGTCAAAAAATTGATTTCGATCTGTTCTAGAAGAGTGTATTGATAAAGTAGGTTAGGTAACCCTCTAGTTAACATTCTCTTGAAGAGACTCGGACATGTGAACAGCTACGAGACACTGACACGAGGTCTAGCCGATGTCTAGAAAGTAGTGATATACGCAATTTTATTACGAGGTTCAGAAAACCTGTGTAACAACTGTTTTAAACTTACTTTTATTGGATAAGACTCCTTGATCTACCAATACTATTAATATGATCTGCTTGTATGATGTGCCCCCCCCCAATCTTACATAAAAGTAATATTTTTGGAGAGGTGCCGACCAAGACGTGTGTGGACGTTGTTAACCTAAGTAATCGCCTATTGATAACTTTACTTTGGCGTCTCCGTGAAGACTATCATGCAGTTCCGTTTCCGTTGTTACTTCCGGTTTACATTTATTAGCTTAAAACTAATTATATGGTTTCCTAGAACAGCGGATTGCAGGGTACGGTGAAACCGCTCAGACAACTTTTTGTAATATTATGGGTATATTTTACAGTCTTGATGGATTGTTAGTTATTTTTAATATTCCGAGGTGGATTGGAACAGTTGCGACCACTGTTTTATTCGATAAGTACAAAAGTTACAAATGTAACCTCACGATATGAGGTGATATGACATGATATTTCATATCACTCGCCATTTTTTCCAACCCCTTAACAAACTATAGGACCAATAAAACTAAAAGTAGTGTTATTACACTCTTTAACCTACCTCAAATTTCACCTAAATTTGGGGTAAGTTTTTTTTTTTTTTAAACAGCTTATTTTTAAATAAAAATTTAATGATGATTCCCGATTTTACGTTTAATTACTTTTTTTTTATTCCAACATTTCACATATTTTAGGTCATCATTATGTAACTATTTGAGGTAAGAAAATCAATATTTTATGCCAAAATGCTTTTTTTTTGGAAACATACCTGTCTTCCACCCACTTGCCACTTTGGATCCCCAATTTTACTTTTAAAATATTCTCTAAATATTCATCTATATATTTGGGAAGGCTCAGACAAAACAAATCGCTCCAACGGTGTAAGGATGCTCGGCATTGTAGGAACTTTTATATTACAAATTAGTTGAAAATGTGTGTTTTAAAAGTACCTTAACCGCCGTGAAATCAATAAGTGCAGCCCCATTGTGTAAATCCTTTAGTCTACATTGTGCGACTTTTATAACATTGACTCAATCAATAAAAGAACTCCCAGGCTGAGTTGCCAAACCCCTTCAATATCGTAGCATGCAATTCCAATACCATAGGTGTAATGTTGGTTGTATAAATACTAATGTTCTATTACCGACACCCGAGTCCATGAAATGTAGTTTTGGGTTCTCTTCCGACCATGTCACAATTAGGGTAAGCGAGGGGTCTTAGTTTTTACAAGGCCATGATGACCTCACCTTTACACAGTCAGATCATATTTATATTAACGAGTCATTATTTGCAATAAGATAGAGAGAATGAAATACGAATAGAAAATGTGATTATAGTGGCAACATATCCGTCCGTAATTATATTAAAATATATTCAAGAATACGATATAGGTGTTTAATCAACAGTGATGACCGAAAGTTTGTTCGCTTTTAAATAATATTGAACAAAAATATATAACTCAAGAACCGCAAGTACAAAGCTCGTCCAGTTTTCTTGCGTAATTAGGTACTATATTTGGTCATGTTTTAGGTTTAGTTTGGTTCAACTTGATTCAGTACCTGCCAAGTTATAACAATATGACATAATGTTATAACTAAGGAGGTACATTTTGTCTGCACTGGTAAATAAAAAAACCAAAATTTTCGACGTGTTACGTATTGTTAAAATTATCAATGACGACATATTTTTATAAGTGACAAAAACTTACTTGATTTGATCGCTTTCTGGAACTGAAAATTTGATTCAAATTTCCACAGTTGTTGTTGAAAATAGGAAATACATAATTAATTGACAACATGTGTTTTGTAAGTGACAGACTTTGTACAATTACCATCTAAGGAGTTCCCGAGGGGACCTAGCTGGATCTACACTTTTTTCATGTAGTCTAAGTTCGATCCCCCTCTTCATCTATCCTATCAAGTCTCTTTTGACCCACTCTTGTTATATACAACAGTATTCAAGGTCTAATTGGTCTTTATTTTGTTTATTTTTTCCTGTTTTACTTACCTAGTGCATGAAGTGAAGGTTAGGTTAGGTTTGGTAATCTTAAAAAAGAGAGATTTTCGTGTTCCTTCTCTTCTCCACCTTTCATGATATTCAACATGCCGTCCATATATCGTTGTTGTTGTTGTTGTTGTCTGTACATAAGTACGATAGCGGGTTGAAATTAAATATAGGGGACTTAAATGTGTGTCGGTACTGTTATAGAGCCTTCTTGAAATTATGAAAAATCTATTTAAAATATCGTTTAAATTGGTGCCGTTTTAAACAGTGTTTTTGTTTTGTTCATATCTCGTGTGTTATTCAATTTATAAATAGACTAAATTAGTTACAAATTTGAAGATTTTATTTCTGCATGTAATGGTAACAGCCCGACATTTCCCTTTCCCCCCCTATTTTATGTAACAATCCCAGACCAACTTTGTTACAATCCGCCTTCTTTCAAAGTCTCTTTCCCCTCTAATGTTTTCCACATTTTATATCAGATTGTTGTTTAACTATTAATGTAAAAACACTAACTTTATAAGTCTTGGGGAATTTTAAAGGGATCACTTAAAGGGCTCCAAGATGTAGAAGTTAATTTCAATAAACTTATTCTGAAGATGGTCATGGAACGTATTGTTTAACACAGTGGTTGAATCAAAACTGAACAAAGATTTTAAGGTTTTCGTTATATCAGAAGGTAACCTAAAGTTTAGGTTAGGATATGTCGAAATGAATAAAACATTTTCCAGTTTCGATTCAACCACTGTTTTAGGGGGGGGGGGGAATACGGTGTTAAACGATATGTCGCATGACCACTTTCGTAACAAGATTTTTGAAGTTGACTCTTACATCTTCGACCTAGAGTGATCCCCTAACAAATCCCAAACACTTAAAAAGTTAGTGTTTTCCATTTATAATAGGTTGTATTGGTTAAAAAACAATTTGATATTAAATATGAATAATAATAACAGGAGAAAATGGGCTTTAAAACCACTATTACTGAAACATCGTTGGGTAGATTTAAATACTATTTCTGCCAAGATACAAAGAAACTTATTTATAAATTCCATACAACAAACCTAAAGACAATATCCCCAATGCTCCCTGATTCGTTATGCTGTGCAAAAACACTGCATATCTCTACAACCTGCATGTAAGAAAGAAAAATATTTATTAATTAAAATAGCATGTGTTTATAAATATTATATTATGATAAGAGTCTAAACTCATGTCTCTGTGAGACAGTTTGTGGGTCACGCTACGTTGATAAAACCACTGCCCAGTGAATATTAAAAACAATTTCATTTATTACTGTAATTAAATTGGCTATAAAAGTGATTTATTATCCACAATTGTCGTAAATTACAATAATCCACGATAATATTTGGTCACTACAAACATAACCTATTTATTGAGTTTTTTTGTCAATTATTTATTGTATTTTTTTATTTATTTATTTTTTACTTGTGATTTTTCAAACTGGTTTGTGTCATTAATATTTACACAAAAATTTGAACCAAATCGGTTGAAAGGATTTTGAGAAATAACATATTTTAGAACTTTGTTTAGTATTTTATCGATTACTCCCGAACCAGTATTTTGGAAATACCAATACGTTATTTTTGGATCTTTAGAGGTTAGATGTAGAGAAAAACGATTTTGAAGAAAATGTAATTCTGATTATAGCGGAACTCTCAAATTCAAAATTACAATGAAAAAGAAAAATATTCGAAGTTGATTGAGTGAGTTGTTACATAACCTCAAAGTTTGTATATTTTTAATATTTAGTTACAAGAAAACTAAAGTATCTCCGACATTTTGGCTTATTTATACAAGGTACTAAACTTTTCAAAAAGGTTTATTTCAGAAATCGAACTTGCAATGCTTGTTAATCATCATAAGAAGGGACTTTTGGTTAATTATTTGTAAACTTTGAGGTTATGTAGCAAGTATCTCATTTTATTTCTATTTTAATAAGAAACAAAATTTCGTAGAATTATTGAAATAGAGAAAAAAAAATGACTAAAAATTACAATTTTGAAACTAAAATTGTAAATCATAAGTTACGTCCACCTTCAAATAGAGAAAATATACAGTTCCGATTTAAGCAATAGAATTAACCCTCCCCCCCCCCACGACTGACGCTAATAGAGTATTCGAGGGCTAGGGGGTGATGATTAAAATATTCAAGGACGAGGTCTAATCTTCATTTAATTTTTTTAAGGTGAAAAATCATTTCAGTTAACATCGCCTTAACAAAAACAGAGCATATAATACTTCTAATTTTAAATCTAATAACATAAGCACCTTGATCCGACCCCTGAATCGTATACGAGACATCTAGCCCTCGAATACTGTGACTCAAGTGAGCACCTCAAGTAGGCGGTCTCTGTATGATTCCAGAGATTTTAATGATGACAATCAGAGTTTCAGTAGAGTCTGGTCGTCACTGGTCTACGTCGGTCATAACCTAACTTCCCGAAAAGGACCATCGCTCTTAAAAGGACCTAACTTCCCGAAAGGGACCATAGCCATGATGGGGACTAACTTCCCAAAAAGGACCATCGCTCTGAAAAGGACCTAACTTCCCGAACAGGACCATCGCCCTGATAGTAACTAACTTCCCGAAAAGGATCATCATCGCCCTAATAAGGGATTAACTTCCCGAAAAGGATCATCGCCCTGATAGGGGACTAACTTCCCGAAAAGGATCATCAACGCTCTGATAAGGGATTAAATTCCCGAAAAGGATCATCATCGCCCTGATAAGGGACTAACTTCCCGAAAAGGACCATCGCCCTGATAGGGACTAACTCCCCGAAAAGGCTCATCATTGCCCTGATAAGGGACTAACTTCCCGAAAATAACATCGCCCTGATAGGGACTAACTTCCCGAAAAAGACCATCGCCCTGATAGGGACTAACTTCCCGAAAAGGATCATCATCGCCTTGATAGGGACTAACTTCCCGAAAAGGATCATCATCGCCCTTATAGGGACTAACTTCCCGAAAAGGACCATCGCCCTGATAGGGACTAACTCCCCGAAAAGGCTCATCATTGCCCTGATAAGGGACTAACTTCCCGAAAATAACATCGCCCTGATAGGGACTAACTTCCCGAAAAAGACCATCGCCCTGATAGGGACTAACTTCCCGAAAAGGATCATCATCGCCTTGATAGGGACTAACTTCCCGAAAAGGATCATCATTGCCCTGATAAGGGACTAACTTCCCGAAAAGGATCATCATCGGCCTAATAGGGACTAACGTCCCGAAAAGAAACATCGCTTTGATAGAGACTAACTCCCCGAAAAGGATCACCGCCCTGATAGGGGACTAATTCCCCGAAAAGGACCATCGCCCTGATAGGGACTAACATCCCGAAAAGAAACATCGCCTTGATAGGGACTAACTTCCCGAAAAGGACCATCGACCTGATAGGGACTAACTTCCCGAAAAGGATCATCATCGCCCTGACAAGGGACTAACTTCCCGAAAAGGATCATCATCGCCCTGATAAGGGACTAACTTCCCGAAAAGGATCATCATCGCCCTGATAGGGGACTAACTTCCCGAAAAGGATCATCATCGCCCTGATAAGGGACTAACTTCCCGAAAAGGATCATCATCGCCCTGATAAGGGACTAACTTCCCGAAAAGAATCATCATCGCCCTGACAAGGGACTAACTTCCCGAAAAGGATCATCATCGCCCTGATAAGGGACTAACTTCCCGAAAAGGATCATCGCCCTGATAGGGGACTAACTTCCCGAAAAGGATCATCATCGCCCTGACAAGGGACTAACTTCCCGAAAAGGATCATCATCGCCCTGATAAGGGACTAACTTCCCGAAAAGAATCATCATCGCCCTGACAAGGGACTAACTTCCCGAAAAGGATCATCATCGCCCTGACAAGGGACTAACTTCCCGAAAAGGATCATCATCGCCCTGATAAGGGACTAACTTCCCGAAAAGGATCATCATCGCCCTGATAGGGGACTAACTTCCCGAAAAGGATCATCATCGCCCTGATAAGGGACTAACTTCCCGAAAAGGATCATCATCGCCCTGATGAGGGACTAACTTCCCGAAAAGGATCATCGCCCTGAAAGGGATAACGTAGATAAATTAAACTAGGACTAGATTCGGTATGTGTTTAAGGAAAAAATTCTAAGGTTTTATTTCTACACTGGAAACTGAAAATATAACATATTCTGTAAAATTTAGTATCGGATTCTTAATACAATCTGGAGTTATATCTTGTTTTAGTATATACTATCTTCATAAGAACTTTTTTAACGTTCTGAATAACTTTCCAAAGTGGTTATAATGCTAAATTACTCCAATGGGTAGGATCGGTGTATGTTTCATAGTGTAGGGTGGTGACGTTTCCATGAGGGAAGGTATATCCAGTGACCTATACAATACTCATTGTCACCCGCCAGGCAAGTAAAACTATTGTGTAAGACGCAACCCAACTTGCGCACCACTGTACTGCGGAAATGAAAACTAATTAAATATGAAAGATTTTATTCTGAAAACTAATTTCCTTTGCAGATTGCCTGAGGGTGAACCTCCCTTCTCCCCTTTCCAATCTGTGTTGAAAACTCGTTTAGAGAAAACGTTTTTCTCGTCCAAAATCGAAATGTTTTGTTCGCGGAGATTGGCCATTTGTTGCGACCTCTAGTGATTGAACCGAAGTCATTTGTTTTGGGAACATTTCCTATTAGAAAATTAATCTACAGAATTACATAAATATATAAATAAAGTCTGTAAAGTATAAATATAAAATGTGACATATCGAGACGATGTTCAAGGTAATGCACCAAATTTTATATATATATATATATATATATTTGTTTCTGATGTGTACAAGCATTAAAAGTAAAGATCAAACTAAGGTCCCAATTATTAAAATATAGGCTGGACTTTATATACAGTGAGTCACAGGTATCGGAACGCCCTCGTGTTGATGATGATAAGATATGTGCACATTGTATAGTTTAACGCTTACGATTGTTATATATTGTATTCGTATCGTAGCTACGAAATCCAACAAAAGTGGAGATTAAAATAATATTGAGCGACTGTGAAATTTGAAAAAAATCGTTGACAATACCGTCGCCCTGGCAAGATGCCAGAGGCTGTACGCATTCTTACCCTGGGATATTTCTGTTAAGTTAGAAACTAACTGTCAGTGGGAAATCAGCTGTTTCAATTTGTTACGACTACTTGTATTTATGTCAAAAGGAGTCCTTTCTTTTTTTTTAATTTCTCTCCAAATTTTTCATCCAAAAATTGTGAACTTTAAAGTATAAATTATATTACATCGATATTGATGAAATATTCAATCATCAAAGAATAAGACAAAAATCGTTGAGATATTAAACGGTTTTGCCAAAATTGTTTTTTTCCACAACATCATTGCATTTTGATCCTTGCTTCTCTTACATAAAACTGCAATATATTCCACCCCCTTTTGTAAAATCTACACCTAACTTTTCGTCCGTCTAAAATGGGCGTTACTTCTTGACAAACCTACACTCAATTCAAATGAAAGCCTTCTGTCGCTCTCCCTAGGTACGTTAGCTGGACATACATTGTTTTATGTAGTCTTGGGTTAGTTCCCCTCATACGATTTCTCTTGACCAACTCTTGTTCTCTTCCGACTCTGACTCGATTAGAGAATTCGAGGGCTGCTTTTCTTCTTCTTCTTTTAAAGCGATGATGACCAAAAGGTTTCTCACTATTGAACATCAAGGAAAACCAAACTGTTGAACGCCATCATGGTACTTACCCGGCCCCATTATGTCCAAAAGTTGGTCTCGACCATGTAGGAAATGTTGGAGCATTGTATATGAATTGTGTAAATCTCGCTTCAGACTTTAACCTATACTAATGTGAAGAAGGTTACGCTCGTGTCCTACGGCTTGCCAATACCGGAACTATACGAATATCACATTTTATTTTTTGAGATAAGGCTTCGAAATTAACCATTACATTGTAGAATTGACGTCTGCAAATTTGTATCTAATTTAGTATGTTATCCACACGAGATAAGAAGTTCAATAAACTGTTTAAGAGTGGCCGCCATTTTGACATTTTCAATCAAAAGATTCCACATGAGTAGACTCTATAAGTTCCCTTATAGCAAATTTCATTTTAAAATTGTTGCGACCACTATCATGTTTACGACGGACTGACGTCAGATAGAAACGTCAATAAGGGGTGCCGATAATATTTGGAACTGCCAAAGTTGCAAGTAGTGTAACATAATGCAATACGTTTAGTAGCTGAGATGTTGGCACACCTGCCTTTGTTTGCTTTGCATTGTTTTCTAACCTCTCAGGCAGCACTTTATAATACGAACCCTTGTCAACGTTATCAAATGCAGTGTAGGGTAAACACATTGTATGGAACATTTGTCTACAGAATGCCGCTGCAAAGCGACTGAACCGATGTCTTCCTCCGATATGCACTTTGATTTTTAGCTTTGGTTTTAACTAATCATGTTAGAATGTTATACCATTAGTATCTCGTAAACTGTAAATGTCGGGAACCTTCGTGCTATTGTAAAAATACATTTTGAAAAATGGTCACCATTAACCAATATGGCGGCCGGTTCTAAAATATCTTATGAAATTATGTGAATTTTATGGTATTTTCTGATTCTACATAAAAGTATAAGACTTTTTTAACTTGGGGACTTAAACCACAGATGGCATTCTGGTCATATCTGTCTATAATTAGACTCATGGTCACCTATGATGGTTTGGAAATATGGTGGTCAAAAATGGAACAAATTAATACGATAATAAAGCTTCAAAGGCAGGCTTGCCTAGGAATTACAGGTGCTATGAATACACCGCCCACCACTCACATGGAAGCGACTCTGGATTTGCCGCCTTTGAACCTACAGGTGAAAAGGTGTGGATACAGTGTAGCTCTCAGACAGTGGGGGAATGACTGGGAAACCTGCTAAAACAGGATACCACTCAGTTAGCCAAAACAGTATCGGACTTAATGATTAAGACGACAAATTTTGGAAAGAATTTCAAAAACTTTTTCTCAGAACGACAAGTTCGGAAGAAAGGTGAACCAAAACTAAAGGAGGAATCCATCCAATGGTACACTGATGTACCAGAATGAAAGATAGGGTGGGAATGGGGATAAAGGGCCCAAATTTTAGCCTTAGTAAATCCCTAGGAAAAATTCCATCCATATTTTAAGCTGAGATACACGCAATAGAGCTCTACATAAACAAAGTCTCAAGGCGTAGAGATCTATATCGTGTCAGGCAGTCAGGCAGCTCTTAAGGCTCTAAGTTCATACTCTTTTGAGTCGAGATTGGTCTGGATTGTCTACAAGTAATTAATCAATGTCAACAAACAACAAAGTCTCCTTACTTTGGGTGCCAGGACATGAATAAGCGGATCGCCTTTAGAGGCTGATTTTGTTGGGCCCGAACCATTCTTTGGTTTTCCTAAATCTTCATATTATCATGGAAACCTGGGAACAAGATCAAAAGATCAAGTACTGGACCACCCACCATGGTCTAAGACAAGCCAAAATGTTTATAGTCTACTCTAAGACAAAGGCAAAAAAGTTACTGGATCTCAGTAGAAAGAAGGTTAGGCTGTTACACTGTCCAGTGTATTCGTACCGCTTCTGTCTGACACATAAAGAGATTCCGAACACTGGTTGTGTGAATCTCTAAACCTACAAAAGACTACTTTACCTTGACAATATCATCCAGAACCAATTTAAGATTCGTAGGAAGATTAAATTTTAGCTGGGACTAAAACATAGCTACAGCAGTGAAAAGACGACAAAAATACTAACTAAAAGACTTTTTTTATTCTTTGTGATATTTTTTATAAACCCACTCATTTAGGAGTTTCAGGCACTTAAAGTTTCGAGAAATTGACATGCGTTGCATTTTCGGTAGGGGTTTTTGTTGAATTAAGTTAAAAATTGCATTTCGTGTGAGAAGTGTAAACACCAACCCAACACTAAACGTAAAATAAATAAGTTGTGGAACATAAAAACTAGCTAAATCAGAAATTAAATAGACACAGAGAAATCATACGGTGTGAAAGTTTGATCAGCTGTTAATAATTAGGCCTGCATTTTTTATTTAACAACAGATATCTTGAAGCATCTCAGTTGTCGTATGCCTCAATGGCAAAACTTAAATAATGCCTTGGTCTCTCTTCTCACGATAATTATATAATAAACGTTGCACAAACTTTCTCACATATCCATTCATAATCGAAATACTAAGTGAACAAAACTATATCTCGTCAAAGGTTTTCAGTGTTGATTGAATCACTGTTTTAAAGGGGGAAATAAGATGTGTCACATGACCACCTTCGTGTGACCGCACTCGTGTTCAGATGTTTTAAGTTGACTCCTTAACCTTGGATCTCCTAAAATTCTCATACACATAAAATCTTAGCGATTTTACTTTTATAATAGAAAAATATTAAGTTAATCTGTTATAAAATGGGGGAAGGGACTTTGAAACCAGCCTGAATTCTTTTTGTACGTCCAACCATCAACATGGATATCCATAGTATAAGTTTCTTTTACGAATTTCATTTCAGAAATATGTTGTGTTAGGTTAGGTTCAACGAAGAGCTCAAGAAATAAAATCTCTCATGTTTGCACTACTACACTATTTTTAGTTAGCTGTTACTGTTAAGTTATGTTAGGTTAGGTTATCGTAACTGTGACCCTTTTTGCAGTAATAAAACACCGGTTTCCTTAAACCTCAGGTACTAGTGGTATCTCGTTCAGTTTCCATAACCAATGACTACATAAATACTATAAGACACGACATGGCCATGTTAAATATTCTACGCTTATTCTTGAGTTGACCAATACCCGCTAGGTGGCGTTGATGTGACCAATCTGAAGTTGATGTGACTGGCGCTAGGTGGCTCTACGGTCAAACAATGTTTCAGGCGGGTAAGAGAAAACGCACTGGTGCCACATATGGGACCAGAGATGCGAGGGAAGGTCGAGAATCGCTTATCTCAGCGCACGAACTGACAACACTGACTATGCTGACGAAAGTAAGTGAGAAGGTTTGTGAGAGAGAGGTCAACAGTTGTACAGTCTCAACCAAGTGGGATGCGTACAGTCAAGCACCTGCTGCTAGCGCTTTCTGATAGCTGTGTGTCAAACTTGTGACGAACAGCACCCGTAAAGCGTAGACTATTTCCCTATCCTATGTCGTGTCTTATAGTATTTATGTAGTCATTGCCATAACCCGAAAATTATGAGTTGCCACCCTATTCTAGGTTGGAGTTGATTTACCTTATAAATAAGTTGGTGCTTTTACATTTTAAAAAATTCAAAATTTGAGTTTTCTATGTTTTATAGTTTAACCGTACCCCGACAACTACTGAACTGACATTTATGTATTGGTTGGTTTTTATTTATAATGTTCTACAATATATATATATATATATATATATATATATATATATATATATATTTTTTTTTTTAATGAATAAAAACGCTGAATATAAACAAGACAATGTGTTGATGGTTAGACAGTTTTCCCTCTAAATGTTCAGCTCCATTGATGGTGTGCTTCATTACACTTTAGGCACGTAACCCCAGGTTCTATACTGTTACTGGAGTGTAAAGGATTATTAAACCTGACAATCCATTAATGAATAATTTGTATTGTATTGTCGAGGTCACTGGATATCCCTTCCCTCATGGAAATGTCAAGGGTGCCAACATTTGGAAAATAAAGTTTGGACGTTTAAATAAAAAGAAAACTTCTTATAACCATTGCCGATATCGAAAATATTTTGTTTTCCGTCTGTTTGTCTTTTTGAAAACAAGATAATACTCCAGATCGGATTGAAAATCCTATACTAATTTTTACAGATAAAGTTATACTATTTTATTTATTAGTTTGCAGTGTAGCACAGAATCTTATATTTTTTTTTCAACACATACAGATTCTAGTACTACTTTAATTTGTATCGTTAACCTTTTCCGCGGCGATGGTTCCTTCCGGTCTCTTTTGGAGCGATGGTCTCTTTTGGGCTGTAGGCCCTTTGAGAGCGTATGTCCCTTTCGGGCTGTAAGCCCTTTGAGAGCGTAGGTCCCTTTCTGGTTGTAAGCCCTTTGAGAGCGGTGGTCCCTTTCAAAAGGTTAGCTTCTTTCAGCGCAATGGTCTCTTTCGAGCTTAAAGCCCTTCGAAAATATGGTTCTTTCAGAACGATGGTCTCTTTCGGGCTGTAAGCCCTTTGAGAGCGTAGGTCCCTTTCTAGTTGTAAGCCCTTTGAGAGCGGTGGTCCCTTTCAAAAGGTTAGCTTCTTTCAGCGCGATGATCTCTTTTGAGCTTAAAGCCCTTCGACAGCGATCGTCCCTTTTGAGAAGTTTGGGCCTTTCTCCCAGAGCAATAAAGTCCAAAACTCAGATGTCTGCAGAAAAGGTTATGGTACCGATATTCCGGTATATGGAAGGTCCAATTTTGGTTGTCTTTAAACAATAAATAGTGACAGCTACTGCGTTTATTGAAGCCAAAAACCGAATCCAAGACGTGGTAAACTTTCAAAAACCGTGATTTTGCTTCAGTATAACGTTCGACCCCATACGGCCAAAAACATAGTCCTGTGTCTTAAAAATCTCGGTTTTCAGCTGTTGGACCACCCTCCATCTTTTTGCCCCATTTAAAGAACAGTTGCAAAAGAATTATTATCGATCTGATGAAGAGGACATGAAGCGATGCAAAATTTTCTGAACACGAGACCAAAAACCTTCTTCCAGTAAGGAGTAAGAAGAAAATGCTCGTTAAAAGATGGACTAACATACGGACAGCATGTTGAATATCACTCTTTCAGTTTTCTGAGGTTATTAAAAGTAAAACCAAACTTGTACACCTTCTACCTGAGAAGATTTACAAATAACAATAGAGTTAAATTGTAATTCATGTTTAGCTATCTTAATACGATCAGTTAATAATGTACCGCGGAGCAGCCCTTCACTACAAAGAAGGTTCCCAACAAAATAAAGGGGAAGTGCTAGTTTCTTTTGAGCCACCCTGTATAATCTAAATATAGAGTACGACGAAACTTCATTTCAATATATTTTGGTATGGTTACATCACAATAAAACTATATTTTACTATTAATCAACACTTTTGTCTACTTGTGAAACGGCAAACCCGTTCGGTTTGTTTGTTTCAGGCACGCAACAAGCCCGCAGACGGAGGTGGTCACGTCAACCAGAAGGGAGCGGCCGGACAGAAATCTTCTACACCGGCGGCTAAAGCCTCACAGACGCCTGTCAAGAAACCACCGACAGCCCAAAAAGGTCAGGTCAAACAGACTCAGGTGAAACCAGCACCTCCGCCGGTCAAAGCAGTCAATAAGAAGAACAAGAAAGGGCAGAGGCATCAACAGCACGATCTGGTGGTCACTATTAATTTGGTGAGTTTATGTGATAAGTCAAATATTTGATATTAAGTCTTTTTCAAGTTACAGTATGTCCATTAGTAGCCATTGGATTCTTTGCCCGTCCATTACAGAAACAGCTGAGTATTGTTAGTAAATAGGCTTGGCTGCTAACCTGGCAGTTCTCCGCCTATATTCCCTCATTATGTAATTTTTGAATTAGGGCTGCGCTGCCTAAACCTAATTTTCATTCGTTGCGACAGAGATAGCAACGTGTGAAATATTTTGGAACTCCATAAAAATTACATCAATCACACTTTAAAATTGTTGTATTTATTTTTAGCAACTTATTAATCTTTATAAGCTGATTCCCCCCGGTGAGCAAGGGTGGACATATTTGCATGTAACCCCAACTTTACAGCCAAGAGGCAATGACAGTACAACCGGAGTGTAAAGACTCCCATGCAACTGTGTGCAATGAACTGATGAGATATTGTGCAATAGGTCACTGGACATCGGGAGTAATCGGAGAGATGTAGGACATAAATATTTAATATCGACCATTAAATTGGTTATTGAAATCATTTAGAGCTTTTGTTTGCAACAATTAAGCGTTTTTAGTAATAGTTTTCTTATCTTGTATAGTTAAAAACACATTTAGATTTCAATGGATGCGGACTTTAAATGCGAACAAATTCCATTATGAGACGTTCCAATCTAAAAACATTATCAAAATACAATGCAATCTGTCGCCATTTTGAAATTTACCAATCTACTACGAACCGAGCTTACACTACCAAATTGTAAACGTTTACTAAGTAGTAAGTTACAGTCAACTTTTATACCAGTTAGTACACCTTGCTTTGTACTACAGGTAAATCTAAAAACATTATCAAAATACAACACAATCTGTCGCCATTTTGAAATTTACCAATCTACTACGAACCGAGCTTACACTACCAAATTGTAAACGTTTACTAAGTAGTAAGTTACAGTCAACTTTTATACCAGTTAGTACACCTTGCTTTGTACTACAGGTAAATCTAAAAACATTATCAAAATACAATGCAATCTGTCGCCATTTTGAAATTTACCAATCTACTACGAACCGAGCTTACACTAACAAATTGTGAACGTTTACTAGATAGTAAGTTAAAGTCCACTTTTATACCAGTTAGTACACCTTGCTTTGTACTACAGGTAAATCTAAAAACATTATCAAAATACAATGCAATCTGTCGCCATTTTGAAATTTACCAATCTACTACGACCGAGCTTACACTAACAAATTGTAAACGTTTACTAGATAGTAAGTTACAGTCAACTTTTATACCAGTTAGCACATCTTGCTTTGTACTACAGGTAAATCTAAAAACATTATCAAAATACAATGCAATCTGTCGCCATTTTGAAATTTACCAATCTACTACGAACCGAGCTTACACTACCAAATTGTAAACGTTTACTAGATAGTAAGTTACAGTCAACTTTTATACCAGTTAGTACACCTTGCTTTGTACTACAGGTAAATCTAAAAACATTATCAAAATACAACACAATCTGTCGCCATTTTGAAACCGTAAGAGACTTTATAAATAAATATTGCGCTTGACTTTTGTGATAATATTAGATAAAATAAAACTCGAACACAAGATCTCACAAAAATTACGTTTACTTAAACGCGTTTCAACGACAAAGTTGCTATCCTCAGTGATACACTAGCTACAATAACCTCAATAATTATAAATTTGTTCAGTTTTGCTTGTGATTTAATTTGATTTTCAACTTGACCTAACTTATCTTTTGAATATTTATAGACCGGTACTTGTGAACTTTCAAAATATGCATCACTACCCCTTAAACTACTGCAACTATGCCACATCATTTTAAATGTCATTTCTATGATGATGGCTGATTTTTAATTATTAAAAAAAAAAAACTTTAAGTTACATTTTATCAATTTTAGGCGAATTTTTTGAAAGCCTATAAACCAAAATATTTGTTTTTCGAAAATATTTAATTGAGGTTCAATTTGACTTATGTTTCTATGTGATAACATTTTTTTAAACAGACCCCTACTCTCCAATCTCTTTTAGGGGTGTTAAAGTTGAAAAATATATATTTTCGAAATTCTTTTCATGCAAATTAATAAATTAAACCTTTCCAACTAGAACTGTTTCCCCACCAATAATACATACAGTGAGAAAAATTGATGTCCAATAGATATGATCAGTGGACATTTCATGGTATCGCGTAACGGTGTTTCCATATTGATTACAATATATTAGGAAATATAACTTTTGACACACCCTGTAGGAGAAGGGAGTGTGTGTAATATTGTCTGTCGCGTGTAATTGATTTTAATTACTTGCCGCTATTCAATACTTTTACCTAAGCTTTATACATTTGCGCATGACTGATGTGTATTGTAGGTTGTCTAATCAATATTTTGCAGGCACTTTGTATTTAATTTTTATATTTTTCTGATATGAAATTTTTTAGAATTTTGATATAAAGAAGAAAGGGCAAATATATGATAAATAAATTTATCTCACTTTATATACAGGATGTTATAGATTTGTTGTTCAATTTACATATGAAAAATTTTAAAAATTTATTTTTAAAATTCCCCCAAATGTCATTGGGAATGGTATTTTTCTTTTAAAAAATCAAATGTAAATATAGGTTGAAGTTTTATCTTATTTTAGAGCCTCTTCGAATGCTTTTTTTATTACAAAATGGAGGCCTACATTATTTGAAATGTTGAATTATATGTTCACTTCCATTTTAATTATCCTTTTTCGTCAAGAAAGAAATTAAAAATCAAATCGGCCATTTAATTATCTTGTGTAAAACAATGAAATTAGGAGTTTTTGCAACAGGTTACCCCAACTCCAGTTTAAAAAAAAATCAAATTATCAAAAATTAAAAAAATTAACAACGCTTTATTGTACATCAAATGTCATTTCAAAATTATTGCGCAAAAATACTATTGTTTAGACTTCTTTGTGAAACAATTAATGTCTGTAAACTTTCACGATTTGAGTCTATTTTTGTTTTAATATGATACGTCCTTACAAACCATTCTACGTAAGTCGGTCAACTTTCATTTTGTCTGCTGCCCAAACGTTTCCACGAAAACGCATAATATATTCGTGTCATGTAAGACATCCAAGATTCGGCGAACAGGTTTCCTCGGTTCCCATACATTCGTGTCATTTATAACTAGCAGAAATATGATTGTTCATCTTGGCGATTCAGCAAACATCGACTCGCAATTGGCGAATCGGCGAACATTCGGTTCGCAATTGGCGATTTGGCGAACATTTTTTGCATCAAAAAGAGAGTTATTTCTAAACTCAAACTTTGTTCAACTCGGCAATAATAACAGGAATTTCACAAGTAATCTATGTTTTACTATTTGTTGATTGTTACTCGAAACAAATTAGTTGATCAGTTTCAAAATGACGGTATTTTAACTAGTTTGGCTACTTCTTGTTTAGGCTTTACCTATTTCAATTAACTAACTGTATTTTGCGATTTGCTGATATGCATATTTTTTTTCCCAAGATTGAAGTTGGAAAAATCAAAAATGGCGACCCATAAGTTGGATTAGATACCTCTCTTTCATCATTTCCATCAGTTGTTTCTTGACCAACTCTTGTTCCTTTCCGACTCTGACGATATGACAGTACTCGAGGACTATGAGTCTTCATCTTATAACACGACGATAAGCTAAAGGGTTTTCGGCATTGTGCAATCATTGCTTGATATTGTAGTTAGGTTAATATCAATCTTGATGACGTAATCAAGCAAATACACAAACCTTTAATGACAGTGGTCAATGTTCATTTTCATTTTTTCCACTAATTTTTTTTTATTGTAGTGTTTTTTACTTGCGATTCCAAAATCATTTGATCATTAGTGTGACTAAATTTTGAACAAAACGGGTAAGGCCGATTTTAAGATTTTTGTTTTTGTTTTCAACCAACCGACATTTTTGGAGACATACCAATAGGTTTTGTTTGGGTCCTTAGAAAAAAAAATTTATTAAAATCGTTATAGCCGACTTGAGAAAATTTACTTATGGCAGCTAACCTTAAATTTCGCGTGAAATAACAAATATAAGTAGGCCTAAAGTCGCGAAATATCTCTACGTATTCAAATTGGGCTGCACATGCGACAGATATAATTGTAAAAACCAGGAGACCTCGAAACCAAAATGTGTCATGAGATAACTTTTTCTGTACCACTAATAGTAGATGATAATGTAAAAACAATCAATAGACTACTCCATTGTGTAACATCCACCCAAGGTAGCGGGGTTTTTAAATACAATTACCAGAATAATATGCAACCGGTCTTCTGCTAAACAATCATCATAAAAAAATGATATTCGTTTAAAGTTAGGAATTGTTTGCCTAATCGTTAAAGACAATACAGAGTGATTTAATAGGTTTTTAAAAACAATGAAATGACGTAAAATTAAATGAATACATAAATCTACAGTTATATGATTTATTGAAGGTTACCTTTGTTTAATTATTTTTATGATCGTATAAAGCTCCACATGTAACAGTTTGCTCTTATTATTAGTTCCTCAACTTGTTAGCATGAGGGTCCTCAGTGGTGTTATAATCTTAGCGGCAATCTTCCTAATGGTAAGGAGTTTTTTTAATTATAATTACTTGAATTTTATATAATTGGAATAATTTAAAATTACAAGCTAATCTTTACTTATTGTTTACAATGTAAATTATATTGTATTGTAATAATTGTATCTATTGACTTGGACACTATTTGTTCCCGCTGCCATACCAGCGTCCATTGAATTTCTTAATTCCAGAAGGGTCTTCGACTGGATGTTTTTGTTTTGCGCAGCGGGTCGTGCTAAATCTGGACTATATTATGGAGGATGAAGTAAACATTCCCACGGGTTTCTACAACGGCAAGCATTACCCTCGAGGAACGAATCATTGGCAGTGGTGATGGCTCTCTGTTCTGTCATACAAACCAGAGGTCGTCATTGAATGTAATGCACGGGTTACACTTCCCTTCGATCTTTTCATAAAGCTGTAGAAGTTGTGTGACTGGAACCAATCTTTCTTGTATATGTTCAGGCTTCAAAAGACTTAAGCCGCGTTTACACCAAAGTTTCAAACAAAAAGTTGCAAACTTTTATTGCAAACAGCAGTTGCAAACAGTAGTTTCAAATAAAAGTTTGCAATTTTTATTTCATGGTTTTATTTCCATGTTTCATGAAAATGTTTGAAACACTTTCGACCTTGATTATGACTCGCCTATGTTCTGGTTCCTGGGATCAGTCCTTCCTAGGATGTCAAGTGTCGAGGATGTCATTTTAGCCGCGGCGGCGTGTGTCGTGTTGTCAAAACAACGTAGGCCGAGACGATACTGGATGAGGCCGTCTCTGCATTCCAGAGCTACGTACAGTGGAAACGACCTGTTGGACAATTTAAATAGAGATGATGTTGACCCTCTATCAGGTGAACTGAGAACGGACGGAAGTTTTAAAAACTTTGTAAGAATGACCAGTGAGGATTTTGAATATCTAGCTTTAATGGCTTTTTAGCTACCGGAGATTCATACACAAGCTTGATCACGTGAGTGAGAGTGGAGGTGGCAGCGTAGGGGATGACGGGGAAATGTTTCTGTTTCGTGTTTCAACGGCACATAGTGACCGAAACCAGTGTTGCAAACAAAAGTTTGCAACTCCCTTTGATCTTTACCGACTTCAGGTGGAAACAAAAATTTCTGTTGCAAACACTGAAAAACTGTTTGCAACAGCGAAATGTTTCGTCTAAAAATGCGCGTTTTTAGAGATGTTTGCAATTTCTGTTTGCAACTCGTGTTTCAAACTCCGGTGTAAACGCAGCTTTAGAAACCATCTGACATTCACCTAAAACGGTGTTAATATGTCCACACTATCGAAACTTGTTTTACGTTTCTCTGACGGTGATTCTCCAATTAGTGTATCAGTCAGCTTGTATCAACTCTTATGGGAGAGACGCTCGTCTCTAAACTGATTTTTAAATTTGTGATGGAATAACACTTTCATTTGCGTTACACTACTTTGACAGTAACTACTACAACAAGTTGAAACATGCATGTAAAGTTTGAAAACCAATTTGTGACGGTAACGTACGTTTAGGGCTCATCCCAGCTTTGAAGAGATTAACTTAATTAATATTGTATTACTGAATTTAAATTAATTACTAATTCAATACTAAACTGATTCAGGAGAGAGTTGTAGTTGGGGACGCCAATTCTCAATTCTTCTAATTAACAATTAACAAGTCAAGTGGCACCGTCACAACTCAATAAATCATAATTACATTCAACAACAGACCATTCATATTTACATGTGAACGTCTCTCGTGTTAATATTGAAATGTCCAACGATCCTAAGAATAGGAGCCCCATTTTTACTGAATCTGAGGCTTTCTATATTCCTAAGGTTTACATTTAATTCCCCCCGCTAATAATAAGGATTAATTGGTATTGTGGGTTGTAGTAAATTACCAGCAAATATATTTGTTTTAACAATAATTTGATTTTCCTATAATAAAAATAATGATGTTATCGTGTACCTTCATTGATAAAAAGGTTACATACAAAATGCGTCCATCAAATCTTGTCCGTTGCCAACATTATAAATTTATTTTACAAAAACCACAACGGAAAACTCAGCGTTGGTTTTCGGATACATATTTACATTTTTTGTTTATTTTATCGCCCTAAATAAGCTGGTAATGTTTTCTGTGCCAAAAGCAGCAGATGTTTGTGTAAGAGGGTAAAATATTCACAAAGCACAAGATCACAGCTGTGAACTCCTCTGTGAATTGTCACTAATGTGTGCAAGTATGTTGACAATCCCACCAACGTGTGGTTGTATCTTTTTAATCCAAATTAAGCGTCTATTTAAAACTATGATTAGTTTTGCGTTTAAATAACCGCGCGATAGATTATCGCATGTGTGCGCCTTGCCTAAAAATTCACCAATAACCGTAAATCAAACCTCTTTACTAAAAACGAGGGAAGACCATTAGTAAAAATAATTTTATATTTCTCTCAAGAAATGTTGACCTTGGTATAATTGACTGATTTTCACATTTCATGGTCGCAGGAATGTGATTTTCAACATATACAGTCCTTCTGTTGTCTGCACTATAGTGGCCACAAGTCCTAAAATAGAATTGAAAATATCAAAATAGCTGCCATTTATATATCATATTATATAAATCTCCTTATATATCTTGCAACACAATAAATTAGATAAAAATATGCAGATTTCAATACCGACCAACACTTCACCACGATGACAAATAGTGAAGTTATTCAAACGCGTTTCAACGACAAAGTGGCCATCCTCAGTGATACGTGAGCTGCAATAACTAAACTATAACTATAGGTTGGCAACTATCTGAGGATGGCGACTTTGTCGTTGAAACGCGTTTGATTAAAATAAACATAATTTTTGTGAGATCTTGTGTTCGAGTTTTATTCTAACTATTATTATCTCAAAAGTCAAGCACAATAATTATTTATAGCGAAGTTATTGTCAAAATGTTTGAACATTGACCTAACAAGAAAATGTGATATTAGTAGAGTTTCAAGATCTGGCAGGGCCACCTGGAGGCTCACCAAGGGCCTAGCCAAACTATATGTAAATGAAGCCACGAAATGTCACAAAATTATTTTATTAATAATTATTCGTATAACTTGGTTTTACAATGTAAAAGATGCCGCGGCTTTGGTTGTGGATTCAATTGAATAACCAACACAGATTCTTAAATATAATTTTACAAAAAGGTTAACAAAGTGATTTACAACAGATATTGTAAAACTAAATGGGTAATTAGTGATTGGTTTTACAGGGATATAAGTATATTTTAGTCTTTATAAAATCGTGACTGTGTACAGGTAGATAGTTCTTAACAATTTTCACTCGCCAAGTTTCTGACAAATTATTACGTGTGTGTATTTCTGTAGATGAAGCTATCGACCTGATTTTAGTCTCCAATTTGATTTATATATCACTGTTATAAGGAAACTTTTAAACTCCTCCCAAATACAATGTTGTTGCTTCACCTCCTGGTACACCAGTGCCTTCTACTTCTTTATCCTCTAGTTTTGTTTGGTTTCTTCTTCTTCTTCCTTCTTTACAGTTAACGTCTTTGTCTTATTTTAAGTTTATTTTTTTATACTGTAATGGTTACAATTTGATTTATATATCACTGTTGTATGGAAACTTTTAAACTCCTCCCAAATACAATGTTGTTGCTTCACCTCCTGGTACACCAGTGCCTTCTCTCCAATCTGTCACACAGTCTTCTTCTTCTTCTTCCTTCTTTTACAGTTAACGTCTTTGTCTTATTTTAAGTTTATTTTTTTATACTGTAATGGTTACAATTTGATTTATATATCACTGTTGTATGGAAACTTTTAAACTCCTCCCAAATACAATGTTGTTGCTTCACCTCCTGGTACACCAGTGCCTTCTCTCCAATCTGTCACACAGTCTTCTTCTTCTTCTTCCTTCTTTTACAGTTAACGTCTTTGTCTTATTTTAAGTTTATTTTTTTATACTGTAATGGTTACAATTTGATTTATATATCACTGTTGTATGGAAACTTTTAAACTCCTCCCAAATACAATGTTGTTGCTTCACCTCCTGGTACACCAGTGCCTTCTCTCCAATCTGTCACACAGTCTTCTTCTTCTTCTTCCTTCTTTTACAGTTAACGTCTTTGTCTTATTTTAAGTTTATTTTTTTATACTGTAATGGTTACAATTTGATTTATATATCACTGTTGTATGGAAACTTTTAAACTCCTCCCAAATACAATGTTGTTGCTTCACCTCCTGGTACACCAGTGCCTTCTACTTCTTTTGTCCTCTAGTTTTGTTTGGTTTCTTCTTCTTCTTCCTTCTTTACAGTTAACGTCTTTGTCTTATTTTAAGTTTATTTTTTTATACTGTAATGGTTACAATTTGATTTATATATCACTGTTGTATGGAAACTTTTAAACTCCTCCCAAATACAATGTTGTTGCTTCACCTCCTGGTACACCAGTGCCTTCTACTTCTTTATCCTCTAGTTTTGTTTGGTTTCTTCTTCTTCTTCCTTCTTTACAGTTAACGTCTTTGTCTTATTTTAAGTTTATTTTTTTATACTGTAATGGTTACAATTTGATTTATATATCACTGTTGTATGGAAACTTTTAAACTCCTCCCAAATACAATGTTGTTGCTTCACCTCCTGGTACACCAGTGCCTTCTACTTCTTTATCCTCTAGTTTTGTTTGGTTTCTTCTTCTTCTTCCTTCTTTACAGTTAACGTCTTTGTCTTATTTTAAGTTTATTTTTTTATACTGTAATGGTTACAATTTGATTTATATATCACTGTTGTATGGAAACTTTTAAACTCCTCCCAAATACAATGTTGTTGCTTCACCTCCTGGTACACCAGTGCCTTCTACTTCTTTATCCTCTAGTTTTGTTTGGTTTCTTCTTCTTCTTCCTTCTTTACAGTTAACGTCTTTGTCTTATTTTAAGTTTATTTTTTTATACTGTAATGGTTACAATTTGATTTATATATCACTGTTGTATGGAAACTTTTAAACTCCTCCCAAATACAATGTTGTTGCTTCACCTCCTGGTACACCAGTGCCTTCTACTTCTTTATCCTCTAGTTTTGTTTGGTTTCTTCTTCTTCTTCCTTCTTTACAGTTAACGTCTTTGTCTTATTTTAAGTTTATTTTTTTATACTGTAATGGTTACAATTTGATTTATATATCACTGTTGTATGGAAACTTTTAAACTCCTCCCAAATACAATGTTGTTGCTTCACCTCCTGGTACACCAGTGCCTTCTACTTCTTTATCCTCTAGTTTTGTTTGGTTTCTTCTTCTTCTTCCTTCTTTACAGTTAACGTCTTTGTCTTATTTTAAGTTTATTTTTTTATACTGTAATGGTTACAATTTGATTTATATATCACTGTTGTATGGAAACTTTTAAACTCCTCCCAAATACAATGTTGTTGCTTCACCTCCTGGTACACCAGTGCCTTCTACTTCTTTATCCTCTAGTTTTGTTTGGTTTCTTCTTCTTCTTCCTTCTTTACAGTTAACGTCTTTGTCTTATTTTAAGTTTATTTTTTTATACTGTAATGGTTACAATTTGATTTATATATCACTGTTGTATGGAAACTTTTAAACTCCTCCCAAATACAATGTTGTTGCTTCACCTCCTGGTACACCAGTGCCTTCTACTTCTTTATCCTCTAGTTTTGTTTGGTTTCTTCTTCTTCTTCCTTCTTTACAGTTAACGTCTTTGTCTTATTTTAAGTTTATTTTTTTATACTGTAATGGTTACAATTTGATTTATATATCACTGTTGTATGGAAACTTTTAAACTCCTCCCAAATACAATGTTGTTGCTTCACCTCCTGGTACACCAGTGCCTTCTACTTCTTTATCCTCTAGTTTTGTTTGGTTTCTTCTTCTTCTTCCTTCTTTACAGTTAACGTCTTTGTCTTATTTTAAGTTTATTTTTTTATACTGTAATGGTTACAATTTGATTTATATATCACTGTTGTATGGAAACTTTTAAACTCCTCCCAAATACAATGTTGTTGCTTCACCTCCTGGTACACCAGTGCCTTCTACTTCTTTATCCTCTAGTTTTGTTTGGTTTCTTCTTCTTCTTCCTTCTTTACAGTTAACGTCTTTGTCTTATTTTAAGTTTATTTTTTTATACTGTAATGGTTACAATTTGATTTATATATCACTGTTGTATGGAAACTTTTAAACTCCTCCCAAATACAATGTTGTTGCTTCACCTCCTGGTACACCAGTGCCTTCTACTTCTTTATCCTCTAGTTTTGTTTGGTTTCTTCTTCTTCTTCCTTCTTTACAGTTAACGTCTTTGTCTTATTTTAAGTTTATTTTTTTATACTGTAATGGTTACAATTTGATTTATATATCACTGTTGTATGGAAACTTTTAAACTCCTCCCAAATACAATGTTGTTGCTTCACCTCCTGGTACACCAGTGCCTTCTACTTCTTTATCCTCTAGTTTTGTTTGGTTTCTTCTTCTTCTTCCTTCTTTACAGTTAACGTCTTTGTCTTATTTTAAGTTTATTTTTTTATACTGTAATGGTTACAATTTGATTTATATATCACTGTTGTATGGAAACTTTTAAACTCCTCCCAAATACAATGTTGTTGCTTCACCTCCTGGTACACCAGTGCCTTCTACTTCTTTATCCTCTAGTTTTGTTTGGTTTCTTCTTCTTCTTCCTTCTTTACAGTTAACGTCTTTGTCTTATTTTAAGTTTATTTTTTTATACTGTAATGGTTACAATTTGATTTATATATCACTGTTGTATGGAAACTTTTAAACTCCTCCCAAATACAATGTTGTTGCTTCACCTCCTGGTACACCAGTGCCTTTTACTTCTTCATCCTCTAGTTTTGTTTGGTTTCTTCTTCTTCTTCCTTCTTTACAGTTAACGTCTTTGTCTTATTTTAAGTTTATTTTTTTATACTGTAATGGTTACAATTTGATTTATATATCACTGTTGTATGGAAACTTTTAAACTCCTCCCAAATACAATGTTGTTGCTTCACCTCCTGGTACACCAGTGCCTTCTACTTCTTTATCCTCTAGTTTTGTTTGGTTTCTTCTTCTTCTTCCTTCTTTACAGTTAACGTCTTTGTCTTATTTTAAGTTTATTTTTTTATACTGTAATGGTTACAATTTGATTTATATATCACTGTTGTATGGAAACTTTTAAACTCCTCCCAAATACAATGTTGTTGCTTCACCTCCTGGTACACCAGTGCCTTCTACTTCTTTATCCTCTAGTTTTGTTTGGTTTCTTCTTCTTCTTCCTTCTTTACAGTTAACGTCTTTGTCTTATTTTAAGTTTATTTTTTTATACTGTAATGGTTACAATTTGATTTATATATCACTGTTGTATGGAAACTTTTAAACTCCTCCCAAATACAATGTTGTTGCTTCACCTCCTGGTACACCAGTGCCTTCTACTTCTTTATCCTCTAGTTTTGTTTGGTTTCTTCTTCTTCTTCCTTCTTTACAGTTAACGTCTTTGTCTTATTTTAAGTTTATTTTTTTATACTGTAATGGTTACAATTTGATTTATATATCACTGTTGTATGGAAACTTTTAAACTCCTCCCAAATACAATGTTGTTGCTTCACCTCCTAGTACACCAGTGCCTTCTACTTCTTTATCCTCTAGTTTTGTTTGGTTTCTTCTTCTTCTTCCTTCTTTACAGTTAACGTCTTTGTCTTATTTTAAGTTTATTTTTTTATACTGTAATGGTTACAATTTGATTTATATATCACTGTTGTATGGAAACTTTTAAACTCCTCCCAAATACAATGTTGTTGCTTCACCTCCTGGTACACCAGTGCCTTCTACTTCTTTATCCTCTAGTTTTGTTTGGTTTCTTCTTCTTCTTCCTTCTTTACAGTTAACGTCTTTGTCTTATTTTAAGTTTATTTTTTTATACTGTAATGGTTACAATTTGATTTATATATCACTGTTGTATGGAAACTTTTAAACTCCTCCCAAATACAATGTTGTTGCTTCACCTCCTGGTACACCAGTGCCTTCTACTTCTTTATCCTCTAGTTTTGTTTGGTTTCTTCTTCTTCTTCCTTCTTTACAGTTAACGTCTTTGTCTTATTTTAAGTTTATTTTTTTATACTGTAATGGTTACAATTTGATTTATATATCACTGTTGTATGGAAACTTTTAAACTCCTCCCAAATACAATGTTGTTGCTTCACCTCCTGGTACACCAGTGCCTTCTACTTCTTTATCCTCTAGTTTTGTTTGGTTTCTTCTTCTTCTTCCTTCTTTACAGTTAACGTCTTTGTCTTATTTTAAGTTTATTTTTTTATACTGTAATGGTTACAATTTGATTTATATATCACTGTTGTATGGAAACTTTTAAACTCCTCCCAAATACAATGTTGTTGCTTCACCTCCTGGTACACCAGTGCCTTCTACTTCTTTATCCTCTAGTTTTGTTTGGTTTCTTCTTCTTCTTCCTTCTTTACAGTTAACGTCTTTGTCTTATTTTAAGTTTATTTTTTTATACTGTAATGGTTACAATTTGATTTATATATCACTGTTGTATGGAAACTTTTAAACTCCTCCCAAATACAATGTTGTTGCTTCACCTCCTGGTACACCAGTGCCTTCTACTTCTTTATCCTCTAGTTTTGTTTGGTTTCTTCTTCTTCTTCCTTCTTTACAGTTAACGTCTTTGTCTTATTTTAAGTTTATTTTTTTATACTGTAATGGTTACAATTTGATTTATATATCACTGTTGTATGGAAACTTTTAAACTCCTCCCAAATACAATGTTGTTGCTTCACCTCCTGGTACACCAGTGCCTTCTACTTCTTTATCCTCTAGTTTTGTTTGGTTTCTTCTTCTTCTTCCTTCTTTACAGTTAACGTCTTTGTCTTATTTTAAGTTTATTTTTTTATACTGTAATGGTTACAATTTGATTTATATATCACTGTTGTATGGAAACTTTTAAACTCCTCCCAAATACAATGTTGTTGCTTCACCTCCTGGTACACCAGTGCCTTCTACTTCTTTATCCTCTAGTTTTGTTTGGTTTCTTCTTCTTCTTCCTTCTTTACAGTTAACGTCTTTGTCTTATTTTAAGTTTATTTTTTTATACTGTAATGGTTACAATTTGATTTATATATCACTGTTGTATGGAAACTTTTAAACTCCTCCCAAATACAATGTTGTTGCTTCACCTCCTGGTACACCAGTGCCTTTTACTTCTTCATCCTCTAGTTTTGTTTGGTTTCTTCTTCTTCTTCCTTCTTTACAGTTAACGTCTTTGTCTTATTTTAAGTTTATTTTTTTATACTGTAATGGTTACAATTTGATTTATATATCACTGTTGTATGGAAACTTTTAAACTCCTCCCAAATACAATGTTGTTGCTTCACCTCCTGGTACACCAGTGCCTTCTACTTCTTTATCCTCTAGTTTTGTTTGGTTTCTTCTTCTTCTTCCTTCTTTACAGTTAACGTCTTTGTCTTATTTTAAGTTTATTTTTTTATACTGTAATGGTTACAATTTGATTTATATATCACTGTTGTATGGAAACTTTTAAACTCCTCCCAAATACAATGTTGTTGCTTCACCTCCTGGTACACCAGTGCCTTCTACTTCTTTATCCTCTAGTTTTGTTTGGTTTCTTCTTCTTCTTCCTTCTTTACAGTTAACGTCTTTGTCTTATTTTAAGTTTATTTTTTTATACTGTAATGGTTACAATTTGATTTATATATCACTGTTGTATGGAAACTTTTAAACTCCTCCCAAATACAATGTTGTTGCTTCACCTCCTGGTACACCAGTGCCTTCTACTTCTTTATCCTCTAGTTTTGTTTGGTTTCTTCTTCTTCTTCCTTCTTTACAGTTAACGTCTTTGTCTTATTTTAAGTTTATTTTTTTATACTGTAATGGTTACAATTTGATTTATATATCACTGTTGTATGGAAACTTTTAAACTCCTCCCAAATACAATGTTGTTGCTTCACCTCCTGGTACACCAGTGCCTTCTACTTCTTTATCCTCTAGTTTTGTTTGGTTTCTTCTTCTTCTTCCTTCTTTACAGTTAACGTCTTTGTCTTATTTTAAGTTTATTTTTTTATACTGTAATGGTTACAATTTGATTTATATATCACTGTTGTATGGAAACTTTTAAACTCCTCCCAAATACAATGTTGTTGCTTCACCTCCTGGTACACCAGTGCCTTCTACTTCTTTATCCTCTAGTTTTGTTTGGTTTCTTCTTCTTCTTCCTTCTTTACAGTTAACGTCTTTGTCTTATTTTAAGTTTATTTTTTTATACTGTAATGGTTACAATTTGATTTATATATCACTGTTGTATGGAAACTTTTAAACTCCTCCCAAATACAATGTTGTTGCTTCACCTCCTGGTACACCAGTGCCTTCTACTTCTTTATCCTCTAGTTTTGTTTGGTTTCTTCTTCTTCTTCCTTCTTTACAGTTAACGTCTTTGTCTTATTTTAAGTTTATTTTTTTATACTGTAATGGTTACAATTTGATTTATATATCACTGTTGTATGGAAACTTTTAAACTCCTCCCAAATACAATGTTGTTGCTTCACCTCCTGGTACACCAGTGCCTTCTACTTCTTTATCCTCTAGTTTTGTTTGGTTTCTTCTTCTTCTTCCTTCTTTACAGTTAACGTCTTTGTCTTATTTTAAGTTTATTTTTTTATACTGTAATGGTTACAATTTGATTTATATATCACTGTTGTATGGAAACTTTTAAACTCCTCCCAAATACAATGTTGTTGCTTCACCTCCTGGTACACCAGTGCCTTCTACTTCTTTATCCTCTAGTTTTGTTTGGTTTCTTCTTCTTCTTCCTTCTTTACAGTTAACGTCTTTGTCTTATTTTAAGTTTATTTTTTTATACTGTAATGGTTACAATTTGATTTATATATCACTGTTGTATGGAAACTTTTAAACTCCTCCCAAATACAATGTTGTTGCTTCACCTCCTGGTACACCAGTGCCTTCTACTTCTTTATCCTCTAGTTTTGTTTGGTTTCTTCTTCTTCTTCCTTCTTTACAGTTAACGTCTTTGTCTTATTTTAAGTTTATTTTTTATACTATAATGGTTACAATTTGATTTATATATCACTGTTGTAAGGAAACTTTTAAACTCCTCCCAAATACAATGTTGTTGGTTCACCTCCTGGTACACCAGTGCCTTCTACTTCTTTATCCTCTAGTTTTGTTTGGTTTCTTCTTCTTCTTCCTTCTCTACAGTTAACGTCTTTGTCTTATTTTAAATTTATTTTTTTATAATATAATGATTACAATTTGATTTGACTTATGTTAATAGTGAGAAATTGATGAAAATCGGTTATTGTATACGTTTGGGTGATCATGACTCGTTTTGGGATATATGATATGTTACCCTGAGATGATGGTTTATTTATAACTTGAATTATGGTATCATTATAATCTGTATTGTCTTAAACACACTACTGGATAAGACTCTTTGGTCTACAAGACACAAGAGGTGAAATTTTGGGCATTACAGTACTTTTAAAGGTCCTACTTGTATTTAATTCTATGGTGGTTAAGTACAATCAACTTGTTTTGTGTTTTTATATTATTTACCAAATCTTTGTGTGCAATACATTTCCAAACTTTATCAATGCATGAAATCTATTTCTTTGTTGCTCTTTGATGACATTAGGTCAGCAGAGGAAACCTCACGAGATCTCTGTTTGAGCACTCTATTAAGCGCTTACGAGTGTCAGAAAATCGATCCTTTCTAACATCCATATGTCTAGCTTCTAGTACATCCTAGGACAACTGACCAATAGAGAAAACGAATCGATTATATCACACCGAACACTGTAATACAGGGTTTTTTTTCTAAAAGTACTGTATCGATATTAATACATCTTGGTAAAACTCTTAAAACAATCAACCTTATCCACCCCTGTAATGTCGGGATTGTTTCACCGCGTAACCTTGTCTACTATCAAACCCATCTTTGATGAGACAGTGTTTTAATAGATTTTCATTTGTTTAAGAGTCGCTCCACAAATTACACGTAGCCTTAGTATTCAGTCAGTTTGTTAGGTTACAACATTGGTGCCAACTCATTTAAAATGAGTTATTGTTATAAGAGACAATAAGTTTTGGCAATAACACTATGGCTCCTCCCCGACACACACAGAAATAACACACTCTGACAGTTTGTTGTGTGCAGTGATAGTGTATAAGTGTATTAGTGTTACTCCTATCTTAGTGGGACGGATTGATTAGGTTTTGGTCAACCATCGACTGTTTTCCTTCACGAATGGATTAAATTTTCATTCAATATCCAACGTGTAGGACAATTTAGCTTTTTGGGTTGGTAGACCTTTTATAAAAGCAATCATTGATTACATTATATACTTTATTGTTCGTGAAATACAATATTTAAGATACCCTAAACCCTCTCCAAAAGTGGATTTTGCTAAAACTAGGCTTCTACGTATTCAAACATAAGGTATTTCGATCTCATTTTGTGTGAAATGTAAAGAATGCAACCAACGTGTAAACTTGTTTTGTGAGTTAGGCAATTTAATTTTTTGAAACACGGAAGGGTTAACATAATTCTATTTACATTTATCAACATTATTTCACCTTTACATTTATTTTTCTATTAATAAAGACTTACGTAAATTATATCGTTGGCCGATGTAATATTAAAGTTTAACTACTTCAAATTTTAACAAAATCCATCGCCACGTTTTCTAAATAAAATGTAAAAAATACAAAAAAATTAGATGTAGGATACAGTTTTAAGGGGATAACGTTTAATGTTATTTTGGACTTTAAGAGAAAGTTTATGTAATTGGCGTCACAACGACAGTGTGGGTCGGTGATATATTGCAGTAGACAGTCAAGTTGTTGGCAATTAGGCGATACTGTGGAATACGTAATATAGAGTAAGTCTTTCCTATCAGGTCTGTTCACCCCAGTGTGTGTTAACAAATTCAAAAACAAACAAGTCCGCAACTGCTATTGTAATCCATTTATTGCCGTTTAACAACAATTGATTGACTTCCAAAATTGTACTACACCGACTTTAAACTTGCGTCCGCCATTTTAAATTTTGTTCTGTGTTAAAAATTTTAAATGTTAACTATTTGGTATTATACCTTGGATTAGATGCTAAAATCTATAATATTGGAAAATTTAAGTTTCCTAGCTTATCTGGAAGTAGTTTCGAATTTGTTTAGATGAGCGAATTGCAGGTGGGGTTGTGTATTAGATTCTCAAAAGAAACCCCCAAAAAACTTAATCGTCATTTGAGAAAAAAAATTTTTTAAACAATTCGAAAGTTATACTGGCGTCACAGTAAAAGTAGAAATATTTCAAGATCGATTCATGCGATTTTTATAAAAGGTTAGTGAAATATAATCGATTTCTAAACAGTTAATTTGTATGTGGTTTGTGAGGTGTAATTTGTTTAGCGCCTACGGCAAGTAGACAATTCCACTAGGTCATCTTCGCCTTGAGGACGACATCCTTAATCCTCGAATGTTTTAGTAGTCGGAAAAGAACAAGAGTTGGTCAAGAGAGACCTGATTGTAACCCAAGACTACATCAAACAATTTAAATATCCTGTGGCGATGTACATGTGGTGTGAGAAACTGAATCATAAAATGTTTATCAGTTTCATCGAGCATATCTATAGAAGTTTATATCCTTGCCGCAATAACTCAAGGTAGACTGTAAGCTTGAGCTATTTTTTTCAAAACTTTGTTGTAAACTGTTTGCTTTTGGAGCACATTTTGGCAGAGATTTTCTTGAACTTCTTAACGCTTTATGTGTAAATGAGTTTCTTTCAACTCAGTGTGTCATCTACGAATGTTATTGTATAAACAACGCTGATACATTTGAATTGCAGAATTCAATTTTGGAAGCCACAAAACACATTGAACCCACCCCTTGCACTCCTCCAGACCCTATTAATAAATGGAAAACAGTCGTTTCGTGGACTTGTAATTTTAAAATATTTTCAGGGAATACTTAGGAATATTCTTTTGTTTTCTATGTAACTGCCATATTTTTTTCCCACCATTTCACCGCCGTAGATATCGACTTTTAACTGTTCAAACAATCGATTGTGTTTGTAGTTGATTTATGGAGCGGTGCATGCAACAATGAAATTAATCAAGGTGCTACACGACAGTAATGTTTCAATGGTTTTTTGGTCGCCATCTTGTTTATGGTTATTAGAGGTTGAAAACTTATTTAACATAAAAATTCTGACATTACTATATCCCGCGGGACTTTCTTTACATTGTTTGATAACTCGAGATTTGGGGGGGGGGTTGCTGTCAAAGGAATGAATGGGGTTTTAACGATTTCGATCAAATTGAGCACACAAATTTCGGTTCGAGAGTTCTCAGTTGATCGGGTTTAGTAACGTTCTCATCAAAGGACACCAGTTTCACTTGGGAGAAGTAAACTAACCTCAAACTAGAAATTAATAAAGCAATAATAATATCGTAGCAACAATCAGCTGATCGAAAATATCACCACACCTGTTAGAATCTCAGTGCTGTTTGTTTTGGTCCATACTGTATATCGGAACGTGAATTTCCTAGTCAAAACACTCGCATACATGTATGGTTTATAGTGGCTTTAATTTTCATCCTTCAACCTACTTACAAAAAACCTTATTTTTAAATTTCATAACGATCGGTTCTCCCGTTTCGCCTAGACTGCACAACGAAATGTTATATATTCGAGTTTATTTCACCTAAAGTTGAACGAAATTGGTAGCATCACCTACGTCTCTCATAACATGGCCGATTTTATTTTATTTTTGCCGATAACTCAGGAACCTATTTTTTGGGTTATGGCGATTTATTTGGGTTCTTTTTCTATAATTCAGCAAAATTTGATGAAAATCCTAGTATCCGGTTTTTTAAAAAAATTGTAACTTTGTGGTTTTTAATTTTAACAACTCAAAACATTGAGATATCGAATAAAATGCAAAACTATCTCTAGGTATGTCCAAAATACCCCCCACAGACCAAACTAGATTTAATAGGTTACGCGTTGGGGTTATAGCACTCACTACAAACACGCCAGATGTCATTTCTAAAACTACTTAATAAACTCGACATACACGTTTAGTCCCGTCACATATCAGAAAGTATAAAATAGTTTTTTTTTTCCTTCACTGACAGGCGAGTATCGTGTAGATGCCGTTTTAATATACTACACCAACGAGACGCTCCTAATGATGAAGTGAAGTGAAAGTGTTTCACAACATAGTGAATTTATTTTGATGAAACTTTAATGTATTAGTGAAAGAGTGAACAATATGAGCACCACAAAGAATTATAAAAGGGAATATAGAAGATTGCGTAAGCTTACGAGTACTATAGAAAGATCGATATCGGTAAGTTGGTTGTTGATACAGTTAACTAACTAATATAGATACAATACATAGATTAATGATGTTTTTTTTAAGCAATGTGGACGCTATAAGTGATAAATCAAATGGGAGTTTCAGCACTACTAGTTGTACTGAAAACGTTCACTCATTGTATTAAAGTGAGGTGTAGTCTGAGCTATGAATTGCGTCTTAGGGGAAAGCGGTTTGTTAAAATATTACAGTCTAAGAATAATTGACAAAAATTGAGTCATTGTATTCAGGTGAGGTGTAGTCTGAGCTATGAATTGCGTCTTAGGGGAAAGCGGTTTGTTAAAATATTAAAGTCTAGGAATAATTGACAAAAATTGAGTCATTGTATTCAGGTGAGGTGTAGTCTGAGCTATGAATTGCGTCTTAGGGGAAAGCGGTTTGTTAAATTGCAAGTAAAAATATTAAAGTCTAGGAATAATTGATAAAAATTGAGTCATTGTATTCAGGTGAGGTGTAGTCTGAGCTATGAATTGCGTCTTAGGGGAAAGCGGTTTGTTAAATATTACAGTCTAGGAATAATTGACAAAAATTGAATCATTGTATTCAGGTGAGGTGTAGTCTGAGCTATGAATTGCGTCTTAGGGGAAAGCGGTTTGTTAAATATTACAGTCTAGGAATAATTGACAAAAATTGAATCATTGTATTCAGGTGAGGTGTAGTCTGAGCTATGAATTGCGTCTTAGGGGAAAGCAGTTTGTAAAATATTACAGTCTAGGAATAATTGACAAAAATTGAATCATTGTATTCAGGTGAGGTGTAGTCTGAGCTATGAATTGCGTCTTAGGGGAAAGCGGTTTGTTAAATATTACAGTCTAGGAATAATTGACAAAAATTGAATCATTGTATTCAGGTGAGGTGTAGTCTGAGCTATGAATTGCGTCTTAGGGGAAAGCAGTTTGTAAAATATTACAGTCTAGGAATAATTGACAAAAATTGAATCATTGTATTCAGGTGAGGTGTAGTCTGAGCTATGAATTGCGTCTTAGGGGAAAGCGGTTTGTTAAATATTACAGTCTAGGAATAATTGACAAAAATTGAATCATTGTATTCAGGTGAGGTGTAGTCTGAGCTATGAATTGCGTCTTAGGGGAAAGCGGTTTGTTAAATATTACAGTCTAGGAATAATTGACAAAAATTGAATCATTGTATTCAGGTGAGGTGTAGTCTGAGCTATGAATTGCGTCTTAGGGGAAAGCGGTTTGTTAAATATTACAGTCTAGGAATAATTGACAAAAATTGAATCATTGTATTAAGGTGAGGTGTAGTATGAGCTATGAATTGCGTCTTAGGGGAAAGCGGTTTGTTAAATCGCAAGTAAAAATATTATAATTCAGGAATAATGAGCAAAAAACAAAACAAAACCTTGATCACTTACAACTATATTCGATTTACACTGAGGTATTACAATCGAAGGACGTTTAGGTCGTACATATTTTGTTCAAAGACGACAATTGGGCTCATTTTCACTGTTTTTCTGACAACTACCGAGCTAACATTTTTGGTGAGGATAATATCGGTTTTAAGTCAGTCAAGTTTGTGCAATCTTTTTACCGTTTATCGATACCGATCTGCTAAAAGTCACATCAACACTACACTTTGTATGGTTCTATATTCGTTACGAGTCACCCAACTATTTCCACACTCTGTATATATTGTGTGAGAGGAGGCGGGGGAGGGGGTTTGCCAATTTGCAACAAAAGTCCATTAAAGCTTTACAAAGCTAACATTTCCTTTTGTACCCGAAGTTTAAACAACTAACTGTGTGTATTCTTAGGCAATTAAGGCAGTCGTCGTGTTTTGTCACCGTTCAGTTATTATTCTTTTTGTTTTAGACCTGTCACAACTTGACTAACAAAATATTTAAATACAGTCTAAACTTGCTTCGTTTGTGTTATATTGGCGGTCGTATCTGCACCCTAAAGCGAGTTTATTACAGATAGCCTTCTTACGAAGAAGGAGAGACCAGAGAGGCTATAGTTGAGCAAAATTTGATCAAAATCGATAGATTCCATGTGAGAAAATTGTAATTTTGTGTGTTTCTTTGGAAGCTGCCCCGAATGTTGAGTTATTAAAAAACAGCTCGAGATACGGCTAAAATGTTTCCAATTACCAAATTGGATGAAGATCAGTCCAGAGCACTGCTCAACATCGGAAGATCTCAAAACTGTAATATTAAACTTTAAGCTCATTCCCAGACATGTAAATAATTTTTTGTTTTGTTTTAACACTAAAATGATAGAAACCAAGACCTACATAAAAACAAGCAAATATTCCGAAATGTCCTCTTGCAGTGTACGTCAGGTGTTTGAGTTCTATCTCCATTCACAATTACAGCTTTCTATCCTTATATGTTTAAACCTCCCTCCCCTCCCCCTCCCCCCAGACCGTAGGACGTCCAAGTAGGAGCACATTTCCAATTATAATGTTATTCCACTAATTATGAAGGTGCGTAAAACCAATTCAGTTGTCAAAACTAAAGTGAGTGTTGAGTGTTGGCGAGAGTCCATTGTAAACATGACGAGGGCCTTGTGATATTAATATACATTTAATTTTAGGCTCACTCTCGTAGCCTATGTTGTAGATATTGTGTTTTATACTACAACTTTACAACGTACCACCGTTTCAAAATGGCGTTTATTACTTGAGGATGAAATGATGATCCCTAGCTATCTAATAGCTTCAGGGTTCTTAAGAGAAAACGAGTTGATCAAGGGAGACCTGAAAGGTGTAGATCCAGCTAGGTACATCGGGACTGCCGTATTCATTTACATTGAGAATACGTTTAGTTTGCACTTTAAGAGATTATATTTTTGTTTAAATTCACGTTTAGAAGTTACAGAAATTTTGAGTTTTAGTCTTACCTCACAAACACTGAGATGTACAAAAAAATCTAATTTATTTGATCAATTGTTGCTCTTCTTTAAAAGGCGAAAACCTCTCGGTCAAGAGAGACATGATGTAAGAGAGGGATCTAGCCCAAGACTAGTGTAGATTCAGCGTGGCCACGGGATTGTTAGGTCGTTTATTACTAAGACGACGGTGAAAATGACACGATTATATATTTTTTTGTTTTTTCTTACGATATTCCAGAAATTGGGGCTGTGGAAAAATTAAGTCATACTCCATTATGTTATTATGCATTTTTCGGACATTTGCCATCATTTGTGTGTTAAAAATCAAAACACGTTGTTTCGGGAATAAGAATCAATTCCCGTTATCAAGTGACTAAAAACTAAAGAAACATGAAACTAGAAACTAAGCCTATGTAAGAAGTAAAATTAAATATGAATACCACCAACCGAATTATGATAACGGGAATTGATTCTTATTCCCGAAACGTCGTGTTTTGATTTTTTATTACACAAATGATGGCAAACGTCCGAAAAATGCATAATATTAAAATTGAACTTCCATCATTAACAAATAATTTCAAACTCCATTATGGTTACACTCCAGGGACGTGTTTGAACTGTAGAGCAGAGTAAGATTTATATTTTATTATCAATATTCAAACTACATTTTTCATTTCCAATTTTTTTTTTTTTGTAAAAGTGCTCGTTATGTCTCGTCGACACCTTTATGTTCAACAGGTCGGAGCGTATGCGTCGATACGAGGGGACGTAATTTTAAAACTAAAATACAGTTTTAAAAACCCTTATACACACAACGTACTAGACCTACATACAAAGTGTATCTGGCACACTGCCCACCTAACTGTCATATTACAACTTGGTGACATTTATTGTTTGCAAGAGTGATATAGTTCAACACGTTACCGAGCTTTGTCTCTAGAACATTAATAATTATTACACGATTAACAGAGACAAAGTTACGTGAAGGATTCCTCTATTTTTGAAATCCCATGAGTATAAAACTACTGTGTGTGTGTGTGTGTGTGTGTGTGTGTGTGTGTGCGTGTGCGCGTGCGTGCGTGATTGCGTGCGTGCGTGTGTACAGCGGAAACGATCGGACGGATTTTAATTAAATTTGGTATTTTGACATATCTCGGAGTGTTTTTTGCCTTTTTGTTACGCCTGTAGCTCTGCAACAGGAAAGAAAAAAAATCACAAAATTACAATTTTCTCAACAACGGATCTAACGTTATTGATAAAATTTTAATGAAATGCGAAAATGACCCAAACACATGTGCTAAATCGCAAACGTACAAAAATATCACTTTTCACAAATAATTAGTAAAAACAAAATTAAAATATACGACAGCATGTGTCACAAATGGGTTGGTTTCGGTTCTATAATAATACACTGTCTTCAACAAGAGTATTGTACAAACTTGCTCACCAATCTTCAAAACTGTTTGTCACTAAAAAATTGTCAGTTCGGTAGTTGTCCCTCAAAAAGTGAAAATGAATCATAGATGCCATTGAAATTTTTTTTTGTTTTTATTTAAATATGTCCTAAACGTATTACGTAGTAGGCTACTATTTGATTAAAATAACGAGCATTTATAACGGTTATCAAGATATATATTTCTTTTGCCAATTATACCTGAACTATAGTATTTTTTTACTTGATATTTTACACACAGCTTTGGATCACTTTCTTCACATTCACTAAAACTTGAATGAAATTGGTTTAGGAGGTTTTAAAATAAAATTACTTCTTTTATGATATATCAGCCCCTTTTACAGATTAAAAAAATAATAATTCGTTTTACCGATAACTCAGGAACCGAGTTTTTTGGAAAGATAACGATCTACACATTTTGTTTTGATTTTTAGAGGCTACACTAGAATAAAATTTGATCAAAATCGTTGTATCCGATTTTGAGAAAATCATATTTTTTTATGATTTTATTGCCAAATTTGGAGTTGTTGAAAAAATGACAAAAACTTTCTAAAATAGACAACGGAGGCTCCATTCAAAGAAAAACTTTTTTTGACAGGGAACTTCAAAACGAATATATCTATAAACAATTTAACGTCCATTTTTTAACTTTCTCTACTACATGTGTATATTTGGGAAAGTAAAAACACTTAGCTTTATACTAATTTCTTGACTGTTTCTTGTGTTACAGTCGGAGTATGGACTTACTGAAGAACAAGTTGGGGGTAAGTTGATAGACTAATAAGTATATTGTTCATTTTTCGTAAGAATTTTATAAAATATTCCATTTTTAACTTTGATATGTGAAATTGGTTACAGTTCACTTTTAATATGTGATAAGATAAAAATGGATATGTAGTTTTTTTTCCGAATAGTTTGTTTAGAGGTAAATTGGGTAACAAAAGTCATAGCAGTGTTGTAGAGCCCACATGAATAAAAATGATATCTGTCATCCCAGCAGTGTTGTACAGCTCAGACGAGTTGGAACGATGTCTATCATCCAAGCAGTGTTGTACAGATAAAACAAGTAGAAATAATATCTGTCATAGGAACTGCCTTGTACAGCCCAAATGAATAAGAATGAGGTCTGTCATAGGAATGATATCTTTGTCCGAACAGTACTGTCAGCCTAGACGAGTTGGAATGATGTCTGTCAACCGAGCATACAGCTCAAACGAGTAGGAATAATATCTGTCATCGGAAATGTCTTGTACAGCTCAACCAAGTAGGAATGATATCTGTTGTCCAAGCAGTACTGTCAGCCTAGACGAGTTGGAATGATGTCTGTCATCCGGGCAGTCTTGTACATCTCAACCCAGTAGGAATGATATCTGTCGTCAGAACTGTATTGTACAGCCAAAGCAAGTTGAATTAATATTTATTTTCTGAGCAGTGTTTACAGCCAAAAAAATTGGACTGATTTAATAAAATTTTGTACCGTGGCATATTTTGTTCATGTAATATTTTAGTTTTTTTCTTTCATTTTTTCATATCACAAATTTTGTGGAAGTAGCTATCATAAACAAAAATCAACATTATGATTTTATCTAATTGACATTACTGATTTTAGTGAAAATATGAAGAATAATGACACAAACTCTTTTGTAAAATCTCATAAGACTAATTTTTTTATTATTTTTATTATTATTTATACTACAACTAAGTAATAAAACTTATCTAGTAGCTTATATATAATATACAGTTCACTATTAGGCGGAAATTAGCCCACTGATTAAATCCACCGGATATCCACAGTAGAACTGCAGGAAATAAGTATCATCACTGCACTAAATCTTCAGGCTTGGTTCTCTTGTCTCCTTATTACACTGTTGGTATTCAAGATCTGGAGCACAACTAGATTTTCATGATTTTCAGGCTTCTTTGAATGCCTGATTGCCATGATTTTAATCTCCTCATTTACCGTGTTCATCTTTAAATCACTGTGGATGTCATCATTCCTAATATACCAAGGGGCGTTAAAAATTCCTCGTAGCACCTTGTTTTGGAAGTTTTGAATAATTTTAATATTGGACTTCTTAGTGCAACCCCAAAGTTACAAACCATACCTCCAGATTGGTTTCAAAATTTGTTTATACAACTGTAATTTGTTGTGCATGTTAAGTTGGGAACTTCGTCCAATCAGCCAATACATTTTCCTATACCTGATAGCTAGCTCATCTTTTTTCTTCCTAACATGCGCTTTCCATTTCAATTTAGCGTCGAGTGTCATGCCAAGATACTTAGCCTCATTTGCATATGGGATTTCTTGTTTGTTTAAGTAAACTGTTATCTTCTTCATTTTCCTGTTTGTAAAATTTACATGAGTTGATTTTGTTTCATTTAATTTAATGCGCCACTTTTTTGTCCAAGCATTAACTTTGTTGACCGCATTTTGTAGCTTACCAGTTGCTTCTTCTACCGTATAAGACTAATGATTCAGGAATATTTGTCAACACAAAAAACAAAAATTGACTTTGACCATTGTTACTAAAAATCGGGATTTTTGTTGAGTACAACACAAGCGAAGCAAGATTACCCCTTATTAAAATATTTTTCACTTTTTTAAATGACCACCATCGAAATGACATTTTCGATGATGAATAGTTTTTATAAGCTTAGGGACTGAATGAGTGAGAAAATTTGTGCATTGTTTTTACACTATTTATTTTGTTTTATTTGTAATGGTGACATTTACTCTGGTCAAGGATGTTTTTTCCTTGTCTACCGACACGATAATATCAACTTAAATTTTTTGTTACAGAATTCAAGGAGGCGTTTATGCTGTTTGACAAAGATGAGGATGGAAAGATCACCATGGCGGAACTTGGTGTGGTCATGAGATCTTTGGGACAAAGACCTTCAGGTAAGCATTGCTATATAAAGAGAGATGACATGTCCCAAGGGACTAAGCTGAAACTAACTACACATCTTTCCTAACATGTCTATCTTGAGTAACTTTTGCTATTAGAGTATTTGAGAGTTAGGGGTCTTCATTTTATATTCTTTTCTTCCTTTTTTATAAGGTGGGGGTGACTGAAAGGTTTTTGACCTTTAAACTTTTTAATACAGTATATACACATCTACAAGGCCTGTTAGGGCCTATCTGACATTTAGGAAACCTGTGTAACAACGGTTTTAATCAAACTTACACTACTGGATAAGACGTCTTTATTTACGTATACAATTTGACATTTCCTACTACACTCAAGAGACCAACTTACATTTAGAAAGATCTGCATGTATTATGTTGTATGATGGTACTGGGTAAGTACTATGATGGCTTCATCAAATTGTTTATGTAAGGAGTGAAAATGTTAACAAATTATGATAATTTGTTGACACTTTGTGGTTTCAGTTGTCCGTGTTTTCATGTATAGAAGTAAATGAAATTCTCTAATATGTATTCATAGTAGGTTTCTTACATATTTAGAGTGAAAAATAACAAAGTTGTCAATAACATGTATAAATTATATAACACAAGTGAATTGGGTTAATAAGTAAGAGCAATCTAGTGGTAAAAGTATGAACATCAAATATTTGTGTTAAAAGAAGAGAAATTGTATGTCAAAAGGTTCGATAAATAAGAGTACAAACTTTGCAAAATGATTCTTGACACCAAAATACAAAAAAGAGGTCTATACGAGGAAATATGTAGCTATACAGATTGTCTGAAGCTCGACGTCAATCTCAGTGTCACGGCCTTAGCAGAAGCTACTCGAACCTACCAAATCTATTTGTCATCATAGAGACAAATGGTTGGTACCATTGAGTGCAGAATTTAATGTGTTAGAAGTTAAATAACACACATGATATAAACAAAAAACACTGTTTAACCCGTTAAGGAGTGTAGCCGTCAAGTGAAAAGTAACAAAATGAGTAAGATCATTCCGGAACGGCCTTATTGTTGTAGTATTATTTCACAGTATATGCCAGTATTTTTTTGTGGTGGTTATGAGGGAGATATGATGATATCTTTCAATGATTCAGGGCGAAAATCATCCAAATGGTATAGAAAGTTGTTTTTTAATATTATCAACATAACTATATTGAATACTTTGCACATGTTTGAAATGCACAACAACAAAAAAACTTCTTCGGACTACAGAATATGTGTTATCCGGCAATTACTAGAACGTAATTCCATGCCCTTGTGGGAATAAGCAGCCACTGCGCCAAACTGATCATTTCCCACGGTCAACTCCAACACCCGCGGGACAGACAAGAACGCAAAAACAGCATTAATGTGTTATTAAAGAAATATTTAAATTGTTTGTGATTTTAATACAAAATAAGTAAAGATAAAATGTTTCTGTACTAAATTTCATTTTTTAATTTTATACTCTTTTACGTGTTGGTTAAAAGGCATGTAGGCCATTCCTGAATTGGTTAAGATACCTGCCATTATTAGATTATTATGGATTTGAATATGGTTCTACATGACCACCTCCCCCCTCCCCCACAAATCTTTTTAACAAATATCGTGATGAAAATAACATTTTAGGTTTCATGAGGTTGAAATGTGAAGCTCGGTCAAACAACAGAGGTGTATATTTGTGATTACTAAACTTAACCTGCCACTCAGATTCAGTGTCGTAACAGAGTAATAGATACTAAATAAAAATCCAGGTTTTGTGTAAAACCCTCGTGTCTCTTGATGGCAAACATCTAAAGAACGCAGCTCCATAATAAACCTTATTACATAATATAAGGCTTTTAGAAATAACGGACGAAATGATCAAACAGGGCAGGATGTCCAATAAACCACACCCAATCAAAAGAATCATATTTGATGGTGGGTGACTAAATACGTCGCTTTTATTAATTATATTTTCATTATTATGTCTGTGACTGTTAATTAATGACAATTTAATGAGCCGCTCAGTTAATTTGTAATTTGTATTACAATTATACTTAATCAACGGTAATATATTATTTGAAACTAGGTATTAATGGCAATCTGAAGTGTTCTGATTATCTTGTTAATGTCCAGTACCAAGCTTAATAGACATTGCATTTAACTTTAATTTTCTTTTAACACACTACTTTGGCACATTTGTGTTACTTAAACTCTCCAGAGTTTATTAAAATTTTATTGATATCGCTTGAACTGATTTTAATTTGGAAACAGAAAGTTATTCTCTGGTTTATTTTGACTTTCTTACATATAACATTCAGGGTTTGATTAGTGGTTTGACAGCAGAGATATGCCCATTGTGTCCTGGAAAGGGTTAATATCCTTCTCTGGTGGCTTACAGCTTTGTTAGGACTTATTAATGCTTTTTTTTATACATTTATATAAGTAAAAACCAAGTGGGTATCACATCAGGCCTAAGAGATATTGATGAATCTGTTAAAACACATTTTACTTCTTTTAACCTTCCAAATGATCCCTGATTAAGCTAATAATACACAACAATTTAGAAGTATTTTGCAATTTTTACTTTGTGGAAAAAAATTGAAAAAAAATATATGTATTGTTGTAAATATGTTTTAATACATCAATTTGTTTCAGAAATGTGCAACAATTTTATTAGTTTTGGTTTACCATTTTTTGTATATGTGGAGTATAAAAAAAAATCAATAATAAAACAAATATAATGTTCTGTCTCAAGTACATTGTTCTTACAAGCAAAACACTACTTCAAGGAAATATTAGTTTGTTGTGGAATATACATTTTAATAAATATTTGACAGCGTCCGTAAAAATGTTAAAAAAACTCATAGTTAAAATTATAACGATAAAATTATTATCATTATACATGAATTTAAGTGTTCTCTAATTTCAGTCATTCTACAATTACGGTCCATTAAAGTGTAATTAATATCCACTGACACACAAAAACAAACGATTGTATACGCAATGACAGCTGTTGCTAAAAAATACATCAGGTGTATATACTACATACAGAAACAAATTACCGTACACGGAAGGCAACTGTCACTACAAAATACATCAGCTGTATACAGAACACACAGAAACAAAGCATAGTAACATAAAGAACATACCATTAGATTTAATTTCCAGAAAGAAACATGCTTCTATGAGCACAATTGGTAGATCTGTGCAGCCATTTTATTAAATCGACTGTATTGGGAGAAGGGTGCAAGTCAACCCCTAAGGCGTCGATCATGGTTTTAGGGTGAAGTCCCAAGACACAATGTGTAAGTAAATTTGTTACACAATCCTACAGATTCCATCATAACAGTGAATTCCTATGGACATTGTGATTTATTAAATTAACATTAGTGTGCATTGTGTGATGTTTTCAACAATAGAAAATATCCTCCACACACTATTAACAACATCCAAGCAATTAAATCAGCTGTTTCCAAGGTTATAGAGGAAATCATTAATGTCAGAGCCAAGACAAAGTGTTTGCCCTTAAATAACCAACATAACTTCAATTTGTAATTAAATCGGTATATTGGATGAGGAGGGGGGCATGTATTATTTGAACAGAAACTTTAAACAAAATAAAGTTCACTATTAAACTTATTTCAACTTACTGTAATGTTTCTATTATTTAATAACAAAAACAGGGTTGGGTGATAGTCTGTTTTAACATATCTCAGGATTTTTGTATATACAGTAGACTCCCTCTAGTTCGGCCACCTCGGGACTGGAACACCTGCTGGACTTCAAAATGGCCGGACTATCTGGATGTACTATCAAAATTTAAAATATCCCTATTAAATACATTACCTATGCTTAAGAATCAACAAAAAAGACGTTTAAACATTTTTACAACATTATGTACTTACCAAAGAGTAGATTTTGACGTCTCTTGGTTGAATTGTCATGTTGTGCCACTCATAGATATGTTTTTTGCAAAACATATTAAAAAGTAAATACCGATACCGTACTAAGGATTTTACAGTACTTTTACCGACATTAAATTCTCTACAAATACTTTGGACCGATTCACCTTTAACTAGACGCTCTAGGATACTGAGTTTTTGTTCCATTGTCACAAACGTATGTTTACTTTTTCACTCATTTTAGAAAACATTTTTCTCAAAGCTAACTTGCACACGTACAACTTACACTTACAACGTTCATTCCCGAAAACAGTCCTACATATTAAACAGCAAAAAACATTCACACACGAAATTACAGATCAATCAATCTCACTGTACAGTACGTACTACATATAACCAAACCGTTTGTCACAGGTTAAGTGCGACCGACCAATTACAAGCTCGCCGTAAACTAAACTGACATACAGTAAATAGTTTACTGTAGGTGTACAGTACTTCTACGGCCGGAGTAGACTAAACATTCAAGATAAACGTGACGTGACGGATATCACTCACCCTCTTAGGACCGGTCGAATCATCCGGCGGCCAATCCAACCGAAGCTGAACTAGAGGGTGTCTACTGTATTCTGAAATAACTCAAAATTGGGGGTAACTACCATAAGGACAAAAATATAAAATTACTATTTTGATCAAATACAGGTTTTATTATGTTCCCAAACTTCAGGAGTGACTCCTTGGGTCAAAAAAAGAAAGAGGATCCCGTCCAAAAGTCCTTAGTCTATCTATTTGCCATTTTATTAAAAAAATTTAAAAAAAAACAAAAAAAAACATAATTTTTTGTTATGTTTTACAAGTGTACTGTTACAAATTTTTAATAAAACCATATGTTTATATCTCATAAACCATTGATTTTACCTAAAATAAAGAGGGAATAAAAACGTTTTCTTTTTTAATGACAAATAAAACAAGAAACAAATTTTTTTATATTCTGTTAAAAAGGAGAACCGAATTATCAATAAAAAAAAAAAAATGAAAAACCTAATTTCTTGATGATTGTGTACAACACTCAGACTTTTATAATACAAGTTATTGGATATTCCACCTTATCAATAAAGATGTCAGGCTATTGTATTAGTATATATTTTTATGATCAATTATTTCAAATTAAAAGAGAAATGTATTTGAATGGTGATCAAATATTAGGAAACAAGTGGTCATTTTAAATTTAGGACTTTAAAAAGTAGAAAAAACAGAATAGTAAAGGAAATTGAATTCCGTTATAATTAAAAGGTATCATTGTTCAAAGTAACGGCCAAGACCTAAAATGAATGCATCTAGGCAGCTCCATATTGACTGAAATAAATGACATAAAAATACATACAATACCAATGTCTTCCCTATTAATAAGGATTAAATCCATTAAGAAATAACTTGATATAGATAATTACTAAGAAATTTGTTTTTAGTTTTAATCCATAAGAGAATTATTTTTCAACCTAAAGAAAAAATAAAGACATTTTTTTTCTTTATTATTAAAGTGAATAATTATTCCTCTCTGGTATATTTTGTATATAGTTAATAGTTTTCAATTATAAACACCCACCATGTTGAAAATATACATTTTTTTTTAAAGGTGAAAGGCCAGTAGGTCTTTATCGCCTTGTAAGCAAGAAGAGAACAGGAGTTGGTCAAGAAAGACTGAAAAAAGGTGTAAATTCAGCTGAGATCCCTGCATTTCCCATGTCTGCTCTCATTATAAGACCTTAAGGGGTATACAAAAAGTCTTTGTTTTTGGTACACTTATAAATTGTAACATAAAATATGAGTATAGAAAATATGTTTTCAATATCTCATCTATTTTAAAAAAGATCAAGGTGTCAATGCCAAGGAATCACTTCCTGAACTTTGGTTTTAATGTTTTAATGCTAGATTTGGTTGTCTGTACACCTGTTTCGCCAGACACCTGATTCGTCAGGTAGTCCAAAGGCAATAAGTTAAAAGGTTTTTATTATAACACTGTTAGTTAATGTACTGGTGACAATGTTGAAAACAGTTGGGACATGTGGCACATACAATACCAGAATAACTTGAAAATATGAATTTTATTTTTTTGTTTTAAAATTGTTATACAATTTTATTGAACTGTGGTTGTCTGATATAGAAACGGAACTGCGGGACATGGTAAATGAAGTGGATCAGGATGGCAATGGCACCATCGAGTTTAACGAGTTTCTTCAGATGATGTCCAGGAAGATCAAAGTATCCGACAGTGAGGCTGAACTGAGAGAAGCTTTCAGGTAAATCTATGTATCCGGTATGAAACAAGATGGTAAGGTTTAGAACTTTGGCCTGAGTTGACTAGGGAAAATATATTCATTCAGTTCCAAAAATGCTAGTGTCTTATATTGATGTAAATATAATATTCCCACTCAGAAGCTTGGTAGCTGGATCTACACCTTTGTTCATGTAGTTTTGGTTTAGATCCTTCTCTTTCATCTTTCTTATCAATTCTTGTTATCTTTTTATTCTGACGTTATTAGAGGATTCGAGGGCTAAGGGTCTCTATTTTATGCCATTTTTTTCTGACTTTGTTTTAAGGAAATGATGACTGCAAAGTTAATAACAAAAAAAAATGTTTAGCAAATTATTAAAAAATTATTATTTAAAAATCTTAATTGTTTATTGTCATTTCATTTGAAGTTGTTCTGCTCATTATACATTGTTTACTTATGAGTGCGCACCTTTCCCCACATAATATTGGATACACCATTATCTTTCGTTGTTAATACTTTATTAGCCTGCATATGTGTACATCCACTAATCCCAGCATGTATAGGAATCCACCAAAACATAACATTCTTGAGCCCCTCTCACTCGTAATGTGATTTTGATTTCTAAAGTCCAAATTTTTAGAATCCAGGACTTTCAAAGATGGTTGGTCTCAACTTTTGTGTAATTTAAGATTGAAATTTCTGACTGAAACACTGTTGAGTACAATCCCATCGGCAGGTCATGTTTCTCCTTATTTTAGTGTCATTCCACTGTAAATAGTTTTCATTTTATTTTATTTATATTATGTTACAGTAACCCCAAGTGTATTCATGTACTTGAAAATAAACATAAATAAATATAACACACGCACATGGATCGGAATGAAAATAAAAGAGCACATACAAAAAACTAAGATAGAATTTCAACCAAAAATAACAATGTAAATCCAAACACTGAGAGCATTAGTGACAAGCCAGATATTAGTTCAGGCTTCTCTTAAATTTTGATTTGGAACTTTGTTTAATTTGATTAATAAACCTTGTATTTTAATGGTTATGATTTCGATTAATAAAAATAACCTTAAATTTTGCTCAAAATACAAAGAAAATGGTTTCCAGATAATAAATTCATGGAAATGTAAGTTATTATTTTTAAATAACTCTTTATTCAACTTCTCATTGGATTACCCCCCTCCCCCACAAAACACACAATTACGCAAATCATGAAAACCTTCAAATGAAACCTAACATTATCTATGTATTTGTTTAGAGTATTCGATAAGAACAACGATGGAATGATATCATCATACGAACTACGTCATGTCATGACGAATCTTGGAGAGAAACTGTCGGAAGAAGAAGTTGACGATATGATCAAAGAGGCTGATACTGATGGAGATGGCCAAGTTAACTATAATGGTACTGTTTATATCTTCTTGTAACTTACGATGTGTTATGATCTTTTTTATTATTTTACTATATAGTTTGCAACAAATATGATTATCTCATTCAGGTGTTTTGTTAATACATACAGAGTGTACGAATTCAGTGTTCATGCAGTCACAAGTTTCCCTGACTGATTTTTTGAATGCTAGCCGAAATGGTAAAAGTACTTAACTCCATCTTAAGGAGATTGTAGATGGTTTCCTGTAGAATTTTGCTGTTGTTTTTTATTTTGCTTTGCTTGATAAAGTCTTTTTCTCCCCGGACACATTCAACTAAGAGTAACAACATCATCAAAAAAACTTGAGTAATTTGTTTGACAGTTTACGCCATTTTACACAATTTTTCTTTTCAGAGGTAAGTGTCAGGGATGTTCTTATTTTTGTGCAGCACCAACCTTTTATAATGATTTTGGATTCTGTATTTTCTTAAACTTCATTTCCAACTACTTTTCTAATTTGTTTATTTTTCTTCTTCCTCCCAGCTAACTCCATTAATCTGCACTTGATTTGTTTTTTAAAAGCATATCTTAAAAACAATTGCTTCCTTATCTTTGGGGAAGTCTGTTCACTGCTGACTACTGCAGCAATTTTTTTTTTCTTTCTTTTTTTTGCGAAAAAGAATAATTCTTATTTATTTTGTTTTTTCTTGTCTTATACTTTCCACCTTTTATCTCTATTTTTAATTACCTATATACTTTATCTCTTCATCTGGTTATACACTCAAGCAAATCACTTTCAACATTTACCCTAGTACAAATCATCCTATGCCATACAACCAAAAGTTCATAAAATGTCAACAATTATATTATTGGTAAAGTTTGTTTATTACAGTTTCGCGGCAAACTGAACTTCAAATTATGGCATCCATTTGTCTAATTGCCACAAGCCGGTATAACTGTCTAACAACTTTAGAGTAATTTTTTATTATTTTTTTTTTAATTTCGCAGGATAGGTGGAAAATCTTCAAAAGACAAAGGGAGAAATCCGCTCTTCCCAATAATGTGAGATTCTTACTCACTAAAAACCACCTTCCTTCCTGTTAGTACCCCTATCGCGTGGGACAAGGAAACAGGACAGGTTTTCCATGTACCAAGCTGAGAAGCTCTTTCCATGGGCGTATCGAGATTGTAAATGTGGAAGAAAGCAGAACGTTATGTATCCGCACGAAGGGCGAGGTAAAGACCTGACTTGACAGAGTCTAGTCAGGTAAAACCTCACGACAGATCATGCAGGAGCCCAGGTTTGATAGATGTGGCGTGCAAGGTGAAGGATGGGAGTTACCTTACAAATACCTTGTTAGTGATTAAAATAGACCTAACATTTTCAAGGTTTTCAACTTTTTACATAAAAAAATATTTTCGATATAGGCTAAAATTATTTTTAAAAAAAATTTTAAACAACTTCTATGGACAACTATATTACAAAACTTTTGTATATCTTGAAAAAAATCTTAAAAAAAAATTGTGTATGATATATACATATACGCTTTTCTATGGGATTTTCAACTATTTTTTTTGCAAATATTTTGATTTCTGACTTATTCCAATAACCGTTACAAGTAAAAAAAATTTCTTTACCCAGATAAATTCCATGCACTTTTCTGAAAAAAAAAAAATGATGTCTTATAAGTTGGGTATTTAATAAAATTACTATTTTTTATGATTTTTTAAAAATAAAGATTAAAAAAATGGAAAATGACAATACTTTATATGTAGTAAGGCAGTTAAAAAGTTCCATCCTCCATCCCCTTCTTTTTTGCATCAATTCGACACCTTTATTTGATGGAGAAGATAGCAATGTACTACTCATAGCTACAGCTAGTGCATTTTTCTAATCTTGCTTTTTTTTTATTTTGCTCCCTCTAATATTTTCTAATTCTTTTTACCTCTCTTTCCGACATCTTTTACCATTTTACCTTTTGATGTCTTTTCCTGTTAATATTGCCGCTTTACTTCAACTTGCTCTTCTGTTAATTTTGGCATTCTTCTTCTTTGCTGCTCCTTGGCAAGTGCTTTTGCCCTTTCATATTACTCCTTATCAGACATTTTTGCTCAAACCATTTTTCTCAATTACTGCAACTGAAACAAATAAAAACCATCTTATTGCTGTAGGAAAGTATAATAGCCTAGTTCATCCTAGATTTCTAAAAATTGAGAAAAATATATTTTTAATTTAAGTAGTGGTGTTATTCTCGAATACAATTATTCTTATTTTATTTCCTGTAGCCTTTATTAGGAAAACTGAATGTGTTCTAAACCCACCACAAACGGCTTTTAAAATGAACTAGCTAAGTATTAAAAATAAAATATAAAATCTGCAATTCTTGTAATATATTTATTTGCAAACAACAGTTTGTAAATATGTATTCTTTTTAAATAAAAGTCAACACATTGAATCTTTCACACTATTTTTTGTTTTTGTTTTTGCCTACATTTTGTCAGTTATATTTTATGAATATTCTATTAATTATTAAATTAAATATATAATGTAATAACAAATAAACTTGGCCAGTTATATAACCAACAATTTGGTTATGTAAAAACTTTGTCTGTAACTTAACCATATTGTTCGTGACCGGATGGTCTTTTCGAATCAGTGAGTGAAATTGCAGCACACAAAACCTAACCATGTTCAGAGCCCATTATACGTTTCGCAAATACTTATACACTGACACTAGTTTATTACTATATATAATTAGGGGACCCCGTATTGTCATGTAGTTAATATACTATAAATATTTCTTACCTTAATTGATGAAAAGTTGATATATAACTGCAAAAACCACACAGGCCTCTAACATCTACTGTACTGAAGCACTGTGGGATTCCACGCTTATTCCAGAGGGTTTTTAATGCATGCCACCTTTAACGTAAGAACCGAGCTGATGATGACAGTTATCCATTGCCAAACTTGTCTCGTATATATAATAAATTACAAGTTCTACTTGAGGATTGGGCCTCCGGAAAAACTCTGACTTCCATGACCCCAATTAATTAACTAGTCTTTTCTAATATGGAATTAAAGAATAAAAATTAAAACAAGACATGCAGTTCACACCATGTCTGGATGGGACGTGGTTTTCTCAACATAACTACAGAGCTATTCACTGCTGTATGATTGTTGATCTATGTCCGTTACAAATAAATTGATAAAACGGAAAAAAAACTTGACCAAGGGACTGTTATAAAGACATAGTTTAATCGAAATTGACTTAAACAATTTCGTTCAAATTTTAATAAAATGTGAAGATTAATGACCCAAATCCGTATACAAAATCGCAAGTAAAATAATATTAAAATTCATGAATAGTTGGCAAAAAATAAACCTTGACTGCCTCATTAAAAAGGTCTATTTTATTAATCAATAACGATTTAAGCTGAGGACACAAGTGAAGCAACCAAGTGTAGCCTATATTACATACTTTGTTTTTTATTTGTAGCATTCATGGTTCATTTTCAGTTTCTGAATGACAGACAATTACAGAACTGACATTTATAGTATCAATTTTTATTTAGTTTTGGTTCATTTTTATTGATTTCGAGAAAGGGTAAACGAGACAATTTGTGCATTGTTTTTGCACTGTTTATTTTGTCATGTCTTTCGTCACAAAATAAATAATATCTCCTTTTTTATATAATACCCGATATAATATAATTTTGTTTGTTTCAGAATTCGTATCGATCTTAACAACCAAAAAGTAAAGGTTAAGATATAAAATAGAGCTACGAACGCCATAGATGCGATACCTCAGAGGATTAAATATGATACTACCAAAGTAAGATGGCGACTATCGCCTTATTATGACTTCCCATTATTGTATTGTTTTAATTTTAATATTTTACATTGTTTGTAAAAAATACAATATGTTACGTTGAAAAAAATACAAATATTTAGACATAATTTTAATAATATTTTTATATACATATATAAAAATGATGTATACTTGTAAAAAAACATACATGATTTTTGTATTATTTATATACAATATTTTTTATTGAAACGTTTTTGCAGTGTTTTGTGAGTGGAGATAAAATTGTTAATTTACTTTGGAGCAATACAAGATAATAAGATAAACATTAAATTTATGTTATAATATAATGTTGTTAATGAATTTAAATTACTGTTATAATGTTCTTTTCATTATTATATAATATGTCTTTGTCAAAATTAATTGTTAAAAACCTCTGGGATAAAAATAGGAAAAATAAAACCAATGGTTTACAGAATATTATCAGCCATCTTCAAATTATATTTCTATTTATAAATTACACAATCCTAATTACGAAAAAATTGTTTTGAAGGATTGTCAAATACCCCCCCCCCCCCAGATCTCGATCATTTGTAGTTTCTTTCTAACGCCCTAAACCTAACCTAATCTATCTTAACCTACCCTAACCTAACAGAGACTCTTCCGTGAATACTCCCATTCTGTACAAATTTTCTCAGGTGGCAATGCCCTACTACACGTGCCATATTTCTCCTGTTTGTCAGAGTATCCATTATGTGTGTTTACTCAACCTTAAACCCGAGTCTTCCCGTACCTCTACGCATCCATTCCTACTAATGCAAGTGTAACATTAAATAATCCCAGACTAATTTTGACTTGGATTCGTCCCCTGACTGGCTGTATATCTATGTCCTTAGACTTGTGTGCTGTAACTTGGAACTGAAACATCATTGGGTACTTCTCATAAGGAGGACATGCTCCTCATCAGATTCCATCCTTTGTTTAAGAACCAGTCAAACTGTGTTAAGCTAGCTAAAAGAATGCTGTAACCTATATCAGAATTGCTTTTGATTGGATCGAAAGGCTGAAAGTAGTTATAATTTCAAACAGATGTATAGGACTCTAAACTGTTTCCAGATATTTTACTAATTATAAAAATAAGACATGTTAATCAATATCATGATGGCTGATAGAAATTCAAAGAATCTTTGATTCCATCTGTATTGGATTTATTTCCCTTGTCATTTTGTTCACTTCTAGGCTTTGTATTAATCCTTCTATTCTTTTGGTTACTATTTAAATTGTTTAATGATTGCAGTTTATTTTGGAGTGATTGAAAAAGTCTGACATGATGTCATAGTATCGAAATAACAGAGTGTAATAAATTTGTTTTTAAAAATGATCGGAAACATTTCAGATTTTATATTCAACTTTAAAAAGTTGCAATAGAGTTTTGTTGGTTGAAGGATAATCTATGTCTAACCATACAGTTGTGGTGGGGGGGGGGGTTGATTCTTGTGTATCTATTGTGGATCCCGACTAGTATTCGTCGTCCTATGTGAAGATCAACATCTTTAAAAAATCTTTTAAAGATACACTGGACCAAACATTTCTTCCCACCGGACTGTTCTTTCTAATGATGCTATGAAGTCAAGTCAAACTGTTTTCAATGACTATGTAGTAGTTTTGTTTAATCTGTGATTCTATAAAATAATAGCAACATTTTTCTGTTTAAAATACTTTCCCAAATTTTTTACAAAATAAAACACTTTAAAAATTGGCGAGTAAATAAGATTAACACAATAGACGCAAGAAATTCATGATTAAAATATTATGTTTTCATTTAAAATGGCAATTCTTTGTCTGGTACATTAAAACTTTGTTAATTCAGAGCAATCCGGATAATCCTTGTTCCATTGTGAGACTTCAACATGTGGGTTCCGTTCACAATGTTTTAGTGCGGGAGGAAATGAAGCATGAGAGCAGATTTAATAATCTCTGTAGGAATCCTCATCCAGCAGGATGACGAGTGACAGTGTGAAACTTACAATTGTAAACAAAAATACATTTCCAATTTTAATCTGTTCAAAGAAACAAAGTTTTATTGTACTAAATCAATCAGTATTGCCACTCTTAGTGAATTTACGAGTGACAACCCTGAACGTACAACTTTTTATCTTACTATTTTAATCAACATAATCATATATGAACGAGTACAATCACGAGCACGAGTTTTTGTTTTAATTAATAATATTTAATAATCAATTATAATAGATTAATATATACCGTGGTTATTCAAGTACCCCCCTCTTTTATAAATTGTTTTAGGTTTTATAAACAATTTTGAATTGTGTAAACTAAAATGACAATATATTTTTTTAAATTATCTAATCCTTATTTTTGAAAATAATACCACAGTTCATGAGAGGCCTATAAGTGTTTTTGATCATTTTCAATTTCAAAAAAGATCAAATTCAGTGTAATTAACCTTTTTTCAGAGGTGTAGTATTTTTATTTCAGAAATTTCAATTATTATAGTAACAGTTGAGCTGTTTTAGCTGTACGAATGATATGTGAACTTGTCATTGTTTTTAACAACTTTTAACTGACCTGCACAATAAGCTATAGGCAAAGATGTTTATCAATAATTCTTATATGGTAGAAATTCTATTGATAAGACACTTGAAAATTATTTTGACCGCACCATAAATCTTGACTTATTGTTCATAGATTTGAAGCAGGCATTTGATAGTATAGAAATGGTTATAGGTAGATGCATTGGAATGGAATTGAGATATATGTGAGGAAAGGAAAGTGTGGAACTGGCCCCAAGACAAAGGCCTTACAATAAATGAATATAAAACAAAGTATTTGATAATGATAGTAGGTGAGACAATACAAGTGACCCACTGGAATTAGGAAAATAAAATAATACAACAAATTAACAGTTATGGTTGCTATGCTAACTTAAATTTGATATCCAAGCTCCAAAATTAAAAATGTAAAACATTGAATAGGTCGTCATAACAAACAGAGAAGACTGGATGCTTGCTTACACCTTTCACTATAAATGTCGTGAAAATATTTGAATGTAGATAATTATGAAAATTTATGGTTCAGTATTTGGGAGAAGGGAGTGAAGGAATTTTAATGAACAGGGAAATAAATTATTAATGGCGAGGATGAGAACATTGTACACTTTGTAAAGTCAAGAACAATTACTTTTTGGAGACAATGCCTCCGGGGGGGAGGGGGGACTTCTCAAATGGTTGGGTACATGTAGGAAAAGGAGACAGTGTGGAAAGAGACTTGAAAAGGAACCTCAGATAGACAGGAATGGAGGAAGACAAAGTCACAACTAATGCATAAATATACTTTATTGCGTATAGCAATAGAAAATTCTCATTTTCTCAAAAATAAAACAAATTAAGACAATGTTTCAATGACTTGTCATCATCTTCAATTTGTGCCACTGAACCAAGAGAGGTTGGGGGTTTTTAATATTATCTAAAAGTTCCAACAGAATTCCTAAAAAAATATCAACAACTGTAAATCCATACGATGCATTGATCAATCGCAATTTCTGAAAGTAGGGAAAACTGGTATTTGATTAAATGTTCATTTTTGTTTTTTGACACATAATTATTATTTCTACAGTTGCTTTACAAGGTAGACTTTTTTAAATGATAAACTGTTTGCCAAATACTGTTTCCTACATTCTACAGTTTTCCACAAACCGCCGTGCGCTTTGTTTTTCCTCACACTGTGTTAATTATAGTTATATGTAAATGATCTAATCTCAATTGTTGTTTTTAGACAGCACAAACGGTATAATCTATGTTGAACAATTTAAAATGTAAAATAAATAGATGTTTTGATTTTTCACTTTTATAATCTAGATTGTAGGAAAAACTTTGTAAATTATTTTGTGTGTCATTTGAAAAACGAACACTTTGCACTCACCGCAAAAAGGATAAAATGATAACTTGAAACGTTTTGGAGTAGAAACTAAAATGTTTCAATAATTTTATTGATCACACATAATTACTTGATTTTCAACCAATAAAAATTAATGATAACCATAGATTGTCTTTTGAAATTGCAATTCAAAGTGTGGTAGATGAAATCTATTAAAAAATTTACAACAGGGTTTGGGGGTACTGAAATACTACGACTGTATAAACTAAAATAAAATGCTAAACAAATTACTCGTTAAAGCTTCTTTGTCTATAAGTAGGATATTCAGATAGTTACACAATAAATATTTACAATATGCAATGTTAGATAGTTTATTAGCCATGTTTTTATGTCCATATAGAGTACGTCATGTATTATGGATTTTGGATTATAGACAATGATTTGCTCTTCAAATTTGTATAAAGCTTACTACAAATATAACAGTTAAATGGGGTTGGTTGGTCGGTTTCTAATGGTGACATAATCCATCAGTCTCCAACATTCTCTGGTCTGCGTCAAACTTAGGAGATTGCAAGATATGGTCCTTGTTCATAACTCAACTTGTGACATGTGCAGGTACTCTGGTAAGCTGTCATTTCTTCTTTCTATGCTTAAATCAGTTCTTCGGGACTGCGTACAAATTTCTTCCCTATTTGGTTTGCTATGGAATTTCCGCACCAGTTGCATATATCTTTACTATAGGGCTAATTTTAATGATTAGAGTGTCAAATTAAACAGTATTACCTGCAGATTTGTCGAAAATTATTCATTTTCCTTGGAAACATTTATTGTGTAATAAATTTATCATTTAAATATCACGCCTGTTATGTGCAAATAACATGTTTCACAACAACAAAAATTTAAAACAGCTGTTATAAATAAGTTTTATTTTGTTATTTTATTTAATAATTTAAAACAGCTATTTTAAATTATTTTTATGTAAACTTGGATAGTTCTTACTTTATTTGTGTGATTCACATTGTTCGCCAAAATAAACAGTTTATCTGGCTTATTGTTAATGTGAACACCATCGAACAGCACTGAATCGTGAGGGAAACCAATAGTTGTATCTTTCTGTTGTCGACATGAACCTAAGTACTCAATATCATTTTAAAATTGTACGTTCGTTTAATATCAACCATCCATATTGTGATGTAGGAGCATCTATATTACAGTGCTTTGATGTTTAATTTTGTTAATAATATATGAATACATATTTCATGAAATAACCATACAAATGGAAATTTTATGGAAATGGAAATTGGAAATGACGAGTTTGTTTTTAATTTTAAGTTGCAAAATGGTATAGTAAGTACCTTGCTTTTAAAAATATCTTAATTTCTATAGCACCTGAGATTTGTTTATTATTAAATTGAGATTGGTTTAAAGTTAATTGTTCTATTCAGTGAGCTCTTATATACAATGTTAGGTATAAGTATAGAAATTATTGATGCTTTTTGTAAAGAATTATAACCATGGTAAATTTCGAGTAAAATTATTTGAAACAACCTAAATAAACTAATTTTTTAGTAAAACAAAATTTAGTTCCTTCTACAAAACGTTGTACAGAGTTGAATTTTCTTCTAAATTATAGCTTTTTAAACGTGCATTGCACGTAAATACAGTATTGTCTCAATATTTTGTGTAGGAGATAGCCAAGTCAAGCAAGCTACAAGCCTGTACGACCATTTAGATTATTTCTACAATACTGAAACTTGTTTTCAAAAAATGTTTTTCAAATATTTTGTCACAAAATTTTAGCATGATTATGAAGATTTACAAGAAACATCTTTTTCTAAAGTTTCATTAAAATTTATCTAGTCATTTAAAAAATAAACATACGTAAACTTTGAGTTTATGTAACAACTGAATAAACCAATTCAAACGCATCTCATTTTGATACGGAAACAAAGACTTTTTACACCAAAAGAGGTTATTAATTATTACGAATACAAAATTATGTTCATTTTGAAAAAAATTGGTGGTAACTTTTGAAATTCCATTTTTTGTCATCTGTGTGCAAAACAGTGTATTAAAAAGAAGTTAATCATGTGTACCTTAACAACGAGCAAAGTCCTCCCATAATACTTGCAACAGTGAAACACAAACTTTGTGTGTAACCTTGGAGAGCAAACCATCAGTCTATCATTGTAGTATGAGAGATAATGTTGTATTTATTATAAATATATTATTAATGTTAAATATTTTTTTAGAGATGACTTTTTCTGTTACTTATACAATAAAAAGTAAAGTTGTTACGAAATAGTGGTTGTATTATGATGTCATGGTGAGATGTTATGATTTGTAACCCACTCGTATTTAATAAAAAATGATTTGACTACATGGTTATGTAAATAATTGTTTACACCTTACATTGATTGACCAACAGAGTCACATTAGCTCAATGGATTATAATTAGAAGGTGAGATGTGCAGAAAGAGGGCAGGAATCAAGATTTTTGTCTGTTCATAAATGTAAGCAGAAGAGTACATATTTGGTCCTCAGATTTAGCAAGATAAATACATCCTCAATAGGGTGGTAAAGAAGATTTAAGTTTAGATTAATAAATTGTCAATTTTGAGGTTATGTTTCTTTAAGACTGATGTTGTCTCCTCAACTACTAAATTGCGACCACCCTCCCATCCTGCCATGACACTTACTTATAAACCCATTCAGACTAGTGGACGCTCTATACTTCGCTTTGTGAACTAATTACCCCCTCCACTTTTCATTTAGATTGTCACAGTACAGAAGTGGCAATTAAATTTTTTTCAATTTTGAGGTTGTTTCTTTAAGAGTGTTGTTGTCTCCTCGACTGCTAAATTGTGAGCACCCTCCCACCATGCCAAGACACTTATAAACCCTTGCAGACTAGTGGACACTCTATACTTCATTTTGTGAATTAATTACCCCCTCCACTTTTCATTTAGATTGTCACAGTAAGAAACTAATTTATATTAAGATAGTTAGGTTGACGCCTCAATGAAATGATACAACAAAAATTAAAGATTGTTTTCAATTTTGAGGTTACTTTCTTTAAGAGTGATATGTCTCCTCGACTGCTAAATTGTTAGCACCCTCCCACCCTGCCAAGACACTTACTTATAAACCCATACAGACTAGTGGACGCTCTATACTTCACTTTGTGAACTAATTACCCCCTCCACTTTTCATTTAGATTGTCACAATACAGAAGTGGCAATTAAATTTTTTTCAATTTCGAGGTTGTTTCTTTAAGAGTGTTGTTGTCTCCTCGACTGCTAAATTGTTAGCACCCTCCCACCCTGCCAAGACACTTACTTATAAACCCAAACAGACTAGTGGACACTCTTAACTTAACTTTGTGAACTGATTAACCCCTCCACTTTTCATTTAGATTGTCACAATACAGAAGTGGCAATTAAGATTGTTTTCAATTTTGAGGTTGTGTTTCTTTAAGAGTGATGTTGTCTCCTCGATTGCTAAATTGTGAGCACCCTCCCACCCTGCCAAGACACTTAATAATAAACCCAAACAGACTAGTGGACGCTCTATACTTCACTTTGTCAACTAATTACCCCCTCCACTTTTCATTTAGATTGTCACAATACAGAAGTGACAACATTGTTTTCAATTTTGAGGTTATGTCTCTTTAAGAGTGATGTCTCCTCGACTACTAAATTGTGAGCACCCTCCCACCATGCCAAGACACTTACTTATAAACCCAGACAGACTAGTGGACGCTCTATACTTCACTTTGTCAACTAATTACCCCCTCCACTTAACATTTTGATTGTCACAATACAGAAGTGACAATATTGTTTTCAATTTTGAGGTTATGTCTCTTTAAGAGTGATGTCTCCTCGACTACTAAATTGTGAGCACCCTCCCACCCTGCCAAGACACTTACTTATAAACCCAAACAGACTAGTGGACGCTCAATACTTCACTTTGTCAACTAATTACCCCCTACCTTTTTCATTTAGATTGTCACAGTACAGTAGTGGCAATTAAGATTGTTTTCAATTTTGAGGTTATGTCTCTTTAAGAGTGATGTCTCCTCGACTACTAAATGGTGAGCACCCTCCCACCCTGCCAAGACACTTACTTATAAACCCAAACAGACTAGTGGGCGCTCTATACTTCACTTTGTCAACTAATTACCCCCTCCACTTTTCATTTAGATTGTAACAATACAGAAGTGACAATATTGTTTTCAATTTTGAGGTTATGTCTCTTTAAGAGTGATGTCTCCTCGACTACTAAATTGTGAGCACCCTCCCACCCTGCCAAGACACTTACTTATAAACCCAAACAGACTAGTGGACACTCTATACTTCACTTTGTCAACTAATTACCCCCTCCACTTTTCATTTTAATTGTCACAATACAGAAGTGACAATATTGTTTTCAATTTTGAGGTTATGTCTCTTTAAGAGTGATGTCTCCTCGACTACTAAATTGTGAGCACCCTCCCACCCTGCCAAGACACTTACTTATAAACCCAAACAGACTAGTGGACACTCTATACTTCACTTTGTCAACTAATTACCCCCTCCACTTTTCATTTAGATTGTCACAATACAGAAGTGACAATATTGTTTTCAATTTTGAGGTTATGTCTCTTTAAGAGTGATGTCTCCTCGACTGCTAAATTGTTAGCACCCTCCCACCGTGCCAAGACACTTACTTATAAACCCATACAGACTAGTGGATGCTCTATACTTCACTTTGTGAACTAATTACCCCCCTCCACTTTTCATTTAGATTGTCACAATACAGAAGTGACAATATTGTTTTCAATTTTGAGGTTATGTCTCTTTAAGAGTGATGTCTCCTCGACTGCTAAATTGTTAGCACCCTCCCACCGTGCCAAGACACTTACTTATAAACCCATACAGACTAGTGGACGCTCTATACTTCACTTTGTGAACTAATTACTCCCCCCACATTTCATTTAGATTGTCACAATACAGAAGTGGCAATTAAGATTGTTTTCAATTTTGAGGTTGTTTCTTTAAGCGTGAGTTGTCTCCTCGACTGCAAATTTGAGAGGACCCACCCACCCTGCTAAGACACATTAAATTATGAAAACCATCACGCTTATTTATATACCTAAACAGACTAGTGGACACTCTATACTTCACTTTGTGAACTAATTACCCCCTTCACTTTTCATTTAGATTGTCACAGTACAGAAATGGCAATTAAGATTGTTGTCAATTTTGAGGTTATATCTCTTTAAGAGTGATGTTGTCTTTTCAACGGCTAAATTGCGACCACCCTTCCACCATGCCAAGACACTTACTTATAAACCCATACAGACTAGTGGACGCTCTATACCACTTTGTCAACTAATTACCCCCTCTACTTTTCATTTAGATTGTCACAGTAAGAAACTAATTTATATTAAGATTGTTAGGTTGACGCCTCAATGAAATGAGACAACAAAAAACAAAAGATTCTTGTCAATTTCGAGGTTATTTTTCTTTATAGAGTGATGTCTCCTCGACTGCTAAATTGTGAGCACCCTTCCACCCTGCCAAGACACTTACTTATAAACCCATACAGACTAGTGGACGCTCTATACTTCACTTTGTCAACTAATTACCCCCTCCACTTTTCATTTAGATTGTCACAGTAAGAAACTAATTTATATTAAGATTGTTAGGTTGACGCCTCAATAAAACGATACAACATAAATTAAAGATTCTTGTCAATTTCGAGGTTATGTTTCTTTATAGAGTGATGTCTCCTCAACTGCTAAATTGTGAGCACCCTTCCACCCTGCCAAGACACTTACTTATAAACCCATACAGACTAGTGGACGCTCTATACTTCACTTTGTCAACTAATTACCCCCTCCACTTTTCATTTAGATTGTCACAGTAAGAAACTAATTTATATTAAGATTGTTAGGTTGACGCCTCAATGAAATGAGACAACAAAAAACAAAAGATTCTTGTCAATTTCGAGGTTATTTTTCTTTATAGAGTGATGTCTCTTCGACTGCTAAATTGTTAGCACCCTCCCACCCTGCCAAGACACTTACTTATAAACCCATTCAGACTAGTGGAAGCTCTATACTTCACTTTGTCAACTAATTACCCCCTCCACTTTTCATTTAGATTGTCACAGTAAGAAACTAATTTATATTAAGATTGTTAGGTTGACGCCTCAATGAATTGATACAACAAAAATTAAAGTTTCTTGTCAATTTCGAGGTTATGTTTCTTTATAGAGTTATGTCTCCTCGACTGCTAAATTGTGAGCACCCTTCCACCCTGCCAAGACACTTACTTATAAACCCATACAGACTAGTGGACGCTCTATACTTCACTTTGTCAACTAATTACCCCCTCCACTTTTCATTTAGATTGTCACAGTAAGAAACTAATTTATATTAAGATTGTTAGGTTGACGCCTCAATAAAACGATACAACATAAATTAAAGATTCTTGTCAATTTCGAGGTTATGTTTCTTTATAGAGTTATGTCTCCTCGACTGCTAAATTGTGAGCACCCTTCCACCCTGCCAAGACACTTACTTATAAACCCATACAGACTAGTGGACGCTCTATACTTCACTTTGTCAACTAATTACCCCCTCCACTTTTCATTTAGATTGTCACAATTCAGAAGTGGCTATTAAGATTGTTTTCAATTTTGAGGTTATGTTTCTTTAAGAGTGAAGTTTTCTCCTCGACTGCTAAATTGTGCCCACCCTCCCACCCTACCAAGACACCTTACTTATATACCCCAAAACAAACTAGTGGACACTCTATACTTCACTTTGTCAACTAATTACCCCCTCCACTTTTCATTTAGATTGTCACAATACAGAAGGTGCTATTAAGATTGTTTTCAAATATGAGGTTATATTTTTTTAAGAGTGAAGTTTTCTCCTCGACTGCTAAATTTGGAGCAAGATCCCACCCTTCCAAGACACATACTTATAAACCCATACATAGTAGTGGACGCTCTATACTTAGGCTGGCATAAAAGTTTTGGCCAAAAACGGGACAGTCAATAATCGCAAGAGGGGGGGGTTTATGGGGCAGGAAGTTTTAAGCAATGAAACGTGTTTTAGGTCAATTTTTTATTTGTAGGGTGTTTAAAATTTGGAACTAATTAACAACAGATGTTTGGATTATAAATTTAAATTTATAACATTTATCGTAATTGTTATACTTTTATTGAAAAGAAAAAAAATTGAGAAATGTATAAAAACAACAGTTTAAACTTACATTTTCTTGAGAACTAAATTATGGTAATTTTAAATAAAGTAATCAACAGTCTCTGGAAAAACTTCAATCATTGTTTTCATTTGTCGGTCTCGGTTGTCCTGATCGTGCTAAAGTAGATGAAGTTTCTTTGCTCCAAAAGTATTTCTGTGAACTGATTATCTTTTTCAAAAGTCCTTGTTTTTTATGAGCATTTCATAAAACTGTTCACAAGTAAGGTCAAAATTTACTCGAACCATCAACATTGAACTAACTGTTTCTATTTGAAGACGAGTTTTTTCAGCCGACCATACATTGTTCATCAAGGAAAACATTCCTTCAACTGGTGCACTTGTTCCCGGGAGACACATTGCAAATTCAACAACTTTTAAAATTACATCAAATGAAATATCATCACTACTCAGCCTGGTGAATATCTGTTTCCATCTTTCTTTAACTGAAGTTTTCTTCTTATGTTTGTCAACTCGGTTAAGTTTTGAGACACTATTTCTTTCACACACTGCCATTGGTCAAACAGTTTGGTTTCTTCATTTTCGTTTTCACGAATTTGTTTAATCTGGTTAGCATCAAAAGAAGAGAGGCTGCTTTGAATATCATTCCACGACGGGATAGTTTGTAATAAGATCCACTGTAGTTTATGTGCGCCACCAGAGCTGATCTAAGTACTCAACACACATTCTGTAAAATGTTTTTACTATTGTGGTGAAATCTGAAACAGTGATTTCTCCTTCCTCTTGCAAATATACCAACAGTGAATTGATACGCCAAGCTACTTCCGTTGCAGATATGTTATCTTTCTCTATCTTCAAAACGGTTTCCTCAAAAGTTGAAATCTGGGAAGTTACAAATATTAGCCATAACTTCAAGCAGGGGGTTCCAAAGAGATTTTTAATAAAAAAGGGGCATTTTTCCTAAGAAAGGTACAGTAATATGATTTCAAACCTTCAAAAATCTTTAAAATGCGGTCAATGGCTGGACCAAGAGATAAAAATCTGGTGTTCCCATGTTCTAATAATTTAGAATATTCAACACCAGCAAAATCACAAAATTCCTTAAGTTCCTCTGTTCGTACAGTATAAATATGAAAGTATTTATATACCTTAACAGCAAAGCATTGGCAGGCAATCCACAGCTGTCTGTATGAGCTCCACTCCCTACTCCGATTATTTCTTTTTTTAGGCTATCTTGAATATGCCGCCAAACATTATTTTTCCCTTTCCTGGCAGTGCCACCAAAGTTTGTATTTGTGTTATCAGCACACAAAGCAACTAATTTTTCTTCAAGTTTTTTATCCTTTATTAATTGTTCAAGCATTTTACTTTGAGTCTCAGATGTCTCATTAGAAAGAGAGGAGAAACTAATCATTTTAACATGAACGCCAGAAAACGGCAAAAAATATCTCATTAAAACAGGAAAGCATTTTTCAGCTTTTTTGTTAGAAACATCTAAGCTCAGAGAAACTGAACTGCACGAACTTGGGTCTTTTTCTACTTCACTTAAGGAAAGCGGTGCTAAAACGTTACATACAATCGCCTCACTTTTAGTTTTTCCTGACGAATATTTAGGCTCATACAATTTTTGAACAGCTTCGACAAACAGTCATTTGATCTAAAGCTATGTCCATGGACAAGCAAACAAAACCTTAAAATTTATAGTAGGGTAAAATCCATTGATTTAAAAACCGTAATTTTTGTGAGATCTTGTGTTCGAGTTTTTTAATTTATTTATCAAAAAGAATAATAATAAATTGTATAATTTTTAAACCTTAACGGTCATTTTCTTTGAATCATGTTGTCTTCTCTATTTACTATTAACCTATCCACGAGAACCCATTTAAGACACATTCTTATACACCTAAGCAATCTAGTAGACGCTCTATAGTTCACTTGGTTAACTAATTGAATCACTAACTGCAGAAAGGCAACTAGTCCAAACTTTGAAATTTTTCAGGAGACACAAAAAACTTCATAAACCAAGTTTTGTAACATTTATGATGTTGCACCAAATTTTAAGTTCAACATACAGTCATACTTGCTTGTAATACATATTTATTTATTTTTTAATAACTAAGGGAAAAGGGTGGGGATTTTTTTTAAGTTGTGGACATGTTCCCTTTCTGCAGTAAACTGAGTTTCATAATTAATTTCAAGGCTCAAATATCTAGATTTTTTAAATATTAAATAAATTTTTATTAACCACATCTATTTATCCATGTATTTTGCTAATATAAGTAATATTCAACATTTTTAAGGGTTTGTCTACCCGACTACTTGCTCTTATTCATTATTTTCTGTTATGGGCCACGCCGTGATGGCATTCCAAAACTCCATCTTGTCCTGAGGGACATAAATCATAGTTTTTTTGAGGCCTCCCATCTTGTTCTTGTCAATGGACAATACCGAAGTATATGCTTTTCTTGAAGGCAATTCAAAAGGATTAACACGTTTCTTAGAGTGAAAGTATCCACTGTCAAGTCAGCAATATTCATATTACACATTGCTTTCCGAGGATTTTCAGGCAAAAATGTCATTTCTCGATATTTTGAAACACCAAATGTTCTTTTGAGGTGTCTAGGAATTTTTTAACCATAAGAACTGTCACAGAGACAAGTTCTTTTATAGTACTTGGGCCACCAGTCTTTGTAATTCATCCAGTCATCATCATGCATCTTTACGATTGAAAACTTGTTAGGGTTTTTTGATGAATTCTTTATCAGTTCAACAATCTCATCCACTGTGTATTATCTTTCGTCCTTCCTAAGTTTTCTCCTAATTATTCCAAAATCCCTATCATTGGGCATAAAAGAATGCTCTCTAACAGGAAAAATAATATGGACTTCATTGAACCTTTTAGTTTCACACAGCCACATCATCATTCTAACCAGAGAGTTTTTTTTTTTTTTGGCCTGAACAGTTGTCTCCAAACAGGTAGAAGGAAGTTACATCTTTGCCCATTTTATTTTGGATGTACCAATTCAACATTGTACACACTTCATTTTATCCCTTTCCTCCCTCACCCTCGTGGTACACAAAAACCGTCATTTCCCTTGTAGCAAGGTTGTGTATACCAAAACATTAACCGTAAGCTGCCTCCAGTAGTATGTATCCTGGACAGGAATGCAAGGTAAAGATATGTTGGCCATATAATCAATACTGATTGCAATTGTTTTAGGGTCCTCCTTACATTTTGCAGTTGTCTCCTGAAGGGAGGTGTAAAACTTTTTAGCCCTACGCTTGTGCACAAGAAGTTCAGCAACAGCTGCTCGCTTGGCATTGTCATTGAGAAAAGGACTTTTAATTTTTAAATTAAACTCCTCGGATGCCACACAGGCATCCTTTACAGGTTGGCCAAAACCAAGGGAGTAATTTTCTTTAAAATATTCCCAAAAAATTTGTACAAGAGCCTCTTTGCGCTTCCCAGGGTTGTGATAAGGAAATCACGTTCCTACCTAACCACTAACTCATCTTCTGAGCTACTCATTGTATCAAGTGTGAAATGAAATTTTACTAAAACAAAACTACTGCAAACAACAACACAGAAGAGGTTAACTTGGCAGCAGCTTTCAAACAACAGAGCTTAGTACACAAACTAGCCACCTAGCGCTACCAACAAAATAGTGTTTACTGCAGACAGGGAACTTGTCCAGGACATGTTAACTTTCTGAAGTAAACTGGAAATTGAAGGCACTGCCAGTACTGTATTGTTGTCTGGACTAGTATCCTTTCTCTAGTAAACGATGCGTTGACCAACACAGACCTATAAACATCAATAAAAAGAAATTGTGAAAGTGTTAGACTAGTTGCCTTTCTGCAGTTACGGTTCAATTATCCCCTCCACTTTTCATTTAGATTGTCACAGTACAGGTGTTGAAGAAACCATACTAGTAGAAGTTATATTGTCAATTTTGAGGTTATATTTTTTGAGTTATGTTGTCTTCTCTATTTACTATATCCACGAGAACCCATAAGACACTTTCTTATACACCTAAGCAATCTAGTAGACGCTCTATAGTTCACTTTGTTAACTAATTATCCCCTCCACTTTTCATTTAGATTGTCACAGTACAGGTGTTGAAGAAACCATACTAGTAGCAATTATATTGTCAATTTTGAGGTTATATTTTTTGAGTTATGTTGTCTTCTCTATTTACTATTAACCTATCCACGAGAACTCAACTTTCTTATACACCCAAGCAATCTAGTAGACGCTCTATAGTTCACTTTATTCACTTCACAATCTACTGACGGTTTTGGTTATTGAAACAGATTTTATCCGAATACATCATTCAAAATTACAGTTTAAAATAACTATTAATGCCTGTTTCAATTGTATTTTTTTTTAATTACATGGTTGTAACTCTGTAACTATTCATCCAAATATGTCAAAGGGTTTGAGACCATGCCTCATCCTTTGCCTGTATCCTTCACTGTTATTCGGAAGTAAAACTTTGGGTCTGTAATTTCCAATCTGGTATGTTGGGAGGGGGGGGGGAGAAGCCTATGAATATTATTTGTTTTTTATTTAGATTAATTTGTGAAGAAGTTGGTAGCCTATAATGTTTTTACCTTGTTTATTTTTAAGTATTTGCACATTTTCTTATAGTTTTCTATTTGTTTGTTTCAGAAGATACGATGTATTACACATAAATATGTAAACAAGAGTTCAGTGTTGTGTTTGGTTTTATGATGGTGGCAAAACAAAAATCATATAGTCTTGTGTCAATTTATTGTTTAATGTAACTACAAGTGGTTATATAGTGAGATGTATTATATAAACAATTATTATTTACCAATCATTGAATGTAGTAGGAAGAATAACATTTGCAATATTGTAAACATAAAAATTCTTTAATAAATAAATGTAAAAATAACAAAAAATGCTTTTTTAAATTTATTGAGTTATTCCTGACACATTTCCTGTTTCCTACAAAAAAAAATGTCTGATGTTTGAATCACAGCTGCATTGACCTCTAGTTGTTCTCATAGAGTGCAGGACTTCCTTTACATTGAAAATTTTATTTTTTTAATTTCAGAAGAAAATCTTCAAAAGTTACTTTAGAATTAGAATGTTATAGAATAATTCTGGTAGATCGCAGCACCTCCTTGAAGTTAAAATATTATTACATCTCAGAAAGTTACAAGCTTAGTTTATTTTCCTCAAGAGTGCAGCACTTCCTTAACATGAAAATTTATTTTAGTATTGATTGAAATAGGTTCTTAAATATTTAACGAGCTGTTAAGTTTTCTCAGTGTAACAAGAAAATTTTTCTGTCTCGCTGTGAAAACTTAACCAATGGTTAAATATTTAACGGGACAACAATTTTCCCAGTGATACAAGAAACCTGTTTGTTATCCAGTGAATATAAGTTGTTAGGAGGTCTATTGGTATTGAAATATTTACAGCAAGTCTGAAGATTGAATCACATAAGCATTGACCTCTTTTAACATTATATTCTCCTGATACTTTTTAAGAGAAACAAAAAGCTTGATATAGTAGTGGCAATTAAGATTGTCAATTTTGAGGTTATGTTTTCTTTTAGTGGCAATTAAAATTGTCAATTTTGAGGTTATGTTTTCTTTAAGAGAGATGTTGTCTCCTCGACTGCTAGGTGCCCACCATCCCACCCTATTAAAGACACTTTCTTATATACCCATACAGACTAGTGGAAGCTCTACAGTTCACTTTGTGAACTAACTTCCCCCTCCACCTTTCATTTAGATTGTCACAGTAAGAAACTAAAAGACACAAAAAACTTGATACAGTAGTGGCAATTAAGATTGTCAATTTTGAGGTTATGTTTTCTTTAAGAGAGATGTTGTCTCCTCGACTGCTAGGTGCCCACCATCCCACCCTATTAAAGACACTTTCTTATATACCCATACAGACTAGTGGACGCTCTACAGTTCACTTTGTGAACTAACTTCCCCCTCCACCTTTCATTTAGATTGTCACAGTGAGAAACTAAAAGACACAAAAAACTTGATACAGTAGTGGCAATTAAGATTGTCAATTTTGAGGTTATGTTTTCTTTAAGAGAGATGTTGTCTCCTCGACTGCTAGGTGCCCACCATCCCACCCTATTAAAGACACTTTCTTATATACCCATACAGACTAGTGGACGCTCTACAGTTCACTTTGTGAACTAACTTCCCCCTCCACCTTTCATTTAGATTGTCACAGTAAGAAACTAAAAGACACAAAAAACTTGATACAGTAGTGGCAATTAAGATTGTCAATTTTGAGGTTATGTTTTCTTTAAGAGAGATGTTGTCTCCTCGACTGCTAGGTGCCCACCATCCCACCCTATTAAAGACACTTTCTTATATACCCATACAGACTAGTGGACGCTCTACAGTTCACTTTGTGAACTAACTTCCCTCTCCACCTTTCATTTAGATTGTCACAGTATGAAACTAAAAGACACAAAAAACTTGATACAGTAGTGGCAATTAAGATTGTCAATTTTGAGGTTATGTTTTCTTTAAGAGAGATGTTGTCTCCTCGACTGCTAGGTGCCCACCATCCCACCCTATTAAAGACACTTTCTTATATACCCATGCAGACTAGTGGACGCTCTACAGTTCACTTTGTGAACTAACTTCCCCCTCCACCTTTCATTTAGATTGTCACAGTAAGAAACTAATTTCTCAGTGAAACAGTACAAACTTAATCGACCGTTAAGTTTTTCTCAGTGTAACAAGAGAACTTTCCTGTTTCACTGAGAAAACTTAACCGCTGGTTAAATATTTAACGGGACATAAATTTTCTCAGTGAAACAGTACAAACTTAATCGACCGTTAAGTTTTTCTCAGTGTAACAAGAAAATTGTCCTGTCTCGCTGTGAAAACTTAACCGCTGGTTAAATATTTAATGGGACATAAATTTTCTCAGTGAAACAGTACAAACTTAATCGGCCGTTAAGTTTTTCTCAGTGTAACAAGAAAATTGTCCTGTCTCGCTGTGAAAACTTAACCGCTGGTTAAATATTTAACGGGACATAAATTTTCTCAGTGAAACAGTACAAACTTAATCGACCGTTAAGTTTTCTCAGTGTAACAAGAAAATTGTCCTGTCTCGCTGTGAAAACTTAACCGCTGGTTAAGTATTTAACGGGACATAAATTTTCTCAGTGAAACAGTACAAACTTAATCGACCGTTAAGTTTTTTCTTAGTGTAACAAGAAAATTGTCCTGTCTCGCTGTGAAAACTTAACCTGTTATCCAGTGAATATAAGATTACAGGAGGTCTATCAGAATTGCAATTATTGTTTCCATCCTATGGAAAGTTTAATGTAAGGAAGTGTTGAACTCTACCAGACATCAAACTAAGCAATAATTTTCTCAATAAAAGTCAAGTTTTACTGTGGAGGAAGTATTGGTATCTACTAAAAATAAAATGTAAGCCAATTATTTCAATAAAAATATTTATTTATGTAGCAAATTTGTAAATACATACAAAAATATTGTTTTAAAATAACAATAAAAAATAAAATATTACCAATTACTCTATTTTTTAAATAATACTTTTTCTCAAATGATTTAGTCTTTTTTAGTACAACACTCAAAAAACACTTAAACTTTTTTCTATTGATGTCAACCATGTTGAATATTGTGCTGCCATAATAAATCTGCAACAAAATTAAAATAGCAATTAAAACTATATAATAGTCAAACTTTTTGAAGTGTAATAATAATAATGCACAAACTTTCTCTCTCACACACATACTAAAACTAATAATGTGGCAAAAATGTTGTACAAACTTTGCGTCCTAAAACTTATAATCTGTCAAAAATGTTGCACAAACTTTCTCACAAAGATACAAAAATTAATAATCAGTGTTAAAATAATGCACAAACTTTCTCACACACACATGGTAAAACTAAAAATCGGTCAAAAATATTGCACAAACATTGTGACATATAGATAGTAAAACTAATATCTAAGGTGTGGGGTGGGCACAATTTAGCAGTTGAGGAGACATCAATCTTAAAGAAACATAACCTCAACATTGACATTATGTGGAAGAAGAACTGCTAAAAACACCTACATTATTTTAATAAAAAATATTTATGTAACAAACAATTCATACATTTCTAAATGCATAGAAAATATTGTTTTAAAATAATATACATGAAATATTAGCACTTGCAATATTTTTTAACAACACTTTTTAGTCTTTTAATAACGTATACTTTTTTTCTCACTGATGTCCTCCATGATGAATATTGTGAATCTGACACGAAATTACAAATATAATATATATTATAATTTTCAAACTTTTTAAAGTGAAAACATCTATTGGTAAATGGGGCACTTTTTGCCTGGGTAAAAAATGTGCAATCTCACGTAACATCAAATTTCACGGATAAATTAAATCAAGTAGACAGGGCAGCATGGATAATCATTATAAAAGAATTGCACAAACTTTCTCACACATCCATTTGTAGTAAAATATAATAATCAGTGTTAAACTATTGCACAAACTTTCTCAAACACAAATATAGTAAAACTAATACCCTAATGGTGCAAAAATATTGCACAAACATTTTCACACACACATATATAGAATAAAACTAATAATCAGCCAAAAATATTGTACAAACACTATAGCCAAATATTGTATATTTCATAACACTACACGTGTTTCGGACATTATCGTCCATCGTCGGGTGATAACACTTAGTTAAAACATTCAACACAAAATACAAGTATACACATAACATTCACGCACAAGAAACACAATATTTTCTTTTTCATTAATGTCACCGCGCCGTCACTATATAGTATACTATGCATTGTTTATGTGCGTATGGTAGTCAATCGGTTTATCAGCTCGAAGGTGGGGGTTGTAGTGTTATGAAATATATGACAATATAAACTGGAAAAAAAAACTAATCAAGGATTGCTGGCGGTAAGTCAAAGATAACAAATAGTAAAACCTATAATCAGTTTTCACTTCTAACATGTAGTCTTTATTAAGCACACCGATTTTTTTTCATTTACGGGGGTTTAAATTTTGGAGGACCCCCGCTCAACCTCCTGACAAATTGGCCTTTCCCCTCTACTGGTGATGATACTAGATTTTCAAAAGTCATTCTAGAGGTTAGGTAATGAAGGAGAGAATTATCACAATGTAATTATACAATAAATTGAACTTGTACACTTAATCAGCTGTTAGATATAATATTGGTTGTTTAGGAAACAAAGTATGTTATTGTTTTAAGACAAGCAAGTAGTATTAAACTAAGGTTAGACAATAACAAACCGTTTCCATGACAATCAATTCAAATTACCAGAATATTACCTAACAGCTCATCAAATGTATAGGCCTACTCGTGTTCTACTTATTGCCACTATTGCATTTATGATCTCGAATATTTCAACAAAGAATGAATTTCTAAAAAATATGATAAAAAATATAGTGTCTTTACCTAATTAATAAACTGATTTCTGATAGGTCATGTGGTAACTTGGTTTTACATCAAGGATTGTGGATGTTGTATCTGTTATAGATTTGCTGTTTTAAATCATGTCATACTATCAAACAGTATAAAATCATAGATTAACGGAAAAATTTTAAAAATAATTTTAAATGTTGCTTCTAACCTAATCTTGGGTGTTGTACACAACTACCAATAAATTATGTTTTCAGTTTTTTGTCAATAATTCAACTCTCCTTTGACTTAAAATTATAAAATCTCATTTTATTTATAGTTAAAAGAGGACACTTTTATGTCTTGTGTAATGTTTTTATAAAATTGATGGTTTTCATAATATTCAACATTAAAACTTTTAAGCAGAAACACCTGTATATAACCACCTAACCTATTTGTGATGATTCTTGCTAAACCTAGTATGTTAATCACATGCTATTATTAGTCCTTTTTTGCCTATGTGATGTATACAATTGTACAAGAGTGGGAGTATCGCGTGACATCGTATGATGTGTGACGTCATATGGTTCGATATGTCATACGACAAATTAATAAATGCTATTGGCTGCAATCCAGTACCTTTTCCCACCAGCCCTTATTACTGACGCTTTCCCTGGCCACATATTCAAGCCAGTCTTGAACTCACCTTCCTACATGTAACACGCAGTCGTAGCTATAATCTAATACAATGTGTTTTATTTAATGAACCCAAATTTAGTAATATCGTTACCATATATTGCAGTGGCAACGAGCATATATTTACAGTCTACACTTTTCGTTTCCAACATTTTTAATCTTCTGAATTGTCTTTTATTAACATTTTTATACAACATAATATGTGGAAATAATCAAATTATTTGTAATTAGTTAAATGTTTTTATTTAATTTGCAATATGAGACTATTTTTTTAAAAGTAATAATATTATTTTACATTTTCAAAGTAAGGTTTGTAATAAAATGAATTTGACGAAATTATAACTAATCATTATATTGACTTACTTAAGCCTGATTTACATGGGTAGAGTTGTTGGTAGAGTAGAGCTACTTTCTTGACCACTCTACCGATTTTAAACAAGCGACTGTTCACACATAGTAGAGTGTTGAACTGTGTGTTCCTCCTCAATTCCTCAAAATGAGTGTTGTTGTAAAGAAACGGAAATTAATGAGAGTTATTCCTAGATTTTTAAGTATCCTTATAAGAGTCAATCCTAACAAAAGTCAACAAAACCCGTCACAAAACAGCGTCACTCTACCAGAAACTCTACTGCCGACGGATCACGTTTACACAAGTATAGTGTGCAGGAGAGTGACAATTTTGCTAGTGGTATAGTGACATGCTGCTAGTAACTATACTCTACTACCTACTAGCTACTTTACTAGCTACTAGATGCTAGTGAGTGTTTACATGAGTAGAGTTACTCGACTAGAAACTCTACTCTACCAACAACTCTACCCGTGTAAATCAGGCTTTAATCTTAGCCTTCGTAGTTACACTCACTAGTTTTTATTTAAAACCGACCTATCATACTAAAATATAGGCCTACTTGAAAAGAAATGAGTTCGTAAAGAGGGTTAAAAAGAAACATATCAATGAATATTTGGATCAGGTAAGTGAAATTATTTATATGTGAGGAAATAAATATTGTTTATTGGTGAACAATAAGTGCAAAATATAGATAACAGTCTTACATCTGAGTCTGGATTTTAAGATACCATCATATTTTCCGGAGCTTTCTTGCCACATCCTAAAATGTAAGTTATTCATATTAATTAATAAACATTGAGCTTGACTAGTGAGATTGTTTACTTGATAGAATAAAACTGAAACACAAATAGTATGTTTATTTATTCAAACATGTTTCGACTACAAAATCAGCATCTTCATTGATGGATGAGCTACAATAACTTATCCATAATCCTTTTCTTGAACAGACTCGGTGATTTGTAGCAATTCTAATCTGAGAAGAAAGATAGCAGTCTAAAATTGTGTACGTGATATTGACTTTTAGTGCAAAAAAGTGCAAAGTTGGCGTTATATCGACACATAGAGTGGAGGGGAAACTCAATTCTAGTTCGTGACAAATGTAGCACAAACATTTGAGAAATAAAAAATTACAACTTGTCATGTGGTTTATTTAGTTGGCTCTTGTCAAATATGATTATTTTGTGAAATAGACTCTTGGACAGAAAAACTAAACTATTTATTTTAAATAAATAATATCAATTCTTACCTTTATATCAGTTGACCAAGCACAGAATCTATAGATGATGTCACTGCAGTCTTGAGTAAGTAATCACTGTATGACAAAGGTTTTTCTGTTTTTTACATTTTCACATCAAAAATCAGTCCTTGCACTGTAACACATCAACATTAAGTTTTACTAACTGCAAAACATATTGAAACGAAACCATAAGTATATAATTATTTAAGGTTATTTTACAATTTAAAACAATAGTAGGTTAGGTTACATATTATATTACAAAATAAGTCTTTTACAAGATAATTGGATAATAATAGCTGAAATGAAACAAATATTGAGACTGACATATTTACGATTACAGACGAGGAAAAAGACTACTTCCTGCTCAAAAATATGGGACTAAAAAGTTTCGTTATTTCCATCCACGGAGTTGTTTATTGTTCAGATTTTTATATTCTTCCAGAGAAGATTTCCATAAAATATGATGCTCTCTTACTTCATTTAAGAAAATCTCGGTATAGAATTCCTCATCCAGTTCACTTTACAATTTCCAACACTTCTACTACAACACATAAAAAGCCAGTGAACTCCACTCAGCCCGCCACTAACTAAAGTTTGAGTACTACTGTACACTGCTCCATTTGCTTTCATGTTTTGACAAGATGCCAAGCGTTAGCATCATCGCTGCATTTGTTTAGAAACTGCCATCAATACTAAATTGGACATGGAAGTGACACTAACGTGTTAGTCGATCTTGCATTGCTCCATTTACTCCAATGTGTCGTAGAATCACGGTACAGTAGAACCCCTCTTAACCGGTCTAGTTGGGACTGACACCCGGGCCGGTTAATCAAGGGTTCCCCTAAAAAATCGGTTTTCGTTGAAAGAAAGCTTATTTAATCAGGTAGCGCTAAGAATTATGCAATTAAGATGTTATTGCAACCCATTTTATTGTACATAAATGTATCTTATATATTATGTTATGTATATTATACATCAAACATGAAAAAATTAAACACTACAAAGCTCGTTTACAGATTCCCCTCTGTCAAGTCTTTTGACACATTTAACCGCGTCTCAAACGAAACCAACACACGCTTCCGTTGTTTTCGTAACTCACTCATTTTTATTTACTGTAATATACCAGTCAAAGACAAGAAGAAAACTGAAAAGAAATGATATATTTTTCATAATGTAAACTAAAATGATTCGTGGAAAAAAAGCGGCCCATCAAACGTTTTTGTGGGTGTATGTCTGCTATACCGACGGGTGCCAATGCCGCGGTGTTTTTACGGCGCCGACAATGGGATACCGCTATCGACAAAGTCGTTTGATATCGCCGCCTCTTTGGTGCCGCAGTGTTTTTACGCCGCCGACAATGGGATACCGCTATCCACAAAGTCCTTTGATATCGCTGCCGCTTTGGTGTTTCAATTACAATTTATTTTCGGAAACTCTCATCCAACCAGTACACTACGATATAGGCCGGTTAATCCGAGGACCGGTTAATCCGAGGCTGGTTAACAGAGGTTCTACTGTATCTCCTTGACACACCGTCAAAGTGACGCATGACGCTGATGTGTACCAGCCCTTAAAAGTGAATTAGATGACAGTAAGCTCAAATTTTTAGATTCATCCGAAAATGAACAATCTTATTTTGAATAAATTATGACACAGATTATGACCCAATTGGACATTCAACTTCTAATAGTTTTCCAACTTTAAGTCATTTTGAAGCAAACATTAGGTCTGGTTTAATATCCCCAAGAATGGCATTTAATCTTCGATGTTAACAAAACGGACCTAAAAATTGCAGAACATATACTTCGAAAATGTGAAGCATTAGGACGTAGAAGACAACTGATCTTCGGTCCAGTTGCGACCTTTGAAGCGACAAGCAACCAAGCTAGGAAAATCCTGACCCTAACCAAAGGAATAGACATAAGCTAATTAGGAATTTAAGAAGTACACAAAAAGTCTTACAGAATGAAGTGTCTAGGGCGAAACGCTCACTTCTATATCATAATAATAATAAACTACAAAGCATTCTTGTTGGTTTTCAGACAAATAGACTTTAGAAAAACATTGTCCAACAATACTAAAAATAATCTATTGGTTAATTTTCTCCTGGGATCTGTATTAATTGATTATCTCTTGTAAAAGGGATTTGTTTAAGCCCTGAGGTACGGAACTACCAAGTTGGGTTAAATATTTTATGATAACAAAACCATAATTGCCGATGTAAAAATGAATACACGCCCCGATTTTAATCAAAACATAGTTCAATGTGTAGGCTCTGACCGAAATGTATGAAAAAATTGTAAATTTAATACAATTCACTAGATATATACATATCTACTGGTAGAAGAGGATTTGGTAGCCATCTTCCTCCAAACATACCAGTTCAAGAGTTTAAAAATGGGAAATACAGTATCCGAGAAAAGTCTGGGTTGATTTCTATTTGGTCCAAATTTACCACGAATATTATTCTATGTTGTAGTTTAACTTAACCTATGTCACATAGGTAAGTTATTATTTTCACATTCCATCAAAATTTTGTATGAAATCGGTAGAACCGTGTCAACAACATTTTTTTTTTCTTTTTAACTCGTCATAATAGTTTGCAAATTTTGAAGGGTGATAGGAATGAATTTCAATAACAGTCTGGATGACAACCATGAGTGAAAACGGTAATTTTTCGAATATAATAGCAAACTTTCTAATAGTACAGATAAAGGAAAGTTTGTGAATTTAGTTTGAAGCTCTACTCTTGTAGAAGGTGAATTTTATATTGTGAGAAAATTATCATTAGAGGTGGTATGAATAATTGTAATTACATTTGTGGTTCCAACTGTCACCATTTCATGTGTCACTTCCAGTCTGTGGGGTCGCCACGAATTGTGGGGCCATACACAAGGCTCCATAGTTTTAAACTACAGAATCGTATGAATTATAGACATAACTTAAATAGACAAAAATGGCCCATCATTGAGTTTTTTTCCACAATGGTGATTTTGGGGCCATGCAGAAGGCTGCAATGTTGAAGGATTATGGAACTACCAATAGGTTTGTGTACTAATATGTCATGCAGACATGGAGGTGGACTTGGGGTGTCCTTTAGTCATTTCCTGCTGCTACATTTGGAGGTGAAACTCAAACAGAATTCATCATCTATTGAATGCAATTCATATCACTATACTATACGTCACATATCATGTCCACAGAGCAATACCCAATAGGAAAGCAAGAGTAGGACGTGGTCGTCAGTTCAAACAGCTTCCTGCTCAAGGCTACCGACATTTTGCAAAGCTAGCCAAATTAAGTAGTGATAGGAATTAGGATAGTTTTAGTTAGGAATATAACTTAGTAAGTTCTTTTTAAGAAGCCAGAATGACAACAATTATTAAAACTGATGAAGCAAGCAAGGCAGACGTCATTGATGCTATAATGATATATAAACCCTTGGGTTGGAGGAAACTTAATCAGTAGACCAAGATTGATGAAGGGAAGGTGGTGGAGGAATTCTTGAAGATAGCCAGACGGACTTGGCGAGTAAGAGCTTCCTGGAGAATTGAGACTTCAGACGAGAATCCATAATGAGTTGCAAACAGGGTAAGCAAACTTCGTGTATTAAGAAACTTGTAATTATATCAGAGTCAGATAATTAAACTATAACGTAGAATCAGATCTGCGAGTCACAACAATTAGTCATTTTGGATTAATAGTAATAATAAGAATATTGTAGCATTGTAATAAGATAGGAGATGCTTTATCTTGTTAAGTGAGTACTGAACCACTGATTTATTTAGTTTAAAGTTAAAGAACACAGGCGGGAAGCTTGATTCCTAACAGTAGCTTTATTGTGTTTTTAAACAGGAGTCTTGGTAACATGTGTGACTTTTGGCAGACACTGAACTATGTGTGTTTCAGGTAACTTTTAGGTGATGATTTATGTAATGATGACAGTTTAAAGGTGATCAAGATACTTACAGAGAACTATACATCTTCGATACAGAGTGACTTGTTTCTTCTTAAACCAAACCCAACTTCAAGCTCAAAACTTTGTTAATATTCTTTTCAATTCTTTCACATAGTGCCTTCTAATTTTATGTGCGAGTGTTATCTGAAAACATATTAATACCTGAGTAAATAAAATATAAAAGTCATAACTTATAGGTTATTTTAACAAATCACTTTAACGATTGTCATTCAAGTATAATACAATATATTTTAGAAATTGTGTCAAGATATGAATTCCGTTACATCAAGTGCCTTTTTACTAGTTGGCCATATTAAAATAAATGTGAGTTCTTTTGGATACCAAGTCTAAAATTAATGCTGTTTAAAAGACCAAATTAAAAAATGCACAGATATTGTTTTCTTCCAATTTTGGTGCAGTAGTGGTATCTTAAACAGATATCTCTAAGTTATATTTCTTGAGCCATTACATAACCTTTCCAAATGTTGGAAGATAACATTGTATACAATAAAGGATGTTGATTCCAGTACCACAAAATGAACAATCAAACATTATAAACCCTATATACTGTATATCAAAAATACCCCTCCGGGGCTAACTTACAGTGAGTATGGACTTGGCAATCCCAAGGGAGCCTAGCTAAACATCTAAATCTTTATTAGATGTAGCCCTCATTTTCAGTTTTCCTATCAGGTATCTCTTGACCAACTCTTGTTCTCTTCCGATTCTGACACTACGCTTCTTGTCTTCCTTTTTTTAAATTTTTTTTTTATAAAGCGATGGATGTCTGAAAGGTTTTTCACCTTTAAACAACAGGTGATATGTAAACATATTCCTAATAAGCTAAACTGATTGTTTCTGAAATAGATTGAAAAGCTTGGGAAACGAATTTCTTAAATGATAATAAATAAAAAAAGTTCCTATAAATATGTATCTGAAACTGCTTCTTTTTCAGCCAATCCTTAATTTTGTATGTTTACAAACAAAAGTAGTTAAGATATTGAGTTCACATTTGGCATACATGTATTTTATGTAATGGTTTACAAGTGCCCAAAATATAAAAACTGTATGTTTTATATTTTTAAAATAGCGGCCGTTTAAAGTTGAATGTCTCGAAAACCATTAATTTTACACACACAAAAATCAAGAGATAAAAATGTTTTATCTTTGAACTACAAATAAAATCAGTTTCTTTATTGTATCTGCAAGTCAAAGGATTATATTGAGTTATTGTCAAAAACCTGAAAACACCAATTAATTTTTTTTTTTTTTAATTCTGATAGGCCTAATTAAAGAGAAAAAAAGTTTTTTCTGACTTAATCTTAGGAGTTGTAGACAAATACCATTAAATAATACTTTCAGTTTTATGTCAATCCTCTGACTTGAAGATATAATAAAAACTTTGTAAATAAAATAAAAAACATTATTGTTTCTTGCAATTTTTTAATAAAATTAATAGTTTTCGAGACTTTCAACATTAAACCTTTTTAAACAGCTGCCATTGTGAAAATAATAAAAATACAATCTTTATTTTTCCGACATTTGTAAAACATTAGGCCTACTTAAAGAATGTGTGTGCCAAATCTGAACTAAATGTCTCATCTACTTCGAATAATATAATAATTCTTGTAAAAATACAAAATGGAGGATTGTCTGAAAACAAAGCACATGTTTATAGGAACTTTTTTGTTTATTATTATAGTTTTATATAAGTAATCGCTCTTGGAGCTTGTCAAAGTATTTCAGAAACACTCTTTACATTAGCCTAATATGAAATTGTTTACAGTACGATAATTGAATAAAATAGATTGTAAAATCTAATCTAAACTTCACAAGTTCAAATAAAATCTTGAAGCCTAACATCGTCTACATAATTAAGAAAACAAGGCCTACGAGAATATTTCTATAATGTCGTATTTATTTTGTTTGGCAACAAGTTTTCCGTTACTGTTATACCAAATATAGTGTGAAATAATAAAACATCAGGAATAAAATATGTATAGACTAAAAGTATAACATAATCTTTTACTTTGTTTATAAAGACCCAAAAAGTCAGTGTTGTTCCCTATATCACACCGAATTGGCTAATTGTAGACAATAATAGATTAATATTTATGCTAACTATGTCCCAACTATCAAAAAAGTTTTTAGTTTATTGTCAGATAATGTGTTCAGGTTGTACTTTTCAGTTTGGATTAACAAATCTTCCAAAGTCAAATAACTTATAGAATTTTACGGCCTTTTGTAAGTCCCATGATTCAATGACTAAGTAATTTTTAAAAGATTTTTTATTCTCCAGTGACGGCAGGTTTGGCTACTTGTAAGTATAATGTTTACAGTGAGCGTAATTCAAAAGGGGTAATTATTTGATAAATCGAATTAAAGATTATTTTTGTAAAGTTTGTTAAATTCTTTTACTACAAACCTTGTTTTGAGATTGTAAGTTTAACTCGGAATTCACTTTTCCGTTGAAGAAATTGAAAAGTACCAAATTCACATATGCATAGGTTATGTAAACACCGCAATGGGAATAACTTCTAAAGGTTATTTAAAATGAAAGTAATGATTTAATCGTGAAATTTCAATTTTAAAAAATGAAAAATAATATAATTTTGAAAAGTTAACCCTTTCACAATCCTGAATTTTATTGCCAAGAAATAATTTTTTTTGATAATATATTTAAAATCTACATATTTTTTTAATAAATTTAATTATTTCATAAAAAATGTAAAAATGTTATTTACAAATGAGATATCATAATGTACTCAATCGAGTACATCAGGTCCTCAGTCTAATAATTTATTATAATAGAAACTACTGTCACTTACCCTTTAGCCTAATAAATTGCAGGTCTAAGGTATACCATTTTTCTTTTTTGTTATATTAATTAAAATTTATAAATGGTTTTACACTTGAGAAAATCTTTATAGTGCTATGCATATATAGTTTTAGTTCCATTCTTCCAGCACATCACAAATATAATAAAAATGAAAATAAAAGTCACTGAACTAAATGTAGCACCAAAATTTTGTTGTTACATTACAAGGTTAACTTCACTGATGTCCATTGTATTCAAAGGAGTACATAAAGTTATTAGCACATTGTGTGTTGAATTTAATATTTCTAATTATTCTGTAAACCTAAATAGAACACAGACACTATTATTTATCAGAAAAAAAAAGTATTATGGAAGAAAATGAAACGGAAACTAAAAACCCTCATAAAATTGCACAATAATACAGATAACTTGTACAGCTTTGACAGAGTATAAAGATATATAGTATAATTGCTATTTTTCCCGCTAGATGAAGACACTTTACCAACAGATGATAACTTAACAGCTGACTGAAGCAAATGGAACACAATGGAAGATTCAAACACCAAATATTTTAACCCATAGATGTACCACTTTAATTTAATGTACTCGTTTGAGTGCATTGGGTCTGAAAGGGTTAAAGTATTGTGACTCAAACTTTAACTACAATCTAACCACTGACAGAGAAAATAAAAAAATATCAACTACTATCAAGATTCACGCATGCGCATTACATGTGTTATGAGTCGTTTTTATTAAAACGTAATTTTCCATAGAATGTTGTGTCATTTAGGCCCATCAGGATGGTAACGTTATTGGAGAAAACCAGACACACGATTATTAATTGAAAATATTACTTTACTAAATAATTCTATTTAAAAATATATATTTATTATTTATATAAAGTAGTAGATACAATTAAATAAAAGATTTGAACCATCATAATCAGGCTTACCAGACATTCTCGTTTACCGCGGAGAGCTCGCTTTTTTAATTAACCTCTTCCACAGAAATGTTTGTGGCTATCATTATTTGTCGGCGGTTTTTAGAAAACCGAGAAATGCTTTGACTTCAGACTAGGGCTGTCGACTGGGGAAGTACTGTGAAAAGGCCGAACAGGTTTAGAAAGTAGCACATTTTGTGACATCTCATTATTGGCTGCTATAACCCTCTGTCCCTTTACACGGTGGGGGTGGGCGGGTTGGGCTGCCTCTCTCCACTGTAAGCCTAATGAAAAATCAATACAGTATTAAAAATAGCTTATTAAAATTAATAATGAATGGTAAAGGTAAATTATCATATTCTATTTTCATTTAAATAAATATTTTTTTTATGTAACCATTCTTTAGGTTATAGTTATGGGTTTCAGTAACATAAGTAATAATTGACATTTTTTTTATCCATTGGCATAGTGTAACATGTCCTCAGTTTTTTTAAGTTGTCCTCCCTTTTTGAGAAAAGTCCTCAGTAACTCAGGTAAAATATGGTAAGCCTAATCATAATAAGAATGTTCTTACCATAACCTAAAAAAATCTGTCATGATAGATTATACAGATTAACAGGTTAACTGCCATGAGACCCAGAGGTGGGTATCACTTTATTTTTATATCAGACCTTGAGACCCAAATGTGGGTATCATGCAGAATGTCACAAATTGCTTTGAAACCCATACCTGGGTCTCATTTCTAATGCATTTGTATAGACTAATAGATAGTTCTAGCCTCACTGAGTAACCTGCTCCTGCTATGGTTAGCAATGCAACAATGCAACTTTTCTCGGGATATTTTTATAATAAATTTTTTATGTTGGCCATCCTGAGACCAGCTGTTTTACACATTGTTTACAATTATATGAATCATAAAACACTATAAGCCTTTACAGAATCTTGGTCTGTTTTTAAATGAAGTGTTAGATAATAATAGAATTTATAAACAATTTGGATAGTGAAAGTGATGCTGAAATAAACCTGTATAATAGTGATTTCGATCCTGAATTTATATTAAGTGATAACAGTGAAACTAGCAATGATTCAGTAAATATACAACCATTTCAATCTTGTCCTCACCTAAGTGGAATATTATCACAAAGTGAATCAGATAGTGATAGTTATGTAAGAACCAAGGATCAACCTCAACAACCAGAACCATGTGTTATGATGTGGGGGCCAGTAGGAAATGAAGACCTATTAAACAAATTTGCATACAACCCTAATAATGAACTTGTAGGCTAAATGCAACTCGCCTTATGAATTTTATAGTTTTTTGTAAGTGATGATGTCATTAATTTATTGGTTTTTGGAACAAACTGCTATGCTGTACAACAGCTTCAAAAAAAGGATAGTCCCTCTCCCCATGCCAGAATAAACAAGTGAGTTGACACAAACTTTGTTGAACTGAAAAACTTTATTGAAATAATTCTTTTGACGGGACTAGTTGGTATGCCGTCCATTTCAAAGTACTGGAATGATGACGAGTTATACATCAGCAATATACATTTGAATTTATATTATGTATGTTTCACTGTTCTGATAATAATACAGCTGACCCTACCGATAGACTGGCCAAGGTACAAACATTAGTAGATAAAATTGTCCAAAATTTCAAACGAGTTTTAGTTCCAGAGCAGCAAATTTGCATTGACGAGAGTATTGTACCTTTTCTAGGTCGAGTAGTGTTTCGTCAATACTTAAAAAATAAAATGCATCGCTAAGGTGTAAAAAAATTTAAGCTTTGTGCAAAAGACAGTTACACATTGGATTCAAAATTTATGCTGGAAAAAGTTCAATTTCCGGAAAACCAGTTCCAGAAAAAATTGTGATGCAACTAATGGATCCATATTTAGATTTTGGACTACGTTATTTGAAGATACAGTTAGTATGTTATTTGGTACTCTAGTGTACAGCTAGAAAAGGTTCTCAATGATTGTTGTAGCATTCACTTAGTGGGGACACTCCCAGTGTCGGCGATAGCGGGCCCGCGAACCTTGACCGGGATTTTTCGGGAAATTTTACCGGGACCCGGACCCGCGACGGGCCCCCCTATCATAACAATATTTTTATGAGTATTGTCAAGAAATTACTAAAATAAGGTAAAATGTCTTCAGACAAGATTGTGCATCCAAAACCGCAATAACCATTATTTTTTAGAGAGCAGTATTTATTATTTAATGTCATGATACGAAGTATGTGTATTGTTTACCGTTGGCCGATAAGTAATGCAGCTATCGCTAGCTCACCGACGCCGGCCGGCGAAAAGATTATTGGGAGAGGGGGGCCCACGGGTTCTTATCGCCGCCACTGGACACTCCGTAAAAATAATCCTACCGAAGTTACAAATAAAAGATTAAAAAGGGAAAATATAATAGCCCAGAAAATTGACAAAAATGTAATGGTCTTAAAATGGCATGACAAACGAGATGTTCTCGTGATTACCACCACACATACAGACAAAACGAGTACTGTTTTCCTTCGTGGCAAGCAAAGTGCAAATCCCCCAAGCAGTCATTGATTTGAGTGACCAAATGGGATCATATTCACCATGTCTGCGACGATCAGTCAAGTAGCATTTGACATAATGTTAAATGTTAGTGTGGTCAACGCACTTTCAGTTTATAAAACCGTCACTGGTAAAAATTGTTCTATAACCGCAATGAAAGAAGAAATTGTTAGAAATTTTATAAAAAAGCTCCAGCTCTAGATATAGGTCCAACGAACACTAAATCTAATCATGTTTTGGTGCCTAATAAACATGCTAGATGCCCTATGTATTACAAGAAGAAGGTTTTATGTTTCTTTAAGAGTGATGTCTCCTCGACTGCTAAATTGTTACAGGCCAAGACACTTATATTACTTTGTGACACTTGAAACTACCAACACACTTTGTGAACTAATTACCCCCTCCACTTTTCATTTAGATTGTCACAATACAGTAGTGGCAATTAAGATTGTCAATTTTGAGGTTATGTTCCTTTAAGAGTGTTGTCTCCTCGACTGCTAAATTGTTACAGGCCAAGACACTTATATTACTTTGTGACACTTGAAACTACCAACACACTTTGTGAACTAATTACCCCCTCCACTTTTCATTTAGATTGTCACAGTACAGTAGTGGCAATTAAGATTGTCCATTTTGAGGTTATGTTTCTTTAAGAGTGATGTCTCCTCGACTACTAAATTGTTACAGGCCAAGACACTTATATTACTTTGTGTCACTTGAAACTACCAAGACACTTTGTGAACTAATTACCCCCTCCACTTTTCATGGAAATTTATATTATTTAATTACAATAAGAGGGGTCTGAGGGGTCTGTGATAATGATAAGAAACAAAAGGTTTATCAAATAAAAAATAAAGTATTTTGAAAATCTCTTGTATTTACATTAATAATAATTTTCTACAGTATTACTAAACATGTGATCTGCATATCCCTTTACATATATAGTAGCTACCAGTAAAATATACAATTTATTTTTAAGCTTATACATACAATTTGAAATTTGGTAAAACTACAATGTCTAACACTTAGAACGTGTATGTGCCACCAGTTTCATAGGACAGCAATATTACTGGAAATTTAAAAATAATAACGAATATGAAAACAACATACTATGGGCCATAGAGTGAAGGCATTTTTATTAAAAAACAACTATTTGTTATATATCACAGGTTTTATTCGTCAGATCTGGTAGGGAAAAAAGTGATTTCTCAGTTATAAAATCCTATACTAGTATAGAACCATATAAAGAGGGTAAATCTAGAACAATAAATGGTAATTTTCAATTTATAATATCTAAACAAATAGCGCGTGGATTTTGATAAAAATACACTTATGATAACATACAAGTATGGTCACTTTATTTAATGAAAATATTTTTTAACAGCTAATAAAAGTCTTAAAAAAAGTGAACAACCATTAGGTAATTACTTGTGTTTAGATATATCAAACTGTACAAAGAGTAATAAAAAAATAAATTTAACCTAACTGACCAGTGCTCCAAGTGTATTTATAAAACATAATAAATAATTTTCAAAGAATTGATTAATTTATTTTAGAATATATTTATGCATCTATATATTAAATTGTGATACAAACTGGAAAGTCTTCGAAGACTCTACGGGGTGCCTTATAAATATGCTTCCGTATACAGGGTGTTCTTAAAGTGTCTATTTATAAAAATTTTCAAATGAAATAATATTCTTATTTGGTTGTTCCAATTGTGAAGCATTGATAAAATTTTAGTTTTTTGCATAGCACAACAATTCTAAATCTCTTAGGTTGAAGGTATAGTGGGATATTTTTAAATAGAGCACCATAGACATATTGTTGTGACTTAAGCTGGGAGTCTTATCTGTTACACCATTCCTCCACGGTTGTCGAGTGTTTTTTCACTTGTAACAGGAAATTTCAAGAAAATTATAGGGAATCAATTTTTGAGGAGAGATAAATATAGCAATTTCAATCCTGTCTGATGGGTGTTGGATCAGACACATTCGTGCTCCAAATTAAGATATGATGTTGGCAATTAATCTTTTAATGATAGGCATAAACTGGAATTATTTTCCTATGGGACTATGCACTCCACGAAGGAGTGAGAGGGACAATAGTCGTGGTTAATATACTGAGCTCAAATCATAACAGTTGAGGACTCTATTCTAATGATAAGTGTATGCTTTCCTCTATAATGGACTATTTTATAGTATTTACAAAACTGACTACCAGTAGAACTATATGGACAACAATATCGCTCCATTTCATGAGTTTAGTATTCTAATTTTTTGGAACATCCTGTATTATAAGACACTCTGTAGATAGAAGCTGAAATATTCCGCCCAGTATTTGTTTAAAATTGTATTTCTCCCATATCGTGTATAAATGAAATAGTTTAAACAAATATACAGTCAAGTTCTCCATTTATAAATTTAGTGAGCGGTAATAACCCATTACTGAACAGAAGAACTGCATTAATCATTTCAATACTCTGTTATATTACACGCACAGAATTTGTATTTATAACTGTTCACTTTATTTTATAAAAATGACTGAGTATGAGTGGAGTTTATAACAGTTTTATACTCCCAAACTGACTGCCCTTTTCTTAGGTCCGCACTTTTAATTTTCTATTCATGTTAAAAATGTGACAAAACAACTACACAATAGTAAAACTTTCAATATGAGATATGGCTATTAAATAATGAGACCGAACACCATATAAGCAATTCAAGCAAGCTGAGTGACCTTGAAACTTACAGAAGCAGTCGAGTCAAAGTTGGGTTAGTTTGTAATTATTCTGAGTAATGTTTGAAACAATAGATGTACAACCGTGTTGTAGTAATCATGATGTTAGCACCATATTAATCTTAATTCTTGTTAAACTCAAGAAATTGCAGACTGTTTGAAACAATTGCAGTATATGTGAGAGTGTTTTAATGGTATAATTTGCCAAGGGTCGAGAGAATGTTAAAGATGACGAACGACCAGATCGCCCTTTATATAGTATACATTGATAGAGTATACAACAAATTTTACAAGACCAATTGATCATCTGCAGTCTACACCAAAATGATCCCCAAAAATTTTAGTCAGGAACAGAAAGACGTCCGAATAACACGTCACCAAAAAATGAAAGGCCAGAATGAGCATATTGAAATTGTTGATGGTTTTCTTCGATACCGATGGTTATAGTTATGAGTAGCACCAAGTCAATCAACTCAAGAGAACGAGTAAAGAAGTAAACGTCCAACTCGCAATACTTGATCCTTAAAACAGTGTCTAACAAAGAAAATGGCAACAGTGTAAGCATGGGACAACCTCCAACTAGTAATTAATAAAAATAATAAAACAATTAACACTAATAATAAATATAAAATAATAATAGAGATAATAAGCATTATATAATAATAATAAATAATTGTAAAGTGTATCTGAACAATCTCCTAATGAACGATAATAACCAAATGATTACAAACAATTTATTCATTCCAAGTTAAAATGAAATTCAAACTGTGCGCGCCAGATAAACCAACTGACGTTGCAGAAGTCCATTCCAGCAGGAAATTGAACCCTGGAGAGATTTCCCATGAGCCTGAGCGTTAGCTTTGCCAAGCGTCTTCTAGAAACGTGGCTTAAGCAGTCTTAGTTCAGCGGTTGAAGCAAGCAGTCTTCGTTAACATGTAAGAGTCTTTGTCAGGAGTCAGAGTGAGACAGTCACGTTGTAGGATGGCTGGACAGACTCAACCAACATGAAAAAATGGTGGATTTTAAGTAAATGTGACTTCGAAGGAGGCGAGTATATTATGGACAGACATCTGTGAGTAAAGTGAAAGTTTAAAACAGTAATCATTAGGAGATGAGAAGTAATGTTAAGGAACTGTAAAAGACGTTTGAATTGAATTTCAGAAAGAACTTATTAACTTGTGTACTATCAAAATTGATTCTTAGATTTAAATAATTTGTCTGTTGATTTATATATAATATGTTTTCTTTTCTCTGTTTTAATAAAAAGGAGATTTTGTTATAATTAAAATGGCTGGCTAACTTCATTGTGAAAACCATGTGCCATGCTGTAGGAGTAACTGTTAAGTACGAATGAGTTTGATACCTTGCCCTTCAGGTAAAATAATAATGAATTTAATGTAAAGTTTGTAAGAACGCAGACTTACAAACATAAGTAACTTGATTTTTATTTAAAAGCTCTTAAAGCATAAAGATTTAACTAAGTTACTCTTACAAATGGCGCCCGAACATATATATATATATATGAATATGTTGAAAGTGATGAAAGTGTTGACATATCCACGGTTTCCAAAAATAAAAAAATTGTGTACAACATTATAAAGATAGAAAGGTGAGTATGTTGGAAGTTAATATCACCATTCCACCAGTCTTGTTATTTAAAAGCATCCTACATATAAACAAGTGTCAATCATTCCGAAGTTTATACAATTTTCTAATAATAATTTTATAAACTTTGTTTGTATCATTAAATATATGTAAATCGAGAACTTACCGTATATAATTTACAATTGAGTTTCTTCTAAGACAGAAAACATGTCTAACATATTTTCATTAAAATTAATAAATACCTAGAACAGTAGTAACAGGAGCTCAATAAAAGGGGGGGAGGAAGGGAATGAGTGTCCTTGATTAATAACACAACATACAGAGTGTTCCACAATCACTTTGGAAAGTTATTCTGAACATCAAAATAAGTTAAAAAAGTCCCTATATGTCCAATATGTTTAGTTTTTCTATCTGTCTGTCTTTAACGATAATTTCAGAACAAATCAAGATATTTATAAAAATTATGCAGAATGTTTTTTACAAAATTTGATAAATTTTTTTACTTAACATTAAAAAATATTTCATTCCTAATATCACTAAAATCATTGATTTTACCCACTATTTACAACATAAATTATTTATCCCTATGTCACTCTGTAGAGGTTAGCCACTGGTATCAACAAAATCAGCTGTTTGTTGTTACATAATAAGCAAGAAAAATTATCAGTCATTGTATATTATAAAAGTAGGATTTTTATAAGTTTTGGTTTCTTACAATAAACAAGTTCAAACATTTAGGCCTACTATAGTAATAGTCGATTTTATGAAAATTATGGAAAGTCATCAAATTAACGAAGATCAAAAGAATTTTTCCATACACAAATCTGCTCATTATTTCTTTTTATAAGTACACTTTTTCTTTCTGATGATAACATCACCTAAATTTTTACACAAATTTCATTGCAGTGAATAGATAAAGTCAAATATAGGTACAGAATATAAGTGGAAACAACATTAAGTGATATAATGTGATGTAAAATTTAAAATGATTGTTACTCTCTCAAACTATAATGTCAACAAAATATAAAAGGAGTTCTGCAAAATTAAAAAAAACTTGTAAACCTATCCATGTAGGCTGCGACTCCAATACATTCAGGAGAGAGAGGTGGGGATATAAAAAATAATTTTCATGAAAACATTACCGAGAAACGTAGTATATAAAGTCTTATTACTGTATACACTAATATTACACTCAGTTCAGTACGATTGAACAAAATTAAGTTAAGAATGAGCTAGTTCCACCAAAAGATAGAGGAGAGAGCTATTATATCTTGGTTATCTGACTCTCGATCATGGGTACAGAGTTGTTGGTAATAAACACAGCTCTAGTAGAGAGGGTTCACTGTATTATTACAGACTCTAAATCTAGGCGGTAAAGAAGAATAATCCAGGACTACTCGTTACGAATAATAGAGGTCTTTAATAGGAAATCTCAGGAAGGAAAGAAAGTGCGTCTTGCTACAAGACGACAAAATAGTTTCAAAGCTTATATGGTTCCTGTAAAACTTCTACAATATTCACTGATAATATGGAGGAGTGTAGCAGCACGAATGTTGAGGGAATAGTGTAACAGAACGGAGAATAAACTTTTGCCATTTTTGACTGATCCTTTGCTGAATCGAGAAGTTCAGAGCCATGTCTACCTTTGGGGGAAGATCCAGAGTAGGACATGTCGTAATTGAGCACTATCTACATCAATCTCATTTGAGTGACTTGTCGACATGCCAGAAGATAGAAATGCTAAAACACATTATACTGATGTAATATAATCGTAATGTGTAGATGGATTGAAAAAGAGAGACAATCGTGGACACTGCAGAGTTCACAACCTGTGTACTTTCTGTCTTGAAATTTGTTGTATAATTACTTGTGCAAAGCAAAGTGAATACAAGCCTCCTATTGGTTCAACCAAGCATGAATATTTATATAAATACTAATTAAAATCTACAAAATAATACATATCTGTATGATGAAAACTAAAAAATAGCAAACATGGGTGGATTTTTATTATATACTACAATATATAAAATACTGATTTAAAAAATATATTTATTTATAATATATGCAACAGGTTGGCCACAGAATGTTTTCTTAGAATCAGTTTGTCCAACATCCAAATAAATATGTTCAATTCATTAACGAATTTAAATTATCATCGCAGACCACATTGAGGCTGTTTTGGATTTACAAACCAAGAGATCAAGAATCAGGACCAAAGTTCTCGGATATGAAACCATTGAAATACTAAATACGAAGTATCAAGACTATGTTAAAATTTACAGATGGAGTTGTTATCTTACTCGATAAACAGTATCAAGTATGGACCGGAGAGGTTTTAACAATTAATGCACCATTAAAGTGCTGTATCATAAGTGAACACAACATTTGCATCGTTACAAACTAGTGACTCTCTTAACCCCGGTAATTACTGCTTTAGTATATGTTCGTTGAGGTCACACTAATTTTGTCTCAGCAAAAAGTGTTCCAGTGGACATTGGCTGAGAACAAAAGGTTAGGTTCAAGATCAAACTCACTGCGAGAAAGGCTCCAGTACAAGCAACTCATTCATAAAATGTGTTATTGTACAACCATGAAACAAAGTTATCAATCAAACTATGTAATGCCACCATTTTGAAATTTAAATATTTGGTTGGAGATTATTAGTTATCATACTAGGAAAGTTTTGATGTGAATAGGTCTTTAAATTCGGTCCAATATAGGGGAGTCTGTAAATGAAAATGACAAAATTTGTGGCATTTCTATATAATAAATTATAAATGATATTCTAATTATTAAAATGTTTTGGGTAACAGTGTTTCATATTCAAATGGTGGGGATGTACAGCAGTGAGAGGTGAAGCTATGAGTGCAACTTTACCTTGTGAAGAGATAGGATGTTGAAATTGATTAATGGAGAAAGATGTTAATTATAAGAGGATAAAAAGCCGAGAGCAACAATAATTGAGGTAATGATTAAATGAGAAGAAATGACAATATCTTCAGTTGAATTCTGAAAGATTTATATAAATAGAGGCCAGTTTTCTGATGTCCATTACAAATTAATTCTCGTTAGTTATGTTTTGTAATAGCTTATGTTTTAAGAGAGATTTGAAGCTATGTTACATCTCCTATCCAATTAGGCTTTATTACCCTTCCTCTGTGACCAACCTGTTTACCTAAATCTATTTATCTACAAATAACATTTAACAAATCACAGAACATGGGCCTTCGTAACACATTACAGCAGCCAAAACTCACACCTTAAAAAGCAGAATTTTTATACTTTATACAATAATATTAATACAAAATAAGCGTGAAGATAGTTTTTTTTTATTCTTTTACAACACTAATAACTTATATCAACAACGACGGTGTTATTAAATCACAGAATTGCATACGAACGTTTCTTTTAACGAGTTGTAAAAATTATTAATCTCGTTTAAAAAAAGTCAATTGTAGAGATTGCACACCACTTAGCAGTCACAAGATATTGGTATCTTAATCAAATATATCAGAAATATACTTTTAGTAAAATATCTTCTTTCATTAACAGTTAAAATGGTAACTGAATTTATAATAACATAATTATTAAACACTGACATTTTCTATACATTTGTTATTATTTGGTAGTTGTCTATATAAAGATAAATTCAATCAACATAGCTTGCATTATGTTAAGTTTACGAATAGACAAAAACAACAGTCAACCTTTTTTAAGTGCCAGGGTACGTCGTAGGAGTAGAAATGAATCTGCTATTTTGCGACTTTTGAGATGCTAAGTAAAAAAAAATAGAGACAGAGAGAACAAACTTATGGGAAAGAATAAACTAAGACAGGCCACGTAATTCTCCCATTAGGATTTCTAACTGGTCATTGTAGATTCAAGAAGAGAGTTATGGGATTTGTAGATTCTGCCAAGAGGGGAAAGAGACCCTGACACATTCTATTACTTGAAAGGGGAAGAATACCTATTCCGCTTCAACCTTACCGATTCGTCGCACTGTGCATTATGCGAAGACGATGAAGAGGATCTGGAGCACATTCTTCTGCGTTGCAGCTATCCAATTCTTTCACGTGATCTACTAGAGCAGAAGTCAACGATTTTGAGGACATCCTTAAAAACAAAAAACATTGGCAGCTTGCTTGTGCTGCGTACATTGGACATCGGGCCATCGGCTACGATTGATGCTGGACGCCCGTACTAAGAAGTAAGAAAGGGGAAGAAGACTGGGATAGTATTAGATTGATGTAAAGGGATAGCACTAACTGATAGTGCTAGGGTTAATTTAATAAATAATGTACAAAATAGCTTTCTCAAAACAGTTTAAGAAAAGACTAAATTGTAACTTTATGGATCAGGAATGAATTATTATGTTGGTTAAGCATTCTATGTTGGTTTGAACTGACCTTTTAGGCTAGATTTTGTATGAACCTAGAGATTCTTTATGATTCTAATTACATATCATTAATTATCTTTCTATATTAACTCAAATAAAAGGTGTTGGTATAAAAAAACCAGAATCATTCTTGCATATAAGTCATAAAGTTTGTTACATAAAGTACCCAAAAGGGATTGTTACGCTGCTTTTTGAAAGTAACTGAATGCATTTTCATTTCCCAGTAACAATTTCACACTTTGCATAATTGTTTATCATACCTGTAGAAAAATACGATTTATTTAATTGGACGTTTTCTGTGCAATTGAATTCTGACCAAACCTGTGAGCTTGCATTAGTCCCAACCACTTTAGAGACATTCCTACATATGTCTTAGCATATGGTTGAAAAGAACTATATTATACATAAAAAACTATGTCTCATAAGTAGAATTTGAACCCACGATCTCAAGTGCCATTATCAATTAGAGAAATGACAACTTAAACTAATGCACTACTCAGAAATAGTAATTTCCCCAATATATTTGAGGATTCCTATTACTGTGGGAGGCAATGTAATCATTTTATTTATGACTAATACAGTTCAGTAAACTTACAGAGAATTAAATATATATGGTCTCCCTCAATTAAATCCAAAACCTCTTCTCAAGCCACCCTTCCATATGAAGTTTTTTAAAAATTGTTGTTACGATGGTGAAAATACATCCAGTTGTTTTGAGTAAGCTATCAGTCATGCAGCTAACAATAACAAAAACGCAATTATAACTCTGGGCTGATGAAATATTTAAAAGAGAGTAAATTTGAAAACCGTTAAACAAATAACAAGTACATATTTTCTAAATTCATAAAAGTAATTTTAAAAAGTGCATGACGATTAAAAACGGCTTTACATCGGGATTGATGTTTTCCTACAACTTTTACAGTAAAATAAATAACAATTACAAAGTGAAAAATATTCACAAACTCACCCAAATATTTTCTGATATATTTCATTAGACATGAGATTCTAATGGTACTTTGCACAAACGCGATGTCAAGTTTGCATCGGCTAAACTATGCGGCCTTAATACAACTTCAACCAATATTCCTGCAAGTCGTGACGAACTTAAATCAGGTGAACTAGTCCTTCTTTCCTTCCTGTTATCTTCTTCTGCTTCACGTTGTCGATTATCCAACCAATTAACTTTATCAAAATCCTTTGTTCCACCAACTGTATGTCTTCGTTTGATCGATCTATCGATCGCAGAACCTGTTTTCCTTTTTAATTTAATCGCATTACTCCAACGTCCCGCTTCCAATTGTCTACGTTTATTTAAATTACATTCAGTTTTCTCATTTTTTGTCAACGAATCAGATCGTTTTAATTTTGTGTTGGATTCACTTCGGGATTCTTTGTTTAACGATTCCGATCGTCGTAGTTTTATAGAATCATTTCGACTGAGCGATTCTGAACGCCGTAGTTGTGTTGAGTTTTTTTCTTCGGATTTATTAAGAGATTCTGAACGGCGTAGTTTTACACGTTGTGTTTCTTCAGGTTTCTTTTCAGTTTCATTTGGTTTTTGTTTTTCAGCTCGTGTTAGCAAATTAGCGCTGTCCGTATCAGCTTTAGTGCCGTACATATCGTCTCCAGAGTCTTCTTTTATCTAAAAAAAAATAATAATAATTTGAATGCAATTTAAATGAAAGAAGTCATAATAGTGGCTACAGGGATAGTTGTCACCCTATTTCCATTAAACTAAGAATCATAAAGATAAATATATTTGAGTTATTTGTCAAGTTCTTCCGAGACTGTTACTGATGTTTTTAATATCAGGTATAGTCCCCAAAATGCACACTTTGAGATAAATTTTGATATTATGTAACTACTTATTGACAAAAAGCAATCAAATTTGTAATAATTTGTTTTCGCCATTCAGAATATTGTTATATTAATTCAAATATATAAGACGGTATATATAAAAATATATATTGACGATGGTAAGTCTTATATATTTCGAATCAAATTTGATCACATCTTATTTTCTTTATAGTATAATACTATAAGTAATCGCTCGAGTTAAAAAAACAGATATTTAAAAAAATATATATATATATAATTTTGCAATTTAAATTCTTGTAATACCAAATTAAACTTATTTTCAATATAGGGGAAAATTTTGTGGATAACTTAAAAATGTTCCCAATAAATTACTCCTCTCCCTCCAACCCAGTGTTTTATGTTTTTATTTACTCGACTAAATTAAGGCGAATTGGTGGAAGAGTTAAAGATGCGATATTGATAAAACTGTAAATATTAAATTAATTTTTATTTAAATAACCTCTTTCTCTGTAGTTCTATCCATAGCTTTATGCAAGCTCGGGTCTCTGAATAATGTCTGTGGAGTTGTGTGACTCGTTGGCTCATCACTTTGCTCAATGTGTGTTCCACTCCCAGATAGCAGCGAGCGGAGTTTTGCATCAAACGTTGATGTTAGGCTCACCAATAAATCACTACCTACAAAATACATTAAAAAAAAAAAAAAATGAAAATCACAAGACAAATATTTACTTTACACAAAGAAAACAAGACAAAATACTTTCCATCTGTAGTTCTATTTTTGATTATTCAAAACATATTTATAACAATGAGATATTCAGTACAGATTTAGTACACTTTCAAAATGTTTAATGTCTAACTTCGAGTGATATTTCATAAATGATTCACAAGTTGGCTACACTGTGAAGCTAGTTGTAATTCAAGACTTGTGGAATATGTTTTGTTATTTTAATAGTGTAAACAGTTTAAATTGATGTGTTGGAGTCTACTGGTACATCGGTTATTGTGTGTTGAAGATCAAAGATCATATATTAGAATTGAAACTTTACATGGCAAACACCTACAATCTTTTGAGTGAAGTTTGTAGCTCCAGTGCAAACATAAAAATTCCACGCGGAAAGAAATACTTTGGTACCCAATTCTCATAGACTAAAATTATTTGAATGTGGTGTGCACTACTTTACGTCAATATTTTTAAAAAGGAGAATTTAATGTTAAGTTTAAGAAAGGTTTGTCTGATTTAACAGGCATTTTATTCTGTTAAAGAGTATTTGGAACTATAAAAATATATGTAAAGTGAATATTTATATAAAATTGTATTCAGTTTAAATTATGACATTCCAACGTATGCTATAGCCTTTCTGCATATGTATTCCTTAATTGAGGTAATATTTTATAATGCAGTAAATTTTAGTATCATAAGATAAATACTCAAAAGTCATATGGGTGGTGCATCTAGCTAAATTTTCAACTCTAGGTCTCTAAAGATGTTTTAAAATAATAATAATAATAATATTTATTAAACAAATCTGTAATTTAAACCTTTTTTTACTTTAAATGAATTTTTTAAATTTTTTATTGAAAATGTTTAAAATCTACTTAAAAGGTTCTTGATGAATTTGTTATACACTCTGTTCATCATAATTGTACTTAGTTTTTAAATTTGAGATTAACAGTATTTTGGTTCCTAAATATGCATGCACAAACTTTCCTTCAAGCAGACAAGCATTGTAAAATTTTCTTGTTATATTACTGGTTTTCTCAAAGAAAATCATTTTGACATGTGGATTCCTTCACAGGGGGGTTTTATTGTTAAATATGATTAACACGTTAGCTGCCATGTCGGTCCAAAATGTCCGACGGCTATGAGCTTTTACAAGAATACTGTCGGTCATACTGGGCCGACACGGTTGCTTAGCAACCTTTCATTATTTTTACTTCTACGCGATAAGTGCTGCTATCTAACTGGAAATGAAAGCACTACTATGGAGAACATCTATCAAACTACTCACAGAACAAATTATGTTAGCATATGTTTCACACACGGCTGTCCATGACACTGCAAATATTGACTTATTCTGTGTGCATGTTGTCGGCCATAGTGGACCGACGGGCATTTTATTCAATTTTTTTCCCTCAGTTTTTAACAATTTAATACATATTTTGTATGTTTCATGACAACATACATAGAAATAAGTAGATTTGTAATATGGTTTCGTTTGAAGAAGGTAAATAATCAAAGAAACAAATTGATTATTGGCCACAGCGTCAGGCCAATGTGGCCGACAGGTTCATTTACAGTATCATTTTCGTTATAAAAAAACCATGTCGGACCGATATGACCGACACCGTTATAGGTATTTATTAGTGTGAAAAGCATCATTTTAGGGTGTTAACATGATATTGCAATACAAATAATTTACCTGTGTAGGTAAAACTCGCTTGGCATGTTTTGGCACTTGACCGCGAAAAAGCTCATAATACACCTGGCAGTTAAAGTGTTAAATAGCTGCCAACCTATAAGAAGACTTGTGCTTTTTGTTAACCCCTTAAGTGTTTTATTTTTTTTTGCCTAAATCAACCCAAAAATGCCTATTTTTTTATTTGATTATTTTAATGTTTGTTAACTTGGAAGTTAAAAAATAGGCATTAAAAGAAAATATAAGCAACATCAAAAGTATAAATGTCATGTTTAATATAATTTAAAAATTTTCTGCCAATACATAAAAAACACATTTACCTAACAATTAAAAAAAAGTAAAATGTAATAAAAACATTGTTAAAAATAAAAGTACACACAATAAAGATTGTTTACAGTTTCTTACTAATGTTTAGTAATTTTTTTGGGTGTGATATATTTTAAAACATGGGGCAGCACACAGCCCAACATCACATTCGCTGCACTGGTATCGCGACTCCTTGCGGACATATCGCGACTCCTTGTAAATATGATGTTCACGGCGGATCCAAAGAGAACAAAAATAAAGCGGTAGTTTTATAAGTTATGCTCTAGAGAGCATGCCAACAATATCTAGCGGCAATACTAGCAACTACAACGTAATATTACGACAGGGAACGAAATAGAATAGGGCAAGTTAAGAGCGTCGGCTTTAGTCGACAGCGGCCCTTTTTATCGATATTTGTAGCGTCGGCTTAAACCGACATAAACACTTAAGGGGTTAACAGGTGTAATCCAATAAAAAAAATTAATTAATAATATTAATAATAAAATTATTCATTTCACTTAACATCTACTATTAAGTGTTAAACATCTACTATTTTGAAAATGTACAAAATAAAGTCTTGGTTATGTAAAGGTTACATAAAAACCTTTTATATACTAAATCTAGACTCAATAATATCCTATTAAAACACAAACAGAACGAGAGATGAAATTTAAAAAGTATTTCCTAGCATTTAAGTAAACTTATTTACTATATTTTAAAAGTATAATTATTTTCGAAGTTTGGTTATATTCTGATTCACCCTGTATATAAACAAATAATAACCACTGTGCATTATATTGCACAAACTTTCTCACTCATCAAAACGAAATAAAAACTAATATTTGTGTTCATATTAAAAAAATAAAAGTGTTTTAAAATGGAATACCACTAAGTACCTACGGTCCTTGCATAAATAATTTAAAATCGGTTTACATGTTTGAGATGTAGAATACTGTATCTATATGTGAAAGACATAATTAAAAAATGAGCGTTTCCTCAAATGGAAATATCAGAAAAACACAGGAAATAAATCAATTTTTTGATCAACAAGTATGTTTTATTTATTTTTAGACTGTAATCTGTCGTATAATATAGTACAACATTCAACACTAAATAGGAAATCAAATATGACTTGCATGGAAAGATATCCAATGACAAATCCATTACATTACAGTGGAACCTAAATAGCTCGAAATCCTTGATATCTTGAATTTTTGCCATTCCTCTTCAACTTCCGATAACCCTTAATGATAATTTTCCCCTCTATAAGTCGAATATTTAAAAGAAAGACCCTCGATAAGATGAAGGTAGACTTCTACTAGCTGAAGTTTTAGTAAAATCATCTATATAGTTGGAAATTTTGTGCAGCAGACCATTGTAAGTTGAATTCTAGGATAGTCATATTGTGCGTGATGACAAAATTAATTTTCACGTAAAGAACTTCCCCCCTCCCATGTTCTTGGATTTTCCTGCATTTGGGCTCAGTACTGCACTATTGTTTACCCCCGTGTGTACCACCATTACGTATTGTATTACAGTTTTGCTTTTTATTAAAGCAATAGTGGTTCGTGCTGCAGTAAATTAGGCATTATTGCCACTACTGTACTATTTTTATATACTCGTATGTGCTGATTTTGGATTAAAATAAAATTATAAGAACGGTTTATAAAACAAAATACTTGTACTGTGGTGTTTTCTTTCACTTATTCCTTATTACAGGGTTAAAAAAATAAAATGTAATCCAAACACATTCCCAAAGTGAATAAAGGTAAGTTTTACTCAGTCGGTGATTTTTGCTCTCAGTAACTCGCTATCTCGAATTATTTAATAACTTGAAGTGTTAGTAATTCCCTTGAGAGTCGAGTTATCGAGGTTCTACTCTACAAACTAAAATACATAATTAAATTCTAACAGTTCAGATCAAGACCTCCTCTTCAGTGTAGAGAACACATTCCTGAGTTTCATCAGCTCAACAGTCAGAGTGTTTGGATGTTACCCAATTCTCTTTTTATATGCCAAGAAACTGGCATTACTTCTTTTTAATAGTAGGGATGTTAAGATCAAGGGAAGTTTCAAGTTGGTGACATCATACCAGGTATTATCAAAAATCATTAATTGAAATCTCTGACGTATCTCATGAATTGAACAGACTGAAGTCCCTCATAATTGGATCCCATAAGACCATAACACACTTATACAATAGAAGTTTATTTTCTAAGGAGAACTGTTATAATACGGTACAAAAACCAATACAGTCTATTGAAGTTAGCTGTTAGGTGTTGTTGACTTTGTGTTTTGTACGATTGAGCAACGAATATGCCTACGGATGATTCCATTGAGTGAAGCTCAAGTGTTAACAATCAATCACAGATAAATTGTGAGTCTACGGTTATAACTCTAAAATTCTAAAACAAAAAGCAACTTGGCTTCAAAAGTCAGTTCTTCAAGTAAAAAGAAAACAGCAAAGTTGGAACAAAGTGTTTCTATTTTCCCACATATACATAGTGTATAGAGAAAGTTGTTAAACAAGATATATAGTCCTGGTTTGAAGTCACATGGGAGTCTGTAAAAGTAGTTTTTGGAATGATATCCGTTTGTCGTATGTTCAGTGCTCCACAGTCTAAATGAGTGGACCGATAATAATCAAATTTGCTATATGGGCACATTTTAATTGGCTACAAGAATTTTCGTTAATATTTTTTTCAAGTGTAACCTCAAAAGATTCAAACAAAATGTATTGGTTCGGATCTCCTCAACAATAAAATATGTAATTTCTCAAAATTATCTTTTCCTATTTTGTTCAAATTTGAGTGAAGAGTGTAAATTAATTACTTGAAGCCATGTACGAAATAGCAAGTAAAAAAATCTGTTTAGGAATAATTGAACCTTGATCACAATCATTGACAACATTAATAAGACATTTTGATGGCACAAACAAGGCAGTTTATGATCTTATTTAAATAAATAAATATTTTATAGGAAGACAAGATCTATGTTTCATTTTCAATTTTTAATTGACAACTACCGAACTGACATTCGCTTTGATTTGGTTTTGGGAATGGGTGAATGAAAAAGTTTCTATAAGGAGCAACAATATTAACAAGGAATAGATCAACATTTTTGTCTGGGTAAGAGATGCAATAAAAGTAAACCGTCTGTGACTATCAACATCATCATGACTTTCGTTTGCTCATAGAACAATCTTGTGTAGGGCTTTTTGGCACAACCCCCCCCCCACCCACCCACCTGGTAGTGAACCTCCTGTGTTTTAAAATTACTTTTGAATAGGAACCATTGACATGACTGAAAACACAAAAAGCAGGTTCAGGAGATTAAAAAAAAATGGTCAATAAAACGTTTTTTTAAATGAAAGAAACGTTGGAACAACCGCCACAACAGGAGCTCTAGCTCCAGAAGTGATCATGAAATGTCCCAAAATGAGCCATCATCCCAGAAGAGGCTAGCGCCCTTCATACGCTAAGCTTTTCTGGGCAGATGGACCCTTTCAGGATGTTATATTACAACATTAAACTGGAGTGGTTAATTAAATATGGTATAGCAATACTGGTTAGATCCCTCTTACAGGTAGGTCTATAGACCCTGACACTATTGGAATATTCGAGGGCTAGGAGTCTCTTTTCTTTTTTTAAAAAGGTAATGATCACCACGAGGTTTTTCGCTTTTAAACAATAACAAAATTCGTAATATTAAATCGCTGGATACTTTCTGAACAAACCACCCACAACAACATAGCCAAATCTGTCATTTCATTTAAGTAATAGATATTCCAAAGTTTAACAATTATATTTACAGAGATATGATACATGACAGTAATTGTTTATACACCCAAATTGCACTTTCATGACACAAAATTGATAAACTATAAGGAAGGTAAACTTAAAAAATATTTACAAAAATTAATGGACACACAGAGAATGCAATCATGCAAACATAGAACACAAGTAATTCATTCTGGACAGTTAGCTGGAGACATACTGCTGGCTTTAGATTCAGCGTTACCTCTATGTCTGAAAGATTTTTTAACTTGAAATATATTTAAGTAGCTTTCTGCCCATTTTAAAATAAAAGTAGTAAACTTCTTCACTCACCGAATTTTGAAAAACCGACCAAAACTATTTTTTACGAAAATGTCAGTTCGATAGTTATCAGTCAAAAAGTGAAAATGAACCATGGATGCTGTATTAGAAAATAAAATAACAGGACCTAAACATACTTCACTTATTCCTTAAATGTATCCTCAGTGTAAATTGAATTTGATTAAAATCGTGCTTTTAATGACAGTCGTCAAGGTTCATTTTTGTATTTTACCAATTATTTTTAAAATGTAATTATTTTTAAAATGTAATTATTTTCTAGTTGAGATTGTCCACATGGTTTGGATTAATATCTTCACATTTTACTGAAATCTATATAGATTATTTTGAGAAAATACGTCTCTTACAACAGCCCCATGACCGACTTTTAAGACAGATGGGAATCAATACGCATTGTTTGGGTCACACATAACTGTATATGTGAGAAAGTAAAAACCTAATTTGGTTTTTTAAAAGATTTGTAGATTATATTTGGTTTAAAACATTTAAAATCAAATGTTAAATTGATTGTTATAAAATTACCTAAAAAGTTAAACAAGTTATGTTACAATCAAACCATTTTTTGGCCAGTTATGAAGAGTTTTGTTACTAATGTTTGAATACTTTCAATCACCAAATTTCACAAATAAATAGTTTGTTATATAAGTACTGTTTTAGAAGATACAATTAAGTGTTAAAGAAGTGACAAAAATTACACTAATTTTATATTGTTTTGTGTGTGACTTTATTACTAAAAGAAATAAAAATTACTAAACCATGTAGTTTGTGCTCATTATTTCTGGAAATAACTATTTTCTACTGAGAAAAAAATGAAAAACATTACTGAAGTAAAGTTGTTTGCTATAAACAATTTTTAGCTCATATGTGCCCATCATAATGCCTACTAAAATAGAGATACTCGCTGTGATAAATTTCTGGAATTCAAGGTACGTTAAAACAGGCTTAAATATTTACTGTCATTGTAACGTTTATGAAGAACATAGATCAGAGCAGGTGATCATCTTTGAATGAAGATTTGGTAACTGTAGTTGTAAAGAAGATTAAAGAGAGAAAAGAGGATTCATCATTACATACCTTTTTTTTAGAAATTTCAACGTTTTATGAAACTATGCCTCAGAAACTACAGTATCGGCAATTGTGTGGTCACCGAGTGTCGATGATTCTTAGAGAACAATAAAGAATGAATTGGCAGGATGGTGGTCTTTCTGACGTGATACGGTGAGTAAGGCTATAAATTCTTAAGCTGATAGCTAGTCATTGGAGTCTCGAACACAACTCCTAAATCAAATTGACAGTCCATAGAATGAAGATAAACAATCAAGAAGACATTTTCCATCTGGAAAATCATATCCAGTGTTTTAGGACAACAAAGGAGTTTTATTTGTCAATATTTACCTCAAGGTCCCCACAATAATGTAGATGTCTATTGTAAAAATGGTAAGAAATTACATCATCTGATTCAGAATATCCAACGAGGCATGATTACTTGGACCTGTCACAAAACGTAACATCTTCCTCGTGACCTTCGGATAGGACCAATTCGATTATCCCCCCTACAGCCCAGATCTCATCTAGTAATTTTGAAGTGTTCAACATCTGAAATCCTTTCTTATTGTACCAGCAGTTATTTATTTATTATTTGGGGGGGGGGGGGACTTAACAATTTTACTTTATAACTAATGGTTCAATGAAGACAACAAGGTGGAACGTGTAATTATTCTTGTTTTGATTTAATAGCCAATGTGAACTTAATTCATAGATGTTCCTCGTGAATTACAAGTACAGACCAAAACCGGTAGTGATAAATGGAAAAATAAACAAACCTAACTTAACAGAAGTAGAATAATTTTTCCTTGTGATATCGTTCTTTGTAACCCTCCTACAAACACGATAGTTTTGTCCTGACAGGTTGGTATTGTAAATAATTCTGTGTTTAATCTATTCAGACAATGTTAAAAAAAGATAAAAAAGTGGAATGAATATTTAATTTAGATCAACCATTTTGAAGGACGTTGTATGTCTTACAAGACAAATTAAAAGAACCAAGATCTGAGTACACACAGACGTGTTTGTTTAGAAGTAACTCAATTCATGAAGATTACATTGTATTTCAAAATGACGCAGATCGATGACATCAATTTTATGGCTAAAACAAACTTGTATTGAGTTTTTCGTGGAAATATCCCTTTTGAAGTCCTCCAAGTACAAATCGGTGGTTTTGGGAATGATGTTTGTCTGTCTAGTTGGAATTAGTTCAGTGATCTACAGTTGAAAACTGTCGACTTATTTTAATCAAATTTGATACGTGGACATATTTTGATTTTATCTCAGGATTTTTTTTTTTCAATAACTCAAAAATGGTAGGTAGAAAAAAACAAAATTATTCTATTCTCAAATTTTGCTCAAGCTTCTAAGGACCCAAACAAAATGTATTGGTAAATACCTGTTCATAAGTTATTGGTAATAAACAAAAAATTCTAGCATAAGTTATGAAATACTAATTTCTCAAAATCAACTCTACCGACTATGTTCAAATAGTGAAATGTGAAGATTATTGACTTAAAACTGCATGCAAAAAAATTACGGTTTAGCAATAATTGGAAAAAAAATAAATAAATAAACCGATTATCAAAACGATTTAATCAAATAAGATTTACACTGAGAAAGTGTTTATGGCACAAGCAAAGCAAGTTTAGACCATATTCAATATTTTTTTCAAAGATACTGTTCACAATTCATTTTCACTTTTTGATTGAGAACTAACGAATTAACACTTTAGGTGACAAATATTTTTGGTATTATTTAAATAAAAATGAACAGTTAAGTGTTTCCTTAGTCTCCCTTACAGAAGTCGTAAGGAATGTTCATAAATACAGTCCTGTCTCTAAAAGTACAATAACAGTGCTTCAAGAGCTATTTGATACCTCACGACTGCAATTTAACTTTTATCTTAGACACTTAATGAATAACAAAGTGGGACATATCGAATAGAAATACAGTAGAGTCTCGCAAACTCGGCACTCGATAACCCGGCAGTCCGGATTACTCGGCGACCTCGACGGGAAAAAATATATATTTCTAAAAACAGCGATGTTCGTAAAAGTTCGGCATTACCCAAAGTGGGCATTAACTTCGATCGCTTGAATCGTTGATGGTACTTTTCCCACGTTAAACTCGTCACAAAGTTTTTTACAGATTCCCCTCTGTCAAGTCTTTTTAACACATTTAACTGCGTCTCAAACGGAACCAACACACGCTTCCGTTTTCGTAACTCGCTCATTTTTATTTACCGTATATACTGTGCGTACCTGTCAAAGAAAACTGAAAAGAAATGTTATATTTTCCATAATGTATACTAAATTGATTCGTGGAAAAAAAGTGGCCCATCAAACGTTTTTGCAAGTGTATGTCTGCTATATCGACGGGTGTCAATGCCGCGGTGTTATTATGCTGCCGACAATGGGATACCGCTATCGACAGTCGTTTGTTATCGCCGCCGCTTTGGTGTTTCAATTACAATTTATTTTTTGCCCTTATTCCCGATAACCCAGCATTTCACAAACTCGGCACACTTCCGGTCCACATTATGCTGAGTTTGCGGGACTCTACTGTATATGTATAGAATAGAACTGGCACAAGGAAAGCAACAAAGTTCAAACTTATTAACAGCAACCTTCAAGGGATAAAATTGAGATAGTTATGGAAGGCAAAGAAAATATGACTTTCATGTAAGATGCAAAAAGAGAAATATTGGAAATGGTGGGCTCAAAGAATTTAAAGTAAATAAAAACGTATACTGATGATTCTGTTGTCTTTAAAAGAGACACTGAAGCAAGATATTTTAACCATAAAATAGAGAAGGGCTATTCTGTGCCAGTACATGCAAATTAACAGCAATTCTTATACCTTGTGAAATGCAGCAAGGATATATACATCCTCACTGATTTCAAAGTTGTTGAACAAGCTCTAGATAAATAAATAAGAATACTGCTGAAAGTAAGAAAGACGAATACAGGCACATTGGGGAATACCAGAGAATGAAATAACAGAAATAGAAAAGGCTGCATCGAAATTGCTATCTGCGCAGAAAATAATCCTTTCATTACCTTGTTGTAAGATGGTGGTGGCTACAGAGTATCTCACGGGGAACGACTACATTTTGTGTTAGAACTAGAATTGCTATCAGCGCAGAAAATAATCCTTTCATTACCTTGTTGTAAGATGGTGGTGGCTACAGAGTATCTCACGGGGAACGACTACATTTTGTGTTAGAACTAGAACTGCTATCAGCGCAGAAAATAATCCTTTCATTACCTTGTTGTAAGATGGTGGTGGCTACAGAGTATCTCACGGGGAACGACTACATTTTGTGTTAGAACTAGAATTGCTATCAGCGCAGAAAATAATCCTTTCATTACCTTGTTGTAAGATGGTGGTGGCTACAGAGTATCTCACGGGGAACGACTACATTTTGTGTTAGAACTAGAATTGCTATCAGCGCAGAAAATAATCCTTTCATTACCTTGTTGTAAGATGGTGGTGGCTACAGAGTATCTCACGGGGAACGACTACATTTTGTGTTAGAACTAGAATTGCTATCAGCGCAGAAAATAATCCTTTCATTACCTTGTTGTAAGATGGTGGTGGCTACAGAGTATCTCACGGGGAACGACTACATTTTGTGTTAGAACTAGAATTGCTATCAGCGCAGAAAATAATCCTTTCATTACCTTGTTGTAAGATGGTGGTGGCTACAGAGTATCTCACGGGGAACGACTACATTTTGTGTTAGAACTAGAATTGCTATCAGCGCAGAAAATAATCCTTTCATTACCTTGTTGTAAGATGGTGGTGGCTACAGAGTATCTCACGGGGAACGACTACATTTTGTGTTAGAACTAGAATTGCTATCAGCGCAGAAAATAATCCTTTCATTACCTTGTTGTAAGATGGTGGTGGCTACAGAGTATCTCACGGGGAACTGGAATGTATTGAATGCACATTGACCTTGAGTCAAGTTGAAAGTACGTATTTTGTTATCTAGTCTGTACAGGTAGAGGATATGTAACAAAGATATATCAAATAAACGATTGGTCTATTCCTAACCCCCACCCTCACATAGCAACATCCCTGAACACACCATTTTGAGCGTCCTACTCTGTTCCCAGCCAGCGAGATGATTAGACCATGTTTAATTTCAATCTAGTGTAATTATTTCTACACCAAAGTTTTTTTATTAATATGTTGCGAGTACAAAATGTACCCTCAATATATTACAGTGGCGACGAGGATTAAAAGTAACTTAACGGCAGTGTGTAAAGCCAGAAAATATAGAGTTTGTAACGACAAACCACATGTGTTCAGTAAAGTGTTTAGAAAACTTTATTAACTACTTTAGAGTTGTGTACGGTAAGGCGTAACACAAAAATTGTTAAATATCGAGAGTGTATACGGGAAGGCGTTACACATATTTTATAAAAGTACATAAGTGTGTGGAAAGGCATACATTGTTTAGTGAACGTGCTTGGTTTTGGAAAACAAAATGGCGACGGTCGGTCGCATGGTCGATTTTAACAGTGCAGAAGAAAGTTGGCAATCGTACATTGAACGGTTCGAATTGTTTATTCAATGCAACGACATTGATGAAAAAAAGAAAGTAAGTACTTTATTAACTGTGATTGGTGTAAAAACTTATAATTTATTGAGAGATTTGTGTATACCGGAAAAACCGGCGTCTAAAACATACGACGAAATAGTGAAATTACTACAGGAACAGTTATATCCGCGTCCATCTTTTATTGCAGAAAGATATAAATTTAGTTTACGAAACCAATTAGAACAAGAAAATATCGCGGAATATGTGGCTCAATTAAAAAAACTGTCTACCCATTGTGAGTTCAAAGAAAATTTGACTGATTATTTAAGGGATCGTCTAGTAAGCGGCCTACGAAGTGAAACGATTAAACAACGACTTCTGGGAGAATCGAAATTGACTTTCGACAAAGCTGTTCACATAGCTACATCGCAGGAAGCAGCAGAAAACAACGCCCTAACCTTCTCAACAGGAAACAACACAGGAAATTTTCACAAAGGACTACACCGTATGGCGAAAGGAACCAGGTACAATCATCAACCTTTCAATCGAAAAAGGGGAGAGAAAGAAGAGAGTTTTGTGAAGTGTTCGTGTTGTGGAAAAATGGGTCATTATGTCAGTGTTTGTAAATTTAAAAGTTTCAAATGTTTTGTATGTGGTAAACAAGGTCATTTAAAATCTGTGTGCAGAAATGCTGTAAGTACAAACCAAAATTCTAATAATTTTAGGAAAGCCTTTAAGTCAGATATTTCGGGCAGATATAAACAAACTTATAATAAAAATAATAAATTCAGGCCTAATGCTCACAATTATGTTGAAACTTCTACTTTTGAAAATAATGAGAATGGATCAAAATACAATTCATTTAATAGAGATGTAAGTAACATTAATAATGATTTCGATTCAGTAGAGATTTTATATAATAATTCTAAATTTCAAATTTGTGAACCTGTTAGAGTAAAGGTTAATATAAACAATAGAGCGGTGGTCATGGAACTTGATACAGGGTCACCAGTAACAGTTATGTCAGATGTTTGCTATCAAAACAATTTTAGAAATGTTACACTAGAAGCAACTAGGTTAAGGTTACACTCTTACACGAAAACACCAATAATTCCACTTGGTATGATAAAAGTTAATGTCAATTATAAGGGTGTAAATAAAAAATTAAATTTGTATGTAATTAAAAAAGGAGGTCCAACACTCATGGGTAGAGATTGGCTAAAAGAGTTGCAAGTAGAAATAAAAATTCCATTGAAATATGTTGAATGTGAAAATAATACTAACAGGTTAGAATTAATTAATTCTTTATGTAAGGAATTTCCAGAAGTTATGAACGATAAAATAGGGTTATATAATAAATCAAAAATCAAGCTAGAATTAAAAGAAAATGTTACTCCTAAATATTGTAAACCTAGACCTATTCCTTTTGCTATGAAGCCTAAGGTAGAGGCAGAGTTAAATCGCCTAGTGTCTGAAAATATTTTATGTCCTATTAAAAATTCAGATTGGGGAACTCCAATAGTTCCTATATTAAAGAAAAATGGACAACTAAGAATTTGTGGGGATTATAAGGTCACATTAAATCCATCTTTAAGGGTAGAAAAATATCCTTTACCTAGAATTGAAGAATTATTTGCCAGTTTACATAAAGGGGAATCTTTTACTAAATTAGATTTAAGACAAGCTTATCAACAAATAGAGTTAAGCGATGAGTCAAAAGAATTAGTAACAATTAGTACACATAAGGGATTGTTTGCATATAATAGAATTCCTTATGGAATTTCATCAGCCCCTGGCATTTTTCAGAAAATAATTGAAAAAATATTATTAGGTATAGAAGGGGTAATAGTATTTTTAGACGATATTTTAATTACTGGATGTGACATACAGCAACATTATGATAGGCTTAGACAAGTGTTAGGTAGGTTAAAAGAAAATGGATTAACCATTGAAAGAAATAAATGTGAATTCTTTAAACCAAGTGTAGAATATTTAGGTTATGTAATTGATAAACATGGGTTGCATAAAGCCGAAAGTAAAATAAAGGCCATAGTGCAAGCTCCAATTCCGGAAAATGTATCACAATTAAAGGGTTTTCTTGGTTTGGTCAATTATTATGCAAGATTTGTAAAAAACATAACTAATATATTGTATCCGTTGTATAATTTACTAAAAGATGAAGTAGAATTTAAATTTGGTAATAAAGAAATGATAGCTTTTAAGCAAATTAAGGATGTATTAGTATCACCAAAAGTATTAGCGCATTATAACCCGGAATTGAATCTTACACTAGCATGTGATGCATCAGCTTATGGTATTGGTTGTGTTTTATCTCAGTTACAACCTGAAGGAATAGAACGTCCAATTGCGTATGTGTCAAGGACACTTAGTAAAGCCGAAACTAATTATTCCCAAGTTGATAAAGAAGCATTAGCTATTGTTTGGGGTATTAAAAAATTAAATCAGTATTTATGGGGAAGACATTTTACTTTAAAAACCGACCATAAGCCGTTGCTGAGCATTTTTGGACCAAAGAGAGGTTTACCTCTTATGGCTGCCAGTAGACTACAAAGATATGCTCTTTTCTTATCAGCATATAATTTTAATATTTGTTATGTAAGATCACAAGATCATGGAAATGCTGATGGTTTATCTAGGTTGCCTATTTCTGAACCTATAGAATTAAGTACCCAAGAAAATGAAAATGATGTAATTGGTACTTACCTTCAAAATATAGTTGAAGATAATATACCTATAAATTTTAAAGATGTTAGAGAAGAAACAAAAAAAGATTCAATATTGAAGGTTATTTTAAATGTTTTAAAATACGGTTGGTCTACAGATATGTTAAATAAATGTAAAGTAGATATAAATGATTTTGTCCGTAGAAAAGATGAATTGTCAGTAGAAGGGGATATTCTGTTATGGGGTCATAGAGTAATTATTCCTAAGTCATTAAGATTGTATGTATTAAATGAACTACACGTAGGACATCTAGGAATTGTAAAGATGAAATCTTTAGCTAGGTCGTATTTTTGGTGGCCTGGTTTAGATCAAGATATTGAAAGTTTAGCAAATAGTTGTGAATCATGTATTTTAGTAAGGCAAAATCCGCCTAAGAGTGAACTCCATGTATGGAGTTATCCACAAAAACCTTGGCAACGCATTCACCTAGATTTCTTAGGGCCAATTAAAAACAAAATGTATTTAGTTGTAGTAGATGCTTTCAGTAAATGGTTAGAAGTTTTAGAAGTTAATAATACAAGTGCTAACCAAACAATTAAACATTTAAGAGATTTATTTGCAAGATTTGGTATCGTAGAACATATTTGCTCAGATAATGGTCCCCCTTTTACATCTAATGATTTTAAAAGGTTTTTAACTAATAATGGAATACAACACACATTAATTTCACCGTATCATCCTCAAACTAACGGTTTAGCTGAAAACGCTGTAAAACATGTAAAGAATAGGTTAAAAATTGCATTAAAGGAAAATATTGACTTTGATTTAGCCATAAATCAGTTTTTGTTGAATTACCGTAACTCGATCCATTTAACAACAAATGAGTCACCTGCTAAACTAATGTTTAACAGGCAATTAAGGACTAGATTAGATTTATTAAGACCAAATTTTCCAGAATTAGTACGTAAAAATCAAAAGAAACAAGTAGAATATGCTGGTGGTACGAAAACTAGAAATTTATTTCCAAATCAAACAGTAATGATAAGAGATTACAGAACTAAAAATAAATGGATCCAGGGTACAGTAATTAAACAACTGTCTAACGTGTCTTACTTAGTTAAATTAATGTCAGGCATAATATGGAAAAGACATATTGATCAGCTGATAGGTTTAAATTCAGAAATAAATGAAAAACCTGTTGAACCGGTATTACCAGTCTCACAAGAGACAGTAGGTCATACTTTAAAAATTGACAATACAGATCAACAAGGATCAGCTGTCTGTCAGACTCCCAGTCCTAACAGGGATGAGAGGGGAGGAAATGACGATAGGCCTAGTGTAGATAGGAAGTCATTAACACCAATTGTTAATTCTCCAATTGTTACTCGGAGATATCCTATGAGGGAAAGGAAACCTGTAAATAAATATTGTAATCATTTGTCACAGTAGAGTTATGTATTATGTTAAAATGTATTATTTTAAGATCAGTAATAGTTTTATTTTTCTGATAATAAAGGAATTGTTTCATTAATTTAAAAATTTAATTCAGTTTATAAAAATTTTAAAAAATGTTGTTTTTGTTCAATTAGTATTTTTTGGTATATAAGTGTTTTGTTTACCTGGCAGGACTTATAATTATTTTTATGTTGTTAAAGGATTAGTGGAATAGTAAAATTTTTAATTAAAATTTGTAATGTGGGTTAAATAATAAAATTTGTTATTGTAATAAAAAAATTTAAAAAAGGTAGATTTATAAAATTGGAGGGAGGAGTGGAATGTATTGAATGCACATTGACCTTGAGTCAAGTTGAAAGTACGTATTTTGTTATCTAGTCTGTACAGGTAGAGGATATGTAACAAAGATATATCAAATAAAAGATTGGTCTATTCCTAACCCCCACCCTCACATAGCAACATCCCTGAACACACCATTTTGAGCGTCCTACTCTGTTCCCAGCCAGCGAGATGATTAGACCATGTTTAATTTCAATCTAGTGTAATTATTTCTACACCAAAGTTTTTTTATTAATATGTTGCGAGTACAAAATGTACCCTCAATATATTACAGGAACGACTACATTTTGTGTTAGAACTAGAATTGGACACATTGTCATGTCTTCAACCTTAACAAAGACCTCATTTGCGAGGCTTATGAAAGAGAATAGACACCTCACCAAATTCTCCTTGGAATGCACATATCTGAACTTCACCAGAGACACTCTAAAATGTCAAATAGGCCCTTTATCACAATTTGTAAAGATTACATAGATTACTTGATGCTGGAGGGTTGTATTTTTGAAAATCAACCATTTTTTAAACATATAAGAAACCATAAATAATTATAATAACAACGTGCCACATGATTTTTATTTCACTCTGTATATAAGTATGTTAGAAAATCAAAATCTAAACTAGAATGTTACGTCAAACAAAACATCATTAGTACTGTTAAAAAGTGAGCCAGCAGTATGAGTTGAACGAGCAGGGTTAGGAAAACAAAATGGCTACCTGAGGAGGAAAGGGAAGGCTCAGTGATGCCAACCCGGCAGTGCTTGCACATGGAAGTTGAAACCAGGACCAAAGAATCTCCCTAACCGTCTTCCTGCTAAGAATATCAACCAACACCTTTGGAATTGTATACACTATTTTTAAATGAACTCAGTTTGACTAAAAAAATATTCGATTGGTTGAAAAAATGTATCACATAATAGAGAGCAACTTTTAAAAAAAAATTTGATCTGGGGAGTGTAAATGTATTGCTTAAATCAGTTCTCAACACATTTTTAAGTTATACTCAAAATTGGTTCCTATTTGAAGATGAATATAATTTGGTTGCAAAATGTTAAGTTTTTGTTTTTTAAACATTTCCGTTTCTTTAGCTCCTACGAAAAAATTAATTATGAGCAAATTGGTTCATTACGAAATTATAATGAAAATGAGATGTGTTTGAAGTTGATTGGTATAATCATAGAGTTGTTACATAACCTCGAAGTTTAGACGTCATTGATGTATTTTTAGTGAAACTTTAGGGAAATATGTTTGTTGTGAAGAACATGGTAAATTTTGAAAGACAAATCTAAAAAAACACAATTTCTAAAAAGTTTAAGGCATTATAGAAACAAAGTCAAAAGGTCCTACAGATGTTAATTTTTTTTAAAAATTGTTGCTTTTTAAAAATATTTTGTGATTCAAAACAAAGAAAGCCTATTTTAATCAATAATCTCTATACTTACAGTTTACTGTTTAAAAATCTGAGATAATGTCCCACCTTCACAGAATAGACCAATCAACTTTGATTTCCTTTGTAATGTAATAATGAACAAATTTATCCATAAATCATTTTTGCATAAGAGCTATTTTTATTTTTTAAATTAAAAAATGTATAATTGTTAAATGAAACCAAAACACAATATTTTGTAAATTCTATAATTTTATTGAGTCTTGCCGATCATGGTTTTGCCAGTTATGAGGCAGCTTAACACGATCTAAAAAAAATATTACAAAGCAAACAATTTATACATACTTACCACACACCATGTTACTTGGCATACTCTACAGATACCCTGCTCATTCTATATGAAGTTTATTTTGTATGCTGAGTAACTGTAATATTGTGGTAAATAAGTATAAATTATTTTTAATATATCCCTGTCTGTGTTAAGCTGCCTCATGGTCAGCAAGACTCAATAAAATTGTCGATGATTCATTCAACATGGAGTTCTATCGAGTACCTTTGGTCGATACTATAAATCGTACTTAAATTATTAATGCAAAATTATATTCATCTCTATATAGAGATAATTTTTGTGTACTAAGAACATATATAAGCAATAGATACACCCCCTTCCTTCAAGATGTCTTGTTTTGATTTAATTCACGTAAAGGTAAATTATATCTGAAGATAGGAGAAAAACAAAAAACAGTGATTTTTAAAATTTATTCTCCTCATTGCTTCATACAAACACAATCTGTATAGCAAGCGTCAAAAATTTATAATACAACAAATTCAGCAAAAAAAATAAATAAAAAAATATCACTAACAAATATTTCCAAGCAAACTGAGTTCAACACATGCAAGGATTTATTAAACACTGTCACATTATAAAACTGAAACTAAGAAGACATGATTGTTTATTTTCAGATTTATTTATACTAGGTTTCTTCTAAAATTAAACCTTAATTTTTCTTATGTAAACATATTGAAACACTATTATAGATGGTATAGATATAAAATTAGTCAATGAGAATAATTAGAAAATATTGCAAAATTCCTTTAGTACTGATGGGACCATTTGTCTGTGCATGCGGCTCTGACGCTACTAGCCGTTCTGTAAAAGTAGGGCTCGCTCACCCAACTATGTTTGTCTACCTTTCGCGACACATAATTACAGTTTACAAGATTTGTAGTGCATATAGAAACAATATGTTTACAAACAACTCGAAGCTACATTGAAGACAGGTGAATAATCTACGTCCGGCACGCCGCGCGACACCATGTTTTTGGAAATGAGCGATAACCACTTCCCCGCCGCACCATAGCAAGCCGCGCGCACAGACAAATGGACCCATCAGTACAAATCCTCTTTCAAAAAGAAAAAATAGAATTTGTAAACACAATTCATTTTTTAACATTTAAAAATGAAACAAAAAGTACTAAATCCACAAACATTTAGGTTGCGTAAACTTTTACCAGTGTTTTGCGAATAATGTATTGTGTGTTTTAATTATTTATAACTTGTGAAGATCACCTGATGATGGGATTTATCCTGAAACAGCTGTAGTGTACCAATAAAATAAGAATAACAGTTCCACTATTGACGTCAACGATGTAAGTTTTATAGTTATTAAACAAGTAATTCATTAGACAGAAATTTCATAATGATAAAGTGTAGGGAATTTCTTGTCACTGAAGTGATTACAGATGATGACCTATTGCACAATAAGGTCGATATTGATTATGTTCAAATAAATTGTGCATCCAATTTTCCCTAATAATTTTACTTTGCTGTGAAATAGGAATATTGTGATGGTTGTAATTGGTAAGGGGTGTTTGTTTCATATGAAACAAATTTAAAGGAATTTAACTTTACCTAATTTGTCGTTATTGTCAAAGATAGGTTAGGTAAAGATTAAGTCTGTTATATTAACATAATTGAACTAATACTGTTTACATATGATATTACTACTATAATGGAACTATAATAACTTATATTACATCAAGTGATATGTAAATCTTGATATTTTAAGTTTATGTCGATGGTTAAAATGCAGTCAAAGTTGAGTTTTTTAACACAATCATATAACTTTGCTTGAATATAACGGTTAATAACTTTATTCTTTTGTAACTTGTTGTAAAAATTGAATGGTTAAATATTACTTTCTTTTAAAATAGATTTTAAAAGTCAACATGGAACATCATAATTTCTATTGCAATATGTACTTAACCTATGTTAAGTGAATTTGGTATTTTGCATTTGAAAAATATTTGAATTAAATTCATCATAATTTTTATTTATTCTCACAACCGCCTTTCCCCATCTTTATCCAAGACATGACCTCCAGTAGTGAGGTGGGGAGAACTTTTATGAGCAGAGCAATTGAATTTTCATTTTCCACGAAACAACGGAATGACTTGAGAAACGATATTCAATAAAATGTCACATCAAGCTTAGCAATACGCCAACAGAAATTAAGAAATAGTACAAACCGTTAATAAGATGACAGCATGTTGCTAGATTGAAGTTTTCAATAATATGAAATAACGAGATAATTAAGCAAGTATTGACTTTGGACAAGTAGCATTAGTTTGGTAGATTCCATTTTACAAGAAAATTGGTCTTGAAAAGCCCCTTACAAAGTTAGAGCCCCTTTGGCAGCAGTAGTTCCCACTCAAGACATTTGTCCCTTCTGTTTTGTGATCAAATGTACAAAAAAAGAGGTATTTTCCTGTGATGAATATCATCCCAGTCCATCATTACCTCAACAAAAACAAACATCTAGCCCTCTCTCGGAAGAGAGCAAGAGTTGGTTAAGAGGGACCTAACACAAGACTAAGAAGAAAGGTGTAGATCCAGCCTCAGGATTACATATACCTAAATATTCAAATAATTATCATGCTACACAAACTAATAAATCAACTCTGGAGTTTGAAAAGAACTGCTGACTTGCTAGGATTGAGAGACAGCACATCTGCCTGTAGTCCGTCACTTTCTTAATTCAGACACTTGCTGATTAACACGTTCCTTGATGATGCCAAACTGTGCACGCCACAATCTTTATTACCTTTGAGTAATATCAGATTGCGAGAGGGTGGACAGAGTGTATAAGGGTCTGACCAGGTTGTACTGTGTCACAATACTTCGGAAAATAATTGTCATCTGTCCAGATCCGATTTCATGAAAAATGAAAATACAATGGTCACTGAGTATACCTCCATCACTCAGACGCTGACTATCAAAGACATGTAATACAAGTATATTTTTTCCTCACTGGATATCACCTCTTGTGCTTCATTTATTTCACTCAGAAAAATTCAAATTAAATTAATTTTATTAAACCTTCCACAATTGCAATTATATATGTATTATAATAGGTTGGTAGCAGTTTGAAATAGTATATTTAAATGTTTTTCTCCCTTTTACAGGCAGTTTAGAATCCATAATGGTGAATAATTGAAATATTGATGCAGAACATGGGCGTTGGGAATCTGAAAATACTGGAAAAGTTTAACCAAAACAGGTTGGTTACTACTAAGAGACAAACCGTTTATTGCAGCACATTTAATGATGACTCAATTCTTAACACTTTGAGGATCAGGCGGGCGGAAACACAATGTCCTAAGCAAATTCAACCAAAATTTATGCACTTATACAATCAATTATGTTCAACTCAAAACCAATGTCATTTAACAGGTTTGCTCTGCATAGGTACGGGTCAAAAGTAGCACTATTATAACTTATTCAGTACAGTGAAGTTTGGTAATTGAAAAAAAAATTAAACCTTTTTTGACTGATTTTCACATTTCATGGATTAATAAAACCAAAAAAGTAATTTCGGTCTATCATATGTACATAAGGAAACTACAGAGTGCTCATATTAAAATTCAGATATGTAATTACGAAACCTGACCTTCTAAGAAATTGTGCTATTCGTATAGTTATGAGATACTAAAATGCTGAGACACTGACACGAGGATAGCGAGTACACAATTACGAGGTTCATAAAACCTGTGTAACAACTGTTTTAAACAAACTGTTGTATTCATTGTTGAACAGCTTTAGAACTACATATATTTCATTTTATACATACTTTTGTGTCTGTCAAATGTAGTCCTTGTTTGTATTTCCTTCTATGTGGCTACATGTTTCGCTGCCACAGTACAAACTGATAAGCATTAAACAGAATTGCACATCATCTTTCCAAATCAGTTTTAAACGAAATACACCAGAAAGAGGTACCTCAAAAGTGTAACTATGTTAAACATAATTTATTTAAACTATTTAATATATGACGTGTACAGAAAATGTATAAAAATAATTGTTACAAGTGTTGTGTAATTGTAAGTGTTTTGTGGACATAATAGTTGGCCTGAAGATGCTGCCTGTGGCAGCGAAACATGTAGCCACATAGAAGGAAATACAAACAAGGACTACATTTGACAGACACAAAAGTATGTATAAAACTGTTGTAGTTTGTTATCCAATTGGATAAGACTCCTTGATCTAGCAATACAATTTAACATTAGAACAACTTTGGGCTCACACTTAGGGGAAATGCTTGTATTACATTGTACGACAAGGTTGGGTAAGTACCTTTATGGCACCCATGAACTGTTTTTTAATTTGAAAAGAACGTCGGATGCAGGATTTTGAAGTAACTCTGAAATGAATTGGAAAAAAAACACGAGAAGGACATATTGTTTACTTGTATACCTAACGGGACTGTCATCTCAACTGTTTACAATCATAAATGACACGGCAAAGGGGGGAAAAAGTGTTATTTCTTCTAAAACAAACTATGAAGGTTTTAGAAATTATTGATCTATATGATACTATAATTTTGCTTATTTCAGCAACACAAAAATCACACTGTCACTCTTACTATCCAAATCTTATCCAGGATTTCGTAAGAACTCCTTAAGTGACGAAATGTTTAAAACAGCAGAACATAAGACGTGTTTAGATTCACGTTTGATATAACAGTGTTTTGTTGCAATTCACTGCACTGCACTATAGTGAGAATATGTGAAGTACAAGAGATAAAGAATGATTTACCGAAGCCAATAGAAACAAAGAAAAGTTAGGACCATATCAAAACGATGTCCAGCCTATCCGTTAAATTCTCAACATCTTCATGAAGTGACAATAATCCCCAAAGTGTTAAGAACCTATTTGATTCTACAATTTCAGTATAAAGAACACCAATTATTACAAAAAAAATTGTTATGAAAATTTAAGAAGAAATCATTTCAAAATTATGATAATAAATCAGTTTTTTTTGCTGTCATTTTGGTTAAGATGGGAAAAAGTAAATTTTTTAAAGTCATTTGTCATCTCTCACTCAAGACCAATACACTGAAAAGTATCATATAACCATATGTACTATTTAAATATTTAAGTCACCCCCATCACCTGAACGGACAAAATTGAGTCTTTCTACTCACTCAAGTCAAAAAGATGCCCTCATAGAAGAAACCTCTAGATTGCTGCAAGCTCTGTTTAGCTATCAAAATAAATACAGTTATAGTGGGAAGGGAGTGTAGGTTTGATTTCGGCCATCCTGTTCAAATACACCTTCGGTGGCAAATTACCAATTCATACTAATTTAGTTCAGGATATTGACATCAATTAAATATTTCACAAACGTGGCCTCCAGTAAAACGACACAAAATTCAATCATGGCCAACTCAATAGTAAAAACATTTCATCCTATATTTACATAAATGGTTTTCTCCTGACACAATATGAAGACGCTTACCTTCGTCAGAGATATGACTTGATGGACGTTCAGTGACGCTAATATCATGCAAGGAATCCAAGGAGCCACAGCGAACACCTGCTATGCCGGTATCTAACTCTCCCTGAAAACCAATGTACACACAAAATATACATTTCATTAATTGCAAATCACGACTTAATTGTAATGAAGAAAGCCCATTTGAAAATTTTGACTTACCATCCCCCCCACCATTGCTTCCTTTAGTTTTTTTTTTTAAAGAAATTACTTATTCAGTCTCATCATACAGATTACACAGAGTAGTACTTTATTGACTTGGTTACTATATTAAACAGTCAACATGTGAAGAAGCCTCAGTTAGTTACGCTCACAGTTGTTACACAAGTATTCTAACTCTTAGATAGAATAAAACTTGAACACAAGTTCTCACAAAAATTATGTTCCCTTAATCAAACGTGTTTCAACGACAAAGTTGCTATCCTCAGTATCACTGATGATGGCGACTTTGTCGTTGAAACACGTTTGATTATGGAAACGCAATTTTTGTGAGAACTTGTGTTCAAGTTTTATTCTATCTAATATTATTTCACAAGTAAAGCTCAACATATATTTACATTCTAACTTTATTGACTTGGTTACAATCTCCACTTTCTTCGCAGGCAACATGTGAAGGAGGCTCAGCTCATATCGGTAAATCAGTCTTGTTGGATCTTGTAACTATAAGAATAATTCTGCTATATGTCATTGTAGAGAGATAGAGGTGGTACCATTACATTACAGTGCAGAAGTGAAATCTGCAAATCCGTACCTAATTTACTGTCTTAAAACTTGAATAACAAGTGAAATATGAATTAAAATGATTTAACTTTAATGTAATAGCAGATATTTCTTGTTGAAACTCCATATTCAAGGATAAAATAAGGCAAAAGCTTAAAGTTTCAAATATTTTAATAATATAAATGAGCTACAATTGTTTCGCCTTGCGGCATCATCGGGCAACTGATAATTTACAGGTATAGACAACTATTAGTTAGGATAGACAACCCATCCGTAACATAGTTCATTAACCTTTATCTACCTGCTAGGTCATCCCCCTACCTTTCCCGATTTCTCTATTGTATTTCAGTTTCCTGTTACTTATGTGTAAATAGTTGTCTATACCTGTAAATTATCAGTTGCCCGATGATGCCGCAAGGTGAAACAATTGTAGCTCATTTATATTATTAAAATATTTGAAACTATAAGCTTTTGCTTTATTTTATCCTTAAAATTATTTAAAAATAGCACCATTTATATTTGATTTTTTTGAATTTCAATAGGGTTCTTTATTATGACCAGCCTCTATAATAAATAATGTTATAATAATGTTAAGTGTATAAATTATAACAGTCCCCTATAGCAAATTTCATGTTTCTATCATAATTTTAACGGTTGCTATTGTGCATACGTACTCAAAATAATGGATGTTGAAAATTTGTATGATTCCCAAACTTAGCCTATACTTCATATACTGGATATGTAAAACATACGTTTATATAAAGCAGGCACTCACTACAAAGGAGATTACAGCTTAACTATCGTAATAAATAACAAATATAGGCGAGTGGGGTATATTTACAGTCATACTATACAGAACATGTTTTTTAACTCACCTGTTCTTTGCCAGTTTTAAATCTCTTAAGATTCCCATTCGGTGCTATCTTGTCAACTACAGCTGGTGAGACATTTAGGTTTTCCACCGACGAGACTCGTCTTAAAACTACAGACTCTTCTTTCTTGGGTCCACTTCTAACCTCAACTTCTTTACTCCTTCCCCATCTCGAACTATCACTTCTATTGTCCGTAGTGGATGGGGAAACGATTGCTAAAGGTTTGGTTGTGCCTGAAGTCATTTGTTTGCCACTTTTCCCCGGTTCAGTTATTTTCTTGACAATAGCTGTACAACAACCAAATTAAGTTAAACATAAGTTGTATAAAATCTTTCTCTAAAGCATTGGTCTAACTGTAAAAAATGTCCGTCAGGTAGTGAAAATTAACTATGGTTACCATTTTAGATTTATAAACAATATTTTCAAAAAAAAAAAATTAAAATAGAGTCTAAATAATGTATTTATATCATAAACTCATCTTACGCTAGAGTAAAATAAAGTTTTTAATGACAGCTATCAATGTCAGTTTTTTGTCAATTATTTCTAAACCGTACTTTAATTTTACAGATAAAAATATTAGATATGGAATGAAACCATGGGATATGCAGATTGCAAAGTTGTGTTCAGTGTTATATATTTACTGACCCTAAAAACGGATCAAAATTATTTTCATAAAAAATCCTACTTTCACAGATTTCTTTTTTCTTGTAATAAATAACTAATATTTATTTATAATTTAAAAATATATACATTTTTAATTTTAAAAATAGCCATTAGAAACATAATTATTTGTTTAGTTTAAAATTATAAAACTTCAAATAAATAATTGGTCCCAAACCCTCAGAATCTTTAATATGACAAATGAATAAACCACCATTATCTAACAACTTCAAAAACATTATTAACAAGTCAAATTAATATTTATATATATTTTTTGTAAATAGATTTTGTTAATATCCAAATTTATGCCGACCAAGTTATTTGGGATGAAAATCTATTGTAGGACAGACAAAAGATACATGGACTATGATAATACCAACATAACAAACAATAATGCCACCAGATTTAACCAATAAAACAACCCAAGGTTATACATTTAGTAAAGATAAATATCATGCTGATAAATGCATTAAAAGTAAGCCAGTCCAATGTTAACAGCCTAGACTCACCTCGGTTATAAAGAATCAAGTGAAAGTTTCCTGTGAATCAAACATAACATTAACAGTACATATTGCACCAACTTACTTACAAAATAAAAAAATTATATTCATAGAATTTTGTAACGTCATTACTCCTTCCACCGAGATTCATTCATAAAGACAATAGTGGCAAGGTTAATTTACATGCATACCTCCAATAATGTGAGATACTGAAAGTGTACTCAAGAGACTTTAATATAATAACTATTGGAAAGGAAGACCATACATGAGTTGAAGTTCTTCACAGACTACTCTCAAACAAAGGGGGGAATCCAAAGAGGTAGAATTTACTCAATAGTGTTTCAGTAGGAAATTATAACCTTAAAGAGATATGTACGAGCGAATATGAGACTTGGATACAAGGTTAAGGTTAGGTTAACTTGTTCTAACAAATTCAGGGATTTTTTATAAACACATGACTGCTGCGAGCTCAATAATGTTGTGTGCTGGGTTCCTGAACACGCTGGCTAACAATGCCTTAGCAATGAAACTCAAAACCTGATCCTTTCAATCACATATCCACAGGTTGGTTATGTATGTCATCAGCTCTTGGGTTTAAAGAAAATACAAAAGGTGGAGAAGTATCTCAGGTTTAATGATAAGCAAATTTTTACTTCAAGTCTCATCTACGTAAATTGTAGTTTTTTTTTTTCCATAAAGATGGAAGTTGGTAAGGTTCATTTCAAGACACTTTTCCCTGAGAAATGATTTTTTTTCCATGCAGAAAAGACTCTCAGCTGAGACCCTTGGATACTGAAGACAATCTTGCCCAGAAAATTCTGAAGTTCGTGGAGCTTACGAGTCTTTCTGGGGATGTTTAGAACTATCTATTGCCTATTTGGGATAGCAATAAACCCTTGTGGTATGGGGATAGATCAGTCATTTGAAGTTGAAGGTTAACATTTCTCCATGTCTACCTCACCTGATGGGTTGTCGGCGATACGATCAAGTAAATCATCCGCCTCGAGTTCTCTTTTCGCTTGTTGCCATTCTCTGTCTATCCGTTCTTTGTCTCTCTCAGAATCCCACTTTTCATCTCGTCGAGTTCGACTCCCGTCTCGATGTAACATTGCTTTTGTTTCTTGTTCAAATCTGTAACAACAGATGACAACATAACAAATTAATGAATTAAATTGACTTTAAGAGTAATTCAGACAGTAAAACTATATAGCCGCCTTAAAACTTTAAAAAGATAAGTTAGGACGATTTAGGCTATATTAAATTTAAAATTAATCAGTTTTGTAGTAAATGTAAATATAAAATGTTCAAAAGACTTTAAATAAAAATGTTGAACATAAAAACATTAAAAAATATTACTTCAAAGAAAAATTTTGAAATAAAAAAAAATTGTTGAATCCAATGAAGTCCATGTTCGTGAGAATCGTAGAACATAATAAATTTATAGAAGCATCTATTGGAGAACACAGTGTGACAGTCTATAAAGTTGTTTCTATGACCAAAGATTAGCTCAACACAAATATTCAAATGAGAAGAAATGTCTTATTTGTAGTGTATAAATTTCAACATGAGTAACAAACGATGATGTAAATTGCCAATCAGTGAAGATACATTGTTGTCAAACATTCAGCAAGTGAGCAGTAAGTAATGTACTTTTTGTTGGCAAAATTTTTTGTATTGATGACACTAAATTCAAATACAAGTAAAAGTGAATCAGTTTTTGATAATGATGAGACATGAATGAAGACCCGACTTATGACAAACTTCAATTTTTAAAAATACTAGATTACTAGCACAGCAAAAATCACTAATTGTGCGACTGGTTTACTTCAATTACAGTTTACCACCTTCAAATTTTCAGTAGTTATACAAAATACTATGAAGTATGCAATGGCAATTATAAACATTGTGAAATTTTGTTTAATGTGTTTATTTTGAATCACAATGTCAAAATTGGATTTTGGATTCTGGTCTTTCTAACATAAAAACTACCATTTATTCAATCCATTGTCTAAAGTAACATCTAATTTTTGGTCTGGCTTTCCAAAATAGAAGAAAAAGTATTATGTGGACTCTGCTTCGTCATAAGGAATGAATCAATAAAATTTGTTGTGTGGAAATAAGCATGAATGATGCTGAGCACTCGAAACTTCCAAATCTACACAACTGAAAAGATGCTCAATAAAATCTATGATAATGTCTTGGATGACTAATTTTAATATCGTGCATGAACATTTGAATATGAGAAAACAATCGGCAAGATTGATGTTTGCTCACAGTTGACCAAAGCAAAATCACAAGACCTTTCTGAAGTAGTGTTTCGACATGTTCAAGCTTAATCCAAGTGAATTTTGAGATGTTATGTAACTGTTGATGAAATACACACTGGATTGCTTCTGGTAAATATGCTCCGAAAAAGACAAAATCGGTTCAATCAATCGGAATGGTTATAGTCATTAAATTTTCTGGAATTCAAATGCTATAATTTTACTACTTGAATAATTGTAAAACAATCATAGGACAGTGATATATCTTTTTATTGGATCAATTTTCACAATTAATTGATGAAAACGTGCCTGTACTTAGCGAAGAAAAAACTCTTTCCCCAGCACAACAATGCACCAGCTGAAATGTTTGAAAACCATCACAATCATCATCACCCAGATAAAAAAAAGGAAAAATTATCTTTACACATGCATTTTATATGGGAATCAGATTGTACAATAAATTGGAGTTCGATATAAAAAATAACTCAAATGTTACTAAATTTTAGAAGAAATTGAAAAAAAAAAAAAATTAATTAACATAACAGTGTTTTTAATCAGTGGAAGAGTTTTTAGAGTTTAGAGGTGAATGAGTCACAATGACTGTTTATTATATTTTACTTGTGTATTTGGTGCTTTGTAGTTTGTTGTACTTGTTTAGTGTTAGTTTATTTGTATGTAATTATTTCTGTTGTTGACGATTCCTATGTTATCATGGCAATGCCAAATTATAATCAAAGTGAAGCTAAATAAATATATAAAAATAAATAAACAAATAGAACAAAAACTAAATAACATAAAAATCTCTACTTCAGTGTCAAGTACTAGGGATCCCACCTCCTGCACTGTAGTCAAATCAAACCTTCTATTTATCACTTATATTAGTTGAGAATAGCATCAGGGTTAGAAGAGGACAAGCGTTGGTCAAATGAGTCCTGATAGAAAATATGAAAAGAGGGAACTAGAGGAAGAAAAGTGTAGATCCCGCTAGAATACCTTGGGATTGCCACACCTATATTCACTATAAGTGAGCTCCTGAAGATTACCATGGATAAATTTCTGTTAAGCATATTCAAAGTGCTTTCTCATACTATTTTTCAGATTTAGCATCTATAAACGTCTTTCTGTTATAAGAAGAAATAGTACAGTGAAAAACAACTACATTGAACGAGGAGGTCATCGCCAAAACAAAAACTTATTTTCCAGAGTTTGAGGAATCATTTTTAGAATGCTTAAAGAACTTAGAAAATCGTTCAAAGTGTATAAAGCTAAAAGATGACTATGTTAAAAAATAACTAAATTTCGGTAAGATACAAAAAAAAAATCATTCAAAGTCACTGAGTTACCAAACACCCTGTATACAGATAATTACCTTCGTATCCTTTCCTGTGTGGTTGCAGATAATCCTGTGTACGTTCTTATTGAACCATCGTCTTCCACTGGCTTTGCCGATTCCATGTTAGGCATCTCCTGGCCAGCCACTTGTAACAACAAAATATTATCAATTTTTGTCTTGATTATTCTTAACAACAAATATTAGTAAAAGATACTTTGATACAATACTTTATGACTAGTACTTAGCATAGCTCAGTAAATAAAGGTATGGGCATAACAATGTTTATATTAATATAGAGAAAGTTCTGTGTTGTACAGCCCAAATGTGTATGAAATAAAAGTAAACAAATATTAAGGTTCAGGCAAAAAACCATTAACTTTGACTGCCATCTGTGGTATACCACATGGTAAGTTGCCTACCATGGGGTTATAAGGAGCAAGGTGTTTTGATAAAAAAACAAAAGATATCAAACAGTGGGGAAGAAAACGGTCCCTCCACTTGAGGGGAAGGAACATAGCCGCAGACCTTCAGACCAGAGTGCGTCCGAGTACGGTTGTGTGTTAGCTTTTTGATATCTACTATTTAACCATAGACTCGAAAACTCAATATGGATTCTTAAGCCCAAAGGAGTTTGAAGCCGGCACGAATTCCCTATTAATTCAGTGATGTATTAATTACCATTCACATTTAAAACTAGGTCAAATGGTTGATTTGGCCTGGTGCAATGTTAACCCTTTCCACGCGGCAAACAAGTATAGCCGCAATGGTAGACTTTGACCCAAACGCGGATGACGATTAAAGTCGCAAAAATATATTTTAGCCTATGGTTAGTTAATTAGTTCAGCAAAGTTCCGGTAGAATGCAGAGGCATGTCCGCTGTCTATTCAGGAATAGAAAAACGTTTTGTTGAAAGTTCTACGCCTCGAGGCAGTCGAGGGGGACGCTATTTTGTCTGGAATTGCCCGGCGGTGCACACATTCTATAGCTTCTACAGAGCTGATAACGTTTATACTCACAGTCTCATTAGTCTGATAAGCGACGACCTCTGTGTTTTTTTGTTTTTTTAACATTACCTTGTATTTTTTATATATTATTTCACAATATAACTGTTCCAATTTACAAAAATTAATAAAAACTAAATTTTTTTTGCAATTTTTTACTATTTTGTTATGTCATAAAAAAATGTTAAATGCAGCCGAAAACCAATGATGACATTTTTTTTTAATTAACCTTTCACATACAAAACGAAAACAAAAATTAACTTTGAAAAAAATAAAAGATTTTTAAAGTTATTTCAGCGTTGAGATGAAATAAGGCAAATTTTATTCAGCGTGCGAAGGGTTAATACAAGTGTAGTCCCTAATTATGTAAGTTACAATTAGCATTAACAAATATTAAGTTTAGCGTATAATTAGATTAAATAATAATAAGGCTTAGGCTGATGAGACAAATCGAAAAGAGATGGGAAATAAAATCAGTATTCATGTTCCTCTGTACAAGCCTCCTCAAGCATCCTCTGTAATATTATGGTAGTGTTGATATAACCACTTATAAGTGGCTAAATGATACAGTTTTCACCCGTTACACATCATTAAATGCTAGATTTTAATCAAATAAAGACATGTTTATTTATAACACAAACAAAGCAAGTGTAGCCCTTGTAACAAACATACAATTCCAAGAACATCCTCTGAAATTCTTAAAAAGTCTTACGATTTTATGACCACAAGATGTTCAACTGTTTGATAGTATTTCTACCTTGAATCAATTTTGTTCAAGTTATAAAATGATTATTTTTGATAAAAAATCCAGTCACTATTTTTGAATAACCGTGTATAAACCAAATTTAATCTAGACACAATATTTGTATTCATTCAATTATAAATTTGGATCCAAGTATTTGTTCTTTGTAATACTGCACTTGCAAAGTACTTGGTTAGACCAAGCTTCACTCTGGATCAAGGTAATAAACTACTCTACATACCATAATCAAGTACTTATTGCAAATATATGTTAGTAATTGCAATAATATCAAACTTTGCTCTGTGGTAAAAAGGATCCCTCAAAAGTTATATAAATGTGATTGATCGTTATATTTCTTTTCTCAGAGATACAAACTGTTTTATCCGTTAATACATTTCAATTAATTATTACAGGTGATTTACCGTACCAATACTGAAAATCTTCCTCAGCTGTGCAATCTATTTTAAACTGAAAAATTGTTTTTTTTTTTTTTTGTGCCCCATTATTGCCCTTAAACAAATTTTTACAAAGACCAATAGATTTCTTATACCCGAAGACATATATTGCTCTTTTAGTAGTAAAGATACACCGAAAGACATATCAAATTCAATGGTCAAATCATACTGTTGGATGTACATCTAATCTTTGTATAGATCTAAAAGTATGACTGACATGTTCAAATCTGTAACACTATATGTTTTGTATGCTGTAAGAGATGTTTCTAGAATTAAATTATATATTGTTTTACAAGGTCTTATCTCCTAGGTATAATTTCAAACTTACCGTTGTCATTCTCGCTGGGCAGCTTGTTGGCAATGTTGCCAGAGAAGACGATGGATTCTCTGATCCCAGATGCTACGGCAGACGTTGGCGACTGCACAGAACTGTTATTGTTATCTAATACTACTGTATCTTCAATCGATGACAATCTTTCTTTCCTCTGCATTGCCTTCACTTTTCCTTCAGATCTCTGAAAAGTATCAACAAATATATAGTTGAGTTGTATTAGAAGGGAATTAGGAGTAGTTGAAATTTTGTAAACACCTTCATTTTGTCTTATCAATATAGTGTAAAAAATTATAATTGATACTGTACGAGTTGTAAAACCCATCAACCGCCTACTGTAAGTATTGCCAATATTTGCCTTTTTAAATCATTTTGTAAAAAAATCATAAAAAATAGTAATTTTATTCAAAACCCAACTTGTAAGAAATCATTCTTTTCAGGAAAGTGCATAGAATTTATCTGTGTAAAGAAAAAATGTAACAGGTTACAGTTTTGGAGTAAGTATGTCAGGAATTAAAAATTCCACAGAAAAGTGTATATGTATTGTAGGAAATTAAAAAAAAAAAAGTTTCAAGATATACAAAAGTTTTGTAGTATAATTTTAAAAAAAATCAATTTCTAAAGTTTGTATTAGGAAAAAAACAAAACATTTTTACGTAAAAAGTCTAAAATAGCTGAAAAGTTAGGTCTATTTTGAAAAAAAATCACTAAAAATGGTAACATTATCCAAATCACAACTACTTACTATCATTTTTCTCAGAAAGGTATAGAGATTTTATGTGTGTAATTCCAAAAATATAGACGTAAACATTTTGGAGTTATCGTCAGAAATCAAAAAAACAGTGCAATAACAGAAGCAAAAATTCCACAGAAAATCATATATTTTTACTCTACAACAATTTAAAAAAGTTTTGTAATATAGTTGGGGATAAAATGTGGTAAAAAGGAAACCAATTTATACAAATTTATTAGACAGAGTGGAATTTCCGAAGAAAGTAAGGCCCAATTTGACATAAACTAGAACTTTGTATTAGGTTATATTCCTGAAACAAAATCACTAAAAAACTTAAAATTCACTCAAATAAATAAACTCTGGAAACAATCACACACATATTACAACTTGTATAAACAAACTATCATCACCTTAAAAAATACAACTATAAGGAAATAAAGATCCCGAGCCCTTGAACACTCTATTTGAGAAGAGTTGGTGAAGAAAGACCTGATAGGATATATGAAAGGGAGGAAACTAACCTAAGATTACATTAAGATAAGTATAGATCCTGTTCAGGAGTAGGTCACACACATATTCACTATAAAAGACAAATTATTATATCTTTGTCTTCGCAAACTGTTACAATTAATCGGTTTTTTATTTCCATTTCCCTGTTTTATTTGTCTAAGATTTTTTAACATTTATTTTATCTTCTGTGTGCTGGTTTTTGTGTATTTTTAAAAAAGTAAAAAAAAAAAAAAAAAAAAAACAACAAAATTTGTAGATGGGTAAAAAATAGTGGATGTAATCTATAAGTCGTTTATGAATGCAATTAACTATCATCATTTAGCTTTAAAAAAAAGTCTAAAAGTACAGTTCAAATCTGAATTCATCACCAACATCAATATGAAAAACTTCAAATACTTAAAATAAAAAATATACTAGAGAAAACGTCTTTAAAAAACACTTTTTATTTCAAAATACACTAAAAAGTAGGAAATAAATTTATAAAGATTTTCTTACATGCTTGACTAAATTATAAGTATGAGCGACCATTAACATCTAAACCTATAGTCCAGTGTTGGCTTCTAAGTAAAGGAACCAATGAAAAGCATGTTTTAATTTTTAGTCATGATAGAGGTAAATTATAAAAATTAAAGTGTTCTGTCCGTGATATTCAATATGTTCATCTCACAATATTATAAACGGAAAAGTTATGTGATGGTTAAAATATCAATTCAACTTTTTTACAGATTCATTCGGGTCCACTTACTCCCTATCCAGAGTTCCAAAATGTATTTTTTGAAATATCAGTCTATCACATGTGGAGTGCAGACTGGACTAACGGACAGCTTTTAATTAAATTTATTTATTTTAGTCATATCATAGGACTTCTTTTTTAAAATTTTTTTTCGATAACTTAAACTTTATTAAGTAGCTCCATAAGAAAAAAAACACAAAATAAAAATTTTCTCAATTTTAACGATTTCAGTCAAATTTTGGTGTACTCTCTAAGGACCCAAAGAAAACATATTGGTCGACATCTCTCTACAAATGTTGGTTCATGAGTTATCGGTAAAAAATCACAAAATCGGAAAAAGAGCTGTTATATTATTTTTTCTCAATATATTTGTTCAATAAATTTTCTTTCAAATCATGAAATTTTAAGATTAATAACACCAAACCACCGTGGAAAATCGATAGTAAAAAAATATTATAGTTCATTCAGGAATAATTGCCAAAAATAAAAATAAACCTTAACCGTCGTTCATTTAAAGCTCGATTTTAATCAAATACGAATACGCTGAAGAACACATACAAAACAAGTTTAGGCCCTTTTTGAAATATTTTATCCAAAGGTGGTGCCCATGGTTAATTTTTTCTTTTTGATTGACAACAACTAAAATAAGGTGGCGATTAATATTTATTTGGTTTTGTTGATGGGTAAGTAACGCCAGAACTCCGGATGAAATACAATCAATCGGCTGCTGAGTGCAAAAGAGCTATAAAAGTAGCAAAACAAACATCTTGGCGCAGCTTCGTCAACGGGATAAATTCAAACACTCCCTGCTCAGCGGTCTGGAAGCGTTTCAAGGCCATTCAAGGTAAACCTTCAGAGAAAATTTTCCAAATACAAACCTCTAGTGGAACACCAGTCACAAGGGAAAAAGACATCGCTGACTACTTCAACTCATCATATATGGAAAAATCAGGAAACGAGACGATTTGGCCCACTCACCTAATCGCGGACAAGGAATTTTTTACAACACGCTCAGCAAATTGATGGAACAAGATGACATCAGCAACAACCCGTTCACTACAGTAGAGGTAAAAAGTGCTATAGATCAACTTAAGGCAACTACTCCAGGCGAAGATGGCGTACATAATGCAATGCTGCAGAACTGCTCTGAGGAGCTAACTCTTGAACTTATTTTGAATCTCAATAATATCTGGACAGAAGGTGTTATACCAGCGAAATGGAAACAAGCTACTATTATTCCCCTGTTGAAGCCTGGAAAACCCTCCGAACTCTCTTCGTCATATAGGCCAATTGCGCTCACATCATGTGTTGGGAAACTACTAGAGAGAGTGGTTAATAATCGCCTGATATGGCGAATGGAACATTTTGGACTTCTCAGTCAACAGCAGTTTGGCTTCAGGCCAAAAAGAGGTACTACCGACGCACTTCATTTCTTCACTGAAAGCATTTACAACGGGTTTTCAAGGAAAGAGTGCACCACAGCCGTCTTAATTGATTTTGAAGCTGCATTTGATAAAGTCTCCAGGGTTACGATTATCGATCAATGCACCAAACTTGGATTAAAAGGTAACATTTTGAAATTCATTGTGGATTTCTTGAAAGACAGGACCATCAAGACAAAAATCAACGATACGTACTCGTTCGAGGGGGCCACTCTCAATGGAATCCCGCAAGGCTCAGTTATTAGCCCGTCACTATTCAACATAGCTCTCTGGGACTTAGAAACTGTTATGCCTGCCTCTGTATCTCTGGCAATCTACGCTGATGATGTCACCATATGGGCCACTGCCCGGGAACCAGCCTTGGCGACTAGCAGTGTACAAGAAGCTTTAGAAAACACTATCGAATGGTGTAAGAAATGGGGGTTAACCATTTCTTCTACAAAAACAGAAGTCTGTTTCTTCTCAAAACGGTACACACATAAGAACTATAAGCCACTCGTTTTTATGAATAACATCGAAATTCCCTATAACAAACATCCTACGCTACTGGGAATCAAGCTGGATCCGAAGCTTCTCTGGAACGCCCATATCAGCTCAATTGTCGAAAAAAGCGCCAACAGGATAAATGCTCTAAAAGTCATCTCAGGCAGAGTCTGGGGAGCTGACACATTTATGCTGAGACAGTTCTATATCTCATTTGTAAGATCAAAAATGCTTTATGCCTGTGAGGTGTGGGGTGGCGCAGCTGAAACTCACATTAAAAAACTACAACTTATGCAGAATTGTGCACTTCGGATCTGCCTGGGATGCCCAAAGACTACAAGCTGCCAAGCGATGGAAATTGAGCTCGCGATTGCACCACTGGACTTGTACATCCGGATGCTCCAAATCAAGAAGCATTTCCAAATTTTGGCCACGCCTACCTTGCATGACTTTGTTGCGGACAGATACAATAGCGTTCGTCAGTCGTTCTACAACTGCAGAAATAAACCAAGTCCTAAACTTGAATGTTTGAGACCACAGACTATTCCAACGACTTTGAAACATCCACCATGGCTGAGACCCAAAATCCAAGCAATCCTTGACAATCCTGGCTCATTGACAAAGCAAGAGTCACCTATGTTTCTTAAATCGGCATCAATGGAAATGATTCGTGAGAGATATGAGCCATATCTGCTGATCTACACGGACGGGTCGGTTGACAAAGCAAATGGAAGAGGAGGAGCGGCGTTTTACTGCCCAAAAATGCAAGAGATCTTCTTGTTCCCTTGTGATGCATCCTCCAGCATGAATGCTGAACTGTTGGCTTTGAGTGCTGCACTGCAGTTCTGCCGAACTGTCGAGCAAATAAACATCTGCATCCTCACAGATTCCAGATCTGCCCTTCAAGCTATTCAGGCCAGTCAAGCAAACGATTACTTTTTCCGCATATCAGAAATCCATGACCTGTTAGCGCATCTGAAGGAAAAGAACATTGTGTTGCAGTGGATCCCGAGCCACTGTGGTATACCAGGCAATGAAAAAGCTGACGCGTTGGCCAGCACCGCATGTAACATGGGCCCTGCACCTGAAGCATGTTTTTCACTACTGCAGTGCAAGAGAGCGGCTGAAAACTGGCTTGAAACTACATGGAACCAGCGATGGCAGCACTGCGACTCTGGACGAGCCTTTTACGCACTACAGCGTACTCCAAGTGATCCCCGTTTACACAAATCAATTCCTCGATTCGTGTCTTCATTTGCGGCAAGAGCTCGCACGGGTCATATTGTCACAAACAAATATCTGCACCGTTTTAAATTATCTAATAGCGATCTGTGTGGCGTCTGCATGTTGGTGGAGGAAAGTCTGGAACACATTCTCCTCCAGTGCTCCCACTTCCTTTGGGAGCGAGAAATATTAAAAGTGAAACTTGGTGAGGAGGCCACCCTGGCGAATATTCTATCAAACAGCAAGTTTTGGCAGAGTGCGGCACTGTTATACCGGAGACATCGAGCCATCGGAGCGGAAAGCACTGGAAGCTCGTCTTAAGAAGTAAGAAGTAAGAAGTAAGAAGTAAGTTGATGGGTAAGTAACAAAGTTTGTGCATTGTTTTTGTATCATTTATTTTTTCTTGCTTGGGGGATTAAGACAAGTATCCAATTTCATTTTAGAGTGCAGGAAACGATATGGTTTATAACAATTAATATGGAAAAGTACAGGTTTCTCGTGTTTTTTTTTAAATCCCAGAATCTAATGTGTGTCAAACTGCTTCATATTGTTCACAACTTTACAAATAATTTTTGGAAATCGTTGCTATTCGGAAAAAAAATGTTGCTTATATTGAATAGAATTTAATTTCAGATTAAAAAGTTGAACAAAACTTTAAGGCTTTATAAAAGTATGACATTTTGAAAATAATTATTCTAATTGGACTCAAAATTTCACTTTTTTATGTACTTTCAGATTGTTTTTCAATAATATTAATCATTATCAAAATTTCTTTTCTACATCTTAGTACATTTTGAAAAAAAAAAAAAAAATATATATATATATATATTTATAATAAACACTTTTGAACACTCACCTGTTTCACCTCTCCATGATGATCCGTATTATCTTCTCCTGGCGATGACGTACTCTTCCTTGCTTTAGCTTTTTGCATCTTCCTATTGGCTGCACAAATTATGGACGAGACAATGTCTTTGGCAGTAACCTCCTTGTCAGACTTCATGCCTATATTATGGACGAGCAACATGCACACATAACGAATAACGAGCACATTCCCAAAATGCAAAACATAGCCAATTTGTATACAAAACAAAAATAAATGAAATTGTTGTGTTTAACTATTTTGCCAACTTAGAAGTTACACAAGAGATTCATAAAGGCCCTTTCAATCATAAAAAAGAAGAAATTTAGGTCTGTTTGAATTTTATTAATTCTAGGTTAGAAAACAAAATATTAGACTATTGGATTGGATTATCCTCAGTCCAAATTCTCCTTTGATTAGGTATTTGACTTTTACCACACCTAATCTTAATGGTTGAAATAAATAAGAGACAAAACAGTCTTGACCTGAGGGGAGGATATCTTTATTGTTTAAATCGGTTCTTAGTGATATTTTAAAAGTTCACAAAAAAATTGGTATTAACAATTTAGACTGCAGAATGATGTCTTTTTTCCAGTTTTAATATACTTCGTACAAAAGGAATTAAGAAATGAACGAAATTTGTAATTATTAAATTCCAAAGAAAATGAGACGAGTTCTATGTTGATTAGTGTAGTTTAAGTTATGGTTTTAAAGTATAAATGATGGAATTGTTACTAATATAGTTTAATGTATTTACCATACATTAAAAAACTAGATACACTTTCAAAAGTTAACATCAACTTCTGTTGATGTGGTTTAATAATTTGCATACACATAAATTGATGGCAAATTTATGATTAAACTACTGCAAATCAATAATATTGTTGTCAGTTGTTACATAACCTCAAAGTTTACACATTCCTATAGTAAATAATTACCTATAAGTATAGAAATTATTAATAAGATTTTAATGAATCTTTAGAAGATATTTCTTATAAAGATTAACGATCATACCAAATTTTGAGTCAAAATATTTGAAATGTAATATACAAATTTGCATTTTCTTGAAAAAAGGTTAGGCTAAAATGAAGAGAAAAAAAAAAGTACCTTTACCCAACTAAAATTGTTAATAACAAATTGTGTTCTTTCAAAATAGGGGGAAAAATTTTGTTTACCTTTAAAAAATCCATACAAGGTGATGATGACCGAGAGGTTTCTTGACTTTAAATCACAAGAAACCTCCTTAAGAATGATTTTAACCAATAAAATTCCCCTTCTCCAGACTAAATTTATATTTCTGTTGGAGGTTCATAAACTCCTTTTTCCAATTTGGTCATATTATATTGTTTCCTTCTAAAAAATCTTTAAAATAGTTAAACACTGCAGAAATAAAAATAACATCTAATGGCAAAATAAGCCTCAATATGTACTACAGTATTACAATAAGCTGAAATTAATATTATGTACAATCAAATTAGATTAACAGATATTAATTTTAGGTTTTCGAACAAGTTTTCATTATCTTGGCTTACGCTCGGTCTTATTACAATCGCTTTTCTCAAGGCTGAAGTTATTTTTGTTCATTGCAAGACTGCCCTTACCCCACCCCACCCACTTTCGGTTCTGCATCTCAATATAGAGGGTGGCCAGTAGGGTGCTAAACATTGTCAGATAATTCTGGATATCAAAATAAGAAAAGAAGTTATTTTAAAAATATGCTTTCATTTTTCATCTATATTTGATTAAAAACAAGATATCACTATAAAAGACATAGTGACATCCATATCACATTTTGCAGGATGTTTTACAAATAGTTTAGAGTTCACTAAAAGATGTAATAAATTTTATCTTATTCATTACAAAATTACAATTTTTGATGCCAAATATCTCAATAATCATTGATTTTACAAACTATTCACTAGATAGAAAATATTTAACCCTTTTAATGCTGAAAACAAGACGATATCTTTATTTTTATTGTATGTTAAAAGATTAGTAAAGAAAAAATGAAATTAGGTAATTAACTAAAACAAACAAACAAGAGTTGTGCTTGATCATACAGTATTTTATCAGTCGACTTAATATATACTTTAAAAGTGCAAGACCAAGAAAAGCTTTTGTTTGTTCCAGTAAAACCAAGAATTAATATTCCTTACATATAGGACCTTAATAAAGACCATCGAGGCTAGATTCATCCTGTAAGAGGAATTTAAATGTTTGTATAATAAGAGTTTTTGAAAAAATCTTATATCTTTGTCAATACAATTGTTCTAATTAAATCTTCATCTATTAGCAAAAACTTCTTTTTTTTAAACTTTACTTTAAAATGAAAAATTACTTTTTTTAACTGTTAACATTTTCACCGTAAAATGAATACAGTAGAGTCCCGCAAACTCAGCGTAATGTGTACCGGAAGTGAAATGCCGGGTTATCGGGAATAAGGGCAAAAAATAAATTGTAATTGAAACACCAAAGCGGCGGCGATATCAAAGACTATGTCAATAGCGATATCCCATTGTCGGCGGTGTAAAAACACCGCGGCACCAAAGCGGGAGTCAAACGACTTTGTCGATAGCGGTATCCCATTGTCGGCAGCGTAAAAACACCGCGGCATTGGCACCCGTCGGTATAGCAGACATACACCTGCAAAAACGTTTGATAGGCCGCTTTTTTTCCACGAATCAATTTAGTATACAATATGGAAAATATAACATTTCTTTTCAGTTTTCTTTGACTGCTTATGATCTACGCACAGTATATACAGTAAATAAAAATGAGCGAGTTACGAAAACGGAAGTGTGTGTTGGTTTCTATTGAGATGCGGTTAAATGTGTTAAAAAGACTTGACAGAGGGGAATCTGTAAAAAAGCTTTGTGATGAGTTTAACGTGGGAAAAGTACCATCGACTATTCGAGCGATCGAAGTTAATGCCCGCTTTGGGATTTGCCGAACTTTTACGAACAACGCTGTTTTTAGCAATGTATTTTTTCCCGTCAGGGTCGCCGAGTAAACCGGACTGCCGGGTTATCGAGTGCCGAGTTTGCGAGACTCTACTGTACCAATAACTTTTATGTAACTATTTACTTAAATGAAATACCATTTATATATAATGTTACAATATCGAAACCACCATATTGAAATAATATCTAAAACGATACTTATTATTAGAATTATCATATTTGATATTAAAAGTAGTCAAATTTTTCTTTCTTATTAACACGTCTTCATAATTTTTATATTAAATTTCATATTTAAAAATTAATTTAACTACAAAATATTACGTTTTCGTTTAAAATGTGACCGCAAAGTGATTGGAAATTATTATTACAGTAGAACCCCTCAAACTCGACACAATGTGGACTTTAAGGTTGTCGAGTTTGGGGGTTGTCGAGTTTTAGGGAACTTTGGTATTTAATGGTTAGGTTTGCAACAAATACTCAAAATTATTTTAAATAACTGTACATTTATTGATTATCAATGATTAAACGTTTATTGCAAAAAAGGCCCTGCCTGACAACAAAAAAATAGTGTGTTCAATCACACATTAAAATTAAATTTATCGATCGGTCAAATGAGATTTAAAAAGTGTTGGCCTTGTACAATAGGTTTAGTAAACTAAAAAGACATATCCTAATATGCTGTAATAAAATTTACAGTAAAGTCTACAGTAAAAAACAGACAGTCCATTTAAATATTTTTAAAGATTAAAACAATTTTATATAAAAAAAAAACATTAGAGCAAAGTTAGCATTGTTTGAAAAAACTTTTGATTGATCTTTGTTTTTCATTTTCGACTGGACGTCTGGCAGCTTCATCTCGAAGTCGCCGAAGAAAAAGAATGTCCATACCAAACACAGTCCAATACAAATGCTATAAATTGAACTGCTGATCGCATATAATTAAGAGTCGGATCATTTTTCTCACATGGTTAAGATCTTTATTACAAAACTTGAATTATAGTTCTACGATGCTCCGTTGAATTGTTATGACAAAAGACTTGCCGCTTACTTTAATGGAATCGGTGCTAATGACCGGTAGCATCCGGGTGGTTAGGCGCTTGGGTTCACAACAATATGAATGTTTTGACAACAAATGTTTAGGGCTATCCTGGTATACCTGGACCCTTTATCTTTAACTTTGGCCTCTACTATACAGTAGGATTAGAAAGTGGTTAGACAAAGGAGCATCCCTCACAGCTGTATAAACAAAAGTAACAAGCCTCAACCTCCGGGCATCTGGCAGGCGCACATGGCGTAAAACAATGCAGTGAATGACCTTGGAAATCCCATGCTCCTTGTCACTGGCCCTGTCGAGTTTGACGGAATGTCGAGTTTGAGGGGGTCGAGTTTGAGGGGTTCTACTGTAGTTACATGAACTAGTGAATTCCTATTACAACATGTACATAACCTAATTCTATGAGTATTTGACACTTTTCAAATTTTACAGTAAAAAAATGAATAATAGCATATAATATTATTATTTTCTTTTCAAAGGTAAGGATTGAAGTTAATTTTGAGAAAAAAATTAAATAATGGTACACCAGCCTGAAAAAATTGATCCAATTTCTTCCATGTTTAGAAGGAAAAAATACATAAAATAATTTTAAAGGAAAGAAAATTTTGATAGTTTCTATATTGAGCCAAAAAATATAGCAAATTATATTGAGCCAAAAAACTAACTAATTTGATTGTACTTAAACAATAAACAAAACATTGCAAGATTAGCCTATACACGATGCACAGTAATTTCAGAGCAAATGTAAAAAATGCATAAATATTAAAGAAAAAAAACTTAAATAATTAGCCTTTACAACATTTATCCTGTCGCCATTTTACATTACAGCAAGAGAGTAGCTGATAGCTTCAGCAATTTGGTTGTTTTCTACTAAATAAGACCTTTGAATGAGGTATCATTCGAAGGGGTTTCCTATAAGACACCTTTTACCAAGGATTTCAGCTGAGATGGTGTTCCCTACACATGATCCAATCTCCCACGATATAGGGATTGGGGTGGTGATGGGAGTCAAAACCGGCTTCACAAGAGGCATTGGGTTGCCGGTGGGATTCACAATCAGCTTTAGGAGAGGTGCGCATGAGCTTTGGTGAGGTTGTTAAGGGCTGCTGGACCAGATGGTTTGATTTGAGATTTAAGGTGATGGGAGAATCAAATAATCAAAATTTCAGAAGGAATGTCTCAGGAAGTGAGTTGCAATATTGAAGGCCAACTGAAACCCATGAATATTTTGGTCTCAGTTGGTTTGGTTGTTTTATCTAGACATCATTAAAATCAGTAAAAGCTAATTTCAAATTTCCCTAAGTTTTTATAATAAAATTTAGTTAAAACAACTTACAAGGTACGTCATTCTGTATACCCTCCCGATCAACTACTTAGCATGCATCATTAAACTAATTTAAAACAAGCAATAATAAATTATAAATAATGTTGAGGGATTAAAAATATTCAAAATTATATAACCAAATTTCAGAAAATGACCGTGTACATGCAAAATTAAAAAAAGAAGTAGTATTAAAAATAAATCTGAATGCTTTGTCATCTTTCGATATTTTTCCTATAGTTTGAGAATAGACAAATAATAGGTAAAAATTTGATATACCAAAACCATGACTAATTTATTAAAATTATTATAGTATTCAATTATGCCAGTGCGGAATAGACAAAATACTTGTTTTACAAAATGAGTTATGTATGCAGTGATATTGTAAATCAGCCTGAGAAAATTCTAAGACTTTTATGTGAAAGTGATATTGAAGAAGTGTGTTTAATATTGTTTCATCATGGAGTATGCAAAGAGAAGCAAATACCCATATTCTAAAAAACACAAAAATTGTGAGAAAATTTTATTTTTAACCCTTTGAACCCATGGCGATGATATATTGTCGCCGATGAATTGAGTAAAAAACCTCAGAGCGACGATATGTCATCACCATATAGTATGTGAAAAACCCTAGGCGCCGATATATCGTCGCTGTAGTTTTAGTATTTTTAAACACGTATAGATACATATTTTATAATCAGCAGTGATTTTTTGATGGAGTATATATTATCCCAATTGAATTATTAACAATTTTAAATATTTTCACATCTGTTAAACACACTGTAACAAACTAGAATCATTGCTTACTCTACGGAATTGTTTGGCAACACTGTACACGCTCAGCTTACGTTAGTTGTGTTTATATTATTGTGAGGGGTACTGCTATGTTATTAGTTGGTTTCCACAGTTCTCAAGTTTCAGTTAAGCACTAAGCAATAGCATAAGTTATTAAATATTATAATCGGAGTATTTATTTGATTATTTATAATATTTTCCAATATATCTACAATTACTATAGTAAGTTCATGATGTCTTCTTCTTTCTTTGATATTTATAAGATTCTTTAAAATTGTGTCTTAAGTTTAATGGGTGTGTAAACTGAAGTGCAAATCAAACATATTAACTGTAAAACATTAACTTTTCAACAAAAAAAAGTAAAAAACATGTTGTGATGTCTTAATTTTTATTGTATGTCAAAGGAAAACCAAGTTATCAATAAAAACAAAATTTCTAGGTAAATGATCACATCACCCAAAAGTGTACAATACCTGTTCTGGGCCGAATAAACGATACATTTTGGAAAAAATTAACACTTCTGTGTGGTGTAGTCAATTACAAAGGAATAACATTTTTTATCAATTATTCTTTGGTCCATATAAATCAATAAAATATTTTTGTTTTCTTGTGAATTTTTTAAGAAGTTATTTCAAAGTATTTAACACTAAACGTTTTACCTTTGTTTTCAAAATGTAAGTCTTGGTTTTTTGTATAATGAAAACAAGTTATGTAAATACAATATATGTAATATCTTATCCACTTGAAAAGTTATAATCATTTTTCCTTTCCCATATATACTATATATAATATAGAGAAAGTTGAGATGAGTCAAAAATATAAAGGGGTTAGATGTCAACATTCCTCAAATAAAAATTTTGTTCTTCTTTTTTTTTTAAACTTGCTTTTCTCAAAGATACAAAAAAACTTTTAAACCAAAGGTAAAAAAAAGTATTAACAAGTAAAAAAATAATTGTGTTGCCAAATAATTATTTTAACAATTTTTTTATCTATGTACTACTGTGGAAAATCAAAGCCTGAGCACTTACATACAATCACTTGATGTAATATTATAATATATTGGGCTTTTAATTGTATTTATTATAGTAATTCAATATGTATACAGAATTATAATATTCTATAATACTCATTAATTTTTTTTTTTATATATTATGAGTTTTTTTTTATACGATCTCTCTCATTTTGCTTTAAGTATATGACGAGAACCTAGAACTTTGAACTTCTCAACGTTGCAGTCCAAGAGCAAGGATCTGCAGATGCTTAGTCAGTAACGGTTTTACAGATACGGGGAGTGACGCCCAAGCTTCTCTCTGATTGGTTGATTCTAGATGAAGTAACGTCATCTACAATGTGTCCAACGTAGGCAGAAAATCACCACAAAAACCTTGTCTTCAGTTACTTTTAGTGTAGGTTTCTAAAGAAATAAGGATATGTACGATTTCCTACGTAAGGTGGTAAAGGTAGCAACTGAATAAATTACAATTAGACCATTTATTGTTATAACCCTATTTAGTAACTGCACTTTTTTGGTCCTAGACATCATTCTAAAATACTGTATTTCTTAAAATTTTGATACTTTAGACCTTAGTATATTTTGAAAAATTATTTTATAATTTCAGTTTTGCATGTCTTGAGTTTCTTTTATTAGGAATTTTATATTTTAATTACAATTTCTCTCTAGTATAAAGTGACAAGTCAAAAAATCGTTGAATTTATGTGTGGATATATATTTATTCTGAGGGGACCGATCAAATACAATTTTTAGACTGAGAATGTGTATTTAACACAAACAAAGCAAATGTAGGCTCTTCATAGATGCCGCTCATGGTTATTTTCACTTATTGACTGACAAACAATGAACTGACATATTTAGTGGACTAGTTTACGTTGGTTCTGGGTGAGAAACTTTGTGTATCAATTTATTTTAGGAAATACACAAACAATCGATAAACAGCTTCTGAAAATAACCAAGTTTTATAAAAATTTTGCATGTTAAATCATTTTCTGTACGCCAACACATTATATATTTTTAACATTTAAAGTTTAAATACTGAAAACAAATCATGCAACAACATCCAAAATTGCAAAATGCAGCAAATCAAGTATATTAAATGTGTACTATTTAAATTAAAATGTACAAAAGAATTTCAAAACATGCTTATATAATTTAATAAATACATTTACGACTAAAGTCACATGTGTGTGAGACCAAACACTTCCAAACCACTGTATTATTATAAACAGTACTTCATTTAAATTCAATTGTTATATTTATTGTTCATCATTTTATTCCAACCAATTTTAATAAATCAGCCGTCTGAGCTACGAGCTGTTCAGTTTTATTGCAACATAGTGTCAGCATTAATAGGACCTGAACAATTATATGGAAAATACAAGATATTATTTTTATTTTTTTGATAAAGGCAAGAAAATAACATAAACAGAGCATAAAATACCCTTAGTTTTATGAATATTCAATAGTGTCAGGATTGGAAGAGAAAAAGAGATAACAGTTCCAAGAAGTAAGGATGAGCACTCTCTCACTTCGTGTCACTTCAAAGCAAATTACATCTAACCACTCTTTAGGCAGGGGAAATATAAAGAGGTACTGCCACCTGAGGAGCTTTGGGAAATGTGGCCTGTAAGAGGAAACTACAATCTTTGAATGCAAAATACCTTGATTTACAAAGTACTGATACCCTTGGATCTTTGACAACCTCTCAAGACAACCATGTCAGGAAGATTTTGAAGTTCATGGAGCTTAGGGGTCGTCCTTAGAATGTCTAAGGCTATACAATCATATTTTACCTATTTGGGGTTTAAATATACCCGGTGAAGAAGAAAAGTAAAAAAATACAGCAAAAATATTTTTACAAAATTAAACCGTAGACATTACAGCAAATTATGCAGTTATTCCCCCTCCCCCCCTTCCATGTACAGACAAGAACTGAGTTTAAAAAATATCTTCTGATAGTAAATCAAATCATCCAAACTATCAGAGTCTATATTATGTATTAGTGTTTTAAAATTGCAACTCACGCACGTGTAACCTTAGCATAGACATCTTATTTAAATTGTATATATAAAGTTAAAAATAAAATTTACTACACCTAAAATGCCATGAAAATAGATTTAAATTAGATTTATTTTCAATGAAAGTTATTATCCCTCTAGTAGAAGCCCCAGTTATATACGTAAAACTATCATAACCTCAAAACATACCACAATGGGAGTTAGACGAATGGCATTAATAAATAATGGTGCAACTTACCTTCAACTTTGTGTATGTTGCCTAGTAACAGGTTATGATTGCCTACTGTAGGATCACCTTCAGCCGTATTGCTACCGCCATCAACGGCAGGGTTTAGGCAAAGTCTGTCTACAGTTTCATCACCAAAACACCAGTCAACCTGCGTTGTAACAACACACATATTCAAACTTGATGATTCATTTATTAATTAAAGAATTTTTAAATTGTTTATATACAATTTACAAAAATCATTCGCACAAGTTGTATATTTCATCTTATACAAGGGACATTTAAATATAAATTGGAATTTTTATGGTCTGGTCTTGCAGTTTATAACTCATTGAGCAAACATGTGTACATTTTGAACCTCTCATTAACTATGTTAATTCCTCTCAGCTGTTTGGTATACAGTAGTGAAGGTTGTATAATAACTGAAAACGAACAACATGCTCACCCGAGAACATCAATTAGTGAATACAAACTGACCCATTTTGATAGGAAAATCCCTGAGAACCTTGAAATAAATGTTGGTAACGTGAAACCATTAGTTAAAGAGAGTGTCAGATGAGTTCACTACATTTTGATAATATTATACAAGTACAAGTTTAGTTTTGTAACAATTAAACAAACAATACAAATAAGACCATAAACAATACATTAAATTTAGACAAAGTGATACCAGCGGCTATAATCAAAACTCGTCCACCAAGTATACACTCCTCAGCTAACTCAGAGCAACAGCTGTGAAGTAGAATTGGAACGTGAAAGGCTGATGGTTTCATTTTTGTCTACAGAGTAAAAACTGAAACAAAGCATCAAAAGCTCATAGAATCAAAAAATATAGAGCAATAACCGCATAGTATTGAATCTATGAACCATCAAATGTTGCTAGAGTACAAGATGTTGCGTAGTGCGAAGGCTGATACTTTCAGGGTTTAAGAGACTAAAGGAGTCTATTAAATAGAATAATTCTGGCTTTGGCAGGGAGTCTTTAGAAGATGTTCAACCTCTGCTGATTACAGCTGTTTTATTTGTGTTATAAGAATGAAAGTAACTTATTATGAGTTGTACAAAACTTAAATAGACAACATAATATTATATGTAGGATTTACGAGTGTCGTTTTCCAAAATTGGAAAACTGTTGGAGAAAGCGTATGTATATTAAAAAAATAAATAGAATTTTGGTAAGAATAAATTCTTTCATTTTAAAATCACCAACATCTAAAACACGCTACCCAACTTGTAGTAATAAATCATTAATTATTGTTTTGCTTACGTGTAAAATAAGAGTTTCAACTATACGACACTGGTGTGACATATCTGTAACCATGGTGACCATATTATCGTCTCCTGCTCTCACCAATGTAGGCCCAAATACTATTGCAAGGTTACGAGCTTCCATTTTGTTCACTGCACAGTGTTCAACTACTTTCTTCAAATGGAACAAAAGATATTTCAAAGTTTCATAATGATGGTCTGGTAGATCATGAACCTGCGGACAGAAATTTTAAATTCAAAGATGGAGTTTTCATATATGAAATTATTACTTAAAGATATCTTATATATGTGATTTAATTGCATTTTGTTCTGTCTTGTTACAATTGTTCTACATTTTATATTTCTGTGTTGTATTTGTTTTTCCGTTAACATAAAAAAAAAAAAAGTTACAACTTATTATTATTATTTTTGATTTCACAAGACACATATATTATTCCACAATAATATTAATTCAATTTAAGCTTTTTAATCTTTTATGTAAACATTTGTTATACTACATTAGAAACAACTAGATATAACAAGCTAACAATACACATGTTGGAAGTCCCTAACTCACAAAGAAGTACTAAATTTTCACACATTAAACAAAGCTAATTAATTTTTATTGATTAGTTACATTTACTAGTTGAATTGAGTTTATGTTAATGTTAAACACAGTTCATATAACTTGAATAAAACATATAAAAATTACTTTGCAAAACCATGCTAAGACTATCAATTGGTGGACCATTTAGTCACAAAAGATTCATTTGGGTCGCTGTTACAAAAAGCTGAACAGCCTCGGACCCCTAAATCACTGGACCTGTACGTTTTACTTACAGCATGTCCACATGTTGCTCCATTACACTGTCGCAGTAGCTCTCCCACTGACTAACTATGTTTGTACCCTCCACTACAAGGCACTTCTAAATAAAACTTTGAAAAGTTTAAGTATGCAACAGCCCATGTTTCTACTTTATTTTTCAATTTATAAATAATATATTTCGTTTTGACCCCTCCGACTAAACAACTTTTTGAGGTATGGTATTGTGGTGTGGGAAAGTGCTGCTGGTGTACAGAAGGTATTTATACTTCAGAAAAAAAATTCTAAGAACTCTTTCTGGTATAGGCAGAGAAAGAAGTTGTAGGGTCCTTTTTAGAGATTGTAATATACTAACGTTGCCAGGACTTTATATTTATGAAACTTTAGTCTGGGCCCACAAAAATAAAGCAGGCTGTGTAAAAAACGGTTTTAAGCATGGGTATAGTACTAGAACTAAAGAAAATTACAGATTTCCATGCCATCGCCTAAAGCTGTTCGAAAATAGTCCACAGTATATGGGAGTAAAATTGTACAACTGTTTGCCGCAAATGTATAAGACTCTCAGTCTTGCTTGTTTTAAAATTGTTATAAAGGAGCAAGTTGTAAAAAAAGTTTATTATAGTACAGATGAATACTTTAATAATCCTCTCTGAATTGTGAAAAATGAATTTTACAATTTGTTAGTATTAATCAATTAGTTATAGTGATGTAAATAACTCTGCAGCTGTTCTTTTTGAATGTATTTTGTGCAATAAAAATGATATGAAACAAGATTTATTTATATTTGTGACATATTATCTAACACATGGGTAGTGGGTGTGTTATTGGCACAAATTATTAATTTACACTTATAAAGACCATTTCATGAATTACAAATAAATTAGGACGAAGAACCGAGCCTTGTGAAATGCCATTATTATGGTTTCATTTTATTTATCTATTGGTTGTATTCGTTTCTGTTTGTGTTTTAGGTTTATAAATAAATGTCACTTTGTGAATAACCTTACCAACTTGCGTATTGTTGCCATCCGTAGATGTGGATCGTCAATCTTATCAGCTTGAATAAACAATGGATACAACTCTGTGGTTAAAAGTGAATCCGGCAGACGGCGGAAGAATGATTTAAGTAAAGAAGAAATGACGTTAACATCAGACCATCGTTGGTCCTGGTCTAGTATGGCAGCGTCCAAACCTCTGTTAACAGCTTCTGTCAATGAGGACACAGCAGCAGTATTGCCTGGTACTCTGTAAAACATGTATATATTTATTAATGGAACATATTAAGATGTAGGTTTCTCAGACATCCTATTCCTAAAAGTATAAGTGATGAATCAATCACACAAAAAACAAATGAAGACTGTCATTTGTCATAGTGAACTAGACTTGGTTCATACAACATCTGACAGAAATGTTTGGCAGAGTTTATAATTTTACTCACAAATTCTCTAACACCAAAATTTTTGAAATTCACGCTGTAAATTTAAACAAGTTAATGGTGCCATTGTGGTACTTACTCAGCCCTATCACACAATATAATACAAGAAGATCCTTGGTGTCTTGGTCTCTGCAGGAAATGTTAATTGTATTGTTAAATCAATTTAGTTTAAAACAATTGTTACACTCATTTTCTGAAGCTCCTTGATATACAATCTTAGGTTAGGTTAGGTTGTTGACATTTGCAAATTTATATCTAATTTAGTGTGTTATAAGTTGAATAATACAAGAGATATGAACAAAAAAACTGTTTAAAATGGCTGTGGTTACAATAGGATTTTATAAGAGAACACTATAGGCCTCTATACTGGGTGTAAGTGACAAGGAAATTACAAAAATTGTTTCAACACAAGCAGTTGTCTAAACATTACTTTGGTTGCAGTCAGTACGAAATGTATTAATTATGTTTTCCTTCATTAATTGTGTTTTTTAAATTTCTTCATGTCATATTAAATGTTGAGCTTGACTTATGAGAAAAACTATACGTATAACAAACACACAGAACACAATTCTCATAAAAAATACGTCTAAGTATCAGACGCGTTTCAACGACAAGTCGTCCTCTTCAGTGATACACCAGCTACACCAACCAAACCACAACTTGTCGTTGAAACGCGTCTGATACTTCGGCGTATTTTTTATGAGAATTGTGTTCTGTGTGTTTGTTATACTTCTTCATGCCAATTTAACAAAAAATGATATAAGGTATTTTATACTAGCAGCATTGTTTAAATCTTTTGTAATAACTCCAACATAAAAGACTTTGACTGTAGATAAGATCTTTTTATTGTCTGTGTCAATTTAAAATTACATTTAATTTGAGTGCTGGGAAGAGAGAGAATAAATGATTGACTTTTATTTTGGAGCAAAGTTAAGACCATCAGGTACTCTTCAAAATAAATACACACTTAAATAATAAACCATAAAAACTTTAATCTAAAGACAAGAGATAACATAAAATTTAGAAGAGAGAAAAAACAAAACATTATTAAAAATAAAAATTACAAATCAACTTGAAAAACCTAAAATAAATCACAATTTCCAAAGAGAGATTTTCTGAGAGATTTGGTGAGGGAGGAGACCTAATGGTTGTTCTGATAGATAAAATGTAGTTGGCAGTATAAAGTGGCCATCAGAAGCTGGACGGAATGTCTCAAAATATACAATTTTAAAAATTAAAATTAAAACAAATATTGATTCAAAACTATTTTAAAATAAAATAATAATGAAATCAATAATTTAAATTGATACAAAATAAAACATTCACATTCATACATCCAAAATTCTTTTCCTCGCACACTCCAAGCCAAAATCAGCCCATGTCTGTGCTATTCATGTAATGCTACTTAGGTAATTTTGAAAATTTGCCACGGCTATTTATGGATTAAAAGGGATCTGACGATGATATCTACAAACGACACACCAATGCAATAAAAACTTTGTTAATACATAAATGTTCCGTTTTGATATTTGAGGCAAAAACAAACTTATTTGATAAGTAAGTCAGCACTTCAGTTTGAAGAACAGCATACAATAAAGTTAAAATATGAAATCATTAAGTTTTTAAAAGAAATAACGGCTTATAATATGAACTAACGTGATCATGGTGTTTTTAATAAAATAAAAAAATGTATACAATAACTTCGTACTGTAAGGTTATATGGGGTACCAGATTCGACTTCTCGAATCAATATCGCTTGGCTGTGATAGGGTTTATCTAAATAAGTACAGAGGCAAAAATTAAGTGATTCAAAACTATTTAAATATTATCGAAACATAATTAAAGATTTACAATATTTAGATGTATATTTTAAAATTTTATTTCTAGGTTAAAACTATAATAGAAGACTATACAATATTTAGTTTACAGTCTTCCCAATATTTACTTTTATAATTTTATTTTTCCTAATTTATTACTTAATTAACTAAATGCACAATTTAAATTACTCACTATACATAATAATTATTTTGATTTAATTAAAGAAATATTTTTGGCTCCCTCAAAATAGCTTCGTTAGGTATCATGAGATCCTTTTATCAGCTTATTTATGATGAAGGAGATCTTCCTTAATATTTAAATCAAAACACTTTTCACAATTTCTTAAGACTACATTTATTTTAATGGTTCTAGATTAGATTTGTTTTTAGATTAATTATGATTTTGGACTCTCAATTTATATTTGATTAATTAGTTATGCTGTGGTTTTGTATTATTTAATTTAATTCTGGGCTAATTTTTAAATTTGTATTAATCAGTTTTTTTTATGAGATCTTTCTTACATATTTTGTATATATATTTAAAACTACTTACAGATTTTTTTTTTAACAAACCGTCGCACTTTTAAATATTTACTTCACACACAATACGTTTTTTTAAAATTAATTTATTTTTATTGATTTCTCACTTGAAACTTAACACTTGAATTTTATAATGATTATTATGGCTTTACTTGCCTTTTAAAACACACTTTGACTTAATAACATATTGAAATTATTTACACATTCTGCTCTGGACCGTTACTACGTCTAACTTAGGTGGTGATAGTTTTAGACTCTCCTAAGAAAACTTGCGTCTCTTCCTCTTTTTCCATTCACGCGGTTAAATTTTTCAATTGAGCATTGTACTTCCTTGAGATTCCATTGGTTATTTATTCGTGGGCTTTTCTTGATTGGACGTTGCTTTTTGCAATCTTGTGTTTTCAGTGGAAATACTTTGAGTTCATTCCAGAGGCCAATTCTCAGGGTTTTATGTGTAGCTTGCAAATATTATTTTCTCTTGGGAAACTTACGTTGAACAACCGTTCTGCCTTTACACGTGCAAGCTGTTACTTGAGACTGTTCTGCAGATGTGTAATTATTTTTATACTATCAGAGATAATTATTTTTTAATATATCTCTGACAGTACACTCTAATATAAAATGGTGAATATCTGCAAAATATTTTATTAAAGATAGAATCTTCAACAAGTACCGTGTTGAAATTCAAAATACAGGTAAATAATTTTCCTAACCACAAACACTAGGTACAATAACTTAAACCAGTTCTAGCTCGGTTACTGAAATCTACATTAGGGCATTTACAGAAATAAACTAAATATTTATATATCTTAATTATTGTGTTTTAGTTATACTTCCTAATGTTTGTGGTAACAATACTTTATTACACGTCTCAGTTACATAATCATTCCAATTTAGTCTGTCAATAATTTTCAGTCCCAGATTTCAAACACTGCTATGATATTCTAACGATTCGCCGTCAATGTTAAATTCAGGGAGAGTATCCGAGTCTATTATGTTACCTATAATAATAGGTTGCATCTATGATTCGTTCAGTCTAAAATCTAGCTCTTCGGCCCATACGAAGATATTTTTCATTTCATATATCATATGCTCCACTGCACTGCCAATTCCATTTACTTTAGAGTGCAAATAAATCTGCAGATCAGCGTACAGATGAAGCATACAATATTTTAAAAGTGATCCATGGAGAATTCCACAAGTGACAGCCTTCAGTCAGACATTTCTTCACAATCACTAACACTTTGCAACCCTTCCAAACAGATACGATTTGATCCAAGTTATTTTATCCAAGTTATCTTCTTTAATTTAAAAAAATAAGAAGAATTATTGAAGTTTTTCTATTCTGAGCATGATCGTATGACCAAAAATCCATGAGCTAACAAAAATGGTAGGAGAAAAGTTAGCTTTATCATTATTCTTTGTTAAATTAACAAAAATAGTAATATTATCCAAAAATACAACTTGTTATATACCATTTTTTTCTTAGAGAGATAAATACAAATCATCTGTAATGAAATACAATTTAGAATTAATAATTGTGGAGTTAGTATGTCAGAAATCAAAAAATGTGCAGTTACCCAACCCAAAAGCCACAAAAAAGCATATATATAAATATGTATATATTATACAAAATATTTTCTAATTTTTTTCAAGATATACAAAACTCTTGTGATGTAGTTGTGAATAAAAGTTGGTAAAAAATTATATCAATTTCAAAAACGTGTATAAGGAAAAAAAATTAAGAAAAAACCCAACTTGTAATTACTTATTACAACCCATTACTTAGAAAGGTTTCATATTATTGTTCCATATTGTTCTAAAATAATTGAAAATAATATAATGGTCCAAATCCTATCTTGTATTAAAATCAAATAGCCTATAACCTCAGTAAACCTAAATTCATAATGTAAACAAACCAATTCAAAAGTAGGCCAACAAACCTAACCTTCACTAGAACTTACCAATAGAGCCCAGGTTAAAATGTATGGAAATTCAACAACTTGTATTTATTAAATTAAATACAAGTCTTGTAGAAATTAACCCTGTCAAATAATCACTAAACCATTCATGTATACGAAATGAATAATATAAATTTAAATAGATTTCCACAACTAACCTACAGATTATGTATTTAGATTTAGGCCTAGTTATACACAAAACACAATTAGCCTAGATAAAACTTACTATAACACTAATCACTGTACAAATGCCAATTAGATATATCATTTATTGATTCAAATCATCTTTATTTTATTGTAAGCATCAGTTGAATCATTCCAAGTGTAAATTAATTCCAACTTCAAAGGGAATCGCCAATACAAAAGTAAACAATATTACGTAGACTACAATAATTATACTCTTGACAACAGTGACCCCCGTCATGCATCCAACCAATAGGAGCGCAAGACCACTATGACTTAGCCAGACCAACTGAGAGGATGTAAAAACCAAAGCGGCTAATTCAACTTGGAACCAAGAGGTCGCATTAAACAGTAGCATCTAGACATTAGCAGAGTATTGTCGACGAAATGTTACTCCGATTTTAAAGTGTGTTACAAGTGGATAAATGTATTAATTTCAGTGACAATTATACAAAACTTGGTATAGTCTGTTAATATTACCAATATAAATGCAGTGAACAATAATATTAATAATAATAATATAATGCATTTTTAATAAGATATAAAACTTTGAATAATTCTTACAACCAACGCCAACTTTGTCAATATAAATTTCAATTTCTTTAATTTAAAATTATTAATGTGTCACAAATAGGTTTGTTCATGACCAGCTGATTACCTAAACCAAGATATTAAACAAATTTATTATATGATTATAATTAATACAAGCATTAAATTTGGGAACTTGTACTGAAACTGTGGCCCAGCCAAGGAGCCCACCAAACCAAAATCATAATAATTATAAATTAGGATGTAAAGGAATTCTAAATAATAAAATATGAATTGGCACTTGCGATTTTGTTGAGCAGTGCAATATGACGCGAGAAGGGGGGGAAGAGACGAGGAGTGGAAGGCTTGAACCAGCGAGCCGAGCGGGAGTCTGTTCCGAGAGCCGCGAGAAGGAAGACCGCTACGGGACGAGGTCAGGTCAGTCCATTTTCGGCCACGTGCTAGTTAAATTAAACGGTATGCTTTTCGGCCACTATTAAGGCATTATCTTGCCGTTATGTCTTTTTAATAAATCATAATTAATTCTGTAATCTTTTAATTCGGCACTAAAATAAAATATAACATTTAATTTCACTTGCGTTGTGAGCGTTCATTAGCGTCCTAACCCGACAAGATTCGGCTAAAGTGTACGCGATCTCCAGCCAGCCGGAGCTTCCAGCTGGTCAAAAGAAGTGGAGACGGTCACAAAACTATATTCAATAAATTGAGCTATACCAAAAACCTATTTGAACTTTCAAATCAATATTAATGAAATAATGAACAATCAATTCAATACTAATTAAATAAATGTGTAACTATTTTGTTGTAAATTAAATTACTATCTGTGTTAAATTAAATGAAGTATTCTTGTAATCTATTTTTTTAAATATTTTTAATTTGAAGCAAAATATCCTTCAGATACAAATCATTTCATATCTTTTCATTTGCAAGGCAAACAAATATTTAAATTAAAAATTTATAAACGAGAAGTTTACATTATAATAATAATAAAATGTAAACTGAAAAATATTTGTTTGCACTTCTAGACTAGGCCTATAACAAAAATAAAAAATAAATAAAAATAATAAACACTGAAAATAATAACTTTCACTTGAATAATAATCACATGAAACATTAACTAACATATTATGAATTGTATAAACAAAACACAATACATAAATAATTATAAAAACCACAAAATAAACTCACAAAACTATTTCACAACTGCACTACTGTTACAGAATAAAATGGGTAAGTTTGTGGGCAGAGAAGATTTCCGTCTATGAAGCATAATTTAGAAAGTACACTACGAACAAAATATTTGCTCCACTGGTATACCAATAGAAAGCTGTAATCTTCGTCTTTCCAATAATATATAGATAAAAAAATTGAAATATTAGAAATCAATATTCGACTTTGATTGCCTTTGTCACAAATGGCATTGATCAGAATATTTTAAATGTCTGTATCTCACTAACTATGAGAGTGATAATAATTTGGAAGGCACCATTTGAAAGAGATAGAAAAATATTGTAAGATTGTGTAGTTTGGTAGAAACGTGGACTTGTGACAAACAGACAAATGATGTAATTTTTGTCTTCTGTAATGACAACCGTTATCGTGTATTTTGCTAGCAACAAAATACAATAACTTCAGTGATTTATTAAATTATTTTTGGAACAATTTATGAACTTTTGCTTATAAAAATTTGTAAGAACAGATCATTAGCTTTACAATGCTACTTAAATTATTGTGATAGGATAATTTTTAGTGAAATGTTGATTTGTAAAAAGCTTGATTTTACTTTGTCGATTTTGTCAATAGCCACTACAGAAATTCAAAGATGCGACAAAGTTTTGTCAATAGCCACTTCCGGGGTTAAAGTATTATTGCTTTTTTACAGTCTATAGCTAATCATATATCATCAGATAAATATACAAGTATCATAGCAGTGCTGGATTGAAGATTATTTTCCCCCAAATATTTCGTCAATTTTGATAGACAATTTGGATTTGCTAACTAAACATTTGGATAGGAATGGCAGGATACTTATAAGCTTAAAATCTGCAGGATCTTATTGACTTAGAAGTTTTGCTGATAGGGTGTATCAAAGCACGCTTTCAAATTTTTGTATAAATAGTCTTTTCTGAAGATATATTATACAATTTCATAGCAAAAGGTAAGTTTGAGACAATTATACTCTTTATAAATTTAATAGGAATGCTGTCAGCACCCACATCTGCGAATAGCTCTAACAACATTATTTGAACTCTGTACCAAAGAGAAACTGAAGCTACATCTTTCATCTCCAATATGTTGCTCTAGTTTAAAGGTTAAGGTTCTTCACAGATTGATTATTTCCAGGAAGAGGAGCTACAAAATACTGATTTAATTTATTTAGGAACCTTCACTTTCCTAATACCTACATCTTCAACTCCACACTGATGGTTTACTAGAATTGAACAGCATATGAAAGTATATTAGTTTTTAATTTATAATTTATTGTTTTGCTCTATTCCTAAAACAATGATATTGTCACTCACCATACAGAAGGCAGAGATAATGGGGGCAAGGGTGTAACTTCATATTTTACTAATAATTGTGAAAGACTATTTAAAGAATTTAACTGTGAAGATGTTCAGCCTATTGTATTTGACTCTAGGCCTAAACATTGATAAGAAGTTGAAGGAATGTTATGTCCATTTTTGTTTTCAATATTTTTTGAAACAGAAGAAGTTGTTTCAGGCTTTAATTTTGTGAACATTAGATTCGACTGTTTTCTCTCGAAATTACTGGTACTGCAAGAGCAATATGCTTTTTGGTTAAGCAAGAAGTTTTACATTAATAGATACCAGAGTTTGAGATATCAAATTTAGATTTACATATTAAGCAAATTGCTTGATGTCTGTTATTATCAACAGCTTCAACCAATAATTATAATCACTATTATTCAACCACACTTGATTAAATAAGTTTTTTTCCAGACATCTTGCAAAAATGAGATAAAAATATTACACATATATTATAGCTCTATGATTACATTAATGCTCACATAACTGATGGACTTTCAGTTATATTTAGACTAATATATAAGTCAATCTAATTTAATTAACAGCTTCTGTTAAGTTTTTAAAATAAAAACTGTGAGTGTGCATGTAATCATGACAGGCTATTATACGCTATTGCCCTTTATATTTATTGAAATCAGTTCACAAGACTACCACATACATTACAACTCATTACCACAAAGCAACACAATAAAAAGTACTACATAAAATTATTGACATCGTTATTCAGCTTTTCAAAAATAATGTAAAATACAAATTTTCAAATTTATCTCATATGAATTTAATTTATGAGAAAATCACGTTGTTTAAAGGAAACAAACATTTTCTCGTTACTTTGTATAAAACAGAGATTTATGTGTATTGTGTTGTAGTAAATAGCTTTCAACATGAGGCATTTATTTATTATTAATAGAACTCAAATCTTTTAAAATATCATCACATTAATTTGTAGTGTAGTAACATCTATAGAGAACACAGTGTGATGGCCTAAAAAGTAGTTTCTATCAACTGATGTGATAACCAGCGATTAACTCAATATAGAAATTCTATTTACACTGATGATCGACGGTACTTGATAGAATTCCATTTTAACAAATAAAACACAATTTTTCTTTTGTAAAATTCTATAATTTATTTGGTCTAGCCGATCATGGTTTCGCCAGTTACGGCATTGACGAGGCACTCCAGTCTTGTAAGAGCCTCGTCAATGCTGTAACTGGCAAAACCATGGTCGGCTAGACCAAATAAATTATAGAATTTTACAAAAGAAAAATTGTGTTTTAATTGTTAGAAATTCTATGATAAAATAAACCTTTAACTCGTTAGATAGATCTGTAAAGAGATGATAGTTAATAAGGCAGGTCTCTTGATATAAGTCTTGTCCAAAATAAAGGAAGCAGTTGGAATTAGAGACATGTTCTCAGTGGAGTAACAAACTACATCATGGTTTGTGTAGAGTGAAAGTGAACAGTGTTTACGAAATATTTCAAAACTTTAGTATTTTCTTACTTATGTACTATTAGGTAATACCAAAGACCATTTTCCAAGGTAAGCCTGTCTCTCCTGTCCATACAAAATCTAACCAAACTACATCATGGCAAATACAACAGTTCTATGAGGTGCAATATTATGGATGACTGTGGTATAATGTCTTATTGAAGCAAATGAGAAATAACCTTGTTGTTTGAGATACAGAATTCATTTCGCAATATGCAAAATAGGTTTAAATAAACTAACATTTGTTAATCGCCATTCCGAATATTGATATATCAAATAATAAATATAAGACTTACCGTCTTCAATATTATGTATTATTCTAGTCGTAAACGATGGCTGTTTTTAAGTATAAATCAAGTTTTCCCTTCGTCATGTAATATAAACACTTGTACATAATTACACGTAAACAACACAAAAACATTTATACACTATGTATTAGTTAAAAAGCATTAGACTCATGAGTCGACTACATTGTATAGTGTCCCGCTATGTACTGAAGGTATGCGTGAATTAATTGTTGGGAAGGGTTGTATCTACTTGTGTCAACACAGTATCATACAAAGCGTTGGAATTGACGTTTAGTTTTTCATTTAATAATATACTGCTATCTATTTTGTAGTACTTGTATATTTCGAACTGTTCTAATGTGTTCATAAACTTTCCTTTTTTTACATCGATGTAGTATTTTGAGGGAATTGTCTATGTTGGAGTACTATGGTCATTTTGGATTAAATGTTCGGCAAACTTTGATTTAGTTTCTGTGAGGTTCGTATTCCATTTGGTTGACGGGGTGTGTTCTTTTAAACCTTTTGTAAACGATCTTCCTGTTTGCCTTATATATATTTTAGGACAATCGCTGCAAGATAACTGGTATATTCCTGCGCCTTCAAATTTGTATATTAATTTGCTTTTTTTTTTGGTTTAGGTTTCCCTGCAAATTATTTTTGGTTTTATATGAGACCTTGTAGCTTTGTTTGTTGAGGATATTCCCCAATGTGTGTTCACATGACTTGCAAAAATTAAATACCAAAAATTTGTTTTTCTTATATCGAGATAATTCTTTGATTTTAAACTTCCTGTTTTGTTTCCTGAGTAATTTATCTATAATTAAAGCGATGTAACTGTTTTGGGTTGCAATGTTCTTTATTGTTTTAAGTTCCTCTTGAAAATTTTCTTGGGAATATTTCTTCAAACTGTTGATCAAACTGTTGTATGCCACCATGTTATGTATCATTAGATGATCAGATGAAGCAAGATTAAATAAACTTGAAGTGTATTTATGTAAATGTATATGTAATTACATTGCCATGTTGCAGATAAAAATATATAAAATCTGATATTATTGAAAAATCCTGAAACCTCATGGAAACAGAGTACCTTTTAGAAAGAATGAACCCTAATTAGAAAATTAAAAAGTAAAAAATTAAATGAGAGATTATAGAGATTTCAATGAATAATATCGAATGTATATGAGAAAGGAAGAAAGAATGGATATATGTCAAATGACTTACCTATAAATGCCGATGATTTCCAAGCCTCTTGCTTCAACAATTCCTGTACACAGTTCCACTAGTAAAGGCACACATTCCGACACAGCAGACTGCAATTAACAACATATTAATAATATTACTATCTCTGATGAATAGAGAAAATCATGTGATGTCAAGGTTGTTGGAATGATGTCGTTATACCACGACAACAGCCAAAACAAGTGAACAGAACTTTATCAAATTGGTATGTAGGTTTATTTTAATTTATATTAAGTATTAAAAACATTATTATAACACCAATATGTCTTCAAATTCATTCCGGTATAACTCTAGTGACCATAAATACAGTAGAGTCTCGCAAACTCGGCACTCGATAACCCGGCAGTCCGGATTACTCGGCGACCCCGACGGGAAAAAATATATATTTCTAAAAACAGCGATGTTCATAAAAGTTCGGCAGATCCCAAAGCGGGCATTAACTTCGATCGCTCGAATCGTTGATGGTACTTTTCCCACGTTTAACTCGTCACAAAGCTTTTTTACAGATTCCCCTCTGTCAAGTATTTTTAACACATTTAACCACGTCTCAAACGAAACCAACACACGCTTCCGTTTTTGTAACTCGCTCATTTTTATTTACTGTATATACTGTGCGTACCTGTCAATGAAAACTGAAAAGAAATGTTATATTTTCCATAATGTATACTAAATTGATTCGTGGAAAAAAAGCGGCCCATCAAACGTTTTTGCAGGTGTATGTGTCTACTATATTGACGGGTGCCAATGCCGCGGTGTTATTATGCCGCCGACAATAGGATACCGCTATCGAAAAAGTCGTTTGATATTGCCGCCGCGGTGTTTTTACACTGCCGACAATGGGATACCGCTATCGACAAAGTCGTTTGATATCGCCGCCGCTTTGGTGCCGCGGTGTTTTTACACTGCCGACAATGGGATACCACTATCGACAAAGTCCTTTGATATCGCCGCCGCTTTGGGTTTAAATTACAATTTATTTTTTGCCCTTATTCCCGATAACTCGGCATTTCACAAACTCGGCACACTTCCGGTCCACATTACGCTGAGTTTGCGGGACTCTACTGTAGCAAGATTTGTTACATCTTGTAAATTACTGAAGATGGAGACATTGCGTTGAAACTCGTTTGAATTATTAAATATATTATTTTTAGGGGAGAGTTTAATAGGACATAAAATATAGCCTATTATGTTTAGATTTTGTATGGATTGGAGACACAGTCTTACCTTGGAAAAAAGGTCCTTGGTATTACCTAGTAGTACCCAAATAAAAAAACACACAATAAAACACTAAATTTCTAAAATATTTCGTAAACACTGTCAGAAATTGAGAAAATGAAGTGTTGTATTTTGTTTTTCTATTTCTGTACCAGCCTGTGTGACCTCCACAAAATCTAAACTTAAATGTATTATTTGTTAGTTTTATTTTTTATCACTTCACAAGTCAAGGTCATGTAAAGTTATAAACAAATAAGTGTGTTAAAATTGATTTATATTTTCATGTTGAAAACATTGCAAAAAAAATTAACCAAAACATTTAACATTTACTGTTGAAAGAAAAATTCAAACGGAAACAGAAAAGCATAATTAACCAAGTTCAAATGGCTCCAAAAACTATTAATAAATACTTAATGTATTTATATACTTTTTTTAGGACACACTTTAATCTGTCATAGTTCTTATTTTTGTCTTTTTGGGTCTACTGCTTTTCCTCTCCATTATCAAGTCACATAAAAACACGTATGATACACTAAATACATTTTAAGTTTTATACAAATAGCTACACAGCTATAAGAACTGTGATGGCTTAAGAAGGTATGTTTAACCTAAAAAAGTATATAACTATTACATATATTAAGTAATGAACAATGCAGATTGTATAGAGAGCTGAGGACTTTAACAGCAGTGCGAATACATAGAAGCACTGCTGTCTAAATCAATGTATATTGACTTGGAATGTACAGACAAAACATATTTTGTTAAATTAACATTGGTTGTATACATTTAAAATGGTCTACATATATTGTTGTTGTTGTCCAATTGCTTTCTCTGGCTCACGCCATCTTTGATCTTGCTTCCCAGTCGAGACCAGGGAGGTCTTTTTTTCCCTCTGCTTCTCTTTAATCCAGCTTTCTGCAGACCAAGAGATGGTCCTTGTTCATGACGGTGTCCGGGCTTTCACACAATGTGCAGTTGTCATAATCCAAAATCTTCATCCTCTTCAGGTGTTCATTCAGGCAGTCGTGTCCATTTGTAAGTTGAAAAATTGCGACTGATGTCCTCCTCTGCAAGTCCTTGACTTTCTCATACAAGTCGAATACATCTTCATAGGACTTGTTCCTTATGTCCTCTTTGACTTTATTGGTGAACTCAAGATGAGATGCTCGTTTCAGTTCGCCAATCCTTGCTTCCAAGGTGTGTACTCTTCTTGGTTTCTGTATTGTGTGAGTTCCTCGCTTGGCCAGCTCATCTGCTTGCTCACTGCCTTGTATGCCTACATGTGATGGGATCCACTGCAGAACTATTTTCTTGGTAATATGGTAATATGGTCTACATATATTAAATACAACAATTATATATAATCATCTACAAAACTACAAAATTATTCTTTTTTTCTCTTAAAATTCAAAATGGTGGACCTTGACATTCAACTTTCTTAACAGACAGATTATTACGTGTCAAATTTAACATTATTTTATGTTTAATGTAAGTCTTCATTAAAAGTACATACTTGCGGACAGAGTTCCAAAGGAATGCCAATAGTGGCTCCTTCAGGGTATGGAACATGAGGGGTAGTTGGTGAACCTGCTCCTTGTTGTATCCTACGCAGTTGCTTTGCTACTCGTCCCTTCCATGTCTTACTCTTGGGTGAGGCGAGAGGTTGTTCTTGAAACACAATAAATGTTATCATATAAATTACAATTTACAAAAAACTACGCGAAAAGTTGTTCTTGAAACACAATAAATGCTATATAAATGAAAATTTTAAAATCTAGGTGAGAAGTTGTTCTTCAAACACAATATATGTTAGCATATAAATTATAATTCATAAAAAGCTTATCCTAACTTGGTCAAACCCAAAACTAAATCATATCAAGGAGGACTATGGATATTCCTCAATACATAATATGCACACTTAGTATTCATAACAATCTCATATGTTTACTGGATTGTTAGGAAATATAAAATTTAAAACCTCGTGTACAGAAAGGGGTAAATGTCCTTTGAAGGACGTTAGCCACTTTGTAGTCTTATGACAAAAAAAAGTTGTTTTTGTTGATGTCTATCGCCTGTGTGGTGTGTTAAACCCTAAATCCAAACATGTACGATCACGGTCATTACCATCTTAATAAACAGACAATAAATTGCTTTTTATCTTAAAACCAACAAATCACAAACAATTAATATAAAATATAATTTTTTTTACCTTCGCTAACGAGTACTCAGGATCTGATCGACCCTCTGCACCGAAGTCAAATTACCCCAAGGGGAGTATGGCTTCTGTTAATCAAAAAAATTTCAGAAAGAAATTTTTTCCTTTTTCATGTATATATATACACACACACACACACACGTTTCATAGCCTCAGGGACCGAAAAAGTTATTTTTGACAGTCTGTCTGTATGTAAGCACGATAGTAGTCACAAAAATTAGTACAGGGGACTAGTGTAGTCGTATATAACCCTACTGAAATTCTTAAAAATCTAATTGAAAATGTAAACTGAATAAAGTTTTGTAGATTTCAATTCTACATGTAACGGTACCACCAACTTTCTTCAATGACAAATAGCAAAGTTATCATTAAAAATATAATTTCCAACCCTGATCGCCCCAAAAAATATGTTATTTGTATAGTTACAAGATCCGGAGCAAAGTAACATACACGAGCGAGTTGAAGCTTCTTCACATACATACAACTTCAAATGCCTTCCAAGGCCGAGACATTGACATGAGCAAAACGACCCTTGATCTAGCAATACAACTTACATTTCCTACAGGGCCAAAGAAACCATAACCATGGTTATAACATTTAGAGGATCTGCTTAAATTGCATCATTGTATGTTAGGACTATTTTTGAATATTCAATTTTATAAACAGTGTGTGGAAATTATTTAAATGTATTTGAACTTACCTGTTTGACTGGGTTTCCTTGTTTTGTTCACAGGAGACTGGCCTGTAGGAGATCTGTTCCTGAAAGATGTCAACTTGCGAATTCCTTTATGTGTTGCAACAGGTGATAAACTGTTTTCTGCTCCTCCCTGCAACAAACAAATGGTTAATGATCTTTGTTCCCTGACCATATTAAGATGTGGTATTCCTTCTCTACCAGAAGGGAAGGATGTCTTAATCTATGCATGAACTGGAGTAGTTGAGATATGGATTTTAAAGGGTGGAAGAAAAGCATAAACATTTCCTGCCAATAGTAATGTACCGAAATGTTTCAATCAGAGGTTACAACCGTAAAGGAATGAATCTGAAAAAATTTGAGACGCGGCTATATTTTGTTTAAAGATGAAAATCCTCTCTGTCATCATCACCTTGAACCATGGGCGTCATCACCAGTTCATTATTGGGATGGGACAAATGCCGGGGGTCTGGGGGTATGGAAATTTTTAAAAATTAAACTTCTCAAAACATTGTTTTTATGCATTTATTTATGCGTTTGTAACGGAAATGTAATGTTAAAAACCCTAGTAAAGACAAAGCCCGATGTTTACCTTTTAAGGTTTTAAGTAAATCATTCGTTTTTAGTAAAAATATTTTTACATCTCAAATATTGGGGGGGACGCGCCCCCCGTCCAATACTCTAACAGCGTCAGTGTCTGAAGAGAACTTGGTCAAGAGATATAGGAAAGATGAAGACTAATACAACTTCAGAACATCTGATTACAGGTGGACAAATCAGTTGGATAACTACATGCTGTAGTTGTTATACTCAAATTGTTGCCCTAGAACTATTTGTCACAGTCCTAAATAGTTATAAGATTCACTACTTTAGAAATTGTCTGATCAGTAATAGAGATAATTTCTGTTCGTGTCCTATTTTGTAGTTCATTAAGGTTTCCTGGTTGGTTGAAAATACATCTTACTTTTTAAAAATATCCAAATAAAGAAATAATCAAGAAAAACAAGGTCAGGAAAAACTACGGCATGTACATGTTTAACGATGGTAAGTACCTAATCATTTATCCACCTGTAAATTATGGTTTTAAATGTTTGTAGTTGATAATTTTTTAAGGAATTGAGAAATAAAAAAACCGATTCCACCAATGAACCAGAATAAAAACCAATTTTAAAATGTGTGACATGACCCTATTGCTATTTAAAAATTAAACCAAATTTCAAGATGGCAAATCCAAGATGTCTGCCAAAATTTTAAACAATCAAAACTGGAAGTTGCCTCATAAACATATGCCAAAAATGAATATTTCATGTTCAGCCGTTTTATATATATATATATTTTTTTTATGTATTCCATACTTTGTGAACACTATAAATACTAATCACTATGGCTTCATACAGTACTACAGACCTTTATTTTTTATTATTTACATTTTATAACTTCTCATTAAGTTTTACTTCTTCAATATTCAAAATATTTGGTAATTGACAAAATTTAAACCTCCGCTTTTTGATCGATCTTCACGTTTCATTGCGTCAGGAACTAAAAAAGTGATTTTCGACAGTCTGTCTGTTGCCATTTGTATTTAAGCACAATAATTAACATAGAAATATAAAATTTTGTAGAGGTGACTATAGTGTAATGCTATAGAACCCTATGGAAATTGAAAAAAAAAATCAATTGAAAATGTGAAAATAGCAGCCATTTTAAAACAGTTTTTTGTCCATAGATTGTATGTTATACAACTTATAACACACTAAATAAAATAAAAATTTGCAGATTTCAATTCAGCATGTAATGATATCAACTCCACCTCTCTACGGTGACAAATAGTGAAGTTATTGTAAAAAAATTTATTTCAAACCCTGACTTTCGAAGAAAATGTGATATTAGTTACGAATTCTAGCAGAGCCAAACTCCATGAGCATAATGAGTGGAGGCTCCTTCACATATATAAAGCTTCCTAACAGTGTCAATACAGTGATACAAGCGCAGCAAGAGGAGACTTTTAACATATAGACATCTGCGAGGCTCATTAGGGCCTAGTCAGTGTAACAACTGTTTTAATCAAACTTATTTCAAAATATCCTACAAGTACCAGAAAACCAACTTTTGGAGGATCTGCTTACATTGTATGTGATGGGGCTGGGTAAGTACCATGTTGGCATCAATCTACTGGCCAACATATATGTACTCTTGTATTTTATTCTGTATTAAAGTAGGTATTTTGTACTACTGCATTTACATTCATGTAATAAGTACAGTACTGTATTTATGTTTTTTCAATCTCTGTTTACTGTTTTTTGTGTGTTGATAATCTGAATTGCCCTTTGTCCCAATTAATTCGGATAATAATATATATTTATACAGTCAGTCGCATGGCTTTAAAAGTCCTGGATTCTAATGAATTCACGTCAAAGTTAGTTTGGAATTGGTTCATTATCACATCACAACAGGAGTGGCTCAACAATGTAAAACTTTGTTAGAATTAGTAGAATGAATGTGCTCATATGCTGGCTAAGAGAGTGTCAAAGGATCTAAGTTGTTCGGTGGTATATCCAAGAGATTAACTCAGTAAAAATCATCTGTACTTGAGGTTAAAAAGAGTATGAGAGAGTATTGTCATCCTATATCTCGGGTTTAAAGAAAACTCTCACTGTGTACTTCCTTTAGGGAAATTGCATTTGACCTTCTCTAGTTAGGCAAGGCTAGGTTAGACAGGGCATGTAAATTAAGATGATAGGGTTCATTACACGGGCACTGTAGATGTGCATTATCAATAGAGAGCTTCTATAGAATAATAAACGTAGCCTGCAAGAGGAATTAAATATTAGGACTAGGTTAGATAGTTAAGTTTCATTCTATGTCCCAGTACAGTTACCAGAGTATAAGAGTAAAAAAGTTAGGAAACCCCTGAGCTTACAACCTTTAAATGGATCCAATATCCTAAACAAGAACTGAACTATTTCCAACCCTGTACTATTCATCCACAATAATATCGAGGGGGATATCTTAGATCCAATAACCTTACCTAAAAACTAGTTAGATGTGGTAGATACGGTGTCTATTTTGCACCTAGTTATAATAATATGGATTGCCTGCCTAACTCTCATAATCAAATATTTAGAATTTAAGTTGTACATAGTAAATAAAATAATGAATGCACATACCTCCGAGGGTTATGTTAGGTAGTTAGTGGTAACAATGTCGTAGACAACGTTCAAAAGGACGGTGGTATTGATATTAATTAAATGTTAAGATTAGGTTAGATAGTTACGTTTCATTCAAATCCCAGTTACAAGAGTATAAACAATAGTTGTGACAAGATGGAAAAAGTTAGGAAACTGCTGAGCATGAAATCCTCAAATGTGTCACACATTGCTAAAAGATAAACCAATGTTGGTAGGAAATCGGAGTCAGACTCACCACGAGTGATCGATGTAAGTTGTTGATGGTCGGATTTGTCAAGAGAAATCACTCGACATCGTTTGATTCTCCAGGGACCGCTTTATGAAAACAAAGACTACGAAGGATCACGGTTGAGCTCTTTGTATTTTTGATACACGCAGCTGTATATTTTGTGTCTTATATTAACTTTGTTAAAATAAGAACTTTACTGAATTTAATTAACTTCCAGTCGCAACACCGTTTTTGCTCTGGATTAAAGATAGTCATTAAACCCTTGTAATTAAGTTAAGTGATCTAAATCTATTGTATTAAATATAAAGAGCTAAATAGCCATTGTATCAAAACAAATATATGGAGTTGTTGTTGATAGAGATTAATATTATTATAATAAAAGTATAATTAACTGAACCATTAGATTGTTATTTAATGAATCTTGATCGGCGTTCCATAACACATTGATTTTATAAATACATGTGAGACAAAAATGCATATCATCTGATCTTCAAACGTGAATGCTTCGATCGGGAAAGGACAGAGACCTTCAGATAGGACATTCTTGTCAGGTAGATTCAGAAGTTCATGGAGCTTCGTGGGTATGTCTAGGTCATGAAAGCATCAATTTATATTCGAAAGTACAATAAGCACACGTAAAAGTGATTGAATAAGAAAAAAAAACTATATATAAGAGTTATACTCACCTGTGTATTGTTATTATTATTAGCTTGTTCTTGAAGAGCGACGAGCCACCTCGCCATGTGACTCGCATCTTGTGCTTGAAACAATAGTTCAGAGCCAGACAAAGTGTTGAGGCGAAGTACATGTTTCCGTTTCGTGTAGTTTTCTGCAGCTGCAACTAAAGCATTGTGTACGTCTATCTGTTCACTCCCGTTGACACTGTGAGCGTTGCTGTTTGCTTCACTATTCAATGGAGTCTGGAAACACATTTAATGATTAATATTTATGCTTAACGTATAGAAACATAACTGTTGATACTGCCATTACATTCCTTCTTACTCGTTTAACACATTAATACTCTTGATTTATCTAAACTTATCTACCAGTTAATGAACAACTTGAATGTACTTTACTTAAAGTTGAAGGGAAATATTTGGAATACCTAAGAAATGTTTACAAATATTTGAATTGCAATTAATAATAGGATAAAATGTGTCAGAATCTGAAGACAAAATAAGAATTAAACAAAAGAGACATGATAGAAAATTAAAGAAGGGATCTAACCCAAGACTACAAGAAAAAGGCATAGACATAGACTCACTCGGGATTATCATGCTTGTACTTCCATAATTAAGTCTTAGAGGACTAATTGGAACTAAAAACAGTAAAAATCTGTGCAGCAGTTTCCAAGTTTAAACATGGTTTTTACAGTCTATTGTCAAGTATATTTCAGATACAAAATACATTTTGTAGTAAAACATTATTTAGAGATGAAACAATTCTTACAATCGCTACAGAGGTCGCAACGTTATAGGTGGTTCAATTTTGAATGATGCACACGATTCATGAAAATATATAGCGCCGTGTGTTTATTCTCTTATCAATTCATTTAAAAAACTAAAATTTAATTCATTAAACTTTTCTGTACTTTTAGATAACAGTCTTGTAAGTCCATGCGGGTGGAGCCGTCAAAACAGTAAGTTATAAAAATCGGTAATGTAACAAAAACTTGTATTACTCTAGAATAATGGTTCAATAGCATAACATGGAAGCACAAGGAAAAAAATCTTTGTCAAGACATTATCACTTGCAAATATTTAACCTCGAATAATAAAAATATTTGTTTCCATAGATAGAACGATAGTTCAGGTCAGAGGTCCAGATATTTGATGTCATTATCAGAATTATAAAAAATATGTTATAATTTGTGGCGTAGTGTGATCATACAATCTCAGCCCACAATAACTGTAATAAAGATATTCAAACTTCGTTTCATCTCATAACTTTGAAAAGGTGTGGGTATTCAACTCAAGTATCTTCTTAATGCTGTCAAAACGTTTTTTTACCTAACTTCTAGAGTGATACGTGAGGGAAGAACTTAAATATATAAAATGGTAGGAATAATATCTTAAATGTGATTCATCATTTTAAATGTTTTGATTAGTAGAAATAAATGGCTAAAAGAAAGTGTAATTCCGTTGAGCCAACTGAAATGGGGTTCGGCCAAATAATTAAATAAGTGTAACACCAGTCTCCGCAGCGTTTAGACTTCTCCACCATACAAGTGTATCTGTTGTGGAGAAAATGAAATGACTTACTGCTTGATATTAAATAAAGAAAAAAGTAATTATACACATGTCCAAGAATTATTTGTTTTTCTTCCATGTCTCCCCCCCCCCTCCCCAAACAAGATATAACTACACAACCAACCCAATAGCAAAATGTATGCCATTAATTTCAAATGTACCACAAATAATGGTGTGTGTAGTATAACAAACACACAGAACACGATTCTCATAAAAAATACGCCTAAGTATGAGAATTGTGTTCTGTGTGTTTGTTATACTGTATAATTTTTCTCATAAGTCAAGCTCAACATTTAATATAATAATAGTGTGTATTTAAAATGTTTGATGCCAAATATCTGGAAATCCATTATTTACAAAATATTTACCACTTTATGGCTCAACTATAGTCAGTACATAGGTGGGACTCTAGCTGGAGCTACACCTGGTTCATATTGTCTTTGGTTAGATGCCTCTCTTCCTATCCCTTATCAGGTCTCTTAAGGGACTTTATATTTAGTTCTTTTCTTCCTTTTTTTTATGTCAACCATAACCGAGAGATTTTTTGCATATAAATAACAAAAAAAGAAGCCATCTTTATTTTTATTGTATGTTGAAAAATCGTGTACAGTATTGATAAAAAACTAATTCTTGGTAATTTACTAGAACACACTTGGTCAATCAGGAGTCAACTTAATAACTATTTTAAATAGAATTTTAAAATTCTAAAGCCACGTGAAAAACTAAAACTGAAAACAAATACCTAAAAAAAAAATCAAAGGGTTAATTAGAGGTCTAAATAGTCAAAATAGCTACATATTGGAAACTAAAACTTAGGTGATGATAACCGCAATATTTTTCAAAGTTATATTAGTGTTTCTACACTATAGTACATTTGTACTCATTCTCATCTTCATGTTGTAATTGTAAATACAAAATGGTGGACAACAGTGAATTTATGTTAAAGAAACAAGTAAATATCCTAATAAAGACGACATCACCATTTGTCTGATGATTTCAGTGACAGTGGTGATTTGTGTTATATAACTATATTACTAATTGGATGATTCATAATACTAAAGTATGTGTAAGCCAATGGGAAAAATACAAATCTAAGCTAAATTTTCATAGGAATAATTATTTTTAATATTTCTTTTTACTTGTAAAATCTCTGATCATGTTATTACCTTTCTCAAAAATCCAGGACTCAAAACGATTAACATTTTGGACACTATTGTTGTACCTGACATGACGAAAGGAAATTAATGTGATTTGTGTGTAACACGACTCCAATTATTTCTTTCTTTCTATTTTAACTGTCACTTCTACGACAATTCAATACTTATCTTTTCTAACTCACAAATTCTACACCAGAGCGCAGTGCATTGCAATGAAATATTGAAAGTTCCCTTTTTCCCCTTTTCATTGTATCGAACATGAATCCAAATAGGTGAATAGTCACATTGACAGTCTGTGAATTCGGAAGTAAACAATATGTTTGCTAGTTGCTACGCTATCGCTTTTTTTAAAACTGTTTATTCGAATATTTTTATTTCTAAACGTATGTCACAGAAAATACATGAGTTCCTACAAAAATCCAGTAATAAGCTTGGGTTGAAAGAAAGGTGATGGTAAAATGACTGGTAACGAGTTTACTATGGGAATAAATTTTTTTTACTTTATAACGTAAATGGTCAATTTTAATAAATGACAAACAAGTCTCCCGTCCTCGTCATGTATACACATATATCTAAACAATATATCTTTTAGTTATTGTGTTATTTTTTTTTTAAAGTTATACAATAACTTTTATTTAAAAATTGTAACAGGGAGCTCTTCTACCTACTAGTAGTAACTAGTAGCTAGTTTATTAGATTTGGATAATAATTTTTAATATAAAAAATTATACAGAACAAACCTGTTGAGTATAATATAAGCATTTAAATTTACATGAAAATGCTTCCAACAGGCCAGTTTATTGCATACCCACTCAACCAGATCACAAAATATTTTATGAATTAAAACAGTAATTTTGTTTGTATAAGTATATTCAAAACATGGTTTAATCATACAGCACAGGGCAAATTCTATTATCATTAGATTTCAGTATCATGTACAATTCAATTATTCTCTTTTATGTTTCTGGAATAATATACATAATTAGTTAAAGTACATCCTTAGCATTGTACTAATTTCTGCTGATGTGTTGCAAATGAACCCCATTTTCAAAAACCTATTTAAGTAGTACTTCGATCCTAAAAGGGGGTCCTCTTTAAATACAAAAAGGAACTCGAAACAATTGGTATTTGTAATTAAAAAATAAAAATAATAATTTAATGAATGTGAATTCCAATCATCCAATTAATAAAGTAGCCCCTTTCCGATATTCGATATTACACAGTATGCCTTTAACTAAAACAACATACAAGAAACTATTTAATACTATATTATATGAAATAGTTATAGAAGACGTAATAAGGAAAGTAATCTGTAAAATTAACGACAACAAAGGAGGTAGAGAAACAGAAAAGTGTGTGGTAAATAACACAAATAACACGATACTTCAGAATAGATTCAGCAATACAATTGAAGAAAATGACAAATATAACAAAAATGTAGTTTATGAATTCAAATGTAGGTGTAACATAATATAGAAAGGTTAAATGGGGCATAAACTTACAACACGATTTATGGAACACATTAGATCCTATAAATATGAATAGAATGATTCAAATTTCGCACCGGATCTGTTAGAAGAGGAGTACATTATAAAAGAAATGAAAAATTTTATGATATTATTACATATCACGGTTTATGGTTCAATATATTGGAAAAAATTAAAATTAAAAGGGGAAAATAAATGAGCAAATATATAGTTGATCAGATATAGTGTTTAACAATCTAACGTTAATAACATAGTAGTATATAGTGTCAACCAATGACAGACAAAAAGATGACTCCTTTGAAGGATGAAGCAGTATGTAAATAGTTTTTATAAATAGATTCGTCCAAAACAATTCAGCAGAAATTATTCTTAGGAATGGCAGAAGAATCTTAATAAAGTTAAAAATACTAAATAAAACCTTATTAAAAAACACACCCACGAGCCAGACGAACCCCAACGACGAAGTCTAGGTCGATAACTGAACGAAATCGGTAGACATGATTGCGTTGTCCTCTTCTCAGGCATAAACATAGATGCTAGATCGCACTCACTCATCGTTCGTACTTTTTGATTTAGCATAGTTCATGTCACTACAAAGTTAGTGTTTTATATACAAAGTTTTCACAATGCAGTCTACTGCAGGTTATATAAGAAAATAAATGCTGCAAAAACAATACACAAACAATTCCATCTATCCAAAAATAAATTTACACTACTTCAAACGTGAAAAATAAAAAACTAAAACTAATTTTCTTTATTATTAGGTTTTAACCTGATAATAAAGGAAAAATATATTAATAACGAAAACAATATATACAGTGTCCTGAAAAAGGTGGAATGGCTATAAATTTTCAGATTATATACACCAAAACGAACAAAAAATATTAAATAACATGTAGTTGAATTCCGATTCATTATCTGTCTATCCGCCCTGTTTTGTTCTTTTACAAAAAGGCATTATAAATCCAGAAATAGATAAGATGTTGGGCTCAGATTTGATATAAGCATTTTGTATGTTACTTTTTACAAATGTACCAAACGCAAAGACTTCATTTTTATATTTTCAAAATAGCGGTTTAAAATTTTTAACGTTGAATATCTCGAAAACTCTTAACTTTAACACAATTTCTTGGTAATTGTCTACAACACCCAAAATTAACCTAACACCGTGGAATAAATGACGTGTGGTACAATAAACATGATGGTACTCCAGTTGTAATGTTCAGCAGTTCCCTAATAAATAGATTGGTTGGGTTTGACCTGTGCCATGGCTAACTACATCACTAGTGGATCTACCTAAAAGTATTCTTCGCTCTACACCAGTTCAGCAAATCAGAGCAATGCATGGCATTTTTGAAAGAGTAGGACATTCAATCAGACGCCGACTTAGACAGTGCATATTTGTAAATGGAGGCTTACATAGAACATTTGTTATAAGTTTGCAAAAAAATTGAATGAACAAGTATAAACTCAATTTATTACTTTTTTAAAAATAATTATTTATATCAAGTTAAATGTAGTAATAATGATGTTTTTCTGAAGTAGTAAAGGTAATTAATTATATAGCAGAGTAGCCTCACTTCAAAATCAATTTTTATGGGTTTTATTCGTCAAATAAATGTTGGAAAAATATTTTATGATCGAAAAAAAAGTGTCGGAAAGATGATTACATAATATAATTACACAAGTTGTTTTTTCGTGAAAAAATTAATTCTGTGTTATCTTTCATACTCATGACATTCACTTCAATAAACGTACGGAAGGTTTGGCCAGGTGGTTTTATATATATAGCAATCTGGCCAAACCTTTCGTGACATATAATAATACAGCCCTACATATTTACAGCAAAGAAAACATTATTTATTCTTATGAAGTAAGGTATGTAGTAGAGGATAGAAAAATAAAACAAGGAAAATACGGCGCCACCTTAACCTCCTAAGACCCAGAGGTGTGTAATTTTTTCTTGTGTAATTATATTATGTAATCATCTTTCCGACACTTTTTTTCGATAATAAAATATTTTTCCAACATTTATTTAACGAATAAAACCCATAAAAATTTATTTTGAAATGAGGCTACTTTGCTATATAATTATTAAGGAGTTCATAAATCTGATACTATGATTATTGAGTTTTAGATTGCAGAGCACAACTGTAATTTTTGTCACAGTGCGTTATTGCTCATATCTTCATTATTAGTAAGACTAAAATAAAAAAGTTATCCTTTGATGTACAGGAAAATTTTTTTTTAACATTTTGTTTGTTGTTATAAAATAAAAATATTTTGTCTAATTTTTTTTTTCAAAGCTAACTTTTTGGAGATATTCAACTTTAAACGTTTTAAACGACCACCATTTTGAAAAATATAAAAATAATGTCTTTGTATTGGTACACTTTTCAAATTAACATACAAAATGCTTACACCAAATCTGAACTCAATATCATATCATTCCTAGAGTAATAATATTTTTTCGTAAAAGAACAAAATTGAGGATGAACGGATAATGAAGTGGAATTCGACTATATGTTATTTTTTGTTCGTTATGATGTATATAATCTGAAAATGAATAGCCAGTAAGTTCACCGTGTACATTAAAAAAAAAAAAAAAAAATTGAAAATTATACAGGCCTACATAAATAGAACCAATCTTGCTCTATTTGTGTCATAAACTCCTCCAAACCTAAATATGTAGTTTTCAATAAATTACGGTGATCAATGTTTGTTTTAGTTTATTGTCAATTATTCCGGAATCGTAAATTTCTAAAACTTACAATTTGACATATTGGTTTGATTTAATTAATCTTCTCACTTCATAGAAATTTGAACAAAATCGGTTAGGTTGATTTTGAGAAATTAAATCTTTCAACAGCTAAACAGATACTTTTTTGTCTCTTTTAATTACAGAATCAGTATTTTTTTGGGAGATAGAAACCAATGTTTTGTGCTACATTCTAAGTAAATTTTATAAAACTTTAGATATTTTCACAATAAACGCATACAGATTTTTTGAATAAACATAAATTTTTCTTCACGTAAAAGTGACCTACTCATTCCTTAAAGTTGTATTATAAATTATTCATAATTCATTGAAAGATGTCGTCACGTCCACTCGTTATAGTCTAATCTTGTAGATCTGTCAAAAAATGAAAGTAGTTTTCTCTCACAGGAAAGTAAAGGAGACAAAATATGTTAACAGAAGGTTTTAAACTGGTTTCTTTTATAGTCAATGTCACCAGAGTCTGTTTAGTGTCACTTATAGATCATTTTATCTTACAACATCGTTTACAAAAGTTAAACAAAGTTTATCAGTCCACAAAACCAAAATTATTTGTTAACAAAAACGTCAGTTCTGTAGTTGTCAATCATAAAGAAAAAATTAAACATGGACGTTGTCATTAAATAATATTTATATATATTGAAATAAGGGGCTAAACTTGCTGTACTTGTGTTATTAAACAAACCTTCAGTGTAAGTCGTATTTAATTAAAATTGAGCCAATGATACCAGTTAACGTTCATTTCTGTTTTTCCCAATTATTCCTGAACTATAAATAAATTATGTATTTTATGACATATTATACATGGTTGATTTTTTGTTTTTTTTACAAATAACTCACAATCCGGCATTTTTGTCGAGATTGTTAGTAATACGTTTTGTTTGGGTCCTTAAAGACTAACTACACTTGAACAAAAATTGATCAAAATAATTGGAGTTATTATAAATAAATGCTGTTTTATTTCCTTATGGCAGCTACCACCAAATTTTGAGTTATTAAGGGGGAAAAAAATGGAAAACTCGTGACTAGGAAATACCCACATATACCAAATTTGATGAAAAATCATTCCATACATTTGTGCTGTAGAGCACTGCACATAAATAATATTTCAAAAACTTTTTTTTTTGGAATCGCATCAATTATTTTGACTCATCCCATAACACTGTCTATACTTACATGTGAGAAAATAAAAAAACTGTTAAAATTTTTAAATAGTTTAATCGATATTGCCAGTTAAAGAACTTGTCCAAAGTACAGCAAAATGAACATAAATTTCATGAAAATCCAAACAAAATAATTACACGACTAGAGAGAGAGAGAGAGAGAGAGAGAGAGAGAGAGAGAGAGAGAGAGAGAGAGAGAGAGAGAGAGTACGTTTCACAACAAAGACTGCCAAACTTTAGGTAGGGATTCTGGATATAAAAATAAATAATAAAATTATTATGTCGAAAAATTCTTACTGTTCCGTCCATCTGTCTGTTTATCTTTCTTTAAAACAAAAGAACCACCCCAAAAATTACTAAGAGGGGACCATTCAGATAGACATAGAGTTTGTAAGAGAACATATCTCTTGTTAGACAGTATAACAAACACACAGTACACAATTCTCATAAAAAAAAATACGCCTAAGTATCAGACGCGTTTCAACGACAAGGTCGTCCTCTTCAGTGATACACCAGCTACACCAACCAAACTACAACTTGTACTGTATAGTTTTTCTCATAAGTCAAGCTCAACATTTAATATATCTCTTGTTACCATGAAGTTACAAATAGCAATTACTATGTGATGTAAGTCCAGAATGTACTGAGATCGTGATACCAAATTTTGCAGAACTTTTATACTATTAGTTTACAATGTACAACAAAATTTGATTTTGTTATTTTTCACTAAATCATTTCAAAATCATGTTTATTTTATAATTATAATACTGAACAAGCTGATTTCTTTATTTTTATTAAAAAATAACAGAAATATTTACAATTTTTTTTATTTTTTTTTATTTTTGGTAATTTATTAAAACAAAACAATATTCCGCAGACAACTTAACTATTTTAAAAGTTCATTGCTTAGAGATAGAACACCAAGAAAAGTGTGTTTTAGCAAATTACCAAGAATTAGTTTTGACATATTTTTCCTATGGCTATTTCAGTTCATCATTATAAAATGGCTAAATAGTTTGTAAAAGTAAATGGTTGTCAATATATTTGGCGTTAAACACTGTAAATCGCATTTTATTAAAACTTCAAAAGAAAAAGTAATTGGATTAATAAATTATGCTGGTTATAGGGAAATTTGTAGACCTATATTTGTTAAGTTAAAAATTATGATTGATTAATTACGAGACTAAATTAATCTCATATTAAAATACAGGTCACAAGTTTATATGTACAATACTAGAAATAGTCACATTATAGTTCCGTATAGTAGATTGAGTGATACAACAAAATTTTAATTTTTTAGGTCTAAGTCTTTTTTAATAAATTTAAAAACATCCCTAAAAGTCATTTAAAATTTAATTGTATAAATTTCTATTGGAACATCCGATGTATGATATATAAATAAATTCCTTAGTCCAAACATTATCATTGATGCTGAATTAAATGTAGTAGCTTTGTAGGAATTAAGTTTATTAACATTACCGACAAAGTCTGTTGTATGTTTTACTTGTTTAATGACATTAAAAGTGTAATAATGAACACTATTTTAAAATGGTTGAGTGAAAACTGTAAGATGTTGTGGCTACTGTAAATTAACAATATAAAATATTCTGAAACTTTGGTGTATATATATCTGAATCCAATCTGGAGACGAAGAACTTTTGAACATATGTTATCACTTCCCATTACATATGTGAAAGTGTCTATTACGTTTATGAAATATATTCACTCTACCGTATCTCCAACCTTATACAAGTAAAGAAAGTGATATTATGCGTGGCACCTACTTGATGCAATTAGTGTTAACAGAACAAGTAATTAATTCAAAATCTGTTATAATATTCTACCTGGTCACACGTTGCAGAAATTGTGAAAGGCTGAGAAAATCAAATTTACAATCATTTTGTACAATTTACTAATTGCCTAGTTTTTATTTTCTCTCTCGTATAAATGACACAGAGAAAGTTATGTGAAGAGTAAAAAAAAAAAAAAAAAAAAAAAAATCAATGAGAAAACCATTTCTTTTGAAATCAAAATAGTGTTTTATGAATTATATCTTTTTGCAGTACTGGGACCAATTTCACAAAACTACCAATAAACTGTTCAAATATTATTTTACAAACGTAGAAAATACAAATATTTAAATATTTAGCTTGATTTGTGAGATAATATTAGATAGAATAAAACTTAAACACAAGATCTCACAAAAATTATGTTTACTTAATCAAACGTGTTTCAACGACAAAGTCGCCATCTTCAGTGATGCACGAGCTACAATCACTAATCTAGCACTGCACCAAGGGATACATTAAGGGATCAATATTCATTAACTTACTCCTGTGTGAAATAAAAAACTTGCAGGGTAAATTTTTTACGTCTAGACTAAAAAATTAGTTCATAGATATATGCCTGTATGGATTACAAATTTGAATGCTTCTTAATTAATGTATGTATGTTGTATTAAATTGTGTATTATTAATTTATTGATAATTAATCTCTGCATTGTGTGTATAATTGTTAAGATAAACATTAAATCCTATAGAAAACCTATTGTAGTATTCTGTTTTGTAACATGTTACAAATAATAGAGTTTTAAATAAATGATGGGAAGGGATGTTGGTTTCATATGAAATATTTTAACCTCACCTATTTTTTTCTTCTTTTTGTCAAAGGTCTTATTACATTAATACAATTCAAGTATTATTTAAATGAAATACTGTTTATACACGACATTAAATTATCAAAATCCTCATATTTTTATAGAAACTATAATGATCTGTATGACGTTCAATGCGGGTAAATCTTGATATTTAAGTATTTATTTATGGATGTGGTAGCCACCTCAGTGGTTGAAATATATGTGTTGATTAACACTGTCTTGAAATTTGATATTTAAATGAGATCTTGCGTAATATTTGTCGCAATTCAAATACTAAATATAATAAAAATCTAACCTACTACTAAAATAGTTTACAAAATTTAACTTTTTTTTGGAAATTTGCTGCCATTTTGAAATGTATATAATGATTTTTCTGGTTACCAAGTTTGTTCAATTATTTGTAAATCTGAGCTTTAAATATAAAATTTAAACAGTATTCATTTTTGAAAATAGGCAGTAATGTGGAATTTATATAACAACGTTTCTAGTTAGAAACTTTGTCCAATTGTTTTAAAACAAAATAAAGACGAAAAACAGACGATAGACGGCAACATGACAAATGTTGACAGCGTAATGGAACTGAGTCAATGGAAGTTATGATATTACTTCTCCACCCGCCTGCAACTAATCCTAACGCTCATTATGGAAGTCCACGCTACATGTTATGAACTGTACCTTATATCCCATCTACCTCATCAGCATATTATAAATATTAGAACCGGTGTGTACAACCCAAGTTTCTGAAAACTTTAAGGTAACTGGTTGAAGCAAATAAATTCTTGAAACTTTTAATGTGTAAACTATAATGCTGACATGATTTCCTAAATATCAATCTTAGATCGTCATACAGTTTCGAGGGAATATATAGCAACAGTGGTTGTTAAACAATGTCTTTACGCAGAAATGAATAGTAGTGTGCTCTGCCAACTCGGCTGTCTCTTACTGTTATGTATATTTGTTTCCTAAATCTCTTTTTAACTGCTTATGAGAAACCCAGGTTGACAAGTCTCAATAAATATTATGGAAAATATAATAGTTTGTTTAACTAATTAAAAATGCTACAAGTATTTTTAGTCAGTTGATGTTTCCTTACTGAGTCGGTTACATAATTTAGCTTATTTACAAAATATCAAAACGAAAACTAAAAAGGAAACTAGTAACTTAAATTAATTTTTTTAATTTTTAGAAATGAAAACTGAATTGTTTGAAATATTTCCCCAACTATCACCAAAGAAATAAAGTATGGTTTGAATTACAAGAATTTGTTAGCATTGGACTGTTTCCCATTAATAAATACAAATAAAATTTATATTTTGAGAAAGTGTAATGAGTTACGAATATGTTATATATTTGTTTTGAGATTTTTTGTTTAAAAAAAAATTGGTTTTAGGATGTGTTTCTGCCGCCTGTGCACTGTTGAATTAATACAAACATTTAGAATAGGCCTATGTGATAAAATACCAAAAAAACAAAATTTCAATTTTAGATGTCCAAAACATTGCAAGGAAGCATTTAGATAAACAAGACTAAAATAATTATTAGGACAAACTGGTTCTAATAATTGTCCGATTTCACATTGTCATCTGTGTATGAAACATTTTATAAATTAAACTCCAACACAATTTTTAACAAATATCTTTATTAAATCAAACGTAAATGTTATAATTTGATTATTATACCTCACGCAGGACTAAAGATGGCTACAATGTCATTGAAACATGTTTAATTTAATAAAGATATTTGTGGGAAATTGTGTTCAAATTTAATTTAAAATTTTTATTTGTAATAAACAGCCAACATTTATAAAATATTTTCGAAGCTCATATTATATTTAACATAAAGTTGGTTTTATATAATTGTGTTATTAACTTAATTAAGCTGACATTTTTTATGACACAGGCCTCTGGTTTAAATAATAATTTCATTGTATTTGTAGGTAAAATAAAAAATCCATATGTAATAAGTACTTAGACTACTTTACACCAGTCGAGTGTGAAAGATTGTCAGGTTAGCTATTTGTAAGGAATGATTAAAATCATTAGCATAAAGAGTGAAAGCCCAAAATATGTTATGAATATGTTTATTAATAGGTCTCATTCAATGACTCTCAAAAACTGTTTTGTTTTGAAGATATATGATCCTCCAAATAAAAAAAAAAAATGTTATATTTTGATGAAACAAAATAATCTTTGTTAAGATTTTGATGAAACTTTGAATTATCAGTTTTTTTTTTGTTACTTTCTCACATGTCAACAAAATCAATGTAGAGTTTTCATGGTAATATTAGTATTGAGCTCTGTTATATCATGGTGCTGTTATAAAAGATTCATTTCCTCAAAATCGCATATATCGATTTCATTCAAATATTGGTGAAATGTGAGGATTAAATATTGTAGCTAGTGTGTCAATTAGCAAGTAAATATATATGTTTCAGGAGTAAGTGGGATAAAAACAAAATCCATCTCGACTGCTGTCATTAAAAATATAGTCAACTACCTTGAATCGCAATATTTGTTAACATATATATATATATATATATATATATATATATATATATATATATATATATTACAATAAACCTCAAAACAGATATTTTTTTTTTTTTTTTTTTTTTTTTTTTTTTTTTAACAATCACATAAATTCATACTATAAAAAAACTTTTTTGGCATCAAAAATTGGATATTTTCGTGAGAACTCAAAAATTAAATTTTGTTTTCATCCATTACAAAACTTACTCTATATCACGTAGCCCTAAGCCTATATTATGTGAGACAGTACAAAATAGCAAAAATAAAAACTAATTTAGCCAACAATTAATATTGAAAATAAAAACCCCCTAAGTAATTATAAACCATACTAAAATAATTATATCGGACATCTCGACATAACCCAATATTTATAACTGATAAAGTATAAAATATTTGACTACTTATTCATTAAGTATAAAACACAACACCTAAAAAACCAAATACAGAAAACACGCACAACATCACTTGTATCGTTGCACAGACGTAACAAAACTAGTTCTGTGTGAATTGACAACTGTTAAAAAAAAGAGTGAAACTGAAAACGAGATGTGCAGAGACATCTGGTGGCACAAGTAAACAACAATCGCGTGCATAAAAACAACAGCTTGCTAGACATGCATGGGTAGCAGTAGCAGTTATCATGCTAATGTTGGTAATAGTGGGTAATTCACAAATCTGTGATTGTTTCACAGTTGTTATTGTAAGATTAACATTATTTATTAGTGATTGGTTGAACTAAACGTTATAAATAATGAACAATTGCTAAACGCTTGTTTAAGTTTGAGACGTGTCTCTCGCAAATTTTGAAATGATTTGATAAAATTTTGCTGAAATATAGCCTCTAGAATACCCAAACAAAACTATTGCCCCCCCCAAATCGCTGGTTCGGTGAAATAAAAAAAAACCCCGAAACCGTGTGCAAAATCTAAATATAAAAATATTAATGTTTAGGGGAAATTGCAAAAAACCATGAAACTTAATTAAAAACTCGAAAACCAAATACGATTATACGTTGAGAAAGCGTTTATGGGAGAAGCGAAGCAATTTTTGTCCTTATTTAAATACGAGTACATATTTTTATACCCCATAAGAAATTCAGATTGTTTTTCTCCCCCTCCCCCCCAGGACTAATATAGGAGAGGGAGTCTACTGGTTAATGTTTTCGCATTACGAGCAAAGTTTCGGGCTTAATACTCCAGAGGGGCAAAAAATTACGGTGTCGTCCCAACATTGTGAGTGCAGTATAATTCGAAAGTGACAGTTGATAGCGAACTCTGGTTCAAAATGCTAGAACAACCATAATACACCTTATAACACAATAAATTAGATAATGTAATGGTACCAACCTCACGATGACAAATAGCGAAGTTATTGTTTAAAGTGTAATTTCAAACACCTGATCAGTGATATTCGTATAGTTACGACATTCGGTAGGTACGCGTCACCGGTGAGCGTAGCGAGTGGAGGTGCCTTCACACACAGCTTCAAGGAAAAGACACTACACGAGCGTAGCGAGATAAATCTATACTGATGGGTCCATTTGTCTGTGCGCGTAGCTTGCTATGGCACGGCGGGGGAGAGGGGAGTGGTTATCGCTCATTTCCAAAAACATGTGGTCCCGCGCGGCGCGCCGGACGTAGATTATTCACCTGTCTTCAATGTAGCTTCGAGAGCATCAAGTCATTAGCAGAGGAAAAATTCAACCTCATTGGTGCAAAAGAATGGGAGAACAAATGCGAGTATGTAAAAAGTATTGAAAATAATTACGTTTCAGCTGAGCCGCGGATCTACGACCTCGTGGAATCAATGATTATATCAGTAGGAAACAGCTACAGCAGTGGGGAGGACGATGACGACGATGATTTGAGCAGTATTGAAGAGATGGATTAAAATGTATGTAGACAATCAATAAATTTAATATTGTAAATCAACTTTTAGCATCACATTTTTTAAGATGTTACCTTTGCTAGTACTGATATTTGAAAGGACATAAAACAATAAAATTTGTTTGTAAACATCATGTTTCTATGTGCACTACAAATCTTGTAAACTGTAATTAATTATGTCTCGCGAAAGGAAGACAAACATAGTTGGGTGAGCGAGCCCTACTTTTACAGAACGGCTAGTAGCGTCAGAGCCGCGCGCACAGACAAATGGTCCCATCAGTACGCATCTCCGACACCCGATAGGGTCAAGAAAAAAAAACCCAGTGGTATCCCAAGAACTGTTTTTTAACAAACTTACCCTACTGAGGGATGAGATCTCTTGACCCGCCAATATAATTTAACATTTAGCCAACTTGATTCAAGGTAGCCTACTACATGGGCGTCATCGCCGGGGGGGGGGGGACGCGTCCCCCCAATATTTGAGATGTAAAAATATTTTTGCTAAAAACGAATGATTTACTTAAAACCTTAAAAGGTAAACATCGGGCTTTGTCTTTAATAGGGTTTTTAACATTACATTTCTGTTACAAACGCATAAAAACGATGTTTTGAGAAGTTTAATTTTTAAAAATTTCCATACCCCCAGACCCCCGGCATATGCCCCCCCCCCAATAATGAACTGGTGATGACGCCCATGACCTACTAGAAAGACGTTTTTAGGGAGATTTTGTTTTTTGTACCTTTTATTGGCGCCTAAAAGTGACAAAATATGAAACGTTTTCACATAACCCTCATCACGTGCTCATGTATTATTGATGCTAGGCATGCGCCCGTAACAATTAAGACACAAGCAAGGTGTAAGTTAAGCAAGAGGACATCCGGTGTTGGCATTTCCTGTTAGCCAAGTCCATACTGTACACGCGACTGACACGATTTCACTTTAGTTAGGACGCAACCTTCGCAATTTCATGGTAATAGTACAATACTGCCGCCAACTTGTCTTCTTAGCGTTTCGAAGAGAGAGTGACGGAGCGAAGCGAAGTAACCAACCTATAACAACCCGTTTCAAAATTGCGTCTGCTTAAATCGTTTAAATCTAAATACCTTAAAAATTTTAATAGTCGCCATTTTAAAAAGGGTTAGGTTGGTTAGGTTAGGTTAGGTTGGTTATTATTTTCAAAATAGATTTTTATCTTATTAGGTATGATGCCAAGTTTCGACTCAAAAAGTCAAACCAAACTAAAGATAAAAATATTTGGTTAAAAACAAAATTGCGGATATCTGGAAAACATGGGAATTCCGGACATGTTATTAAACAGGAACTTTTTCTCTTCGTTTAGAAGGGGGAAACCAGCTCCTAAAGTTTGTAAACGGAATTCTGCAACACCCTGTATATTTAAATAAAGATTTCTAAACTTGCTTCGTACGTGCTCAAGATTTATTTACGTTTTTAGTTCAATTATTCCTCGACCTAACATTGTTTCACGTAGGTTTTCGGTCTATAATCTTCACTTTTCATTAAAATCGGTAGAGCCGATTTTGAGAAAATTATAAATTTATGATATTGATAATATAATAGGGAAGATGAATGTAATGAAAGACTACCAGGATCCCTCGGGGCCGTGAGGTTACAATAGGATAATAGAAACCAACTGGTAGTTTGATTACAAGGAAATACGCCTGAAATAGTTTGATAGATAAGAAGTAGCGTGGGCGAATCATTGTGGAACAGTAAATAACAGGAAGGATGTGTGCTGCTATCTGTAGTTAGGACCCACACAACAATCCGAGCATTGTGCGAAATATTCAAAGGCAGACATCAAATCACATGGACTGGACCTTAAGTCAGTCCAGAACCGAGCGGGGGGGATGCTTTGTAAAACGTCTAGAAAAAACCCCAAAAGAAAAAAGCAAATTGTCTTGTTGCGAAAAACCTCTCTGTCATCATCACTTTCACAGAAATAAGAATAAAATAGACGCCTAGTCACCGAATATTGTAATAGCACCAGGGTAGGATACGACATGTGACGCGATATTTATCTTATAAAACAGGTGTACCACAACACCCTATCGTACAATGGTACGAAAATTCAAAGTGTTTATGGAATTAGAAACTGAAAAACAAAAAGACTCGAACACACAACATCTCACAAAAATTACGTTTATTTAATCAACCTCTCAATGATGCATGAGCTACAATAACTATAAGTTTATTTAAAACAGCTGTTACACAGGTTTACGTTATTGTTTATATCACTACTTAGACCCTACTGGCCTCGTAGATATATGTATTAACTAGCCTCCACTCGCTACGCTCATGTTAGTGACACTGTCTTACCTCATTTTGTGACTATACAGCTGGGGGGTTGGTACCTTTATGTGCAGAATTAAAATCTAAAATTTTCTTATTTGATTTAGTGTTTTATAAGTTGAATAACACAGAAAACATGAACAAAAACCTCTTAAAATGATCGTAATTTTGATATTTTCAATTCGATTATTTGAATTTCAAAGTCCCCAATACCTTATATCGTACTGATGGGTCCATTTGTCTGTGCGCGCGGCTTGCTATGGCGCGACGGGGAAGAGGGGTGATTATCGCTCATTTCCAAAAACATGTGGTTTCCGCGCGGCGCGCCGGACGTACATTATTCACCTGTCTTCAATGTGGCTTCGAGTTGTTTGTAAACATAATGTTTCTATATGCACTACAAATCTTGTAAACTGTAATTATGTCTCGCGAAAGGTAGACAAACATAGTTGGGTGAGCGAGCCCTACTTTTACAGAACGGCTAGTAGCGTCAGAGCCGCGCGCACAGACAAATGGTCCCATCAGTACGGACAACTACAACGACGAGGACGAACGTACGGCATCCTCAGCGTAATCGTATTAAACTTGCGATTTTACATTAATTCTGTTTGGGTCCTTGAGAAAAAAACGAAATCGTTTAAAACCGATTTTGAGAATATCGTAATTTTGTGTTTTTTATAGCAGCTAACCTCAAAATTTTTGAGTTACCACAAATATTTTTTTTAAATCCCTAAATATGTCCACATGGCAACGTCTACATGGCAGAAAGAAAAATTGCGTGTATAAAAATCTGAACTCAAGATTTCCATAAGCTATACAGGGTAATTCAGAGAAACGGGGAAATTTTGATATTGATGTTGCTAGCCCTGAGCGATTGTTGGCATTAGTTATCATGGATAATTGGAATGGTGCGCAACATGTGTTTATCATCAAAGCTGTTTATAAAAACAACAGGCTAGTGATGTGTGAGTTCGAATTAAAATACTCGGTGATTCCGAGTATCAAAATCCTCAGAAGAGTCCGAATATTAAAATCCTCGGTTTCGTATTAAAATACTTGGACAAAATCCTCGTAACTAGGAACAAGGAGGAGGTAATCTGAGAGTATCCTCGGACAACGATATTCGTTAGTGTTGTGTCAATTCCAAACAAAATACTCGGTGTTTCTACTTTGGTTATATTAGTTTCTAAGCTGATTTTTCACTACACATTAATTAAACATTACGATTTTGAGTTATAATGATTTAGATTCGGTAACAAGTTCAATTTAAAATAACAATAATATTCATTTATTTCCACATTAACGAAAAGTAAATTAAATTATTATTTAATTGTTATTACAGAACTTATATTTAAATAAATATTTATAGGTTACCATCTTTATAAAAAATATAGTAAATAAACTTATTTTAAATAATAACTAAATTATTAATGTTGGTAATAATTGTACTAACGTTTAATTACTGAATTTGTGTCGAGGCAGGATAACATTTAATTACGTTTTACAAGTGTCAATCACATATTGTTTAAAAAAATAAATACTTGGTGGATCAGTCTAACAGATAGAAATATAACAAACACACACACACACATAATGCGCATAATCATTCTGCGCAGATACTCGATGTCGAACTAATAATACGAGTATTGAAATCATTCGAAGCCGAGTATTGCGAGTATCTATTTCACCCGAGTATCAACATCGCGTACCACCAGCAGCACATACGCAAGTAAATTTGAGTAAACCGGTTCGGCGATGGGGGGGGGGGGGACCATCGGATAGTGTGCAAAACTGCAAATCATTCAATGTTGAGATTGTTTGTGCTGCTGTCAGGGCAGTGTCTATACAAATGTTCAAATATTATTGATACAGGACAATATTATCCCTACAAGTTACAGACGCTTGAGTAACCATTCTGTGAACGAATCCCTAGGAGAAAGAATTGTTGTCACGTCAAACCAGGCACAAGAAGTGGAATTCATCTGGAAGATGTCATCTTCAAAAAATGAATTCTGCCTTTAAATGGCTTGTTTTTAACTATCAAATGACACAAATAAATCTATTAATTGATTTTTCCATAACAATATTTGAATATTTTTAATTTCCCGTTTCCTTGAATCGCCCTGTAGTTTTAATAAAAACACCTACAGGAAAAACAAACCGAAAACTACATACAAATTATTTTTGAAAGTATTTTTTCGGAAAATTCCCACAAATTGTTTGGTATTTATTTTACGGATGGATGATTGTATTTTTGACCCCAAAATTAAGGTTACAAGTGAAATTAGACGCGAGAAATAGGGGGTTTGTTGGGTTAAATTAAGAAAAGTTAAATTTAAGGAAATTCTGAAGATGGAACATAGATTCCGAAACGCGTAACGCACAGTAACAAGTAAGTCACACGAGGCAGAATGTAACCTAACCTAACAAACCTATTTCTCGCGGCTAATTTCACTTGTAACCTTAATTTTGGGTCAAAATACAAAAACTTTATTCTAGGGAATCCGACATTCAGTAGAAGGGGAGAGTGGAATATTATACTTTGTGGTAATATACTTCAAGTAAGGAATTATTAAAGACAAAAGTTCACCGGAATAACATTAAAATACAGACATAATCTAAAAAGGAAAAAAAATATCTAAAAATAATTGAAAATTTTCCGAATTCCCAACGTCTCTACCTAAATTTTGAAATGTGATAAATATGCACACAAGGGCGTACCCAGGATCAAATTTACGGGGGGGGGGCAAGCCATGGTCATTCAATATACAATTGATTATTAAAATAGTTATTTCAAGAATTGTATTAAATTCCAGCAACAAAATGTATAATAAAGATTTTATTTTGCTTCCAGGGGGGGGGCAGCTGCCCCCCTGCCCCTCGCTGGATACGCCCATGTATGCACATCTCTTGCATAATTTCAACTGTAAACGTGTTTCTATAACAATCCTGCATCAAGATGGAGAGGTATAGCCTAAAGCTGGGCCCGCATTGTTACGCCCACATGATTTAACGTCTTTAACGTATTTCTCTACACCTTTACACAGAGAGTCAAGGTTAACGATTATTTACGTTACGATGAGCGACATCAAAACGATACGATTCTAAAAGGCTACAGTAGTCTAAATTAATGAGTTTCACAATAGAATTATTTCTTCACTACAACGAATTTTAAAGGGTGGACTTTGAAAGTTATTCCCTTCATAATTCCACAAGCGGTGGTATTTTTTCAACATTACTGATAAAATAAATTAAGAAATTAAAATCTTCAGCGTTACTTGTACATCCAGACATCTTTGCCACTTTTAATTATTCCACGATACTGAACGAAGGGATAGACCGGATCGTCACCCATTTTCCACCTATCCTGCGAAATTAAAAAAAAAAAAAAGTCTGAACACCCACCTCTTGTAAGATAATTATCGCATATCGCTTACAACCTTCAGATATTTATAGTACTGTATCACTATCGAACTTGTGTACAAATCGGTAGCCAATTGAGAAATTATTATTTATATAACAGTCCCATGTCCAATTTTTTGTTCCCCCCCCCCCCCCCGATAACTCACGGGCATTTTTAGAGTCCAAATTACAAATCTTACAAAATTTGATCAAAATCGAATGAGATGATTTTGAGAAAATCGTTTTTTTTAATGCCATCTACTCACAAAAAAAAAGTCGCGAGATATGCCTAAAATATACCCACGTATCAAATTATATTAAAATCTGCCCACACGTTTGGGCTGTAAATAGACAGACAGACCCACAGTCAGGGGGTCTCAAAATGGATATATCCGTAAAAAACGACATCTTTTTTTATCAAACTTTTTCTATATTGCATATGCGAACGTAAAAAACTGTAAAAATATAAGTAGTTGTAAAATCACTATAGTCTACTGCAAAGACTGTTTCCTTTGTACCATGCCACCACTTCTAGTTGGGGAAGGGGGGGCAATCCCAAGGTCCTAACTGGGTCTACACATCCCTTTCTTTAACTCACTTCACTACACATAACAAAGACAAGTCACTGACAATACAATGGTTCCGTTGTTACTTTTATATATCTCGATATATTTGTTTGTTACACTTCGATAGATTTTGATATGTTTATCTATTTTTCGATAGATTTGAATATATTTCGACTTGCTCGTTATATTTTGATGATTGACACAAGGTTTTTAAACAACAAGAAAATTGAACAAAATCGTTAAAGCCGAGTTTGAAAAAAAATCTAACTTTTTGTTTTTTTCTACCCCCAAAATAAATCCCCACCTACATCATACTACACAAAAAAGAAAGAAAAAGGATCAGATAGCCTATAACCCATAATAATTCTCTGAAGAGTCAAAAGTATGACGCATGCGCACCTTGGCTACAAGGTAATCGCCGCGTTCAGGCATGCGCAGTAAACTTGTTAAAGTACCTGATGAATACAAAGGTTCTGATTTTAGGCGTAATCTCGGCATTAAATTAAAGATAAGCGATCTCAAAATGTAATCGTGTCCAAAGCCCAGACTTTTCACTTCCAGTTTTTAATGACGGCAATAACTTTTCAATATAAAAACGCTTCCTTGTTTGTCTCTGACCGCCTGTCGGCATTGCGATGAAAGTGTTGATTTTTATCTCTGTGGGCGTGGCTTGATGTGCATCGCCTCAACTGCGCTTGCGTAGGAGTTGTAGCTTTCTTCTTTCTCTTTCTGTTGTCCATTCACTTTGAAATAATATCTCGCACACGTGTTTGTGCAAATCATGGGTTTTCGGATAGTTATATGGATTTGGGCCATATTTCTTTTGCAATTTAACTTCCTCAATATACGTTAGTATTGGGCCTAAATATTTGTTATGCGTTTTAAATTGGGTTTTTGTAAACATTATAAGAAATTATTATTTTTGTTGTTTAATTAACCAATTTCATGGTAGACTCTATTTTACATTCATAATTCCAAACATACAATAAAATTAAAAGTATCAATAATTTATTTAATAAACACAATTTACAATTTACATTATTATTTTTTTTTAATGTTTCGAGATATTTAGTATGAAAAATATTAAATAGGCGCCATTTAGAAATAGTTAAGGTTTACATTTGAATTTTCTATTCAATTCAGAGCAGTGGATTTTATTATTTTAATTAAAAATATTAGACTTCAAAAATATTTTGGTTCTAAATTAATCCTGGGAATTGTAGACAACTACCAAAACTCCTGTCAATACCTAGATTATCGATCTACAGAATAAAATAGAAGAGTCATTTTGTTTATCTTTAAACAAATAATTCTCCCACATATATTTGAAATGTTCTACATCGAAATTATTTTGATTCACTGAAAATGGATCCAGTGGGTTAAAAGTTATAACAGTTTAAATGGAAAAATATAACTGTAAAAAAACTGTTAATTTTAAGACATGATATTCATGGTTTTTCTTAATGTGTTTGCATCGCTATAAAATATACGTAATTATATGTGGATGAAAGTATAGCATTCTGTTCAGATCTCAAAAACAATTTTTGACATTCAAAATTTGAGAGTTTTACACGCAAATTTTGAGTGGATAAAAATGATATCTGTTGAAATCGTTTCAAATTATCTCTCTTTTAAATATTCAAAGATAACAGAAGTTTGCTAGTGAACGAAAAAAAAGTATTTTTTTTTATAAAACAACCAACACAAATTATTCAAAACTCTTAAAATACTTAATTGGAAATTACTAGTTATTTATAATATCTTATAACGCGCTCTCGGTCAAAATCAAAAGTATAATTAGAATAAGTTGAAGCCAGCAGTGACAAGCCCGTGATAGATGTACATACAAAACAGGTTTTTCTGTTAAGCCATTTTTCCAGATGGAAATATGGGCAGTAAATTAGAAACCACCATAACAGGATCTCAAAACGTATACTGTATATCCACAAAAACTCTGTGTCATATATAGAACTCTGAAGAATTAGAATTTGGAATATTTTTAAAATTGAACTTATACTAATAATGTAAGTAACATTAATTTATTTTTACTAATAAAGTGAATTCCAATCAAGGATAAAATAAAGCAAAAGCTTAAAGTTTCAAATATTTAATAGTATAAATGAGCTACAATTGTTTCGCCTTGCGGTTTCAACAAGAAATATTTGCTATTACATTAAAGTTGAATTCCAATCGTTAGATGAAACATATGCTAGTCTTACAATAGATTTCTTAGTTTGCTTTTAATTAAAACAACATACGAGAGAGTACTTAATATTGTACATTAGAAGATATAAGAAATCTGTTTTGAAAAATCAAATGGAATTGATGATACAAGAAATGATGTAGAGAAATTGAAATGTGTGTGAACCAATTTTACTTTCATAAGAAATGAGATGCATAAATTTTCTTTTTCTTGTTATTTAAAGGTAAAAAATGTCCGAGTCATAATCATTCTTAAAAAAACCCTAGCCAATGAATACTCTAATAGTGTCAGAATCCAAAAATAACAACAGTTGGTCAAGAGAAATCTGATAGGAAAAATGAAAGAGATGAATCTAACTAAAGACTGAATGAAAAAGGTGTAGAGCCAGCTAGATTCCTTTGGGATTGCCAAGTTTGTAGTCACTAGAATGAGTCCTTGAGAGTGTCAAGAGTTTCTATAGGCTATATAATATAAAGTCAACCAACAACAGAATAGATTAAGCAATAGTGTACAACTGAAAATGACAGTTATAATACAATGTAGTTATTGAATCATATGTGGATGTAGCTCAACATGCATAGGCTAAATGGGGCATAAACTTAAGACACATTTAGGGGCACATTAGATCCTATAAATATGAATACAAGAATTTAAATTTCGCACTGCATCTGTTATAAAAAAATTAAAGATTTTATGATATTATTTACATTACTGTAGAAAGGGTTAAAAATATTGGAAATATTGAAACTAAAATTCAAAAGACAAAATACCGGGTGTTTCAAAATGAATAGCGGGGTTTTAACGCCTTATAATTTTTTTTACACTACAATTACAGCTTTAAATGATACATCAAATCAAACAGTTTAGTTTGTTGGCACCAGTGTGTATGTGCACGCAATGTTTTCGCCACAATCCGTTAGAAAGCGCTAGTGGTAAACTGGTACTTCTTATCTTGATACTCTACAGTTATGGCTCTTCCCTCAGTTGAAAGATGATGAACAAGAGAACTTCATTTTCCAGCAAGATGGTACGCCGCCTCACTGGCACAACGAAGTACGCGATTGGTTGAACGTTACTGTACCCGACCGCTGGATTGGCCGCAAAGGGCCCAATGACAGAGTTTGTTTCGCATGGCCTCCACAGTCATCCGATCTGACACCTTGCGATTTCTACCTTTGGGGGTTCGTAAAGAATCGCGTCTATGTGCCTCCACTACCAACTGACCTTCTGTATTAAGAAACAGGATTGAAGCAGCTGTTACAACAATTACACAAGAAACACTAATCAAAGTTTGAGAAGAACTCGCATATCGTCTTGACGTGTGCCGTGTAACGAATGGTGCTCACATTGAACGCTTGTAGGCTTTTCTGTAAAACTCTTTGAGTTACTTTTTCATTTGTTGTGTCATTTATAGCAGTAAGTTTAATATAATAAAAGTTATAAAGCGTTAAAACTCCGCTATTCATTTTGAAACACCCGGTATTATAAATGAGCGAATACATAGTCAGTCAGATATAATGTGTAACAATCTAATGTTACTGGATAGAACATAACTGAAATAATGAATTGTAAAAACTAGCATGTAATAGTTACAGGGCTCAGGTGGAGCAATCCTAAAGTAGTTGTATCCACACTTTTCTTCATCTTTCAGTACAGGAAGTCTATAAGTAATGGGAGTTTCAGAGCTACTAACCATCATGAAAATATCATCACGACCATAGTTTCACCAGATTGTGTATTTCTCTGTTCTTCTTGGTTTTTTATTAATATTGCAACTACTTATGTTTTACTTCAAATGATCCGAATATCTTTTAATTAAATGAATGAATTAATCGTTGTTTTATTTTCCACAAACCAAAGCCAAACGTAAATTTCTACAACTAAGAGAGTAGATTAAATAGTCTACGCCCAGTGCTGAGAAGCGACTAGGATAGTTCAGTTGGTAGAGCATTGGTGTGTAAAGCCAAAGGTCCTAGGTTCGATTCTCAGTCTAGGTTGTATATTTTTCGCTTGAAATATTATTGTATATTCAATATTTGCTGTTAAAAAACGTAACATTGCTAAAATCAATAAATTTAAAATTTAATTTATTACCTTTTCTTTAAGTTCAACCATAAATTATACGTATTTTGTTTTTTAAAATATATTGTAAATTACTTCTTGTAAGTGTAAAACAAACATAATTAGTGAAAACATTTGTGCATATTATATTTTTATTGCAACCTTTAAAAGATTATTTATTTTAATCACTACAACGTAGCAAAGAATTACTGAGGATGATGATATTGTTAATGAAACATGTTTACAATTGTATTATTCGATTTGTGGAATTTGTGTGTGTTTTATTATAATTTTTAGTAATTACTTTAATGTTTTGGCAAATATTTTTTTTTAATGTAGTTGTCTATGTTTTTATGGAAATCATATACTTCTCAATAGTTTTATAGGAAAACTGTTTTCTCACAACCCTCTTGTCCGTCTTGTACTGGCTGCACTGGCACCTTTAATGTATCGTTGACACGGTAACGTTTAGAGGTTGAGTAGTAGTTTGACACATACTGAAAGGTGTACATGGAACTGAGAGTAGTCTTGGGTTACATCCCTTTCTTATCTAACTCTTGTTCTTTACTGACTCTAATGCTATTAAGAGTATTCAAAGACTGTCGGTCTCTATTTATGCATTTTTGTTTTGTTTTTTATACTACAAGAGGATGATGACTACAAAGTGTTTCGTCTTAAAAATATCACAATTCAACCAATCATAGACAAGGGTGGAGCCTACTGGTCTGAAGAATGTAAACAGCTTTTGAAACTGGAGTTCATCCGAAACATGTCCGTAGAAATAAAGCAATGCTAGTACAATTCAAACTAAATTGTAAAAACCTTAAATTATCAAATTTTAATCTTGTCATAGTAGTGTGACGATGTCACTAAACTCGGGTCTAATAGTTAAGTGGGACTTACTTGAGTGTAGTTTGTTTTGCCTTATTGAAGGAAACAGCTGATCGGAACTTGGTTCATAGTTATTCAAATATATAAGACTTACCGTCGTCAATATTCTATTTGCGTCGTTCAAACGACGGCCGTTTCGGCTATTCAGCCATTATCAAGTTGTAAAGTAATCTGGTTTCCCTTTGTCAATTACAAACACTTATACACATTACACAAGAGCAAAATTACACACGATACACTTACACGTACATACGATTAAAATTGATTCATGAATCAACTTCAACTTTGTCTACGTCCTTTTCGAGACTCTTTGCAGTAAGGACGTAGACAATGATTCATGAATCAATTTTAATCGTATGTATGTGTAAATGTTTCGTGTGTAATTTTGCTCTTGTGTAATGTGTATAAGTGTTTGTAATTGACGAAGGGAAACCAGATTACTTTACAACTTGATAATGGCTCAATAGCCGAAACGGCCGTCGTTTGAACGACGCAAACAGAATATTGACGACGGTAAGTCTTATACATTTGAATTAATATAACAATATTCGGAATGGCGAAAACAAATTATTATAATTCATAGTTATGTTGAGCAGACCACTTTACAACCGGAGAAGTAATCCGTCCGTACTTACAACCAGTCGTGGTGTGTTAGCGGTTGTGCCGTACTTATTTCAGTTTAAAGTTTAACTTTTGTTCTGTCATGGAATATGGGATTATGCTTTGTGAAGATGTAACAGGGATGGTTTCAATTTTTAAAATACAGAAAAAATATATCCGTTACATGTTTTATTTGAATAGAATTAGTTCATATGAAACTGTTGACATTTTCATCATTGTACATTTTACAATGTCTATTACAATATTAAAACCAACTTTGGTGTTTTTACAACAAACAAAATTTCCACCAATACGAAATCAGGAACAAAACTAACTTCAAGTTGCATTTGCCATAACACCGCCTGAATAAAGTGGAAAAAAATAAGCTATATGTGTAAAATATTGTTTAATAAGCTTTGTTATCTTAAAGAAATGAATAGTATTAGATATTTTTTTTAAAATGTGTATACGAGTTTTTGATAGTGAGGGATTATTATAGCATTGTGTTTTTATTGGTCTGTTACAAAATTGTTCTGGATATATCGACAGTATGTATGAGTACACTGACACTTCGTTTATTCCTTTCTTACACTCTGCTCTGGTCCTTTTTTTCACATAACTTTGTCCAGCTTCTAAAAGAGTTATTTGTACAGTAACTAATTTTTGACACATATTCAAAATGTCACAAAGAATAAGTGTTTAGTATTGAAGAAGAGGCTCACATAGTATGGAGATTGGAAAATGGAGAAACTATGGAGATACTATAAAGAGAAATTATAAAGGAAATTGAAAATTATTTTGCAGGACAAAGACAAAATAAAAATCTCTTTTTAAAAACAACTCTTTGAAAATGAAGCAATTGAGGAGGGTTTATTAAAAGTGGTTAAGTTAAAACAAAAATGTTATACTGTACATAAATTAGAGAGGCTGATAAATGTGAGTAGTTTTCGCTAAAACAAAATCAGTAACTCAAATCTTAACAAAACAGTAGCGTTGATATAGTATTTTCATAATAACTATGGATACATGCTGGGCCTATTTACAGAGGTATGTGGACAGTAACCATGCTCTGCTACCAGCTTTGAAGAAGTAATTAAAAAAGAGAATTTAAAGTATTCTACGTTTTACATGAATAAACGTTGGTCAAAGTAATTACAGGAATTAAGAGTTAGGGCTAATAGATGGTAGAAATACTCTAAGTCACTTCAATTCAGAACACAAAACAATCATTGCTACAGACTAAAATATTGAAAAATTGAATGGCTTCCAACCTACTAACACGTCATGGAAGACAGAGTCCTATATAAACTTCTAGCAGTAGAATATCGAGGGCATATTGTGACAATGGCATAAATCAAGGCAGGGACGCTGTTGGTTTGAAACACAGGCAAGGGGCTCAAGATAGTTGTTGGAGGAAGTCAGGAGGTGTGTCATTGCAGAAATAGAACCATAGGAGTTCGTGATATTAGAAGGGTGAGCAGGTCACATGTGTACATTAAATAATATTAAATTCACTATTAGACAGATTAGTCATTACAGTAGAGTCCCGCAAACTCAGCGTAATGTGAACCGGAAGTGTGTCGAGTTTGTGAAATGCCGGGTTATCGGGAATAAGGACAAAAAACAAATTGTAATTGAAACACCAAAGCGGCGGCGATATCAAAAGACTTTGTCGATAGCGGTATCCCATTGTCGGCGGTGTAAAAACACCTAGGCACCAAAGCGGCGAGTCAAACAACTTTGTCTATAGCGGTATCCCATTGTCGGCGGCGTAAAAACACCGTGGCATTGGTACCAGCAGCAGACATACACCTGCAAAAACGTTGGATGGGCCGCTTTTTTTCCACGAATCAATTTAGTATACATTATGGAAAATATAACATACCTTTTCAGTTTTCTTTGACTGGTTATGATCTACGCACAGTATATACAGTAAATAAAAATGAGCGAGTTACGAAAACGGAAGCGTGTGTTGGTTTCGTTTGAGACACGGTTAAATGTGTTAACCCCTTAAGTGTTTTATTTTTTTTGCCTAAATCAACCCAAAAATGCCTATTTTTTTAATTTGATTATTTTAATGTTTGTTAACTTGGAAGTTAAAAAATAGGCATTAAAAGAAAATATAAGCAACATCAAAAGTATAGTCATGTTTAATATAATTTAAAAATTTTCTGCAAATACATTAAAAACACATTTACCTAACAATTAAAAAAAAGTAAAATGTAATAAAACCATTGTTAAAAATAAAAGTACACACAATTAAGATTGTTTACAGTTTCTTACTAATGTTTAGTAATTTTTTTGGGTGTGATATATTTTAAAACATGGGGCAGCACACAGCCCAACATCACATTCGCTGCACTGGTATCGCGACTCCTTGCGGACATATCGCGACTCCTTGTAAATATAATGTTCACGGCGGATCCATAGAGAACAAAAATAAAGCGGTAGTTTTATAAGTTATGCTCTAGAGAGTATGCCAACACTATCTAGCGGCAATACTAGCAACTACAACGTAATATTTCGACAGAGAACGAAATAGAATAGGGCAAGTTAAGAGCGTCGGCTTTAGCCGACAGCGGCACTTTTTATCGATATTTGTAGCGTCGGCTTAAACCGACATAAACACTTAAGGGGTTAAAAAGACTTGACAGAGGGGAATCTGTAAAAAAGCTTTGTGGCGAGTTTAACGTGGGAAAAGTACCACCAACGATTCGAGCGATCGAAGTTAATGCCCGCTTTGGGATCTGCCGAACTTTTACGAACATCGCTGATTTTAGCAATATTTTTTTTTCCCGTCGGGGTCGCCGAGTAATCCGGACTGCCGGGTTATCGAGTGACGAGTTTGTGAGACTCTACTGTATTAAATTGGAAGTGTTTGGTATTAAGATCTTAGAGCGATATATATAAATATCTTTGTATCTTTGAATGTTAAATAAATAAATATATCAATCTTGTTATTTCTTTCTGAACCTGAATCATAATAAGACTAACAACCGACAATTACGCTCATATGCTGTAATTGCACTGAGTGTTTCCAAATTCACATGTGTGCCATTAATAACTAGCCAAGGAATCGTTAGATCCAACTTTCGAGTGAGTTAGCCAATCATACTTAAAATATATAAACCTTAGGATTAACTTAGAAACACACAAAAGACTGGACTGTTACATTGCTGGCTAACAACTATACTGGGACTATACAGACATGTGTCTCTATCGCCACTGAAATGATCAACACACCAGCAGGGTATATTGAAACTATAATGTAACCAAAATAAAAGACATTTATGGAGGGAGGGGGGGAGTATACAAATCACAAGTGTTTCTTTCAATTACCTGTACTGCAGTTTTATTTTAAAATGTATGCCTATATATTTCGCAGTAGTTTTAGAAAATAGGGCTATTGCACGATCTTATCGTTCAAAATGATTAATCGATTATAATGACTGTAACTGCACAGTTCCTTGAACATCGTTATAAGTGATATAGACCAGTATTTCGAATATGTGAGAATGTAAAAAAATCTCAAAATATGGGGTTATAGAAACTAGTGAAAATCCTGTTGCCATGGCATCCATACTTTATGTAAGTGGGTTCTAGATTAAGAATACTAGAAACATTATAAAAGAAGGTGTTTTTAGAATTATTTTGGTAAATCCTCAAAACCAATTGTAATACAAATTCAGGAACATCGGAATAATGAAAACCAGTTGATAGGCACCATCATGATACTTCTCCATCATACAATGTAATTCAACAAAGAGATCCTCTAAATGTAATACACAAAAGTTGCTTTTTTTTTACCTGTAGGAATGTTAAATTGTATTGGTAGACCAAGGAAGGCGTCTTACCCAGTAGCTTAAATAGGGTAAGTTTCTGTAAGACAATTGTTACAAAGGTTTTCTGAACCTTCTAATTGTGTATACCACTACTTTCTTGACATTGGCTAGATATGTACATAATTTGAAACAATCTCCGTTGACTTTGCTTGTCACAGTGTCTCAGCCCTGTCAGATCTCATATAAATATCACATTTTTTGAAAAGGTCAGGGTGGGTTCGAAATTACATATTTTGTCATTGTAAGCGGTGTGGTTAATACCAATACAAGTAGAATTGTTATCTCGGAGTCAGGATAAACTGGGATGCAATCAGTATTTTACATTAACAATCAAATTGAAGAAGAGAAAAAAAAAGAACCAAAGCAGCTTGTATGGTGGTTAACTTTGATTGTTTTTCCCAACCAAGTGTTTTGTTTACCTTTGTTTACATTCCTTTAAGAAAGAAAATTAAGGCAAGATTGTGTCATAAATATAAATATTAACACCCTAACATACCCCCCCCCTTCTCATTTATCTACCACCCTAATCTTGTGACAATGAGTTGATAAGACCCAAGCTACACATTAGTCCCATTACGGTGTAACTGGTTTTCGACCAACAGAAGGTAAGTTATAAGTTTTCTAAAGAATCGAAGAATTTGCGAAATGTGACATTAAACCTTTTTATTATGTCTCCATATCTCCATTTTTATGTTATATTTAATGGTCATTTTTTAACAGGAACACATTTTTCTGGAAAAGATATTTTGTTACGATGTGTTGTGTATATTTTAATAAGGTGAATACAAGAGAAATAAAATTCATGGATTTGAAAAACAAAACGAGTGAAGCATATTAGATATTTTGAGAATTCACCTCACCAAGAATGAATTAAAATGGACTTAAACATATTATATATATATATATATATATATATATATATATATATATATATATATGAGGGTTGAATGAAAAGTTTAATAAGAGATGGTCCTTAAATCTTTAAGTTTTATTTTATCTTTGAAATTTGCCATCATATTTAGGTACACACTAGTGGTGGGTGTTAACGCTAACAATGGTCAAAGTCAAGACCAGTTAACGTTGAGCGTGATTAATTGTTGAAAAAAACTGCTAACGTTAACCTGCCAGACAGAACAGAAGACCAAGTGTCTTTGTTTTTTCAGTGTGCAGGTGTGCAGTGCATGTGTTCAATGAGAAGTGAGAAGGCTCTAGTCATCAATTGACTATATCGCCTGTTTCTTAGATAAATAAAAACTGATTATTTACAGAGGAATAAGTTTTGGAGTTATTTGTATTACTATTTACTAGTTAATTAATCAGTTATTATAAACAATTATTACAATAATTCCAATGCGTGATAAAATAAAATCACGTTGGTTATTTACACCACACTATTTTCGTATTATCTAGTCGTCGTTTTATATAGTTTTAGATGTAGTAAAAAACAAACAGTAAAATAGTAGGCCACAGAAGAAACATACGTTGATTCAGTTGATGAATAAACGTTAATGTTAATTGATTCACTTTAGTTGCTCAACTAAACTAACAGACGAATGAGAGGTGTACGTGTAGCTGGGTGCGCGCGCATCGAGTGGGCCGCTGTCGCTAACAAACAACCACTGATGCGTCACCTACAAGCACTAAGCAAATGATCAACGTTAGCAGTTAATGCACTTCTTCGTCAACTGCGTTGATCGTTGACGATGGTTAACATTGACGGTTAGCTGTTACCCGTTAACGGGCACAGCCCTAGTACACACACAAAGTTTCAAGAAGATCTGTTTTATAAACAATTTTTGACAGTGTTACAAAGAAATTTGTGTGTCTTTGCAGCAATGGAAAAAAATGAATTTCGTGTGGTGATAAAACATTAATTTCTGTATGGAAAACCATCAAGGAAATCGAAGAAATGCTAAAATGTATTACAGGTATAGAACAGTGCTCTGTTGGATTTAGAATGGTTGAGGTCATTCAAACACAAATCATGCTGAGCGTGTTGACGTTCAAATGACATCACAACTGAAGAAATGAACAATAAAGTTTGTGTTATTATGTTGGATAATTGTTGAGTGATGATGATAAGATAGGCTATAGCTAAAATATAGTAAACATCTCATTAAAAATATTTTTAATATCCCGTATGAATATGTGGATATGAGAAAGCTATCACCAAAATGGGTGCAATGTTTACTTATACTTAACAAAAACACATTCACAAGACCATTTCAAAGTAATGTTCAAAGGTCAATCCAACTTTTGTGGTACTATGCAACCATGCTCAAGGAAACCAAAACAATGGATTTCTCATGGCAAAGACTTTTCAAAAAAAAAGAAAAAAAACAATTCTATCAGGCGGAAATGTCATTTTCACAATTATCTGGGATTCACATGGCATAATCTTCATAGTCTAGCTTGAAAGTGAAAAAAACAAACAAACAACTATTATCCATCTTTATTGCACCAATTGCATTATGAATTGATGAAAAAGCTATTTAACTTAGGGAAGAAAAAATTCTTCCACCAAAAAAATACATCATGTCTACAATTGCAATGACCAGAAATCGCTCCTTCGTCCAGCCTATTCTCCAGATTTGACCACTGGGAACTTCCTTCTCTTTTCAAAAATGAAGAAATACAATAATATTTCAAGTGAAAAATATACGACCTAGACTGGGAATCAAACCCAGGACCTTTGGCTTTACGCGCCAATCTAGGTCGTATATTTTTCAAAAGGTCCTGGGTTCGATTCCCAGTCTAGGTCGTATATTTTTTACTTGAAATATTATTGTAAATTCAATATTTGCTAGTAAAAACGTATAAGCGGAAAAATCAAATAATTAAAAAATCTATAAATACATGCGTAAGGGCTGAAAAATGAGTAAAAATTAATTTCAATGTCGCATATGCGAGGTAATTAATTGGAAACTCAAAATTGCAGCAACTAAAGTAAAGTGAGAAGTCTTGACTGTCCCAGTCGCCCTGTACTGGGAAGCGACTAGGATAGCTCAGTGGTAGAGCATTGGCGCGTAAAGCCAAAGGTCCTGGGTTCGATTCCCAGTCTAGGTCGTATATTTTTCACTTGAAATATTATTGTAAATTCAATATTTGCTAGTAAAAACGTATAAGCGGAAAAATCAAATAATTAAAAAATCTATGAAGAAATAATTTAGAGGAAAAAGATGGCATCAAACCAGAAGTTCATCACTAAAAAAAAAAAACGCTTATTTTGCACAGTTTGGTAAATCATACTTTCTGGAAACCATAAAGAAGAAGGTGGAAAACTATTGGACCAAATGTATTAAACTAAAAGAACAGTATGTTTAAAAGTAAATCTACTTTTGGTTATGAAACTAAATATCATTCATTTGAATTAAATATATGAAATTGTTATAGTTTCTTACCTCAGGGAGTGGTAGAGAGTCTCTCCGTTCTTTGTAAAAACACAATACTGGACCTCGTAATACTGCCCATACTTGTTTCCAGGATCTGTCGCCAGCTCTCTACAACAGATAAAACAAAATGGTAAATATAACAAAAGAGAAGATCATGCACATAAAACAATATTTATGGAAACAAGAGGGATGGCCGAAGATATACATGTACATGAATACCGTTTTGAGGGAGTAACTAAATTTACCTACTTCAGATCAACACGTCATCTGTAAACTACATCAACTGAATCAACACAAACTTGGCCAGATGTTTTGGTGCAGCAAACAGGTGTTATACAGTGTGTCTCATGAAGGTATTTACATTTTTAAACAATCACCAAATACATGTACGTCTACCAAATTGTATGATTTCTTTCATATATATTGGAAACATATCTAAAAGTGTACCGACAAATTTTTATCTACAATATAAATAAAATGGCGGCTGTTGATAGAAATGCAGTTTAAATGACAGCGCCTGCCGCCGGAGAACAAGATAACATAATAGCTCCAAATGTTTAAATAGCTGGTTATTTAAAAACAAACAGCCGTTTCTTTTATTTCAGATCATTGAATTGTTGACAACTTTTATTGTGTTCTCTTAGGCAACAAACATAACCTAGGTTGTCTAGCGTTTTGCCATGTTGTTTACAATAGAGCAGAAGGTTTTATGCTGTGTCTATTGCTTTTAATAATGACAAAGAAGCATACAGAATATTTCAAGCTACGTATCTTATGATTGAACCTCCCTCAGTCATGTTCATCGCAATAGTGGAGGAAGCTCTTACTTGAAACAGGTAGTGTACAGAAAAAGTATCGCCGGCAGCCACTTGATTTAGTAGTGGCCGAAAATCAATTAGTTTTTGTGTTCCATTTATCTTTTTGTCAAAAACAAGGTAAAACACTAGTTTCATTGGTTTATAATGCCAAATACGTTGAAAAAATATTGATTTTACGTGATAATGCTGAACAAGGCATATCTTTATTTTTTATGTATGTTTAAGGAAAGTTATCACTAAAAAAATTATTCTTGGTAATATACTAGAACACACGAGATCCTTTCTTGGTAATTTACTACAACACACAAGATCTTTTTTGGCATTCCAGCGACAAACTTTTAAAATAGTTATTACATATACAGGGTGTTTCATGGGAACCCTGACAAAATTTGGGAAACGGTTCCAAGGGTCAATACAAGAAAAAAATGTTATATAAAGATAGGTCCAAAACCTATTTGTTTCATATTTACAGCCAAAAATAGAGTTTTTTCAGTTTTGCTTGTAGTTAAAGCATTTTTTGACCTCTGGATCAAAAATTGGTGATAATATTTTGATAAAACCTATATGGTTAGTTAGTGGAGAAAATTCTACAGATATATCATTAGTTTTAAGTACTAAAATGAGGAATTTTATTCGGCAACAGCACTTTAAAGATTAAAATTTACTAAAAAAATTAGTACTCAAAAATTATTTTCAATTTTTAAATGGCTTTCACGAGTGATCCGATAGACCGTTATGGCTGCAACTTTACCAAAAGTTGTAGAATTTCATGTACAATAAAGTTATTAGTTAGATATGTTTAGTTTTACAAGTAACTTTTATTGGTGTATTAATAAACTGTAAGCTAACACAAATTACAAATTACCTTTTAACTGGTGCATGATGCAACATACATTATTGTTTGTATAATATGATTCTACTAAATTTAAATAAACATTATTTATATTACAATACTATTTACTGGTTTAAAACATAATATTCATTAATTAACTAAATAATAATCAATAATCTTAATTAGCTTATAATTAGCTTATTTCATTTTTTATTACAAACAACATTACGGATTTTGTAATGAGAGTTCTAAAGCAGCTGTTATTGATTATGGCAGAAGATTTTCTAACAGGCTTGTCCCAAATAGACAAGTATTTACCGACTTACATTGCATTGTCTGAGAGAGAAAGGTTCATTTGCTAAATCTAAACTTGAAGGCATTAATCATAATTCGCTTGAGGTAGAAGAGAGCATCATTGATTCTGTACAGCAAAGCCCAGGTACTAGTGTGAGGAGGCTTTCAAAGCAGTATCTGGTATTCTCTTCTAAGATTTGGAGAATCTTAAATAATGAAGGTTTGTATCCTTACCATTTGAAGAAAGTAATAATCTTCACGCCGGCGATAATATTAAAAGGTCTGAGTTTTGTCGTTGGGTTGCAGCAAATCATCGGTTGGTCAAGTTAATTCTTTTTACAGACGAGGCTCAATTCACCCGGAATGGTATTATTAATTCCAAGAACACTCACATAAGGGCCGAAGAAAATCCGCACGCCACAGTTGAGACGAACTTTCAGAGACGATTCTCAGTCAATGTTTGGTGCGGCCACATTAATGACAAACTTGTCGGACCTTAATTTTAGATGGGGTACTGGATGGTTTAACCTATTTACAGTTCTTACAGGACACTCTACCAGAATTTCTTGAGGATATCCCAATCCAAACCAAGGCAAATATGTTCTATCAACATGACGGAGCACCTCCGCTTATGTCAATAAATGTTGTTCGCTTGTTACAGAACCGTTACGGTGAAAAGCTAATTGGTCACCGTGGATCATTGGCCTCCAAGGTCCCCGGACCTGACTCCGATGGACTTTTATTTGTGGGGGCACATGAAAACGGAGGTTTACAAAACCAAAACCACAGACAAGAGTAGAGTTAGTAGAAAGAATATTAAATGTCGCCCAAACAATCAAAGACAACCCTGCAATGCTAAGATCTGCGACGTCTTCCCTGTTAAAGCGAGCCAGACTCTGCCCAGATCAATATGGGGGACAATTTAAAAACATTTTATAATTATTGAAAGTATAATTATTATTATGTTAAAAACCAGTAAATAGTATTGTAAGATAAATAATGTTTATTTAAATTTAGTAGAATTCATATCATACAAACAATAATGTATGTTGCATCATACACCAGTTAAAAGGTAATTTGTAATTTGAGTTAGCTTACAGTTTATTAATACACCAATATAGTTACTTGTAAAACTAAACATATCTAACAAATAACTTTATTGTAGATGAAATTCTACAACTTTTGGTAAAGTTGCAGCCATAATGGTCCATCGGATCACTCGTGAAAGCCATTTAAAAATTGAAAATAATTTTTGAGTACTAATTTTTTTAGTAAATTTTAATCTTTAAAGTGCTGTTGCTGAATAAAAGTCCTCATTTTAGTACTTAAAACTAATGATATATCTGTAGAATTTTCTCCACTAACTAACCATGTAGTTTTTATCAAAATATTATCACTAATTTTTGATCCAGAGGTCAAAAATGCCTTAACTATAAGCAAAACTGAAAAAACTCTATTTTTGGCTGTGAATATGAAACCAATAGGTTTTGGACCTATCTTTATATAACATTTTTTTCTTGTATTGACCCATGGAACCGTTTCCCCAAGTTTGTCAGGGTTCCCATGAAACACCCTGTATTGTTAAATTAATTTAATTCAAACTGTAAATTAACTACAGTCATAAAACTCACCTTGCCATCAATAACCGTCAGTTTAACATGTAGAGGACCTTCGTGGACAACTTGATGATTTTCCTTGTCTACAAGGTCATCCACACATAGACTGTGTCTTGGACCCAGGACACTGTAAACATAGACCAGATAATATGATTAAATGAGTGATGTAAACTGGTACAGGCTTAGAAATAAATTTGCTTTATCAAATAAACTGTCCAAAAACATTCCACTAACTTTCTCCCGCACTCAGCCGCAAATCAGAAAATTATATTAATTTACACCTCCCCAAAATTATCCCTACTTATAATTGAAAGAAGAAAAAAATTAAAGAAACAAAAAGGATAAAATAGAGATCTCTAGTCGTTGAAACTATAATACCGTCAGCACCAGAAGGGTACAAAAGTCTGTTAAAGATGGGAACAGTAAACTCAAAACTAGATGAAGATTGGTAAATCCAACTACGTTACCTTGAGATTAATATACCAGTACATACTCTAAGTGAGACACCTTATAAGAGATAAGTTGGTATTGAAACATTGTTTAAAAAATTTAAATAGAGCGTAAACATGTTTCCAATGTGCGTATTTTAATGAAAACAAGTTTTAAGGACGGTAATTTTGGTTTATATTATTTATTTATTTATTTTATTTGCTAATATTTTAAACATAAAAAAGCTCAGTTAGAACAATTTGTATCAAAAAGGCATACTTTTATGAAATACCAATATTTAATGGTAATTGGGTTTTTTAAATGTTTCATTCAACATTTTGTTCTGAAATTGTGTGTTTTTTTGTAGTCAATACAAGCAACATTATTCCCAAATAGCAACAATTTTCATCACTTATTTGTAAAGATACAGCAATTCGTTTATAATTGGAGTTTAATAACAATAACATTCAGACTGACACACAAATCGTTCAGACTTATTCTAGCACTCAACATAAACATTTTGACACGGGTTTCATTCAAATTCATCCATTAGATCCCGTGATATTAAGAAAGAAACATATTTTGCAACTTTAACTTAATATAAATAACTTCTGAACATTTTGCTGCACTATGGAATGAAACTGTATACTTGTCGTAACCCCTACCTACTCGTAGGAAAAAAAGAAGATTTTTCTTTGCAATAATGGTTTTTGTTTAAAAGCAAAAAACCCTTCGGCCATCACCACTTTATAAAAAAAAAAAAAAAAAGGAAGAAAAGAACATAAAATAAAAACACCTAAGTCTCGTATACTCTAATAGCGTTAGAGTAAGAAGAGAACAAGAGTTGGTATGAAAGCGGTATCTAAACCAAGGCTACTCAAAATAAGGTGTAGATCCACTATGCATACTATAAGTGAGCACCTGAAGGTAGGTAAAAAAAAAAGGAAAGAGTGGTTGCTCGGATCCACTTCAAAACTAGTGTAAAGCGTTTAAAAATGTCAAACAAACTAAAAACCAACACAGAAAACATTGAATTTTATTTTAGTTAATACAATCAAATGCAAACCATAATTTATTAAAGCATTACTATGAACACCTAAGCTAAGCAAAGTGTCAAACCACACGAATCAGAGTTAAGTTTACCCTTTGGATCTGTCAGGCGAGTGACCTAACAAACGGCGCAAGAGTTGTGCTCTGAAATGAAATCATAACTTTAAACAATATCAGAATTAAGTATAGATAGAGCATTTGTACAAGCATATATGAATTATACATTTAACTTGTAGAATATTAATACAACAGAAGTGATCTCACATGGACTACAACGCATTACAGGTCACATTAAGGCTTTTAATTTCAGAATAGGTTTCAAGAGTTCATGGTGCCAGAGGATAATATCCCCCTTTTCACTAATACAGTATACAAACTAGAATCAGCTCGGGGATATCCGGATAAAAGTGGCGGCCGGATGGACAGGATAGCAAAATATCCCAATATGCCAGAGTTCAAGGTTAAATGTTATCTGCAAGGTTGATGACCTTCTAAACATCAACAATATTGAAGCTACAGTATTTATATTAAAGAAATACAGTACTATAATATCATATTCTAATTGAAATTGTAAACTAAGAAGAGACATGAAATTAAATACTGTATAACCTGTTGTTGAAATTTACGTCTTTGTAACGTATAACAAACGAAAATCGGATTAATTAAAATATGTACTGTACTTTTATAAATTAATGTTACAACTTTATTAAAATTTTCTTACAAAATAATTTGAATGAAATGAAATTACGAATCTTAAAACAAATCTTTACACACGTAATGTACTCTCGAAGTAAAACAAATTAAATGAACAGAAAAAATACATTAAATAAAATAAACAAGAAAATTTTTCATTGTTTGATATGCGGTTGAGAAAGGGCTCGTCATCCACATTTTCTTCAACATGATACTCATCATTACCATTACAGTAGCCTCAGACTAGGATTGTGTCTGGGTAAGGAGCGTGTCCTCCCTTCTACTTGCTTCCCTAGCCTGACTTGACGGTACAACCCATTACAAGAAACTAGGTACACAAATTACTGCCTTAGTTACATTTAATTCCTAAAGTTAAAACTTTGTGACAGACTTTTGTAAACGTTTTATTCTTATTTACACCGATAAAAGAAATGAAAGTAGGGTACGCGTTTACACAGAAGCATTTGAGGTCTTTATGTTTTTTATTGGGGTTGTACCGCTGAAAGTAAACTCAACAAACAAAGTGTGGGGGTCCCTTTCTTCCTCTCTACCTCAGACACATTCCTACCGTGAGGATACTGTACCACAATATCATCAACTGTTGTTTCTTCAATTTCATCGGTGGACATCTATTTGTAACGTCATCCAAGCTAACCACCACACAGCCTGGGATGTCTTTCAATAGAGAAACAAGTTCGTTGTTGTCTTTTGCAGTGTTCACATCACATTGGTTTTTAATTTCATCATACTTATAAAATTGGCTTTACGGTCTTATAAAATTTTCCACAACCCCACTAATGATATAAAAGAGATCTCCTCCCATCCCTCAGATACCCATCTAATGACATCAAGCATGTCAACTGCTTTTAACACAGTTTGGAAGTCCTCTTCATTTTCAATAGTTGATATAAGTCTTGTGAGACAATGGCACTAATACTTTTTCTTTAAAGCCTCTAGAATTCCCTGATCCACTGGTTGACAGATCGATGTAACGTTTGGTGGCAGAAACATTACCTTTATATTGCCATCTTGTAACTCATCAGTTGCAGGATGGGAAGGCGAAATGTCAAGGATAAGGATTGTTTTTCTCGGCAAATGATTTTTGGGTAAATATTTCTTAATTGCTGGCACAAACTCTTTAAAAAAATAAGTATAAAAATTGTTCGCTATTCATCCATGATTTTTTTTACTTGTGTACTATAATGGCAAGGAGTCAGTACTTAAATGCTCTTGGTTTTATTAAGTTAATTTTTCCAATCAACATTAATCTCAATTTGTGATTTCCAGTTGAATTACTGCACACTAAAATTGTTACACGTTCTTTGCTTTTTTTTATATCCATGTGTCACTTTTTCTTTTTTTTGAAGTAAGAATCGTTGATGGTAAAAGTTTGTAATTTAGACCCCTCTCATTACAATTGTATAACTGATCTTCTGATATTCGCTCCTTATCTAGCAAGCAAAAAAAAAGACGAGTCTTGAATTCGGGAACAGAATTCTATCTGCAGAAAAAGATTCACCACTAATTGTTTTCTGTCTAATGCCAAAATGTTTCTTCCACCGGTCTAACAAACCATCACTCGCCATAAATATGGTGTCTTCTCCTTCAATTTGTTTTTTGAACTGACTGCCCTTTTCCTGAAGTAATGGGCCAAAAATAGGCATGCCTTTCCCCTTCAGAAACTCATGCCACAGATATAAAGCATCTTCAACCTGTAAATGTTAACTGTTTGCATTATCTTTCTTATGTTAATGCCAATCCCACTTGCTTAACACACGACATTTCAATTTCAGTATGGTTTTTTTGTCCAGTCACTGACTATGCTTGTCCCCACTCCTAACTCTAAACTGATCTTTTTCGCAGACTCACCAGAAGCCAATCTTTTAATGGCACGAAATTTTTCTTCAAATCTCACCACAACTTTCCACCGTTTCTCCGCCATAATTAAAATACAGTATTGTACAGAACAAAGCCTATGAACAGATTATAAACGGAACACAAGTTAAATGGTGTCCTCAAATTAAGGCATGGCACAGTATGACTACACTACAGCTCTCCCACAAACTGAGATCTAATACTGTAGTACAGTAAACAACAAGTACAGAATACGACACGAGAATGAATAAGATTACGCAAGAAACCAATGGTATACAGACTATGAATGTAATATCAACATAGCATGTGCCATTCACAGTGCTTATATACATACAGTAGGAACTTCAGAAAGCTGTGCAATATTTGCAGTCACTTTTTTTAATTTAATAATTTAACATACAGTCATTTTAATTATATTTTTCATAATTTTTTTCTGACCGGATAAGACACAGTCCGGATACGGCGATCCGGGTAGTCAGGGGCCGACTGTATAGAAAAAATGGTAAATTCAGTTTTTACTAATCTTCACTGAAATTTCTCAACAAACCGCAAAAGTGATTTTTTGACATGCTCTTCATATGTCATCGTCTGTACATAACCACGATAGCGCCCAAAAAAATTAAGATGGGACCATATAAATTTAATATAGTAGATTATATTGTCCTCATTAAAAAAAACATCAAATTGGAAGTGTCAAAATGGTAGCCATTTAAAAGTTTTTTTTCCATAGGTTGTGTGTTATTCCATTGAAAACATTTAATTGAATAAAAATTTGTTAATTTCAAATCCGCATGTAGTGGTACTAATTCCACCTCTGTACAATGACAAAGAGTGAAAGAGTTTATTATTGTACCTCTGTACAATAATAAATAGTGAAGTTATTGTCAAAAATGTAATTTCTAACACCAATCTCCTAAAACAATATGATTTTCTTATAGTTGAGAGTCAGCAGGGTCGAGTCACTGACAACAAGTCAACGTAAACAAGTAAAGGCTTATACATCTTTGAGGCCCATCAAGGATAGCTGATTTAAGAAAGTAGCGATATACACAATTACAATGTTCAGAAAACCTGTATAACAACAGTTTTAAACAAATTTATCCCTTGATCTACCAATACAATTTAACATTTCCTACAAAACCCAAGAAACCAACTTTTGGATATTACAGTTTGAGGATCTGGTTGTATTACATTGTAAGATGGGGCTGGTATCCATCAACTAGTTATCTAAATTTAAATCTAGATTTGTCTCAATAACTTAATATCAAAATTTGAAAAACGTTTATGCCCGTTTAAATGCTTGTAAAGCAACGATGCGGTCAGTGTTTCCTAAACTGTGTAAAATGGGAGAAAAACTAATTTAATAATAAATAAACCTGTCTTGTTTTCATACAAACACCATTTTATTATCGTTATTTTAAAAACAAATAATTTTTTGAGAATTTCCGTAGTTCACTCAGATTGTACAAGATAGTTTTTCCAGGACTACCCTAATTTAGACTATACTACTTGAGCTTATAAACTCACCTAACAATCGGCTCCGAGTCGCTGAGCTCAGGATCACTATCTACATGCATCCGATCACCCCAAGTCGCTTTAAGGTACGACACTCTTCTTGTAGCTCGTTCATCTTCTGCAGCTGCAAAAGAAGACAAAATGAAACAAATACAGTATTACTGTTTATTTGTCATTGTAATACAACATTTATAAGAACACTGCTTTATGCAAACTTCATTAAAGCAAAATAAAATACACGCACTAAATAAAGGAGGTCCTGAGGATAAGCCTGTATCAGACCCTCCTTCATATTTATTCAGAAAAAAACAGAACACAGACAGTATACTTGTGCATTGAATAAACAAAAACATTGTAATTGGGAAGCCTAAAACCAAAAACTAAACTAAAATTTCAAACTATAACACATTCTATAAATTCACAGTCCGAAACTAACACTTATATTCACATATACAGTAGAACCTCTGTTAACTGGCCTCGGATTAACCGGCCCTCGGATTAACCGGCCTATATCGTAGTGTACTGGTTGGATGAGAGTTTCCGATAATAAATTGTAATTGAAACACCAAAGCGGTGGCGATATCAAACGACTTTGTCGATAACGGTATCCCATTGTCGGCGGCGTAAAACACTGCGGCGGCGATATCAAACGACTTTGTCGATAGCGGTATCCCATTGTCGGTGGCATAAAAACACCGCAGCACCAAAGCAGCGGCGAGTCAAACGATTTTGTCGATAGCGGTATCCTATTGTCGGCGGCATAAAAACACTGCGGCATTGGCACCCGTCGGTATAGCAGACATACACCCACAAAAACTTGGCTCGGATTAACCGGCCAAACGAGCAACCGGCCCGGGTGTCAGTCCCGACTAGACCGGTTAAGAGGGGTTCTACTGTACATATATAATAAATTTCCTATATTGTTTAAAAATAGAAAATTCTTACAAAATAAAATAAAAAAACTTAATGAACCCTTTTCCCTGCTATTACTTAGTAAAACATTAAAAAACCTTGATGATGTTTAAAGACAGCAATGCTTGCAAGCTGTTTTGTAAGAATATGATACTCTATAATTTCTTTTTGACCTTAAAAAAATGTGTACGCTCCATCAGGTGTACACATTGTTACCACTCATAATATAAAATTTTCTTAATAACTTAAAAACATGCTGTAACAATCCAACATTCTATAGTTGTGAAATAGTTAAAAAAAGGTTAGGCTAGGAAAATTAAAATAAATGGCTGGAACTAGTAATTGGGGGCGGGGGGTAATAAATTAAAGGGGTATAATAGAAATAGAGCTGATATACCATAAATATATAGAACAAATATTTAGAAATATAACCTTATTAACAAAACAAAGAAACAAGAAAAGTTTAGCCTAGAAATGCAGTTAGGCCAATGATTGTTGGACAGAATAAGCATAACAAAGTAAACAAACAAAATAAAGGAAAACAATAATAATAAATAAGAAAGATAGTAAATTCATAATAAAAACATTGTACTTACTTAACAAATTTATATAATATAAAAGAGTCCAACTCAAAGATTAGAAAAAGTAAAGTTTGTTACCAATTTATTGTAAATAAGTTCAGAGTTGAAATTAAGTAAATAAAATAAATTGATGTTAAAAAGAGAGAATAGATAAATTGTATGATGTTGGAACTTAAATCTATAAATATAATTATATAGATATTTTAATAAGTGAAAGTTGTGTTGTACGGGAGATTATGCAAAGCCTAAATTAGATGTACTAATGAACAGCTGACTATAAAGCTGCCATGTTGGAAACTAGAAAAACCTTAGAGCTGTAAATAAATACGAACTCTCACTAAATGTGAAGAATTTGAAATGTGGAGAGAGAGAGAGAGAGAGAGAGAGAGAGAGAGAGAGAGAGAGAGAGAGAGAGAGAGAGAGAGAGAGAGAGAGAGAGAGAGAGAGAGAGAGAGAGAGAGAGAGAGAGAGAACAATATATAATGGAATAGTACCATTCATATACTGTATTTTACTTTTCTAATACAATTAAAGTGATTAAAGTGTGCTTTGTTTAGTTGAAAAACAATAATTCTAATTATATTATCTAATAATTTAAATAAAGACATGAACATTATACGAACTTGTAAAGAAGAGTGTTAGAGTTGTCATTCATAATGTAGACAGTTCTTATTTTGAATTAATATCATAGTCAGGGCTTTTGATAAAATAAATATTCAAAAAGTTATTATTTAACCGTTATTATAATAAATATAAATAAATGACAAAAATAATATACAACACTTGTAATACAAAGAACATTAAATTAATTGTTAAAACACAAGATAGGAATGTTAACACTTGAGTTTTTAAATATTCATCTATTAATCTTATTACATACTTTTGCTGGAAAATAAAAGCCTTTACTGACTCAAAATAAGTCCCAACATTCCTTTCTAAACTGGAGTCTGCTCTCAATAACGGCAAAATAGATCTTCTTAAAATTCCAAAGAGGAAATATATATATATATATATAATTATATAATCTTAGATAAATATTTAGTTCATATATAAATAATTTAAACTTTTCATCATTATCTAACAATTTAAAAACCAGAAAATATAGTATAAAGTAAAAAGATGAGCAAGCCTAGGGCCTAGAGTGGAGTTTGTATCAAGTTAAAATTTCGAACAAGGCCTTTAAAATAATGTGAGGAAATTACTGGGCTTAGACAAGCACAGAAATTTATTTGATTTTCCAAGTCGGAAGAGATAAAATACTTATTGCTTGGTAAAAAGAAGTTAAGATGCACGATAGGTCTATTGACGAGAGATTGCCCAGTAAGATATTAGCTCAAGGAAATGGTGTTGATAGAACAGAGTATCCGTCGGTTTATTACAGGTGAGAAATTTCTATGTGGGTATGAAGTGAATTCAGCAGGACATCTTGTGGGTCTCAGGTGTTTGGTAGCCTATGAGATAATTACTAGCTGTTTGTCATCTTCCATAAAAGACCCATAAGGGTCACCAGTGAATAAAAGTTGTGTGCAACCCCCCCCCCCCCCCATCAATCCTGGTTCAAGGTCTAGCCAATTCACAGATAAATTTTTGATTTATAAATTGGTTAACAATTTATTAAAGTTGTGAATTACCCTTTAGTTATTATTATTATTTTACTATTAATAAATTATAATTTCACAGAATCCAATCTGATTATTTACCTACAGAGTTTTCCTAGAGTGAAGCCCAAGATAAATTGTTTTCTAGTTTGTTCTCGGACCCAGTAAAGATAGATTCCCCTCATTTCAACAAAATCTTTATTTGTGTTTCCACATAAACTTACAAATTATACAACAAATAATTTTAATATCTCTAAAATACTTACAAGGCTCAACAGACTTATCGCGCCAGATTACATTAGCAGGGTTTGGTGAGCTAAGAGGAGTACTCGCGCTATCGTCTTCAACACTTGAACTTTCTGTAAAGAAGAATGATAACCAATAATTCAACACTACACAGTCCTGCTAGTACATACATAATTAAGAGTACACTTTTCTAACACTCCTAGCACTGTCTTAACTTCTGACGTGTTCCGTCTCTGCCTATTCTTATATATGTGAGATTTATACTAAAAAATTATTTTTAAAATTAAAATGTTAAATCGATAACAGCAATGATTAACAAATTTTGAAGCATAACACATGCAAATGATACTCTTATAATGAAATTATATTTAACTTCATTATGGAAACAAATAAAATATTGTTAAGAAACACAGGAAGTTTTATTAGTTTTTCTTGTTGTTTAAAGCCAAAAAAACCTCTCAATCAACATCACCTTTTATTAAAAGAAAAGAACATGAAATAAAAACCTCTAGACCTTGAATACTCTAATAGTATCAGGATTGGAAAATAACAAGAGCTAGTCAAGAGAGACCTGATAGGAATGATGAAATAGTAATATCTAACCATAGACTTCCCTCGGGATTGCCAAGCCCGCAGGGCCGGATTTAGCATTTTGGCGCCCCTAGGCCCAATAATTTTTTCCGCCCCCTAGACTGGTTAAAGTTACTTCCCCAAAAACCACTCTACGACATCACTACAGCCAGTTCTCCGGTGTTTGAGATCAATGTTGTAACGAAGTTGATGCGTAATGGTGAAAAATAGTTTAACTTTACCAACAATTATTTGTTCCAATGAACTTCAAAATCAGAATGATTTTTTTGTAATCAATTCAAAAAATATGTTGTTATGGCTATTTATTTTTATTTCTAGATATTAAAACAAAAAAATTCTCGGTAGTGCGCCCTCTGGGCTAAACTTCAAGATCAGTATTTCAAGATCAGTGGCTAAACTTTGGGAAGTGATTCCGCACATCAAAATTAAAATTGTTTTCTTCTCGTTGTTTCAAGGCATAAAAGCTCTAGAGGTCATCATCATCTTATATAAAAAAGAAGAAAAAATTAAGACTCCCGGCTCTCGAATAGCCAAATAGCAACAGGGTCAGAAAAGAACAAGAGAGTCCTGATAGACGAGATGAAAGAGAGGGATCCAACCCAAGACTACATGAAAAAAATGTAGATGGAGCTGGGTTCCCTTGAGATTGACAAGCTCGTACTCACTATAAATATACAGCCGAGGGAAAATTAAAGTACAAAATTCCTATATATATAATGTTTTATTTTCTGTCAATTTGTCTCTTTTATAAAGAATAAGATATAACTCCACAACGGATTGAGATAGTTTGCAATGTACTACAGAATCTGATAATTTTCATTTAACCGTTTCAAAATGGTCTTTATATAAAATTGTTGATGTCAAACATCTTGAAAAATATTGATTTTTTACAACATATTTTGTCATTTTAATGGTGTACAATAGTGTTTGTTATTAAACTTGACAGTAAGCTTGGAATAATCATGAGATCAGTACGGTGGGAGGGAGCTTGTCTTTACTACTGCCACGTTCAATAGTTTCATAGGCAAGTACGGACCTCTTGTTAGATTGTGTTTGTTGTTTATACAGCAGACTCGCTACTGTCAAGCCCAGGTTGCAGTGTAAATACAGTAATATAAATTTGGATACTCAAATTAGTCTTAAAAACAGTTAATTACCATTATATATAACTATAGTAATTACATGCCAAGTAATTACAGGCCCTTGCCTCTGAAATTGTTTATGCACAATATTTTTCACGTTTGTAAAAGAACATTACATCTCAAATAGTCTGTTACCATTGGGAGTTTATCAATGTGTTCTTATTTTGATTTACGATCAGTTGTGGAATTTTAAATACTGTTCATTAAATAAGAGTAACAAATGCAAGAAATAAATTATCTGAAATATATAATCTTTGTTACATTCTTTCAAATATATGTTAAAATGTTACTAATATTGTATTTAACTTACTCTCATAATTAAGTCAGGTTAATACTAATTCGTTTACCAAATTCTATACAAAAATTCACATGTGCTAAGAAATGCTACTGACATTTAGTCATTACAAATTTGGGTATTGTTTGAAAAGGAAATAATTTACCCTCAACAACTGGGATTTTGCTATCCAACCCAGCCATATTAGACAAAGTAATGACGAGCCTACCGTAATTCAAAAAAACATTAACTTTGACAAACACAAAGGATATCTTTATTTCTATCGTAGATCAAAGGACAACCAAATTATCAACAAAATTATAAACAAATAATTCCTTGGTAATTGACTACAATGTCCAGAAGTTTATGTTACTCGTTATTGCTTATTATTATTGAGTGAATATGTGTTGCAACTTATTAATAAAATAAAGAATTAAAACAAAGGAAGTTGTAGTAAATTACCAAAACATTTTTTGTTTACAATAAAAAAGAACACATCTTTTTTTAAACGTAAAACAGACAGTTGTTTTATAATTGCTTTAACTCTATGAAATGAAAACCAGGAATAAAGATGTTAGGCACATACAAAATGGACGTGTAGGAAAGAAATATAGCAAGGTAATGAGAAAGAATGGGGTGCGGGAGGTAAATTCATGCACAATGGTTGGTACTTTTGATTCATTAATTTTATACAGAAATTACTGTTTAACATTGTTAATTAATCTGAAAATGTAAGGTTAAATAAGTACGTTAGGTTAGGTTAGTCGTTAGATTAGATTAGGTTAGCTTAGTGATTGGATTAGGATATGATAGGTTATATTAGATTAGATTATATTAGGTTAATCATTGGATTAGGTTTAGGTTATGTAAGTCTATGTTATGTAAGAAGCCCCATCGCAATATCTAACCTTGCTCCAAAGCATCCCTGTACAGTTGCCCTCCTTTGAAAACATCTGACGCAGGTCTAATAGGATTAGGGATGTCAAGGTTTGTAGGACGCATTGGCTTTCCCTTAGATGCAGGAACTATAGGATCTATACGGATTTTAGGAATTATTTTAGGTGACGGAGATTTAGATTCTTCTTTTTGATCTATGGACGTTTCTTCTTCAGACATGGATAATGCTCTACTCTGTGCAGCTGTGCAGTGAAAAAATAAGCAAAAAAAACATACAATATAAAAAAAGTGATAAAGCATGCAGTGAAAATAATAAAATAATATATAAAAAAGCATAAGGTGATGGCTACGAATTTTTATTAATTACCAGACCTTCCTTAATCCTCTGTTCTGAAAATATCCAGACATTTACAAGAGCTCATACGTCGTAAGATTAAAGATTTTTTTTTGTATTACCAAAATTTCATTTCTCAATGCACTTTTCAAACTTCTTTAAATTTGAAAAAATATGTTTGCAAAAAACATTGCAAATATGCATTTGTTTAAACCTCCTCGTTTGAAAACCTCATTCAATGTGAATCATTTTTCACCAAACAATACCTTCCTCTTACAAAGAGTAATAAATCGCACACGAGAAAATCTGTAAAATAGGGTGGATGAGGAAGCAGTTAGTAGTATTAATCAACTTGAAGACCACTCAGTCATTATCACCTTATAAAAAAGAAGATGAAAGAGAGGGATCTAACCTAAGACTACATGAAACTGGACCTCCTCGGGATTGCCAAGACCGTTACTAACTATCATAACCCCTTGAGGGTTTAACATGGTAAAATCTGTAAAATAGGGTGGATGAGGGAGCAGTTAGTAGTATTAATCAACTTGAAGACCATTCGGTCATTATCACCTCATAAAAAAGAAGATGAAAGAGAGGGATCTAACCTAAGACTACATGAAACTGGACCCCCTCGGGATTGCCAAGACCGTTACTAACTATCATAACCTCTTGAGGGTTTAACATGGTAAAATCTGTAAAATAGGGTGGATGAGGGAGCAGTTAGTAGTATTAATCAACTTGAAGACCATTCGGTCATTATCACCTTATAAAAAAGAAGATGAAAGAGAGGGATCTAACCTAAGACTACATGAAACTGGACCCCCCTCGGGATTGCCAAGACCGTTACTAACTATCATAACCCCTTGAGGGTTTAACATGGTGTAATGATCTTTCTTCTGTTTATCTCTTCTTTTTGTAGCACGTTCCTCAGAAGAACTCTAATGTTTAACTGGTCTTTCTTTTCTGGAGTTATGGATCTATATTTCATCAACGGTTACCACAACACCTCAAAAACTTTCTTGGATTGAGTTTAAACATGTCCAAACATTGATTTTTTTTCTTCAAATTGTAGCAAAGAAACACAAACTTATCCGCTTTTGAAAGTTGTAATAAGCTTTCTATTGAGGACAGATCGTCTTAAAACTGTGAGCGTAAACCTAAATAAGAACTATCTCTTATCAAACAGCCCTTGTATCGAACAGATTCGAAGCCATCTTTGAATCATCTATCACAATAAAATTTTATCTAGACATTACTCACAGAATAATCCTCTAAAGTTTTCTAAATGTAAAAAGTGTCAGACAAATTTGATGGAGATTTGATAATCTAATTGTTCTAGTCATTGTGAATATGAAACTCACTGTACTTTGGTAAAGATATAATAGGTTGATCTTAGAATAACAAAAACAATTTGTAAAATTCATTTAGTAAACCTTATTTTGAAATGAAAAAATATTTTTTTTAAATCCAATTCACTTTTTCACAGTAAAAATACCAAATACAAATACATGTCGGTTGTGTGTGTAAAGTCTAGTGAATTCTTGTCACTGAAGTAACTACAAATGATGAACATAATGCATAATAAAGTTAATGTCAACTAGTATTGATTATCGAACAGACTAATTGCGCACGCGTAATTCAACTCTTGAGAGTAATATTACTTTGCCGTAAAATAGGAACATTATGACGATAAGGGACGTTTGTTTTGAATGAAATAAATATAACTTTACCTTACCCAACTTTCCAGACAGGTTATGTAAGGTTTTTAAAGTTATTTTATATTAACATAATACAACTATAATTTACATGAAATACTGTTTATATACAATATCGCTACTGTAAAAAATGTCATATTTTAATAAAACTATAAAAACTCACATTACACTTAATACGCATTCGTCAAACGATATGTTTATTTTGATATTTGATGAATATGTTGACGGTTAAATATATAGTAAAAACTTCAATTATTAACACCGGCTTTTAATTTAATAGTTTAATAAAATTATATTCTTTAGTAATTTTATGTTTAAATGTCATATTAATTTTTTTTTTTTATTTAATTATTATGGTAATATTTTTTTTTACAATTTGAAATATGGAACTTCTGAATTCCCATTGTGATTCGTATATAAACCTATGTTTAGGTTAATTAGATATTTTTCATTATGGTTGAAAAATGACCTGGACTCTCAAATATTGTTTTTAATTTTCAAAATAATGTTTGTACTGAATTAATTACACCATATTGGTTAATTCTCACGATTGCCTTTCTATGTCTACCTAAATACTTGCTAAGCCAAGTGAATTGTCCAATGAGTTAGTGACTGTTTCTACAGGTGTTGAAACATCCCCACCTATAGTCTACTTGAAACATTAATGTATTTTAAAATTCCCTTATCATTTTCCAGGCATCTTCAATACTGATCTTGCAACAATGCAAAGCCGTGAAATAATACAAAGAACTGTATACAGTGTCCTTAGTAAGTAGTACCAAACTTTGGGAAATGATACTGGACATGGAATAACTAGTACAAATAAATATACATTCAAAAACATACACTTGTTTTTTCAAAAATAAAATGTAACTCCAGAACGAATTAAGATAATGGTACTAAATTTTGTAGAATGTTTTATAGTAAAAGTAGTCCTTGTTATATAACCAGTAGATGTGTTCCGGCAAAGTGCGCCATAAAGCAGAATCGTGTATAGCGGAGGCTATTTATAGCCTAGCACAATAGTAGCAAACAGAACGTTATATGTACTGTACTACAGCTTAGTATTAATATTAATTAAGTAGGTTTACGTTAAAAAAGATTTTAGTAATTAAAAAAAAGGAGTTTTGTTTAGCTTTGGTGGAACTAAGCTCAAATACAAAACCTTTCAAGGAGAGAAGTCCCTGTATTAGTTTGCAGTATACCACAAAATCTAATAATGTTTCACTCAATGATTTGTATTCATTACAAACTGGCGACTTTACAAAAATATTTAACCCTTTGAACATTGAATAAGATGATATCTTAAATTTATTATTTGTTGAAAAATCGTCAAAATATCAGTAAAAAGACTAATTAATGGTGATTTACTAAAACACAAAGAAAATTTTTGGATTTTTTTCAAACACAACATCCTTGGTTTGTTTTCACTTTTTGAGTAACAAGTACAAAACTGACAATTTTGAGGATGATTTGGTTTTGGGATTGAGCAAGTGAGAAGCGTTTTATACAATGTTTTGCCACCAATCATTTAAACATCTGTTAAAATTGTTTAAATTAAACAAAAAACCAACTAAATATGAACAAATTTTTCAACTCAAAATAAGATTGCGAAGAAAAGTAAAACTGGAATTTATAGTTACAAAGTGGTGGCCAAATAAAAACAACTAATGTAATGTATTACAACAATTCCCAACATGATTTACATGCTTGAAATTTGCCTGAGAATAATTATTCTAAGTACTGTCTATCTACCATGCACTGTGTGAACTGAACCAAATAAAATAATATGGTGCTATACAGAGTGAGTCTGATAAAGTGTCTTAATTCTATAGCGGAGGAATATCACTTCACTTTGAATGATGCAGTCAAATGTATTATTACAAAAAGCATTCCTACTTCTAATATACCACACCTAATTATTGCCAATCTTCAGAATTAGGTTGTAATTTTGGAATGGGTTAAAGGAATTACGACTTTTCTACGTTTATAAAAACGTTTAAAATTTAGAATCAGAAGCTCCCCTCCTTACTATTAAGATATTTGACTTGACCCCACAACTCCCCTCAGGAAGGGGGTAAAAAAAATTATACCAAAAAGTAAAGTCTATAGACAAAGTGAGATTACCAGTTTGATTTTTAATCACGTTATTAACAAAAAATATAGGTTAAGTTTCGACTTTAAGATCATATTGTATAGGTTTCATTTAATTACTTTACAACATTACCTGCATTGCTGACAGGTTTCCTACACGCAGCGAGATATGAGTCTTGCCTCACTGCTTTGTGTCTCTGAGGCCACGAGTCTGCGAGCCACGTAGACTCAGCAGAGTTAGATCTAGGCCGTAATGCAGGACTTATTCCACCTGTTCGACAGAAACATTGTCATTTTTATAGAATTAAAAATGATGACAATCTGAAATCGAATTAGATCTAGAGATAGTGTGAGTTCGTTTCCGTTATTTGGTTGAACGTGGGAAAGTTTGTCAAATGAATGGAATAAGACTTAACCCGAACCACATTGAATTTAAAGTGGTGAGAGGCTAAATCTAATTGATCATAACAATGCAGCTGAGTTCGACGCGGCAGAGATCTGTTGGCGAAAATATAAGAAAGGGAGGCGTACAGCTAACTGGATCTCGAATGCATGGGAACAGTAGTGTTTGCTCGCGGGGCATGGTTTCTTCAACTCTAAAATAAAGGACTTGTATAAAATAAAAAGTGTACAAGAGAGGAAGACATATTATTGTCCAGTATAATTAAAACTAACACATACAATATCAAGTTTTGATGATGGCGAGATGACACCAGGTGGCTCAACTTGCAACATTGGAGTAGCCAATAGTAGATAGATGGTGTATACCTCCCAGTAGGTGGGCAATTTCAAGTGTCTTTAGGAAAAAACCTGATCAGGCAAAATACATCTAACAAGACAATATAGTATAGTTTGTTACGACAAGTGGAAAATGGCAATAAGCAAAAGCTCTGGTACCATCAAAGAAATAATAATAATCACACATCAATATATTTAGTGATGACTAAGTGGATAACCACAGAGTGAGTGCAGTTTCATAAGAGATCAATGCTCAAATTGTAAATACCATTTTATTTAAGTACTAACTATACCCACAGCTCTGTCCTATATCCTTATATTACCTTGTTTCTGACTATGTGAAGTACAGGATTGGCATGGTTTAGTTTTTAAAGCACAAAACAGTGCATTATAGCGTAACTGATAGATTTAACCTTTCGTAAAATAAGATTTAAGTGTAGACCGTTCTCCTTCAGTTAAATGGAATTAATTTACCATTCAGATCAGGGTGGAAAGGGTTTAGCTACAATAAGACAAGTGAGAAATATTGTTTTATTGACTCAGTACACAAAGTATTGGATTAGTTTCACGTATGTTTACGTTGTTTTTTAACCGATTGTCATGTTTCATGGCCTTAGGAAACCAAATAATTCATTTTCAACCTGCCATCCGTCATCGTAATCTGTACCTAAGGATTTGTGCGTTCATATAGAAACCTAATTATATTCAGAAAAATCGAATTGAAACTGTTTAAAAAAAGAGCCCATTTTAAACAGTTTTTCTTCATATTTTGTGTCTTCGTTCAACTTGGAACACACTAAATTTGATAAAAATTTGTAGATTTCAATTCTACACCAACATTACGATGAAAAATAGCAAATTTATTGTAAAATATATAATTATGAACACTAACCTACCAAGAAAATGTGATATTCATATAGTTACAAGATTTGGCAGAGTCAAGTCATTGACATGAACATACTAAAGTTGAGGATCTTCATAATAATATACATCTACAAGACATCAAGAAAGTAATGATATACACCAGGGGTCTCCAAACTACGGCCCGCGGGCCAGGTCGGGAAGAGGCCCGCGAAGAGGATTTGTCCGGCCAGCTGCATATCTGACTACCTTGAGTATAACGACCAATTTTGTCCTAACAATGAGCTAAGATCGAAAACGTTTCATATTATTTATGATAAGTTAAAGCAGTATATTACACTTTAAGACTTTAAAATTATGGTAGTAAAATACCCCTACGACATTAGGTAGTACTCAACTCCATTTTCACCAATTTAATTTTTAAGTTTACTAAAATTATAACCACTAAAAATAAAGAAGTATTTATTAAATTTTAATTAGAATATATGTATAGAAAGCCTTCAAACGCTGTTTTGAAATGTTAATTTTTCAAAATGAAATATCCCCTGGACCCCTTTTTTATCTGGGGGTATTTCATACTTCCCGGAGGCCCACGTTCATACTTAGATTTTTCAGTTTGGCCCTATAGATGATAAGTTTGGAGACCCCTGATATACACAATTACAAGGTTCAGAAATCCTGTGTAACAACTGTTCTAAACAAAATTAACTCTACTGGATAAGTAAGACCTCTTGACCTAACAATACTATTTGACATTTCCTACAAGTCCCAAGAAACCAACTTCTAGACATTTTATTTGAAAGGATCTGCTTTGTATTACATTGTATGATGGGGCTGGGCAAGTAACATCAACTTATTAAATACACTACATTACTGCTCAAATGTTTAGAGAAATACTATATTGGATTCTTACCTATATCAACAGTCTGCTGATGGAAATCAGACGGTGGTTCACAATGCAGTTTAGAACCTCCCACTGGGATTGCTCTGTTGCCAGAGAACGCAGCATTTGGTAGATTACCTGTAAAGAAAATAAACTGTCAAGTAAGTGTGACTATATAGTATGTCTTTAATATGTTTCAAATGGGATAAAAAATAAATAATAACAGACACGAAAAGTGACGAACTAGCTTAGTTATGCCCAGTGCTTCCAAGATAGATAATTACAATTATCTAGGAGTAATGATTTATTATTATTGATTATTATTAAGAATGGGGAGAGTGTTTTATAAAACCTCCCGCACTGCGACCTAGTTAGATCTTTTGTGCCTCTCTCTTATTGGACTGAGGAGAGATCTATGTCTTTGACAAAATTGATCAAACCCCTGGTCGGGAGGTTTAGTAATTCTTCTTCCGAAATGAAGATAAATTCTAGAAATTTATGTCTTCTTTGGCATAAGGCTGGGCACTCCATGATGATGTGTTCCATGCGTTCCACCTCTTCACCACAGTACCTGCAAGTATCATCGTCCACCAGGCCTATCTTATTTAAGGAGTAATGATTACTACAATGTTATCTTGGAAGTTGCTTCTAAAAGAAAAGAGAGCTACCGCAAAGTTTTCTTGCTTGTTACAACAATAGTTTCTTACAGGTGTCAAATGTGGGAGTATTAAGAGAGTGACTAAATTGAAGGAATTTTCTCCATATTTGTACACTTGATATCTATTTCAATTTCATAATTCGAATTTTGAAACTACTACCTTCACACCGACTCCTGTACATACTTGTCCAGCAGGTGATAAATAAAAATATTGATCGGTTTGAACATTTGAAAATTTTAGAATGCAGGCACAGTTTAGATCTTAAGTGTAGGAGGGGGAGGGGTTACCTGCTCAGTTGCTTTATATTTTAGAATCAGTCGGATAGGAATGAATGGAGACAATCGTATATTTAAGCAGCGAGGGGGTTCACAGTCTGTACATTAAAACATTGAACTGGACAACAGATCTAAGCAATAATCTGTGCTAAACTATATATGTAAATATAATAATATTGTGGACCAATTGTCGGGAGGAACACACTATATTAAAAATTTAAAATAGATAATTAGAATTACGATCCCTGACAATACATTGCATTTATGTTTATGAGTTGCTGAATTTTGTTAATCCAATGAACATATATTTCAAGAAAGAATTTTCAACATGAGAATGAAACCCGTGGCCAACATTTCCCTCCATTATTCCAGTCTATCTACGAGGCAGGTGCATTTTATATGGGAATCAGATCGTACAATAAATTAAACTCCGATATGAAACATAGCTCAGATGTTACCAAATTTAAGAAGAAATTTCAAAAATTTAACAGAGCAGTGTTTTTATTCAGTGAAAAAGTTTTTGGAGTTTAAAGGTGAATCAGTCACAATGACTGTTTATATTATATTTTACTTGTGTATTTGGTGCTTTGTAGTTTGATGAACTTGTTTAATGTTAACTCAGTGCTTTTTTTAATTATTGTGGTTTGATGAATTTAAATTTTGTTACATTGTTTTTTACTACCCGGCGACTTAGAGTTATTTATTACAATACAGAGTCTTGGTTACAATACAGCGTTGGCCCATGCCAGGAAATTCTTTAGGACAGTGTACTATCCTGCAGTTTATAGTATGGTTTCATGTCACTATAGTAAGGCGACTTTTCATACAAGCTTTGTTATATTGTGGATGATTAAGTAGCTCCTTGTTTCGTGTTGGACACCGATGTTTTTTAAAACAAATATAATACATTAAGTAAACATATACAAGGAACTGATACAATTTTTTTGTTTCTGGAAGATTAGTTTGGATGATTCATAGCGTTTCAATTTGAATATAACCCTGATTATCTTCTTTTGTATAATAAAAACCTGTTTAGTTCTAACTGAATTTTCCTAAAAAATAATACCACACGACAAGGTGTTAATATACAAGAGTGTAATATACCATTATGGTGGTATTTAAATTGGTGACCCACTTAATATTTAAAATTACATAAAATGCCTTGTTTAATTTACCAATCACATTCAAATCATGTTGTTCCCATGTGAGTTTGCAGTCAACTTTATTACCAAGAAATTTCAAATGGTTTGAGAGTTCTTTAATACAGCTCAGATGGCTGTTACCTTGTATAATTAGACTGGAACTGAACATGTTAACTTTTATCTGCATTCAGGAGAAGACTATTATCCCTAAACCAGATATTCATAGCCTTAATGTCATGTTCCAAGTTAAGCTCCACCTGTAACTTTTTTGGGTTAGAAATCACTGCAATTGTGTCATCAGCAAAAGAATCATGTTTGCATATCAACACAAAGTGGAAGGTGCTTTATATAGATTATAAACTGTGAAAGTCCCAAAATTAAACCTTGAAGAACCCCAAATTCAATTCTTAGGAATTGATTAAACACATGAACTTTCACAATAACCACTTTTTGGTAACGACCTGATGGATATAAAGTTAACAGCTCAAGAATTTGACTATCAGCACCACAATAAGACAGGGTTCTTAAAAGCAGACAATGATCGACACAGTCAAATGGAGAAAAGCACCAACAACAACAACAACAGTGTAACACATCTGTCAATTTATTTATAAGATTAAATATAGCTTGAGTTGTATTTTTTCATCGTCTAAATGCACATTGGTTTGTATTTATTATATTACTAACCTCAAGATAACTTATTATTTGATTACATATTGCTCTTTCAAAAATCTTTGATGTAGCCAGTAGTAACAATTCTACAGAACAATTAATTCTTCATTTAAAATTTTATTTTATTTTGCTTCTGTTGTAACTGACTGTGTAAAAAATGGCTATAAATTTAACTATTTATTTAGACTAAAGCATGTGAATTAAACTTAGGCCTACTTGTTTTTAGAATTTAGTTTAAGTATATTGTGATGAAACATTCTTAATTATATAAACTATTTATGTCCGTCCATTACCTGTAAAATAGGGTTAATAATAATAAAGAAATTTATTTGATTGTTAACCTACAGTTATGTTGAAAATTACAACTAAAACTAACCTAAGAAAAGAATCACAGTGGTCTGAACGGTTAAAATAACTAAGACACAAAATTGATTAGGGAAAACCACAAGTCCACAGAGCAACACACACACACACACACACACACACACACACACACACACACACACAGACAAGAAGTGACTAACACCAAATAAACTAACCTAAGAGATCCTTTCCATGGGTGGTTACCAAAAGGTTTGATACAGATAAATAATTCATCGATTGTAAAATTAACTAGAAAATTTTGCTACATTTAGTAAAAACTTCACTTTGAAAAGGAAAAATACCCATTCAAGTATAAAAAGGATATGTAAACTCTAAGTAATTGTTGTCACTGCAGTCAATACCCATTATCAATTAGACTAATGGTGGATGCATAACAACTTTCGGTAATAATTTTACTTTGCTATGAAATAGGATGTATGATTCCTGTAATTAGTAAAGGATGTTTCTTTGATATGAAATAAATATAAAAAATTTTACTGTTAGGTAATAAATATTCTTTCATACATAATTCAAGTATAATTTATATGAAATACTGTTTACATACATTATTTCTACTATGAAAATCGTCATATTCGAATAGAATTCTAACGACTAATTTGAAAATGCTTAACAGGTTGCTTGTAAATGCCTAACGGCGAAACATATGTCGCAATTAAAGCTGTTTTGTGGAATTGAATAATCGTCTCATTATTTCCATTATCATGGAATTCCATCATGTACTGACTGTTGTAACATTAAATTAGACTAATTTGACGTTTAATGCACATATATCAAAACTATAGTAAATCTTGATATTTAATGGTTAAAATAAAATTTAATTAAAGGGTCTAATGTAAATCTAAATAACTTAATTATTGTATTTTATTTACTTTCATTTAGTTATTTTTTCTCTTGCTCTCGTGCTGTTTTCCTTGAATATTTCTTTTTGTTTAATATCTTATCCTTTACAGATTCATTTATTTTTCCTCTAGTAGTTTAAAAAATGTAATTTTTGGTTTTGTTTGTTGTTAAGATTAAGGGGAGAGTTACCATTTCCGTTTCTTTTACCTTTATAGTATAGATTTACATTTATATTAATGTTGTATATCTTATTAAGGCATTGCATATTTTGTATTATATTGATATTGTATCATTATGTATATTGTGATGGCAATGGACTTGGAAGCGTGGCCTGTTATCTGTGAGAAGCATTGGTTTAACCCATCGCAGTTCAAAAAGACAACAAAATAAAGTGGAAATTGTGTTTTCTTTACTTTGTTCATTGAAATTTCCACAAGTGTTGCTCATTACAGTCTATACCCTTCTATTTCATCATAAAGAGAGAAACAAATTGTACACAGTATTCTACATAAACTTTTGCTAAAACTATTAATTAAACACCACACACTATGATTAACATCTAAACATTATCACAGTCATTCAAAAACAATGCTAGGATTTTAAAAAAATTACTTACTCCGCAATGGTTTAATATATTGGAATGGGTAAAAATAGAAAACACGACCATAAAACTTTTGTGAAATTCATTCGGTACAAACTTTACTTTGAGAGAGAGAAAAAAAAGTTCGACTCTCACAATTCTTCCTTATTTCAATCATAACCGAGTTAATTATAGTCACTGAGTAAAAAACAAACACTTAACAGTAAAGGAATCAAATTATCTAAAATGTTTATTTTGGAATTTATGATATGACTTAAGGTTTTTGAGTTATAAACAATTAAATTATGTATTGCATCAAAACATAAAAACAATCAAATTGTAAAGAATTTTATTACCTATAAATGTTGAAGGAAATTTTTTTTTTTAATCAAATTCATACTTAAAGACAGAACTGTGAACAATTCTTTTCCATTTCTTAAAAAGGAAAGTATTTTAAAACAACTTCCCTTATATTTTGTTTGACTTGAGATCGATTTTCATTTTAATGTCTGCAACCACAAAATGCTTACATATATAAATTTATTACGATATGTGAAAAAAAGATAATATTTCTGAACATTTTAATGCTATATTTCAGGAGTTCACTATAGTGAATACAGGCTTGGAAGTCCAGAAGGACCTAGCTGGATTTACACCTTTTTTATGTAGTGTTTATTTAGTTACATCTTTCTTACCAGATCTTTCATGAGGAACCCTTTTTCTCTTCTGATCCAGGGAGTATTAAGTGTTTCAGTGTTAAGGGTCTTTATTTTACCTTCATTTTTTTAATAAGGCGATGATAATCGGGACGTTTTCATCTTTTAAAAAATGCTAAAATCATTCCAATATATTACTCATTATCCTACGATTTAAAAAACCTCTTTTGTACGCCAATCGTTTGCGAATTTGTACTACCAAACACTAAGTTTCTAACATAAACTCACAGCTAACCTTCATCCCACTCAGAAGATTTCCGCCGTGCTTTACCATCTTTAGGTTTCCTTTGTGGTTTCTGAGGTGCAGGTAATGCCGATGTAACAGGTAATGGTTTCAATTTGAATGGATCTGTTTTATGTATAGGACTTGAAGGTTTAACAGATGACCAGAATGGTTCTATGTGAATTGAAGGAATAATTTTAGGAGAATGTTTAGGAGTTAGAAGGATTGATTCTTCTTCGTAAATTGTTGTAGTTATCAACTTGCATAGTTTTTGGCGTGCGTGCGACACTGTTAAATAGTAGTAAAATAAACAAAAAATAAATGCAAGGATAAATAAAGCAAAGGCTTAAAGTTTCAAATATTTTAATAGTATGAATGAGCTACAATTGTTTCGCCTTGCGGCATCATCGGGCAACTGATAATTTACAAGTATAGACAACTATATAAACATAAGTAACAGGAAACTGAAACTGAAACTATACTTGTAAATTATCAGTTGCCCGATGATGCCGCAAGGCGAAACAATTGTAGCTCATTCATACTATTAAAATATTTGAAACTTTAAGCCTTTGCTTTATTTATCCTTGAATATGGAGTTTCAACAAGAAATATCTGCTATTACATTAAAGTTTAAAAAATAAATGTATTGGTTGTATAATAAATAAACAAGATGTTATAGAAGGAATTATTTGCCACAGTTTAACATTAAAGATTTATTTATTGCACACACTTCAATTCACTTTCATGATCAAAAATAAACAGTGCAAAAAGATTGCACTAACTTTTCCACTCAATTGTACAAAAACAAATACTAACCTAAAATTATATTCGTACCAAAAAAAAATGTACAAGGTATGTCTGTAAATAATGAAAACAAAGCTGTGTTTTTACCTCTTGGTGAAAGTACTGAGGTTTTTGGCAGAGTAGTAAACATCAACACTCTCGGCCATTTTATTTGATTGTGAGATATTGCACAATTCACTTGTGTTCAGGGATAATGCTAAGTTGAGAAACATGTCAATTTTATTTAAAATTGAACAAAACACCAACGGAATGGATTCAAATGTCTCGTGCAAGTGTGTTTGAGTGACATAAAAGATTCAGTAAAGAATGTACAATATGCAAGAAGTTTAACTTGAAACCATCCATTTCAAAAACCAAATGTAGATAAAATTTCCAGATTGTTAGAGACCACCGACTCTCTATGATAGCTGAAGCCGGGAACAGTGACAAAGACAATGCAAATAAAAATTTGTTTGATGATCTCAGCTTCAAAATAGTTTGTGCCAAGATATTTCATAGTTCCCGTAAAAGTGAGAGAAAAACCGCTGTGTAGGAAAATGTATGCAGACCCCAACCTTTTTCAAAAAACATTACTTGTAACAAAAATATGGTTCTTCCAATATGATTCAGTTAATTTAGAGGAAAGAGAATGTATGGATTAAGAATGAAAAAAGCTTATAAAAGAAATTCCAAATTCAAAGTCATGCTCATTATATTTATTTATGTTAAGGGCATAATTTTAGAAAATGGGTTTCAGCAGGCATAATACTGAACTAGTATTATTGTAAGGAAGTTTGACACACCTGAATAGTTTCACTCTTCATCAGAGCAATGCGCTGCTCTCACAAAACTTTCTGTGGAAGCAGTATTAAACCTACAAACGCATTACCAGTACTACACTGGAACATCCTTCATATTTGAAACTGTCTTTTTTGTTTTCCTTAAAGAGAAATCTGTGCTTAAAAGAGCAGGTATTGAGTCAGTTGATATGTTAAAACTGATCTGCTTCACACCTTTGACTTGTAGAAAACAAAACTACATCAGTGTACAAGTGTCAATAAGGACTATAAGTGAAGAGGACAAGCATTAGAATTGTGATATATATATATATATATATATATATATATATATATAAAGATGAGTTATTGTATAATAGACACATCTCGTACAATTTATACATAATACAATTTGGATAGGTTAGGTTATCGTTCTTTACCTGCACTATCAAGGGATCTGCTCTCTCTAGTCATAAACCCTCTCCTATCATTCTTCTCCGACTTTTCTTCAAACTCTCGTCTCCTCACTGCAACATTAGGCACATTTCTTTTCGCTGATAATCGGGCGAGTTCACTTTTATACAGACTCGTCCTATCAGGTAGTTCGTTGTCTACACAGCCTCCTTCAAACTGTTTCGCTCTTGTCGATACCAAAGTGTGATGTGATACATGTGGCGGTGCACTGTTGTGCATACTTTGTGGCGTCATGTGAGCATTCTCCTGAATACGACCTAGAGTCGTAACAAAACCAGGACGTGTTGTCCTAGACGTGCGGAGATCTTGATTTGGAACATTTGTGACAGGACCACCGCAGATGAACCCTGTAACAAAAGTGAAAAATACTTATAAGAAATTTAGTTAAACATTTAAAAAAGCTTCTATGGTAAAGCTTGCCACTAATTCCCCATGTTTTCCCAAAAAAACCATTAAACAAACATTGCACTAACTTTCTCATACAACCCATCTACAAAACCAAAACTAATATCCGTAGCCATCTCTCCAAAAATGTTTCTATATTAATAAATATGGAGAAAAGAAATCTTATTTTTAATATTTTTATTTTACAAAAAATCAATCCCGTTATTTTCTAGCCACACCTCGTCTATATTCATAATAAGAATAATTTCAGTTTTGTTTGATACCACACACATATTTCAAACAAACAAATATTCAACTCTATAATTTTGCCCTTTAACTACACCCCACGTCGGTTTTTGTTACAGCTATGTATTTTTTTTCTATATGTGGGACACTGCAAAGAATATAAATACAAAGTTAGAAATATATATAGGATTCATCGTCTTATCTGTGTGGACTGATTGCGACTTATAGACAGACAGACGGATATGTGCATGATATTATAAAGATCCTTGGTTTTACCTACAGATCCTAAAAATGATTATCATGAACTATTCATTTCTAAAGAGTTATGATCAGTGCACAGTAGATAAGGTGTTGTCATAACAACAGACAAAACAGCCATATTAACTCACATGAATTTTGTAGGCACATGTTTATGAAATTTGAACAAGAGCCAATTTCTTAATGAATGGATAAGCATTGTCCACTTGGACTATTCTTGGACTATAAAATGCACATGTTGGACTCTATATCTTTTATAATAAACCTGTGCAAAAATAATATACAAACTTTCTCCTTCACTCAATCCCTAAACCCAAATAGTAACCAATTAAAACTATTTATTGCTAAAAATTTCGGTACACTAGTTGTCAATTAAAACATGAAAATGACTCGTGGAACCATTTAAATAGGGCTCTTTGGGGTTATTTTACAGATATTTTTCTTCATTAATCTTTTGATGATTCATGTTCCAAGTAGTTGATTGTTAGCATTTCCAGTTGTTCTAAGCTTTTAGCTCCTTGTGCTTAATCAGTTTCCACAAGGTTCTTCTTTTGTAGTCTGTCCCTTTACATTAGTCATTCTGTATTTATGAGCCTTGTCATTGGTTTTTCCTTCACCAATTGTTTGTAATTAAATATTGAGCTTGGAAAGTTATTATAAAGTTAACAAAATTGTTTGTGTAAAAATTTGAACACACTGATGTTTATAAAAACAAAATGACAGGAACACACACACAAAAAATAACTTCTGTGATCTATACTTTTTTACTCTTGCAGTTTTAATTGTTGTTCAATTCAAATTAAACAACAATTACGGTAAAACAGAAACTTATAAGCTACCGGTAAACCTTTTGTAGTTGCAAAATAGTTTTAAATACAAACTACATCATATTGAATTTTAACTATAAGACATTGTAATGAAATTTACAAAGATTTGGACTTTTGGACAATAATAATTGATAAACAAAGACCAGAGCACTTGTGGTGACAATATATACAGATACACTTTCAAAAGTCCCTTACCACACTTGGGTAAGGGACTTTTGAAAGTGTATCTGTAAATAATAATTGAGATATTCTTTTTTTTTAACCTGTTGACGAGTGCGGCCGTTCCTGAACGTCCCAAATAGCCAACAGCTGGTTAGTAAGTATTTACAAGAAAATTGTTGTCAAGGAGTAAGAAAAAAAAATTTGAAAATAGTTGTTTTATTGGTTACAAATGTATAATAATATAATAATATTGTGTTAAAAACTTGTAAGAATAAAAATTTACACTGATAAATGTACTTTAAAAAAAATTTGCACTGAAAAATCATTGTCACCCGTCAGTATAGCAGACATACACAGACAAAAACGTTTGATGGGCCGCTTTTTTTCCACGAATCAATTTAGTATAGCCTACATTATGGAAAATATAACATTTCTTTTCAGTTTTCTTGGAAGCGTGTGTTGGTTTCGTTTGCTGATAGCGGTATCCCATTGTCGGCGGCATAAAAACACTGTGGCATTGTCACCCGTCGGTATAGCAGACATACACAGACAAAAACGTTTGATGGGCCGCTTTTTTTCCACGAATCAATTTAGTATAGCCTACATTATGGAAAATATAACATTTCTTTTCAATTTTCTTGGAAGCGTGTGTTGGTTTCGTTTGAGACGCGGCTAAATGTGTCAAAAGACTAGACAGAGGGGAATCTGTAAAAAAGCTTTGTAGTGTTTAATTTTTCATGTTTGATGTATAATATACGTAACATGATAAAATATAATGATACAAATCACTTATACTAGACAAGGAACATAGGCACAGGTGTGTGTAGGGGGGAAACAACCGCGGAGAAGACGATGCCATCGCCTACATTTACGCGTCAATCAATACGCATGGTGAATTCTCCTGAAACCACGCCCCCCTGGAGTTGTCCTGCCTTACAATTGTGAAAAACCCGATTTCATGTGTTCTTAATACTATTTCTTGTTGAATTGTGACAACACAATAAGCCATGACTAATTTGTTTTATGATAAATACTTTTATTGCTCAGACGTAACCTAAAATGTTCCGGAACGTCCATACTCATTTACGCAAACAGCACAGAGGACGTTCAAGAACGGCCGTACTCGTTAATCGGTATTTCCCTGTACTCTTCAACAGGTTAATATACAGTATTATTAGAATAAGTAACCAAATTAGATTTAATAAAATTTCTATGCAAATATATTTACATCTCCAGAAAGAGAGAGGGAGGGGGAGAGAAGTTTCCTTATTAGGTCTCTTTTGACAGCTTTGTTCAAATCTAAAACTAGTAACCGAAAGAGGGAATATTTAAGTAAAGCTAGGCCGGAGCGGAGAGAACAAAACTACAGTGAAACCCCTCAAATCCAAAATCCCGAGAAATCCAAACAGGTTTTTGTGGCTAATTTAGGTGTACAAAACACCAAAAATAAGAAAAATAATTTATTTTGAGTACAAATCAAACAGAAAGTAAAAAAAAGTACATTACAATTACTACAGTACTGTATAACTAAAAAAAAGTATGTACAGGTACTGTACATATTTGCTTAATTACGTAAATTTTCAGGATTGAAACACTTCGTAAATAAAAATATCATCACACAAAAACTACTTCTTCCACTTGAAATCTGTTATCTTCAATTGCCGAAGCGATGAAAACCTTCCTGCGGATGCAATAGAGCTCCATCGTCATATGAACATGACATAACTTGGTGTGGCTGATGTGTGTTTTTCTACGAAGTGCAACACGACATCAAAAGCAAACTTAGTTAAACTCTCTCCTGTATCGAGATGTTTTAATACTTTCAGTTTTTGTTCTACGGTACACGAACTGTGTTTATGTTTGCTTGACATAATAAAAACAATTATCAATATAGTTATCAATAATATTAAAATGTAACGCAACTCAAAGAAAAACGGAAAACACACAATTAAAGCAAGCAGTGACAGCAGATCGATACGCACAGTACAACAGACGCAAACTGAAATAATAACCGGAAACTAGACTGCAGTGTTTTATGTATTTTTAGAGCAGGCCTGCTTAACAACAATGACAACAACAATCGCCCGCCCGCTCATCAGTCGAGAACACTAACCTCACTTGGTGCACACCAAACCAGTCACTCTTCTACTGCACCGTACCTATGGCTGAGTATTGAATATTGGACATTTTTCAAGAAATCTGAACAAGCTTCAGCCCCAATTAGTTCGAATTTGAGGGGTTTCAAGGTATATAAAAATGTGATCACGAAAACCAGAGCTACATAACAAACACTGAGGACATAACCTGTAGTGATGTGCCATTCACAAACGATTCATTCAATATGAACGAATCATCAGGTGAATCAACTGAATTGTGACTCAATTTCAAACTGAATTGACTCATTTGAAGAACCAAAGAGTGTGAATTAAAGGTAAAACATAAAAAATATTAAAAGTCAGTGTGTATTTGAACATAGAAATACCAAAAAAATATTTTCAATCAATAGTGTTCCAGAAGTGAAAGTGTATGTATTTAATTTAAATTAAACATGGTTTACATTGTCGCAGATATAGTTTCTCTCTCTCTCTCTCTCTCTCTCTCTCTCTCTCTCTCTCTCTCTCTCTCTCTCTCTCTACTTTAAGAAAACACAAAAAATATTTACATGGCTCCTAAGACAAAACTGGAAAAATCACATTTTATGAATTTTTGGGACATTCTGTATCTGGTACGACATTTTTGGCTTATTCTATACATAGAGGATTGTTTTATTTCACTATCTAAGTTAGAACTAGAGATTTTATTAAGCCATTCTAACATATATTTAAAACTCTATATATTTAACCTAACTTTAACAAGACAATTTTACTAACCTCTTTCTTTAGACAACATTTCTTCGTCAGAATTTCTTGCTGGTGAATGATTAGGACTTGTTGAATTAGGCGGCCATAATGATCCTTGCAATTTCTGCGGCCTCGCATAAAACTCTTTAATATTCGTAGGTCCATACACTGGCGTCGCTGTTGGCCTTTTCAAAAACTCTTCTTTCTGTTCAAAACTTTTCCTTATTCTAGACATTATAATAGAATCATCACTACTATGAGCGTCTCGCACTTGCGAATCCAAACTCGAAGCACTTCCGTCATGACTTGACTCTCTTCGTCCGATTAAACCGGCATCCAAACTTAGCCTACATCCCGGTACATTGCTCGGATATGCGTACATACTTCCCGGTGAACTACCCGGCACACTTTCACTGCTCCCGTAATTTGAACTTTGGTTAGAACTTTCTGTTTGTGCCATTGTATAACTTTCACTACTCGCTCGTCTGTTTGGCACACGTTGCGGTGATTGGAAACGGACATCGTCCCATGGGTGTTGAAATGATGGAAGCTGTCGTTGATGAACGCTTAATCTGGAATGGTGTTGTGTTGTGGTTGCTTGAGCGTTCTGTTGTTGTGCTCCATATTTTGGATCGTTGACACCACTTACCATCTCAGGTGATCTTAAACGGGGTCGTTGATTTGTTTCTGGATGATGAGCAGTTTCACTGAAATACTGGAAAAGATTCAGTATATAAACAATATTTTAAAAAATTACAAACAAAATTGTTAAATTAGATTTTACAAATGTCCAAATTACTTAACACAGTAATATATAGCATATATTACAGGCTTGGTGCCACCTCTCAAGTAGCTGTTTTTAGAAAATTACTTTAATCCAATCGTGTTACGAGGTAATGTTTATTAGTAATGCACTGCTTTTGTTTTGAGGTTCAACTACCGCAGTCTATACATACTATTTCAATCATTGGTAGTGAAAACTATATACAGTAAACATTTATCGACCCATACATACAAATACAGTAGACTAGCAACTATCCAACCCTCTGAGGTTCAATATTGTGAATATGGGTGTAACAATCTTGAAGGATCCTAACTAAATCTACACTTATTTTCATTTAGTCTTGGGTTAGATCCCTCTCCTATCGGGACTCTATTAACCAACTCTTGATATCTTCCAACATTAACGCTAGAATATTCGAGGGCTTGGGTTCTTTATTCTACATTCTTTTCTTCCTTTTTTTTATAAGGTGATGGTGACCGAGAAATTTTTCGGTTTTAAAACACAGGAGCAAAATAATTGATTATCCGACCTAACTGTGACGTAAATAATATTAATTTGAATCCACGAATTTAAGTCTCTAAAATTGTTAATTTACAATAATTCACAATCGTAAGCGCCTTATGAAATTTATGCCTATACTCACAGTAACATATTTTCTGCGTGTTTTTTTTTATCTGAAGTTATTATGGTTTTTCACAGGCTTCTGCCTTTTGGAATTACTTTATTGACAAAGAGACCATCAGCAATGCGTACAAGATAATTACGAAACTAAGTTAGCTAAAATGTGATCAGCTGTTTAGTTTTTATTGATGTCTTTTATTTTGATTTATGATCAATTGTGTAATTTTATTATGGATCATTAAGTATGAGTGACAAATGAAAGCTGTTCTTCGTTATAATGTAAATTTTGTTACATTCTTTAAATATATGTTACAAATATTGATATCATTTTCTTTAACTCTCCTTTCATATTTAGGTCAAATTAAAATAAATTATTTGATCAAAGTCTCTATAAAGACAAGTATAAATAAATATGCTACTGATGTTTAGTTATCATATATATATATATATATATATATATATATATATATTGCAAATGTAGTCATTTATTCATATATATATATATATATTGCAAATGTAGTCATTTATTCTCAACTTCCAACTTTTTTGCTACACGGCTTGGCCGATTGCCACATTAGGTCGGAAAAACCAGAGCTTACTTTACTAAAATGCAGATTAATATTATGTCAAATGTTGCATAATTTTTTCTTACACTGAAAAGAGGCCGATATTTTTTTCATCTATTTACTTTCAATACATACAAAATTAAACAGTTTTAACATTTAATATTATTACAGTAAAACATATAAACCAATTAATGGTCCAATCTAAAATTTTGTCTCAAACACTTGTTTAACAGACTTGTGTGCTCATTGGACCGATAATATCGATATACTTAGTATGAACATTGTAAAATACAATTCAGAATTCATATACCGGGTGTTCAAAAAGTCTGGAAACTCTAGGATTACGTCCTCATTGTAGTTACTGACTTTTTGGTCATTTTAGCTATCTTTTTTCGCTTTGGGGGGACGTCCTGTGGAGGAAGTCTAAAAAATCTTAAATGTAAGCATATGTCGAATTATACCTCATTTTAAAGGTCTTTGTTAGAGTAACACATTGCCGCAATCCCGAATGAAAAAGGACCATTCGTTTGGAAATGGCAGCCTCAAAGTTTGTTAACTTTACGTTGCGGAGATTAAGAGGCAGAAGTGAATACTCAACCGTGTTGCTTATGTTAGTGTTTTAGCTATGAGAATTTCACAGCTGGAGTGTGGAGGGATAGGAAATTATTTTATTATTATTTCATAAATTTATTTATTACATTGTAAAATATAATTCAGAATTCATATAGAATGATTTATATCAGAATATGTTTCAGAATAATGTACGAAGCATGTTCATGCGTAAATTTTAAAGATAAAATAACATGAACGGAGTGGAAGAGGAGCAGAGGCTCCAGTGGAATCCACTAGACGGTTTTCTCACACTACAACTCTGTGAGAGGGAGAAATGTAACTTTAATACTAAAATTCAAGCAATACATTTGTTTTACAACCTCTCAGATGATGACTTATAGTGAGAATCTCAAGACTAGATCTAGACCAGACCTGTAGTATTGGGATACATCCCTCTCTTTCATCTTTCCTTTCAGTTCTCTTGTGACCAACTCTACATTCTCTTTCAACCCTGACGTTATTAGAGTATTTCAGAGCTAGGGATCTCGATTGCATGCTCTTTTTTCTAGGCGATAATGATAAACAACTCCTCCCCCCCCAAAACCCACATTAAAAATGTTTAAAAAAAACTATTATGTGATGTAGCCTACCCATATCACATATATCATATGTGTATGTTTTGTCTGTATGCAAACATATTTTATAAATATTTACATATATTATTTTATACATGAATCAAATTATCTATAAATAAAAGATATACATTTTAAACTATTCACATACTCAAATAAAATGAAAAACATCAATATATTATACAAAAACCAAAGCAGACACAATTGAAAAATTCATCATATTACATGAACTCCAGCTAGCAGTGTCCATATGGAATAGGGCGATGAGGCATGCCAAGTGCCATAACCTGATAATTACGATACAGAAAGAAAAGGCACTCAAGGATGTTAAGTGTGAAAAGAACTGTTGTGGATTTTGTCAGAGTTCCCCCTATAGGAGTGTGTTAAGGAAGAGAAACATTCTTTGATGAACTGAGAAAATAGACTATGGACAAATGGCAGGGGAAGTGAAGGATAAATGATGCCACAAGGAACTGTGGACCAGCCAAGGAGCCCACCAAACCAAAACTATAATAAGCATAAATTAATACTTATTATAGGAGCGGGAGTCTGTTCCTAGAGCCGCGAGAAGGAAGACCGCGACGGGACGAGGTCAGTCCGACATTTTTCGGCCACGTGCTAGCTAATTTAATTTCACTTGCGTTGCGTGCGTTCATTAGCATCCTAACCCGACTCCTTGGCCCATCCTGACAAGATTCGGCTAAAGTGTAAGCGGTCTCCAGCCGGACGGAGCTTCCAGCTGGTCAAAAGAAGTGGAGACAGTCACAGAACGGATATGGGCAAACAGAAAATTCAGAGATCTGAAATAAAATTTCACTCAAGTAGTCACCGATCATGGAGATATTGGTACCTACCTCTATAGATTTAAGCATAGAGACAGATCAAAGTGTTGATATCTATGCTTCTACTGTCCCCGGTGGCAGCTGGATAGAGAAGACCTGGAAAGGAAGCAAATGATCGCAGTAGACATACTTGTGCTGATTAATGAAATGTTAAAGAAGGAAGTATCCTGGCAGACAGGGACAAATTTCTTGAAGTCTATCCTGTTGCAGAAAGTGGATGATAGACGGAAGGAGCATGTCAAAGGCGTATCCTCGAAATAATGTTCAAAGCGGTTCCAGGGTAGAGAATGCTTGCAGTGAAAGTTTAGGGTTTTAATAGGTAAATCGTGGATGCAGGCGTCCCACATTCAGTGTATTTCTGCCCTCTAAAAAAAGTGAAGTAACTACCAAACATAACAACGGTTACTAAGCAGTATTCGTATATAGTACAGTATACTAAGCGGTTACCTTGGTACAGATATATTCAATACATTCGGTGTAATTATCATTGTTATACTTAAAACAGTCCAGGCTATTGATAAGACTTACCAATTGTAAAATATCGTCTTCTTTAGGTACGACCAAGAGATGAAGAAAAGAAGGGGATTGATGTATAAGCTGAACAACTTGAGCGTACGAACGACTAGATATAGTTTGTCCGTTGACTGAAACAATACGATCTCCTGTTGCTAAACCTGCGACTGACGCTGGACTATTTGGTCGTACATTCTTTACGAAGATTGTGTCCATAGGTTCATCCAGAGAGCCTGAACGCAGACCGAGTCTTCTGTCACCTGCCAAAACCTGTAAGACAAAAAAGTTTTAAATGAATATACAAGATTAATATTTGATATGTCTAGATTCAAATGAATATTGTACAAACTAGCTGTAAAGAAACTTGCACTCTCTCTTTAGCTTTGATATTAAGATAGCTTATGGTTACTATAAGTCTTAAGTTAACGGCCCATTTAGCCTATAAGTGTTGTATTGCAACCATATTTTATTTTTACATACTCTATTTAAGAAACAGAGCAGAACCTATAGATAGCAGAGAGAGGAGGGTACTTAGGTTTGTTTTTTTTACAAAAATGTCTACAGCTGCAGTTCTCACAGAGGCCAAAGACTTCGTTGTTCACTCTGTGAATAGTAGATACTATACTGCCGGTTTGTGGTTCTTAATTGGTTTAAAACCTATCTGTTAAATAGAAAAAAATATAGAAATAATGCACAAACATGGTAATGATGCTTCCATGAAAATTGAATTTACCACAAATACAAATACAGGCAGGGGTACCGCAGGGTTCTGTGTTGGGATGTTCTGCCTTCTTCCATAAAAGAGAAACTTGTGTTAATTGCTGACGATACTACATTTCTTATTAAGTCCAATAATCAACATGATTTCAATATAGAAGTTTTTTATTTTATAAGTGAATTTTTTAAATTGGACAATTCCAAATAAGTTACAAGTTAACACTCTCAAGACATACTCTCAAGGTATATTTTCAGAAAACTGTATCCATAATAATAGTTTAATGTATACTCCTATAAATATTTTCCAACTGTAACACTAAATTTATAGTTGGGGGGGGAAGGGATTATAAATGATTGTTCACATGGAAATTTCATATTGATTATATAGGTTTGTACCACACTTGGTTGCTGTCAGAAGACTGAAACGAGAAACTGTGCTGTCGGAAGACTGAAGTGGCCGGGCACACTGTTTAATTGGGGAGCGTAAGGCAGTGGCCCTCTTGCTCCATAATGTCACTTATTTCTCTCTAAACAGATCTTATTATAGTTTGTGACTGATTGTAGATTTTTTTTTTTTTTTTAAAAAAAGCTTGTTTTGTCTTGAGGAGAATTTGTGATCTGCCTTAAATAGAATGTATATGCACTCTATAATTTGCTCTTTTTCAGTCAGTAGTACAGGATGGTATGGTTGAGATGAACCAACCCCATTTGGATATAATTTTTAAAAAACTATAAGAATATTAACAATACAAAAACATTTATAATCTTGCAGACCTTTTTTAAAAAATAAAAAATATTAACCCTCCCATCTTTGTATATGTATTCCCTCTTGTGTGATTTTTTCCTTAGAATGTTGACTACTCTGAGGAATATAAATATACACCGATATGACATTAGACAGACATAAATATATTTTCCGCATACTGCTTCAAAAACAGCTGTTTTCAATATATGCATTGAGATGCTAGGTTGTTCTTTTTTAGTCCTAGGACCTAAAAACATCAGCTGAGATCATAGTCATCAGCTGTTACTTTGTTTATACGAATTAATTAACAACTGTAAAGAATCTATAAAAACAACAGATTCTCTCGATTGTAAATAACCGATAAAACAGCTGTTACCATCGATTATAGTTCATTGTTGTATTTTTCATATTATTTGAGTCTGGAAAATGTCGGACAAAATAAAATTAATGACATGGAAAGTAAAGATATCTTTTTTTTAATCCAAGAAATACAAGAAGACTAATCACCAGCTGAATCTTGGAAATTGTACGAGGAAGAATATAAGATATTTAGTGACTGGTACTATAAACAAAGCGTGAATACTTTGAATGTAAGTGATGACATGGACATTACTTGTTTCTCTTTCTTAAAGACGGAAAATCTTACAAAAGGAGGAGTTTTGTTATTAGCAATGAAAGTTATTAGCAAAAGGATACTTTTGAATAGCAAAATACTACTTATCGGGTATAGGAAAAGTAAATGTGTTGCGTAAAACACATAGGAAAACACACCATAAGCAGCCTAGGGTTCCAAGATTGATTGCCCAATACCTCAATCTAAAATATCCTGAAAGTTATACTGTACATGCTTTAAGGCGATCATATGCCACCATGTTAATAGAAGGGGGCAGAGATTACTAATACTAAAAAGACATGGAGGATGGTGATCATCCAGCGTGACTAAGGGATATATAGGAGACTCAATAGCAACTAAATCTAACGTTTCACGCAACCTTTCAGTAATATTAAAATGAGTGCTTGAATGAAATTGCTGAAAATAACAAAAATCAGAATATTCTGGCATGAACGATCTTTTTGAAAATGGCCAAATTAAGCATTTGAGCAATTCAACAATTCCCAGAACTAACATCAACATCCAGAACGTAAAAACCTAAATACATTGAATCATGCCTGTATTTATGAAAAAAACAGCTCAACAACATGGAATATACATTTCAAACAATCAAAATTGCACAATGGACATTACATTTAAATAGAATCACAAATTACAATTTAATGAGTTAGTCTTGAAAAGCCTAAAGTTATGTTAGAAGTATTTTTTTATTTTGTTATAATCTTTAAAAATTTATTAGAGTTGGTTTAATGAAAACATTAGTTAATTTCTTGATAATCTAGTTATGTTGACTTCTATTGAATGTTACTGTTATTTGTTTAGTTTAATGTATCAATAAAAAAAGTAGTAAACAGGTCAATGTTTATATTTTGTATTGTGTTGCATTTTGTATAGTCTATTAAGCCTGAAAGTAGATTTTGTTGCTGAAACATTAGAAATATCAATCTGGAAATCGCTAGTTCAAAGTATTTGATCTAGAAATCGATAGCTCGAAGTATTCGATCTTGCAATTGTTATAGTTAGAGTACCACTAACACAAATTATTGAAGGTAAATTGATTATAACACTTTAGTTTTTGAAGCTTTTCGATGATCGCTCATTTACCAGCCAAGGCGAACCTTGAGCTTGTATAAAGCTTCACTTTTGGTCCTAGTGATGAAATATACTATTTTCAACACATTACTTATCTAAATATGAGCAGAGAGCTCATTACATGAGCATAGGGTTTTTTAATAGTTTGCCAGAAGAATTGATGATTTTTAATGATTTTAAACTTTTTAAAATGATATTGAAACTGTTTTTCATGGAGGGAGTTTATTATTTTATTGAAGAGTTCCTTCAAGTTTGATTGTATAGTATATCAGGCCTTATTACTTGTTGTTTATTGAGTTTATTTCTGTGTGTTGATCTGTGTTTGTTTGTGTTGTTTGTGTTATTTGTGTTGTGTTTAATTGTTGTTTGGTATGTAACGTGTTGACAATTCCAACACCTTTATAATAGGTCTATGGAATAATAAATAAATATATAAGATGACTCCTTTACGGGAGGAAGCAGTACGTAACAGCTTTTGACAATGAGAAACGTGTCAACAGAAGTTTAAACAATATTAGGAATGGTAGAAGAATGTCCTAACAAAGATGTTGATTATTATCGTCCTTATTTAAATTATTTGTAGGTTTAACATTACAAATGAAATGTTTTTGTGCAATAAAATTACCAATCAATCAATATTTGAGCAGTACAGCTGACTCACGAGATATTTTTAATTCACTCCTGGTTTTTCACAAATTACCATGTTTACACTAGCCTACAGCTGGTTTATGTTACCAAGTCATAACAGTGAAGTCTGCTTGATCATGTATACACAAACCTGGCGTCTAAGACTGCCCACTATAGGTTTTTTTTTACAAAATTATACAAAAAGATTTTACTTTCAACTTATCTTTGATTTTTCCTAAAATAAAGGTGTATTAAATGTCAGTTAGTTAAGTAAAATGAGACATAATAAAACACTTTTGGTCTCATTTAGGTTAACCCTATTTGGAGGATAATTTTCAAAGTTGATTGGTTTATTACATAACCTCAAAGTATACACACTGCTATTTTAAACAATTAGCTAGAAGTAATAAAACTTGAGGAGAAGATTACCAAACATGCTAAATTTAGTTAAAATAATTTTTGAAGGCGAAAAACCTGCAATTATTGTCTTATACAAAAAAATAAGTACCCTAACTAAGATAAAATAAAGACCACTAGCTCTCGAATACTATAATAGTGTCAGCGTAGGAAGAGAACAAGAATTTTTCAGTTTTTTTTCCCTTCAAAATCACCTTAAATGATTTTGATCAAAACTCATTTTTGAAATGTCTATTGTTTGTGCAGTCTTCTAGAGCCTACACACATAGACCTGATCAAATTTTGACATGTGGGCAATAATTTAGTCTAATCTGGATTTTTCATTTTAACTTCATTTTTTTTTCAACACCTTATAATTTTTAGGTAGCTACCATAAGAACAAATTAATTTTCCCTAAATGTAGCCTTTAATGACCTAATCAAAACATGTTGGTTTCCATTTATGAAAAATCCCATTTTTTGAGTTGTCAATAAAAAAAATCATACCTTAGATTGTTATAAAAAATCTCTTAAAACTGTCTCAACTGATTTTAGCAAAAGTGTCTCTATAAGTGTATGTATATATATCTGATATATAACAAAACATATGTTTCTTAACAGTAATAAGGAAGCCTTTAGTAATACAGTGAAAGTGTAGTGTTGTATTGTCTGCTTGATCAAGTCCATGTTTAAAGGGAAAGTTAAGTTCTATTGTTATACCACTACATGGTGTGCAATCATTGTACAAGCATTGCACAACACATTTACACTGCATTGTTTGTTGTTGTTGCTATAACTTAATCTATTATTTGCTTCATTTACATATATCTAATACTGTTAAACAAGCAATTCTTGTAATGTTTATAAATTTATTCTCGAAAATAGGGCTAAAATGTTGATAAAATTGAGTGAAATCTACTGTTTCAATTTGTATAAGCCTTGTCAATGCCGTAAATGGCGAAACCATGGTCGGGTAGACCTAATAAATGTAGTATTTCACAAAAGAATTTGTGTGTGTGTTTATTTGTATAACATGAAAAATATATGGCATTATATTACATAGTCAAACCGAAATGTTCATATGTAATGGAAACAATATCAAGAAAAGGTATGAATGAAAAGGAATTCAAAAACCATCTCCGAAAAACCAAGAGCTGTACGAGGAATTTAAAAATATAATAACAACTAAAAAAAAGAAGATAACTTTTTTACGGACACATCATGAGAATAGACCATAAAAAAAAGATACTACATTATCTACAGGCCAGAAAAACACAGATATTCTGGGTTAAAAGTTAAAAAAGTACATCATGATATAGAGAAACTTGAAATTGGAGAAGACAAAGCAGAAGACAGAAGTTGGCGCAGAAACAAAATCTCGAAGGTGAAGAAAATTAGAATCTATGTTCAGATGAAGAAATAGAGAAAAGTCAGAGAATTAGAAATACATGAGGTCTATCAAGGTACTTACCCACTGTAAAATTAGTAGATCCGCTAATTGTAACATCCAAAAAATGATTTCCTGGGCCTTGTATGAAATGTTAAATTGCACTAGTAGATCAAGGAGTTTTTTACCCAATATACGTAATAGAGGATAAGTTTATTTAAAAATAATTGTTACACAGGTTTCTTTTTACCTTGTAATTGTGACAACAACTCTCTTGTTGTCGACTAAACCTTAAGCTGGCCTCGTAGATGTGTATATATAAAAAAGTCTCTATTCATGACATTGTCTCGGCCCTAACCCCTCATCACTTACTATGTTTCATGTTGGTGACTCCTACCGTATCTTGTATTATCCGAATATCACACTTTCTTGGAAGTGTCAAAGTTTGAAATTACATTTTTTACAATAACTTCGCTATTTGTCATCGTAGAGGAGTGGGGTTGGTACCATTAAATGCAGAATTGAAATCTGTAAATTTATATCTAATTTAATGTGTTATAAATTGAATAACACTTGAGACATAAACAATAAACTGTTTAAAATGGCCACCACTTTGACATTTTCAATTATATTTTTCAGAATTTCTATAAAGTTCTTGAATGAACCCACTATAGTCCTGTATACTAAATTCCATGTTCCTATCTTATTTTGTGTAGCCGCTATCATCCCTACATTCAGATAACAATGACAATAGGTGAATGGCATGTCAATAATCACTTTCTCGGTCTCTCGAGGCCATGCAATGTAAAGATCAATCAAATAATGAAGGGTGAAATTTTTGTAATTACAAAACTTATTCTAACATTCGTATAGTGAGTAAATAAAAAAAAGTTGTGTAAATGTAATACAGTAGGGTGTATACTTCTCACCATTACTCTGATATATTGTTTTTAAAACACGTGTTTACGTTATCTCTTATCTTGCCTTTCCAAGAATGAATGACAGATACAACTTCCAATCTATGTTTACTCCAGTCACAGACTGACCAATTACATGTATCTGTCAAGAGTAACACTTCACTTGATATGTAAAACACACTTTTAATATTTTAAGTGTTTACGGGTGTAACATAGACAATCACTTTTTTTCAATTACCATGTGATTGGTGGTTGAATCCCAACTTTCATCAATTTCATTATAACTGTATACTCACCATTAGTTCCATCACTAATATGTTTAGTCTTTACAGAAGTAACAGTAGACATCATCTAAATCACTATTTACAATCACTGAGATTTGTGATAGAAATCTCAATTTCATTATAACTGTATAATCACCATTAGTTCCATCACTAATATGTTTAGTCTTTACAGAAGTAACAGTAGACATCATCTAAATCACTATTTACAATCACTGAGATTTGTGATAGAAATCTCAACTTTCATTATAACTGTATAATCACCATTAGTTCCATCACTAATATGTTTAGTCTTTACAGAAGTAACAGTAGACATCATCTAAATCACTATTTACAATCACTGAGATTTGTGATAGAAATCTCAACTTTCATTATAACTGTATAATCACCATTAGTTCCATCACTAATATGTTTAGTCTTTACAGAAGTAACAGTAGACATCATCTAAATCACTATTTACAATCACTGAGATTTGTGATAGAAATCTCAACTTTCATTATAACTGTATAATCACCATTAGTTCCATCACTAATATGTTTAGTCTTTACAGAAGTAACAGTAGACATCATCTAAATCACTATTTACAATCACTGAGATTTGTGATAGAAATCTCAATTTCATTATAACTGTATAATCACCATTAGTTCCATCACTAATATGTTTAGTCTTTACAGAAGTAACAGTAGACATCATCTAAATCACTATTTACAATCACTGAGATTTGTGATAGAAATCTCAACTTTCATTATAACTGTATAATCACCATTAGTTCCATCACTAATATGTTTAGTCTTTACAGAAGTAACAGTAGACATCATCTAAATCACTATTTACAATCACTGAGATTTGTGATAGAAATCTCAACTTTCATTATAACTGTATAATCACCATTAGTTCCTTCCAACTAAATATGTTATACTGCTTACGAGTGTAATAGACGTAAACTTGAAGAATAGTTTTATTTAGTTTTACAGATGATTGATTGGGAAAGTTCGTGAAACATTTTATTTAGTAATAAACAGTTTTAAAAAACTTAGCTTACCCTGTATGACTCTGGCGGGTAGACAATGAAATGGCGTAGAGTGAATCCAAAACCATTATCGCAGCGTCTTAGAAACAGGCTTCTTGGTCCTCTATGCCAACCCTCCCTTCTCTCCCTAGAACAACCCTGCAACAAGACATTTCATAATAAATAAAAACACAGTCGCAACCTCTCTATACTACTTGAGTAATATCTTATTAACATAATCTAACCTGACCTCTACTCCTGAAGTTATTCCCAACCTACCCTTCATTACTGAATTTATTATACTAACCTAACTTAACTTAGTGTTTATTAGTAAAATTATTTACTTTACTTAACCCATAAACCAAACCTAAACTAACCTGCATTACTAAAATTATTAACCCAACCTTTATTACTAAACTTATTAACCTAACGTTTATCACTAAGTTACTAACCTAACCTAACCTTTATTGCTACAGTTATTATACTAAACCTAACCTAACCTTTATTACTAAAGTTATTAAAATAAGTTAACCTACATTACTGAAATTTTAACTTGACCTATCTTTATTAGTATAAATTTCACTCTATGTAATGCTTATGGAAGATAAGTTTAGTATATAGTAGAATTCCTTCTTACAAACTTTAATAAACTAGATTTTAAGAAAGTAGGTCTTTTCTAAACAGTACTGCCAATGAGTTGTTTCCATTTTATATTTAAAAAACCAAAATTTATGACGGGATAGCAACCAATACAAAATGCTATAGTAAAATTTTTTCAAAACCATTGATTCAGATTTTTTTCAAATCCAAAATTTTAATTGAAAAAATGGGAAAAACTTCTGGATAGAACATATGCCCATATACCCAAATTGATTAAAATTAATCCAATCGTTTGAACTGCAGGAAACTATATACACAATTGACAGACTCGTTCCAAAAATCACTTTGATATCAAAAGTGATAATTCCGCGAAAAAATCGACCTCAAATTTTTGACTCATCACAATAACTTTCTCTATACATGAAAAAGTATATTGTACCTGTGCAATGTGATATACAACAATATTCTAGGCTACTGTACAGTTGAACAAAATACTATATCAGCAGTCATCCATAAAACCAAATACTAACCAAACAAATGAATTTACTCTTTAAAATCACTGTGATTGGTCAGTTGCAATAATTACATTAACCATTACTGTAATATCAGTATCAGTTCCACCACTAATGTTTGTGTTTATGGGTTTAAAAGTGAAAAATCACTTAAATCACAATGATTGGTGATAGTAATAACCATTTTTACAAATACTGTGAAATCACCATTAGTTCCATTACTGGTATATTTAGTGTTTACAGGTCTAACAGAGGACAATCACACACTTAAAAACATGGTGATTAGTGATAGCAATCACGTTTCAAAATCAATGTAAAATCACCATTAGTTTTATCACAAATATTTTCAGAGTTTAAGGTACGGCTGTTAACAGTGGATAATCATTTAATTCACTCTTAAAAACAAATTAATTCATGATAGAAATCACGTTTTAAAATCCCTATAAAATCATCATTAGTTCTATCACTAATATTTTTAGTGTTTACGTCTGTTAACAGTGAACAATCATTTAATTCACTCTTAAAAACAAATTAATTCATGATAGAAATCACGTTTTAAAATCCCTATAAAATCATCATTAGTTCGATCACTAATATTTTTTAACGTTTACGGCTGTTAACAGTGATCCATCATTTAATTCACTCTTAAAATGCAGGTGATTCATGATAGAAATCACGTTTTAAAATCCCTATAAAATCATCATTAGTTCTATCACTAATATTTTTAGTGTTTACGTCTGTTAACAGTGAACAATCATTTAATTCACTCTTAAAAACAAATTAATTCATGATAGAAATCACGTTTTAAAATCACTATAAAATGATCATTAGTTCTATCACTAATATTTTTTAACGTTTACGGCTGTTAACAGTGAACCATCATTTAATTCACTCTTAAAATTCAGGTGAATCATGATAGAAATCACGTTTTAAAATCCCTATAAAATCATCATTAGTTCTATCACTAATATTTTTTAACGTTTACGGCTGTTAATAGTGAACCATCATTTAATTCAATCTTAAAATGCAGGTGTGATTCATGATAGAAATCACGTTTTAAAATCCCTATAAAATCATCATTAGTTCGATCACTAATATTTTTTAACGTTTACGGCTGTTAACAGTGATCCATCATTTAATTCACTCTTAAAATGCAGGTGATTCATGATAGAAATCACGTTTTAAAATCCCTATAAAATCATCATTAGTAGTTTCACTAATATTTTTTAACGTTTACGGCTGTTAACAGTGAACAATCATTTAATTCACTCTTAAAAACAAATTAATTCATGATAGAAATCACGTTTTAAAATCACTATAAAATGATCATTAGTTCTATCACTAATATTTTTTAACGTTTACGGCTGTTAACAGTGAACCATCATTTAATTCACTCTTAAAATTCAGGTGAATCATGATAGAAATCACGTTTTAAAATCCCTATAAAATCATCATTAGTTCTATCACTAATATTTTTTAACGTTTACGGCTGTTAATAGTGAACCATCATTTAATTCAATCTTAAAATGCAGGTGTGATTCATGATAGAAATCACGTTTTAAAATCCCTATAAAATCATCATTAGTTCGATCACTAATATTTTTTAACGTTTACGGCTGTTAACAGTGATCCATCATTTAATTCACTCTTAAAATGCAGGTGATTCATGATAGAAATCACGTTTTAAAATCCCTATAAAATCATCATTAGTTCGATCACTAATATTTTTTAACGTTTACGGCTGTTAACAGTGAACCTGAACCATCATTTAATTCACTCTTAAAATGCAGGTGTGATTCATGATAGAAATCACGTTTTAAAATCCCTATAAAATCATCATTAGTTCGATCACTAATATTTTTTAACGTTTACGGCTGTTAACAGTGATCCATCATTTAATTCACTCTTAAAATGCAGGTGATTCATGATAGAAATCACGTTTTAAAATCCCTATAAAATCATCATTAGTTCTATCACTAATATTTTTTAATGTTTACGGCTGTTAACAGTGAACCATCATTAGTTCTATCACTAATATTTTTTAACGTTTACGGCTGTTAACAGTGAACCATCACTTTTAAAATGAAGGTGATTCACGATAGAAATCACGTTTTAAAATCACTATTAGTTCTAACACTAATATTTTTTAACGTTTACGGCTGTTAACAGTGAACCATCACTCTTAAAATGTAGGTGATTCACGATAGAAATCACGTTTTAAAATCACTATTACAGTGTTTACGTGCGTAATCACTACTTGCAGTAAAATGTTACGTGCAGCAATGGGGGTAACAATTACACCCATACTCCCGTACAAAAGGTCCACTAAATCTAAACACGCTGCAAAGAATGTGTGGGCGTCTACTGACGTCAGGCCAACAAGACACGTCTAAAAATATTCGAATAGCATCGGTGCGTCTGTGTTGGCCAACTATTAAAACTTAAAATAAGAATATTGCACTAACAAAATAAAAACTGCCAACTGAGACTGGAAAGTAGGCAATACGAAGTATACATCGTCATCGTCCAGCATGATAGACATTATTGTTACGGAGGATTGGAATTCAGAAATATTGAAAATCTCAAAATGGTGGTCATGTTGAACAGTTTTTTGTTCGTGTGCGTTACCCAACTTAGAACAAACAAATTGAAAAATTCTAATTTCATTTTACATGTTTGTAATAGTAATACCAACATATAATGACTAATAGTGAAGACACGAAAGTATTGATATGCACAATTATAAGGCTCAGAAAACCTTTAACAACTGTTATAAACAAACTTACCATACTAGATAAAACCCCTTGATCTAACATTTAGAGGATGTGGCTGGTTAAGTACCACAAACTTACGTAATTCGTTTTAAATCTCGCACCTGTTCCCAGATAAACATTTCTTTAAAACAATACAAAGACAACCCCCCCCCCTCACCTTATCTATGATAGCCTCGTAATTGTATTGTTCAGACAGTTTTGCCTTTGAATAAATATTTATACCGACAACTTCGCCCTGCCTTCTGGTATTACAGTTGTAATTATAGTGTTTAATGTAATTATTCTCATAACCTTGACATTCTGACATGCGCACTGGTTGTCATTTCATTTACCCTTTGCTTCAAAGTGTCACGACACGATCCTGAACTATTTTTATTTTATTGCATACGTGGGGCCGGTTTTATTGAAGTTTATAAAACAAAATTCTATTTAATAAAATATAAACTAATAAGATCGGGCTGTAAATTATTAGTTATACTACAAGAGTGCTTCCGTTTCATAAATACAGACAACTTATAAATCAGACCCTAAGGCTTATTTGTACTGATAATTATTTTATTTTAATTACTATTTAAACTTTTAGATTAGAGGACTCTAGTGTTTTTCTTCATATCTCTCGTGTGTTGGTCACACTAAACTTGCAGATTTCAATTCTGCATGTAGTGGTACCAACCCTCACGTCTCTACGATGACAAATAGCGAAGTTATTGTTAAAAATGTAATTTCAAATCTTGATCTTCCAAGAAAGTGTGAAGATGCGAATGAACGTAGCAAGTGATCTGAGGTTAGGGCCCAAGACACTGTCACGAACGAATCCAATAGAGACTTTTCTTTATACAGGGTGTTAAATAAGTCCAGGGACGGTTTAACATTTTGTTAACCATTACAGATAGAGCTACAAAGCTTTGCACATTGTTAAACGGACACAAAACCCTATTTTTAGTACGTATTCAGTGGACCGCTATCGTTCCATGGGGACAGCCCACAAGGAGTAAGTAGGAAATCTTAAGGGAGAGCATAGGTCGAGTTGTACATCGAATTAAAGGCCTTTATGAGTAGAACAAAATCCCGCAAACCCGACCTCAAAAGGTTAATCCTAGCTAAAATACATGGGTTTTAAGTTCATATCAGCTAGAGACCCTGGAAGTGTCAAAACATTGCACACCACAGACGGGCTTCTAGGAATCGCACTACAGTTCATGCTGATCTCGTAAACTACTATAGGCCTATTTTTCTCAAAACTCCTTGTTGCAGTGCTTAAAAGGAACAAGTTTACCACTTTCTCTCGCCTCTGGGATAAATCAGTAACAGGATTACAAACTGACCTTAAATTTCAAAGTTTTCCCAAAACTTTAACTCTTGCCTTAATATTTGAACAAAAATACATGCTTTACTGAATGTTTAAATAATCACCAGATTTGAAGGTACATATACTTGCAAATTATTATCCTACAGTGTTTTCAAATAGTCTGTCAATATTCCCTCCTTTGTTCCATTTTTTTTTTTTTTTTTTTTTTTGAAATTCGGGTTGAAACAACTTCAGGCTGCCCCTTAACCAGACATCTCAAACGTCAAAATCGGGTAAAAACTGTAGGAGTTCTACTCGCAAACCCCCCCCCCCCAGTATATTAAATAAACATAGATAGATTTGCGACACAGTTACAGTATTTGCAAGAAAATTATCTCAAAATGAAAAGTATCTATGTCTTGAAATTTTCCATTTCTTACTACACCCTTTATAATTCCATAAGCAGCAGTATTCTCCAACAGTATTGATGAAAGCAATTTAAATCTGAGTTAGCTGTACCTCACTTTATATTATTCCTAATGTGTTGCTTAATACATATATCTTACGATAGGTATCATGTATCGTAACGCTTCAGTGTGGAGCCGCCCTTATAGCATATTTGTATAAAACAGAAAGAAATAAAACAACGCTTCCCCCTCGTAATTTCACTTTCTACAAGTGATTTACATTTCAAAGTTTAAAGATAGCAGACTCCTTGTCGGAATGTCCTTCCATCTCTCATCCATTGTATCTATTTAAGGCCGTTGATATATTAATTAATTTCGTTGTACAATGGATACGCGGATGTCAGGGTCAGATCAAGGTCTGATGCTGTCGGCTTCCGGGCCATGGAGACAATGGAAGAAGAGGACGGGTCGTGATGGATAACGTTTAAGATTTAATAAACTAACTTTCTCATATACAAGTGTATACAGAGTGATCATTTTATTGTTGTCACCATTTGATTCTCGTAAATAACTGATCTATGGGGAACCTTAATTACTTTTTCATGGTAATTAAAAATCCGTTTTGCAAACTTTATTAAATTGCCCCCATTAACCAATATGGACAGTGAACTTAAAAAATTTCTAGAACTCCCTATATTTCACACAAAATTATATAAGACTATTTAATTATTTGTCATTTTTTTATAAACCCAGTCGTTTAGGTGGTTAAAATTGAGCAAAATTGCCGTGTGATCCATTTCCGGTAGGCGATTTTTCGTATTTTCATTTCCGGTAGGCGATTTTTCGTATTTTCAATTGTTGAATCAAGATAAAATTTTAATTATTCACAGTATAGGAAGTGTAAACACCAACACAGGACTAAACCAAATAATTTGTGGAAACCTTCCATCAGGACATGCTTCTACTTGGATAGTGGTCTCTGCACGTATTTTCTACAGTACCGGTACGCTGTTCTTATCTTTCCACTGTTGTTAAACTCCTTTGGACAATGAAATTAATGATGAAACGAAAAGAATGTTTCAGAGTAAACCAAGTTTAAGTTAAGAAAACAATAATAACACAATAATAAATTTAAAATAAAGTATTAACCTGAATACAATTTCTAAAAAAATAGGCCTACTGTTTTGCTTCAACACACTACAAATATTGTAGCTATAAACATAATATGTTTCATTGAAGGTTAGGAAACTATATGTTGTGACAACAATGAACAGCTGATCAAATTTTCATACGATCCGATTTTTCTGTGTATTTAATTCCTAATTTACCTAATTATCAGTTGCACAAATTATTTATTTTACATTTTTTAGTCCTGTGTTGGTGTTTACACTTCCTATACAATGCCCTAATTTATTCAATAATGGGAAGTACAAACATTCGCCTACCGGGAATACACAACACTTCAATTTTTCGAAATTTCAACGTCCTTAACTTGTTAAACGAGTAGTTTACTAAAAAATTACAAATAAAAAAAATCAAAAAAAATCATAATTCTGTGTAGAATCAGAAAACACTATAAAATACAGGGGATTATATAAGAAATTTTAAAGTTGGCCGCCTTATTGGTTAATGAAGGCCATTTTTTTAAGTTTGCAAAACCGGTTTTTTAAATACAATGAAAAGGAACTGAAGATTCCCCATTTACAGTTTTTCGACAGATCAAAGTTTACGAGATGCCTTGTATATAAACATTACTACTGTCCTGGTAAGTGCGAATATTTCTTACTTCAATTTAGAAGATTCTTAATTTAGCGGGTTATTCTAAACATCCTGAAAACATCAATCAAACATCCATTTGCACAAAGTCTTTCTACTGAAAAGAAACATAAACCCACTCATAATATGAACTCCAGGCATTATTTTATCGTTTGAATTCAGAAGAAAGGAAAGTCTGATGTTTTCAGTTTCGACTATAGCGGCTTTGAGTGGCAGGGTGTGATGACGTCACTGGCACAGCAACGTCATAAAATATGATGTATGTGTTAAAATTTTAGTAGGACAGTTTCAGGATGGAGAAAAGGGGCGCAGTACATGCTGTTATAAATAATATTGCACACATAAAATTATTTCGTAGCCATCTTTCCAAAACTTACAAGTGGGAGTGAAACTAATGATGGATTGTGTTTTTAAAAGATCGAATGATACAAAACAGAAACATACAGGCAGAGGCTCATTATAATGAGTACGGACGAGGAATTAGTCTTGGGTTGAGTCCCTCTCTTTCATCATTCTCTGGAGTATTCTAGCTATAAGACGAGATTTAAACAACAAAAAGCATACAAATGCTGTATACAGTGTATCGTTTTGCGTTTGGTCATGTTACAAAGTTTGTGCATTGTTTTTGCCTCAAGTACAAATTTCAACGCAAGCGTATAAACTCGCGCATGCGTATTGAATTAAAAGTTGCGATTGTTTATCTGAACTAGCACATGCGAATTGAAGCGAAGGGTTTGTCCAATACAAGGCCGAACTACATTATTTAAAAAAACCAGATTCTTTAGTGCAATTATTTACCAGATTTATTTTATAGCCACGCCTTGTTTTGACGCACGCTCCAGACAAAAAAACCGGCGCCAAATATTCGATTAGTTACGGATCAATATCGGAACAAGAAGGCCGATTATGTAATTGAATCGATTGGGCTTTATTTGTTACTAAAGCAGTAAAGAACCTACATGCACATTTGATTAAACGTATCTTTAATGACTGAACACTAACAATGTTGTTTTCAAGCAGGTTTAGAGGCAGATAAACACCAAAACAATACTTTAGACGAATAATTAATATTCGTGACAGGACGGTTAAAGATACATTCCTTCATGTATTCCGTGTTTGAAAGCGTCAACATCGTCGCTTCATACAAAAATCATAAAATAAAGACCTCTAATAGCGTCAGGGGGTCGGAAAAGAACAAGAGTTGGTCAAGAGTGACTTAACAGGAAAGATGTAAGAGAAAGATTAAGGATACATGGAAACTGTGTAGATCCAGTTAGACTCCCTTGGGATTGCCACGCCTGTACACACTGTGTGAGGGCACTATGCATACCAATATATATCTCATCTTATATTCTCATGGTCTCTAAGTACCAATGAGTTAATTGTGTAAGACTACATGAATAATCCAATCTTTGAAAGGGCAAATGTTTGACCTTCGCTTTGTTGTCGTCGAGCTGACCGACAGGTCTGCCAATAAAAACAAGAAAAAAACCCTAGTGTTGTTTTTTTTCCGTTTATTTTTATAGTTATTTGTTTTGGTTTAGTGACACTTATGAATATGTTGGAGGTTAGATTCGAGACAAATAGAGTGGACTATTTCTAACCTAACTTCTAACCTACCAAACCATAGAGAGGTAATTCAGCTTACTGTAAAATATAACGAATAGAAAAAATATGGTGAACGGAGCGAGAGCCAGGGTATTTTTAATGACTTCAGGAGCGAGAGCCAGCCGCTCGAGACTCGAGATGAAGCGGACTTTTTGGTAAACAAAAATTTTAATTTAAATCAACTGAGATAAGTTTGATTATGTTACGTGATTAAATATATAATAATCCTAAAATGTGACAATATATAACAATAATAAGATTAGAGTAATGGTTGCAAGAATCACCACAAACAGGTTGGGTTATTATTTATATAATAAAAATAATACAAAAAATGGGAAAATATATAACAATAATGTATTGTTTGGGTTTCTATTTAGACTGGGAAATGCGACTGTGAATACCTTACCTTCCTTCTTATGACCAATAGCTCTTCTCGCCGGGCTGTCGCTCCACAAAACACAAAATTACCTGGATTATATACGTCTTTTTGGTCGGAAGTTAACAAAATTTGGGATAAGTGAATATTAATTTAATTTTTTATAGACAGGTGGTGCGACTGTGAATACAGTTCATTTTACACAACTTGTGAAGCTGTAAACTCATACATTGAACCCTATGAATCTATTTACCCTTTGTTTTGTATGACTAAGTCACGCATACTTCCGGTCAATTATCAATGCTTCCTGTCCCGAGTAGAAAATATGTTGGAACCGTTAAAATAGCAACAACTACTCGATAACTGATACCCCCCCCCCTACACGTTGTTTACTTTACTTTGCCTGATAAAATACAGACCCCCGCCCCCCAGCCATCAAATAGCGACAGAGTAGGAAGAGAACAAGAGTTGGTCAAGAAAGATCTGATAGGAAGGGATTTAACTCAAGACTAAAGTGTAGATCCAGCTAGGCTCCCTCGGGATTGTTTATCCCGTACTCATTACAGTAAACCCTTGAGTCCAAAGTATATTTTAAGAAATTGTGTCTTTTTTTACAGCTCTGTGGAAGATTTTTTTGTTATATATTTTTTTATTCTTGCTGATGATGTCTATCAAAACGGTTGTTTTGAATATGATGTAGTAGAATACGGTTTTTGGGTCTTTATGAAGCTACATTTTAACTAAATTTGATCACAACTTTTGAATATATTTTGAGATATTACGACTTTTGTAAAAGAAGATTTATTTACCCCCCCCCCCCATAACTTTCATACTGTAATTTTTGAAGAAAAATCTACTAGTATTTTTATCAAAATTTGATCAACATTGTTAGAAGCAATTTTGAATAAATTACGACTTTAATAAAACCTTTATCATTGACGATTTAACTACCCCCCCCCCCCCAACCTCCCCACAGTAACTCTCAAAGCGGAATTTCTTTTCAAAAAAATTCTCAAATTTGCCCGCAATTTACCCTTGCAATTGATCACAACTTTTGAATATATTTTGAGATATTACGACTTTTGTAAAAGAATAACATTCACGATTTATTTATCCCCCCCATAACTTTCAAACTGTAATTTTTGAAGAAAAAGTTACTAGTATTTTTATAAAAATTTGATCAACATCGTTAGAAGCAATTTTGAATAAATTACGATTTTAATAAAACCTTTATCATTGACGATTTAACTACCCCCCCCCCCACAGATAACTCTCAAACATGCCCGCATACCCTTGCAAAGACAATACAAACGCATGTATAAGGCCGAAAACACAATTCGTATTCTGAAACTTTAAAACTGACAATTTCACGAAAAACTATCATCTTTTTTTTTTTTACAATCACAAGATTTTCTCTACACTACATATTATATGTGACAAATAAACAACTAGAAAGGTGACATCATGTTACTTACCCAGCCACGGCATACAAAATGATACAAGCAGATTATACATTGTATTTAGTGACGTCACGTCACAGTAGGTCACTCCACGTCTCAGTTTGTTATTTACATTACGGTCACGTGTGTTGAGGACAAAACGGTCTCCAGGAAACGTTTAAATGGGCAAAACATCCTTTCTGCAGGCGTAAATAGGTTAACACTGGTGTAAATTATATTTACTGTCTCACAGCTTACGTCATAAGGTGGGGGGGGAGGGAGAGTGTACTGAAAATTAATAAAGATTTACAACGACAACAGACAAAACTATTGATTAGACAGTCACCATGGTAATTACCCAGCCCATTTTACAATGGTAATTACAAACAAACGCTATGTGTAGGAAGTATTGGTAGATCAACCAACCAGTATCCAGTAGGGTGAGTCTGAATTAAAAAAATGTAACACAGGTATTCTGAACCTCGTAATTATTTTGACAATAACTTGGCTATTTGTCATTGTAGAGAGATGAGGGTTGGTACCATTACATAAAGAATTGAAATATTCAAATTTGTGTCTAATTTATTATGATAAGTTAAATAACAAAAGAGATAAGAACAAAAAACTGTTTAAAATAGCCACCATTTCGACATTTTAAATTTGCTTTTTCTGAATTTCAATAGAGTTCAATATGAGGACACTATACTCTCGTATAAAACTCTTGTGGTCGCTATTATCTTACTTACGTGCAGACTACGATGGACGGCCGCCGTGTTAAAAATAACTTTTTCGATTTCTCAAAAAACCAAGGGTCGAATTTTTTGACGGTCACCAATACTTCGTATAATGGGTTTACTCAAATTAATACTTTTCAAAACGAAAATAAAGCCCGACCGCGTTTATTTACGCAGAAGATTTAAGCGAAGCCGGTTTTGGAAGTATTTATTCAAATGAAAATGTCCACGATCAATTTACACACACACACACACACACACACCTCCCCAATTGGCATTTTGGTGTAGAATTAATTTAAATTACCGAAAATAACGCATGTGACCATGACTGAATAAATAGTCGAAAACGACCGTAATGCATTGAAACAATTTTGGATGAGCAGACGTAAGTAGAAGAAAAATAATTATTAATTTTTAGTTGGTTTTGGGGAAAGTTTGTGCAATTATTTTTTTTTTACAACAAAAAAACAACAAACCTTGACCACCGTCAAGCTATGATTAGCGATGTACTTCTCACAATATTTACAGACTATTTATTGCTGTGAACACAGTATTGTTGTCATGACAACGCAGGGGTGTATATTTACACATCCTTAGCTAAGGTGCGGTACTCAAGGTCACGTCACAAGGTCAACCATTGTACTGCGAGATGATAATAGAGAGGAGCAAAAATATTGCAATAACTTTCACAGTTTGTTTTGACTTTTCACATAAGTTCTAAATCGATAATACACCATCAAATGACAGACTGGAGTCGACTATGCAATGAAGTTGGTTTCTTTGGCATTGTAGGATAATGTAGATGTTTAATGAAACATCGTAATTCTGCATATCACAAACTCTCTTGACGTCAGCTTGGGACAAAATAGATGTTTATAAAGTGTCAGTGACTTGGCCCTGAAGGATATACGAGATTTGTTTTGGAGGTCAGAGTTCATAATTAGATTTTAACAATAACTTCGCTATTTGTCAACGTAGAGAGGTGGGGTTGGTACCATTACATGTTGAATTGGAAACTACACATTGTTATCTAATTTAGTTTGTTATAAGTTGAATAAGACACGAGATTTGAACAATAAACTGTTTCAAATGCCCACCATATTGACATTTTCAGTTTGATTTTTGTGAAATTTCAATAGTGTTAAGCGAGCACACTATAGTCCCTACCCTACCTCAAGACGACTACGGACGGCAAATCGCTACTTAAGGCTGTGAAACGTAAAGTTCGGCCAAAAACTGGAGGAGCTCTCTCTCTCTCTCTCTCTCTCTCTCTCTCTCTCTCTCTCTCTCTCTCTCTCTCTCTCTCTCCCCCCCTCCCTCTCTCTCTCCCTCCCTCCCTCTCCCTCCCCCCCCCTCTCTCTCTCTCTCTCTCTCTCTCTCTCTCTCTCTCTCTCTCTCTCTCTCTCTCTCTCTCTCTCTCTCTCTCTCTCTCTCTCTCTCTCTCTCTCTCTCTCTCTCTCTCTCTCTCTCTCTCTCTCTCTCTCTCTCTCTCTCTCTCTCTCTCTCTCACACACACACTGATTTATTAAAAATATTCGATACACCTTGATTACACCGTGGAATTGCAGGCTCTTGAATGAATTGAAAACCGCAGGCCAACTTTCACTCGTTTGGTCTGTGTGCCACAGATTGTTATTTTGCACAAATTCTAGGGTACACACGTCACATACTCTAGATGAAGTCGTTTATACAGGGCTCGACAATATTCCGATTCTACAGCTATAAGTCCGGAAACGCCTCGTTTTCCGTCTGTCGGCCATTTTGTGTTTTTTACAACAAAAAAAAAAGGGAAAAAAAGAAGAAAAAGTAGATATTATAGGTATTAATTATGTAACCTTTTACCAATATACCAGAAAACCAAGATTGTGTGTACATTTTCAAAATGGCGGACTTTTAAAATGGAAAACCATTAACATTAAAAAATATTTAAAACAGACAAACGATTTTCCCCCTTTTAACGAAAAACAAAATGTTTTTATTCGTTTTTTCCAAAGATTAAAGTATAACCGAGTTTTCGACAAAAAACTAGAAAAATAATTTCTTGGTAATTGTGTACAACACCCAATCTTAGCCTAAAACACTATTATTCCTTTGACAGTTAGTATTTAATACACTAGGCCTAATTTAACCTTCAGGAACTAACTTGGCTTTGCAATCCCGAGGGATACTACCTAGATCTACACCTTTATCTTGTAGTCTTGAGTTAGATCTTTTTTTTTATCTCATCCGGTGTCCCTTGACCAACTCTTGTTCTTTCCCGACCCTAAATATAGTATACGAACAGCTCCGAGTCGTCATTAAATGTTAAAGAGATGATGGCGGCTAGAGGTTAAACAAAAGGTATAAAATGAAGACTAATTTTAATATATTATAGTTTTTCGGAGATAACTCGGTGACAGTCAGCTGATCGCGGCTGTGACAACACCTTTCCTATAAGTTCATGTCTGGTCGTGACCAACTCTTAGGTTGCTACAATATTCCTGGGCTGTATTTTACGCTCATTTCTTCCAGCGTTACAAAGCGTTGTTGTCTGAAAGGTTTATAGTCTTTAAACAATAAAGTTGAAAATGGAAGATTAGATCGACAAAACTATAAATTAGTAACAAATGTTTTATTTGTTGTTTAAAGACACAAAACATCGTTTTATAAAAAACGAACAAAAGAACATAAAGTAAAGACTTCTAACCCTCGAATAATCTAATACCGTCAGGATGGGAAGAGAACAAGAGCTGGTCAAACGAGACCTGTTAATATGCTAGAGGGATGTGTACATCCAGCAAGGTTCCCTCGGGATTGCCAAGCCTTTACTCAGTAAGTAAACACGTGAGGGTGTTTATACATTTTCAATAAAATCCTATAGCCTACACGGTATAAAATAACACGTATTAATGACAGCGGTTAAACACAAGTTTGAATCATTAGTCTTCACATTTCAACGAAATCGGTATAACAGATTTTGAGAAAATCTGGAAGTTGTTTTATGGCAGCTACCTTTAAACCCAGAAATATCGCCAAAATAAGCCCGATAGTTTGAGATGTAGAGATCTACGCATATTGCAGACAGACGGGCATCATTCCAAAAAAAAAAACGATACTTACGTATTAACGCCACCGCAGCAGAAGTTGCGCCATATAGATATAAGGTTTGGCCAGGTGTTTATGTGTGTGTATGTATATATATATATATATATATATATAATATATATATATATATATATATATATATAGCTACCTGGCCAAACCTGTCATGGTATATAATTATATCGCAAAGTAAGCAAATATTGGAGCATATATATATATATATATATATATATATATATATATATATATATGCGCAACTTCTGCTGCGGTGGCGTTAATACGTAAGTACCAAAAAAACTTCTACTCACGATACCTCAAAACAGATATATCAGCACAAACTAAACTAGACGTGGATTTTGACACATTACATATATTTCCCTACTGGGAGAAAAAAATAAACAACCCTTGACGGCAGACATGTAACTGGGGTAGAAACACCTTACATAACCTTACAATCCCTTCTTTAATTGAAAGTTTCCTCTGTTAGGCCTACAACCTATAATCGTGCTGTTAAATTCGCGATTCCGGGAAGTCGGTGCTCGGCGTGACAATTACCGAATTAAAGCGTTTACAAGAGAAAGCAGGCCGCGCCAGACAATAGGATTTGGTTTCGTTTTTTTTTTTTAAACTTTATTTTTACCACAAAAGACTTTCGTTCCACGACCCAGTAGTTCAGTCCCTGTTGGGTTAGGTAACAAGAAAACCGTGCTGAATTGTCGTTACGCAATATCGATTAGATTGGTCTAGTCTCGATTTGTTGAAATGTCGACTTTATAGTGTTATCGACTTTATACATAAAGTGCTAAATGTCTATCTATCATGTTTACATATGTGTGCGCTAAAACCACACTACTTAGGGGGCCTATAATTGTATAAAATCCAAGTCTATTAAAGCGCTCTAACGCAAACAAATTAATTTCTTCGTCAAATAATATAATAAACTTACAATTATAGACACAAGTAATTAAGGCTTATTTGAGTTGTGACGAATCTATGAAATGACAACGTGAGTCAAGTTTGTGACTGCATTACCAGTCTATGTTTATGTTACATTAGCCTTTACATAGCGTGTACATTAAAGGACAAAGCTCTGAGTAGGTAATTATACAGGGTGTTAAATAAGTCCCAGGACGGATAAATATTTTTGTAATCATTACAGATAGAGTTATAAAGCTTTGCACATTGTTAATGAACAACAAAACCTATTTTAGTACGTATTCAGGGTACCGCTATCTTTCTAGGGGGACGGCCCACAAGGAGTAAGTGGAAATCTTAAATGAGAGCGTAGGTCGAGTTGTACATTGAATTAAAGGCCTTTATGAGTAGAACACAGTGCCGCAAAACCGACCTCACAAGGTTCACCCTAACTAAAATTCAAAACCCTGGGTTTAAATTTCACACTACTGTAGCTACAACGTCAGGTATGTTGAAAACAGCTTAATAATGTTTACTAGGTAGAAGTTATGAAATGAAAACTTTGCAAATCAATATCTAGCTTAAAAAAAAAAAATTTACACTGTTCACTGGCTCCAATGGGGGGGACGGCCCCTCAAGGAGTAATTTTTCAACTCAAAACAAACGAAGCGAAAAACTGTTTTGGTCTGTCTTCATAACTAGTAGAATGCCACTGATAACAATTACCTAAAACAAATAGTGTTTCCTGTTTGCAGAAATACCCACTATCAGTAACAAACAAATTTCTCTTTTAAGCCTATCATGGTTAATCCATTTTCCTTGTTTGATTTCATAGTAGTTTATCCTAGCTGTAGTTTAAATTTCATATACATTTGACTTCGAAAAATAAGAAAAATCGTTTCTGAAACATTTAAAGCGCCTGTAGCTTGTAAACGGTTAGAGATATAGTAAAATAACCACATATTTTTGACGACATATAAAATAAAACAAAACTGAACACCCCCCCTCCCATCTAAACTGACCTTGAACCGCCTTGTAAGGACTGTCCAAATAAGACATGATACCCGAGATGCAAATACCGAGAATAAAATAAAACCCAAAACGCCGTATCAGTTGTCCTGTCCCGCAGATTGATGGTTCACCTTGGGAGACATCCTGCGGCCAAGTGACGTATATACAGGGTGGTTAATAAGTCTGCTGATATGATACGCCAATGCAAGACGTGAATTTCTTTTGATGTTTTTACTTTCTTATATTGAGAAAAGATTAAACAATCGATGTAGAATTTGTAGCGGATATCTGACAGTAATTTTTGGAATGATGAATCTACAGTCCAAACGTTTGAACGGATTTTAACAAAATTTTTTAGTAAGTGGGTATATTTTAGCTCTATATCGATTTTTTTTTTGTATATAACATTTTTTGAGATGTTGCCTTATGGAAATTAAACAAAATTACGATTTTTCTCAAAATCGCGTAAAAACGATTTTAATCCATTTTTCTCAAGTGTAACCTCTAAAGACCTAAATAAAATGCATCAGTTTCCACCTCTACAGAAATGCTGGTTCGCGAGCTACCGATAACAAACCTAAATAGGCATTGGGACTGTTTAAATCTATTTAATATTTAAAAATCGACTTTAAATTTTAGCGATTAGTAACCCGAAACCATAAACCTTGACTGCTGTCATTAAAAGATCGATTAAATCATAAACTATTTAGACTGCAGACGTGTTTATGACACAAGTTTAGATTATTATTTAAATTCATAAATATGATTTTATTTTAACAACGATCCTTTATTTTAGCTTATTGTCTAACAACTACCGATTAGTTTTGATACTTTATTTTCTGGGGGGGGGGGGTAAGGTTTGGAGCAATTTATTTTGCACCGTTTATAATTCTAGGTTTTTTTTCACTTGAAAACGGGAGTTGATCTATACCCTAAAAACGTCATTTTATTTTAAACACCCCAGTATGCGCGTAGTATAGGGTAAATTTGGTAATCACAAAAAACATTTTTGAGCGATGGTTTTAGGTAAATGTAAGTGATTTTCTGTCTGTCCGTCCGTCATAGGTGAAGTCTGACCGTAAGCACGATAACGACCACAAAAATTAAAATTGAGACATGAAATTTGGTATAGTCTGCTCGTATAAAGGTATTCAAAATCAGAAAAATCAAATGTCAAAATGTCAGCCATTTTAAACTGTTATCTATCGTGTGTTATTCAACTTACAACACGCTAAATTAGATAAAAAATATGCAGACTTCAAATTCTGCATGTAATGAAAATAAAATCAATGACTACATAAATACTATAAGACACGACATGGCCATGTTAATTAATATTCTACGCTTATTCTTGAGTTGTCCAATACCCGCTAGGTCGCTCTGCTAGAGAATCTGAAGTTGATGTGACTGGCGCTAGGTGGCTCTACGGTCAAACAATGTTTCAGGCGGGTAAGAGAAAACGCACTGATGCCACATATGGGACCAGAGATGCGAGGGAAGGTCGAGAATCGCTTATCTCAGCGCACGAACTGACAACACTGACTATGCTGACGGAAGTAAGTGAGAAGGTTTGTGAGAGAGAGGTCAACAGTTGTACAGTCTCAACCAAGTGGAATGCGTACAGTCAAGCACCTGCTGCTAGCGCTTTCTGATGGCTGTGTGTCAAACTTGTGACGAACAGCACCCGTAAAGCGTAGACTATTTCCCTATACTATGTCGTGTCTTATAGTATTTATGTAGTCATTGATAAAATGTACTAATGAGGTGACATAATGGCAACGGTGTCACGAAAAAAGGGCACAGACCGGTAGGTTGATGTTTAACGATGGTCAACCCATGAAGAAATATAATTCGACAGGCGAGAACCCCTCGCCTCGGTTTTGACTAAAAAGATTTGACTTAAACAACAAATCAATTACTGTTTTACATAAAACTTACGAGTAGTGAAACTGACTTATAACCAATATTTAAAATTTAAATATTATAGTCTACATATGGAGAGAAATAAAAAGTTAAGTTTTAGGTCAGGTTAGGTTAGGTATTCAACAAAGACTGATCGCAATGCAGATGGTAATTAAAAAACAACTTGGGACTGGGTAAGTAGAATGATGGTCCCATCAACTTGTTTCAATATCATGACGTTTCTAAAATAAACTGTACATGGAATTTCTAGACTCCTGATGTAACACACTTCGTCGCCCCCCCACCACATTTTTGTAAAATGACCAGACTTCGTCTTGATGTTAGCTTATGTAACATAAAACTTTAAAATAGACAACAATGATTGTACGACATTTATCTCTGTACTGGTTTCATTCAATTGTTTCTCACATAAACTTAGATAAAATTGTGTATCCCAAAGAATGTTTTGACGATTTTTTTTTAAATACAATTATCCCCCCAAAGCGTTTGTTTCCCTGTGTGTGTTAGCTGATAACCTGATAATTTTGAAAGCTGTTGCAAAGACAAATAATTCCAATATGTCGTTTGCAAGGGATAAAAATTTTAATTTCTTATTTCTATGGCTTAATTTGGTTGATTTTTAAACATGCAGTATAGATTAAGGTATCTAGGAGCGATGGATTTTCACTGGTTTTCCGAACTCAAAATACAGTGTTCATAGATTTTGCGGCCATCTTGAATCCAATCCACCATCTTTAAATTAGTTAAATTGTTTTATGTATTCTTGTAATTAATATTATCGACCGTCATGTCCCCGAATCGTCGATGAGCGGCGTTACATCGATTTTCCTTGTAACTGCAAACTCAGTGAATGCTCTAGCATGGAGAGGGAACCCCCCTCTCCTCTCTCCCCCTCCCCCCCCTCTCTCTCTCTCTCTCTCTCTCTCTCTCTCTCTCTCTCTCTCTCTCTCTCTCTCTCTCTCTCTCTCTCTCTCTCTATTATATTTTAAATTCTTAATTTCATTTTGTAGCTAGTCTAAATTTAAGTTTGTTAATTTTTTTATATTATCTTAGTTATTTTTAATTGTTTTTTTAATTTTTATTATTATCAAGTTGTATTTTATATATATGTTGTTATGTTGTATGGGGTTAGGTGGTAGAGAGGACTATACAGTCCTAACCTCGCCCCTAAATAAAGGCAAATCAATTCAATTCAAATTCAATTCTCTCTCTCTCTCTCTCTCTCTCTCTCTCTCTTTATTTTATTTTAAATTCTTAATTTCATTTTGTAGCTAGTCTAAATTTAAGTTTGTTAATTTTTTATATTATCTTAGTTATTTTTAATTGTTTTAAATTTTTTAATTTTTATTATTATCAAGTTGTATTTTGTATTTTTATATATGTTGTTATGTTGTATGGGGGTTAGGTGGTAGAGAGGACTATTATACAGTTCTAACCTCGCCCCTAAATAAAGACAATTCATTCATTCATTCTCTCTCTCTCTCTCCATGACTGCGAATCACATTCTTGGATCGTTTTGTGCTCGACTTGCGAGAGATATCCGCTGCCCGGCTTTAGTTTAAGTCCCTCTCTAATCAGGACCCTATGACACAAGAGAAGCAAGTTTAGACCTTTATTTTAAGTTTGTACATTTCCACAACAACCTAAATGAGAAAGTTAGTGCAACGTTACAAACAATATAGACGATATAAGACATTCAATGTGTTACAAGATGATGCAACAAATTGTATCTAATCGGATAATCGGGATTATATAAAACGAAAATAGGAATTTGATAATACTTTAGTATGATTAACTTCTTTAATGTGATTGGTCAGATTTGCTACACGCATGCGTACAATCAATTAATCATAAATACAGGGTATATTGAAATAAATGTCCAGGAGTCAATATAACATCCAACTGCTTCGTAATAACGGATAAAGTTTAGAGTGAAAAAATTACCCTGGGATACTGTATGTGTCGTTGTTATAAAGTGTGAGACTTCCTTAAACAGACTGTAGCTCTGGAGGAGCATACATCTCGAGACAAATCATCCCCAAGAACACAGCTCTCATCCTGGAAGGTGCAAAGTCCTGAAAGAGACTATAGTACCGAAGGAGCAACTTCCTTAAACAGACTGTAGCTCTGGAGAAGCATCAATCTCGAGAAAAATCATCCCCAAGAACACAGCTCTCATCCCGGAAGGTGCAAAAGTCCTGAAAGAGACTGAAAGGAGCAAACTTTTCGAGAGAAACCACCCCCGAGAACGCAGCTCTCAACCTGGAAGGTGTAAACTTCCTGAAAGGAAATATAGCCCCGGAAGGAGTTTAACGTCTCGAAAGACAGTATAACCAAGAAGAATTCTTTATACAAATCCTAAAATTATCTAAAGCACATATTGACGTCAAAGAATCATAACTTTCATTTCGGAGAAATGTTGTTGTTTTTTTTTAACTATTCAGTTAACTACAACCCCCCTCCCATTATAAAATTGATTACTATGAATATAATAGAGACGGTTAAGACCATGTTACCATTTTGAACTTCCGGTAATATTAAACCACTAAGAGATTTCTCAGTCAACGATCTCAGAGGACTGCAGTTTAGCATGTGCGTGCCTCCACAATAGTTTCGTCCCTGATCCATTGAACTCGATATTGACAAACAATGTTTAATCATGTGCCACAAAAGACCATGTTAATATATTTTTTAAACCGACTCAAATCCAAGATGGCGGTCAAAATTGTAGGAATCATAAGATAAAGTATAAGGGGGTAGTTTTTATCCACCCTTTATACGTGACACATTGGTTATAATCCCTGCGTGCAATTATCCCCTCGACTCATGGCACACAGTTCCTTTAAACAAGATTTTAGATAAAGTTACACACGGGGTAATGTAGGCAATATACACACACGCATGTATTTAAAGTAATCAAATGAAAAAACATTAATGCTTCTATAGCGTGTTGGAAGACTGCATTATAATGACTGGGTTTGTATGAAGTGAGGGAAAAGTGCGCGCGCATAATATTAAGCTTGTTTGCGCTCAATCTATTGGCCATCATCGACTTATAAGAATTAATATAAAAATATTATAAAATCTGAATTTCAAACGGCGCACCGAAATTCCAAAATTATTTTTTTAAGGCGAGAAACCACTCTGTCATCGTCCCCTTGAAATTAAAAACCCCCTAGGCCGTGTTTAGTTTTAGGGCGTCTTACAAAATAAAGACCCCCTATTCAATACTCTAATAGCGTTAGGGTAGGAAGAGAACAAAAATCTGTGCAGACCTGATATGAAAGATGAAAGTGAAGGATCTAATCCTGTAGAGCTAGGGAGGGGTATCTCGGAATTGTGAAGCCTGTATTCATTATAGTGAGTCTACAATTATAAATAAATACAATGCAGAAACTTTCTCACTCATCCAACCATAAAACAAAATGGCGCCAATAATGTCAGTTAGCCTAGTAGTCAATAAAAAGGTGAAAACGAACCATTTCAAACAACAAATATATAATACATTTAAATCATTCTTGAACCGGCGGCGTTTTGGTGACAATGATTGTGTCCTTAGAAGCCACAATTGAGCAAAATTTGATCCAACTTGTTAGAGCTCATATAAGAAGTATTTTTAAGAAAATAGTAATTTATGTGTTGTTTTTTTCTAGTCAACACCGCAAATTTTGAGATTTCAACAACATAAATTTCATCAGTCACTTAGCTGTTACATGATTAAAACGTTATTTATAATTAATTAAAATCACTCTTGTTTTTTCTATCATTTTAGGAAAATAGTAATTTTGTGTTTTTTTCTTATGACTACCGCAAATTTTGAGATTTCAACAACATAAATTTCATCAGTCACTTAACTGTTATATGATTAAAACGTTATTTATAATTAATTAAAATCACTCTTGTTTTTTCTATCATTTTAGGAAAATAGTAATTTTGTGTTTTTTTCTTATGACTACCGCAAATTTTGAGATTTCAACAACATAAATTTCATCAGTCACTTAACTGTTATATGATTAAAACGTTATTTACAATTATTAAAATCACTCCGCAGGTTTCAAAGTTACAAGTGGTTTTAGTTTGAAAGCCACGCGAGATGTAGCCTGAGCTATAACTTCTGTTGCGTAACGCTGTTTTATAAAGAAGAGGTAAACAATTGTTTACAAATCAGGCAAACATAAGATGTCCATGTGTAATAAGGCGAATGGTAAAGTAAAAGAATTCGGAAGGAGAACAAATTAAGGTTAATTTATTACTAAAATGTTGAAAGATGAGATACATTTTAAGGCGTCAAGTAAAGTTCCACAATTAGGATTTCAGTGGAAACTCAGATGTCCCAAACTGAATTTATAAAGAGGGGACTGGTTAACTCCTATAAATTTCTTTATATATGTGTAAATTTAATTTAAAAAATCAATAAATTACAACAAAATATTAACAGTAGTCGGATCATTTAGGCTTCCAAAAAATTTGGTCACCCGACATCGAGATACACCAGTGGTGGGGGGGGGGGGGGTAAAGGGTTGTTTAATTCAAGGAACAATTCCGACATTTCCTAAAAACCTTTTCGGCATATAAGGTGATATTAACAACAAAAAGGTCGATACCCCACCCTCTCTCTCTTTCATCAACCCTAACATATACATTTGCTAAATGTCAACACACATCAACAACCTTTAGACTAAATGTCACAGGAGGATGTGTGACAAGGGTGGAATGGAACTAATGGTGAAAGTGATGATTGGCTACCAAACAAAAACACCGCACACACTTTCTCAGTCACCCATCCCCCCAAAACTAATCGTCACACAAAATATTTATTTAATTAAAGACCTAAACTTGCTTTATTTAATGACGGGGTTCAAAGTTCATTTTAACTGCGATTCTATACATGGCTTTGGGACGAATAGTTACCGAGCATTGAGCATTTAAACCGTTCTTTCACCTAAACCTTTTAGGAAACTGATTTTTATATTTTAAAATGTAAAATTTGAGACTAAAAAAATTACAAATGTTGAAATATAACAACACGAATTTATTGGTTTTTAAAGCGAAAACTTCTCGCCCTAATCTCCTTATATAAAAAAAAGAAGAACATAAAATGAAAACCCCTAGCCTCCGAATACTCTAATACCGTTAGGGTTCGAATAAGATCAAGAGTTGGTCAAGAGAGGCCTAATAGTAAAGATGAAAGAGAAATCTAACTAAAACAAAAAAAAATCTAGATCCAAATTTAACTATTTTCCAATTAAGATAATATAAGTTGAAAAACTTATTTTTCCGTCTTTAAAAATTTCAAGAGTACTTACGATTTTTCAAAAAGTTGACAGTTTTCTCAAATTAATTACTGAAATATTGTAAGACTCTCAAAGAACTGATTATAGTGAGTATACATTGAGAATCCCTAGCTGCATCTACGCCGTTTTTCATGTACTCTTGGATTATATCTTGAGTGTTACTATTAAAAAGGTTTTGGGCTAATTTTGAATGTTTTTAGACAATTAACAAGAAATTATGTTTTCAGTTTGTTTTTTTACAATAACTCGGTTATCCTTAAAGGTATTGAAATAAACGAAATCATATCCTTTGTCATAGAAAAGAAAACTTTTTAGTCACTTGTAAATGTTTTTAAAAGTTATTGGTTTTTTAAATATTCTATTTAAAATTTTTTTTAACGGCCGTCATTTTTAAAACTTATAAAGCAGTCTCGATTTTTGGTTGATTGTTAAAAGATCATAAAAAATACTTATATCAAATTTGGACTTGATATCTAACTTTATCCAAACAAATTTTATAAAAAAAAATAATAAAATAAAAAAAAAAATAATAATAAAATTGACGTCATTAATTAAAAAATGACGGACAGACTTTTAGTACTTATGTTCATGGGAACTTAATTACGTACTTATTTTGATCCACGTAACCACATCCTGACATTTTGGAACTTAAGTTTTAAAACACTCTATATACAATCATAAAAAATAAAAATAAACTCATTTTCCATTTTAAGAAATTTCAAGGGTACTTACGTTATTGCAAAAAGTTGAAAATTATTGTCTCTAATTTCTTTTAAACCGTAACAGATATTATCAACTTGAAAAACCCATAAAACAAGAGTAAAATATGGACGTGACTAAATCTTGAACACTTTTTGTATTGCGCAGTGGCAAAACTGAAACTTTTAAACTATTAAACTTGCATTATTTCTCCTAAACCATTCCACAAAACCAAAACCATTTATTCTGCATCAATTGGCAGATTTGCATAAACTTTTCTCACGTAACGCACCTTGTTACACACAACACACTGTACGGCTTGACTTATATAACCGTTTTATGTAACATAACCTCACAACTGACACTAAAAATGTGCAATCAATGACAGTGATCTTCTGCGCTTGCGTAGTGCGTGCAGATCTGGTGATTTTACAATCTGTTACCCACCAATCACAGTGATTAACAGTTATTTGTATTCTATAAGTCACTGGATAATGATGTAATGGGATAATTTATTGGAATATTTCCGTATAGCGTTACAAAAAAAAAAACTGTTATCAGAACGACTTATTAGTTCGGGTTTACAATTTAGATAGTAACATGAAGTAAATGGAATGTTCTATCTTCTCTATCTATAGTGAGCTAAAAATTCATGTAAAGGGTGTTCCAAAAAATTATAAAATGTACTCGTTAAGATTAACATTCCCCCCTCCCCGCCTTGGTGTTTGGAGGGAAATAACTTTATTCTTTTGTCATGACGAACTTCATATCATTTGTGAAAGAGGCTTTATCATTTAAATTACTACTTCAACAGAACCTTAAAGTTATGTAACAAATTAAACCCGACAATGAATACATTTTGTGACAGTTTACCTACTTCCACTAAGAAATGTTGTGGGGTCCCTATATAATAATCCTACTTAAATAAGGATGGAAGACTATTTTCTGTTGTTATTACTATATCTTCTTGTATCTTGTGTAAATCAAACAGGTCTGTAAAGGGGAAAACTATGTTTACCTAAATAAATAAAATTTAAACGAAATCGGTAGAGACAATTTTGAGAAATTACGTATTTCATAACAGTCGCATGATAGATTTTGAGATTAACTCAAATAGGAATTTTTGTAGATGGTGACCAATTCGTTTTTTTTTTGGATTCTTAGAGGCTAAACCGTTCCGAGATAAGCACAGATACCTTCTTTAAAGGTTCACTACCCTCATGGGCTCAACAATCCCGAGAGACCCAAACTGTATCTACATCTGCTTTCACGTAATCTTGAATTAGAACCCCCTCTCTCATCGTTCCTCTTTTGACCAAAGTTTTGTCCACTCCGACCCTATTAGAGTATTCCAGAGCTAAATTATTTAAGGCAAAGCGAGATGACGAAACTCCCCCGTCAGTTTCTCTTGACATTGTGATAACAAAGTGGCAACCCTGCACAGTCAGTGGTTGACATTGTTAACTTACAAAGTCCGGGTTTTAAAAATAACAAAAGAAAGTATCATTATTTGTAAACAGGCCTACGGCTGATGAGTCAATCCTTCTTTCTCTCTCTCTCTCTCTCTCTCTCGTGACTCATTTTTTCGTCAATATTGCAAGAACAAAGAAATGGACGCACTTGTTTTTTTATTCAGTAGCAAAACACCTGAAAGGACTGAAAATGATGACGTAACAACATTTGGGTTCTAACTACGTTATAAAGTAATGTGATCGGATCTGACTGGGGTATGTGTAGTATAGGTAAGATCTAATCCAAGTCAAGGGATTCCAAAATCCGTACTTCTAAAGTACGACTCTAACGATTTTAATTTGACATTTGGGTCTCAAAGTTTTTGTGTAGTCACCGTAACAAAGCTGTACAAAATTACAATTTTTATTTTAAAAAAAAAAAATGTAAGTTAGTTCGACTTTGGTGATGTTATTAAAGAACAAACTGTCCTTGTAGACTGGTTAAAAAACATACGAAGATTAAACCGTGTGCGAAAATATGCACAAGTAAATAATTTTAAAAAACAAGTTAAAATATTAAGATTTAGGAAAACATTATGTGAGGAGAGAATGAATCTTGAACTAAGCAAGTTTAGAGGCACTATTTAAATATTTTCCCAAAGACAACATCCAAGGTTCATTTTCACTTTTGACAAACAACGACCCAACTGATAGTTTAGTTGGATTTAATTAAGTTATGCAGATGAATGAGTTAGGTTGCACCATTTATTAGTTATCTCAATACAATCATTTTACCTAACCCAATTTGGGTCTGTTCAAGAAGAAGACGGTCACTCAAACAGTTCTGGAGCCCTAAATAAATAAATTTATGTCTTTCCAGATGGTGTCAAACAGATAGATCTCCATCCTTGTTCCTAGGAATTCCCACATAAAGTCACATATTTAGGACTCTAACAAATCTCTACTGGTTCCACATTCTTTCTGTTCCTGGTAAAATACTCTACTTAATACAGGCCACAAGGTTTCATCTGTTCTGACAATAGAAAATTGTTTACGAGTGGAGGGAGGGAGGCCATCTTCTTGATTTTAACCGTAGTCCAACAAAATTTTTTCGCTTATTTTTCTTGTCTATCACATCTCTTTTCTAATATTTTATCACACGACCTTATTAAAAATTATCAATTATTCTTTGTCTCCCCCCCCCCCAATCTACTATAGAGATCCGTGTTTAGTTATGTTAATTAATAACTTAAACTCTATACAATGTTCAAAAGTTCGACAAATTATTACATTTAATTCCCAAAGGAATTTCTACGACAGATTTTAATGATTGTGGATCAAATTAAACAGTGTTACCGAAAATTATTCATTTTTCCTTGGAAATACTTATTTTGCAATAAATTCATCACATGGGTAACGTGTTTCACAACAAAAATAATTAGAAACAGCTGTAATAAATTCTTAAATATGTTTTATTTTCTTGTTTTGTTTGTCAATTTATAAACAGCTGTTTTAAATTTTTTTTTAGAATCATAAATTAATGTAGTTATACAAAACTGTTAAAATTCTGGAAAAGACTAGTCTATTTAAAAGAGATGAAGAGAAAATCAATCATTAATTTTTACCCAAAGTGTCATCATAATGATCGGTATACAAAAACAGCTGATCAATTGAATAAAAAAGTCAAATTTAGGTTAGGTTAGGTTAGGTTAGGATGATTCGTGTGTTACAAACAATATAACCAATAACGTACAAGACATCATAATACTAACCCAGCCTCATCATACAAACAGATCTAAATGTTATTGATAGACCAAGGAGTCTTGGTCCAGTAGGGTTTAACAGTTGTTACACAGGTTTTCTGAACCTTGTAATATTTTTACCTGTATACTAACTCGCTACGCTCGTATTGATGACTCCGGCACTGCCGGAACTCATAACTATCAAATTTCTTAGATCCGGGTTGGAAATTATATTTTGTCTACAGTTGTTAACAAAGTAGCATTCTGTTCATTTAAATTCGTTTGCAAAACAGTTGATTTCTCAACAGTTTCACTTTGATCACTACTTTGCACACTACTTTGCTCACTCCGAATGGCAACCGAACAAAACGAAATTTAGGTTAAGTTTATTTGAATTGATTTATAATATACAGGAAATGTCCCGTATGTATGTTAGATTAATTCGTACATGTAAAATAACATAAATAAACAACAAAACAACGTTTTAAAGTTGAAAAAGGAAGTAATTATTCATAAATATGATTGATAGTGTATGTACACGGAGAGTATTTTTCGTTTGCCGAGTTTTGAAGTTGGCAATCCCGTTTCCTCAACAATACACCTAAGTTATTTGTAATATTCATAAATAACCTCAGTTATGACGTGAGGTTGAACACTATTGTATTAAATTAATGTTTTATTAAATTGTGTTACTGCTGAAGTATGTTTTTTATTTGTCACAAAATAACAACTGTAGACAAAGTAAAATGTGCAATTCTTGAGCAAAGTGTCTTTTATAAACTCGATAAAATTGACGCACTCGGCAAGCCTCGTGCGTCAACATTTTTCTCTCGTTTAAAAAAGTGCCACTTTGCTCACTAGTTGTACAAATAACTATTTAACAACTTCTCTATGCAGGGTTACCACTACATGGAAAAATAACACACGAAATACAACAAACTGTTTAAATATATTTCTGTACTCCAATAGGGTTCCATATGAGCACACTGTATTCTCCTTCCCTGTCTTATATGTGTGACTGCTATCGTGCTTCGAACACTTCACGTCATGTGAAGATCAGACAAAAGACGGGGGTCGGAATTTTTTGGTTTGACATTTAACATCGAACCCTCGTTGTTGTTTTAAACCCACCAAATACCATAAACTGTGCATATATAGGACGAGTCATCCATAGCTGCAACCCTCAAGTGATTAGGTGTGAATCCCGAGGTAACATCATCTTCTTTCATGTACTCTTGGGTTAGGTACCTCTCTATCGACATTGACGCAACTAGAGTGTATAAGCGCCAGGTATCTATTTAATGCCAGAGAAGGTTTCCCCTTACAAAACACAACTTAGTTGTAAAATAAACTATATTTATGAAATGAATTTTAAATAATGAACCAAATTATATCGTCTTTAGAAAACTATCTAAACCGTTTTAAAAATGGCTTCCATGTGAAACATAAGATCGCGCAAAATGTACAAATACCAAACAATACAAACCTTTTTATTGTAAGTCGTAACACAACTAAAGATATCGATACAAATAATTTCTTCGTAATTGACTACAACAACCGAAACTCTAGTGCGAGATTTTGGAAAAAAATGAGATCATCCGAAGGAGTTTCGTTAACAAACAATTCCAAATTGTAAAAGCATTGGAAAACTTAGCATAGTCGTTAGTCATTTACGAAGTACTTATTTTTCAGCTATTGATAAAAAATAATTTCTTCGTAATTGACTACAACAAGCAAGTTTTCCAGTACTCCTAATGTGTGAGATTTTTGAAAAAAGAGATCAGGTGAGCGTTTTGAGTAACAATTACAAATTTTTAGAACATTTTGGAAACTTACGGGTGTTCTAGTCAATTACGACGCAATTATTTTTTACAAAATAACTTTCATCGTAAGGACAAAATAAAAAGTTAGTTTCCTAATGCTCTTACTGTATTGTTCAAATAGGTGAATTTTAAACAAACAATTCCAAATTTTTTTATGAGCACTGGATAAATTCATTATAAATGAATCAGTAGTCGTTATTACAATACGGAGTTTGTCAAAACGGCGTTAGAGGTTCTTTTAATAAACGACATAACCTACAAAATATTAATTATAAAATCTATAAATCCTTACGTAACTTACAATGTAACATTTAACGCTCCCTACCGACAACTAACAGAACTAACACTAAACTAGGTCACACACTGAGACACACACACTCACACACGCACAAGAACGATCACTACTGTCCAAGCACCAACTGAGAATTGACTATCACATTGCTAGTACCTCCCCCCCCCCTTCCTCTCTCTCTCTCGACATTCTATATCTAACTTCACTGAGTAATCTCGGTTACACTACTCCACTCCACCTCCAACAACTAATATCTGTATGCGATTGTATAATTAGTGATTTGTTGGACTAAATTGTGAAAAACAGTGATTTCATCGCTGAACTTCAACAGTAACTTCACTTACAGTGATTTCCCTAAACTGTGATTCTCTCAGAGATTTTAAAATTAGTGATTAGTTGGACAAAATGGTGAAAAACAGTGATTTATTGGCTGAATTTTAGCTAAAACGGAATTTTCACCATTTTTGTTATTGGTTTGTTTCTAATAGTTTAGCTTCCAAAACAGTGATTTCTATGGTTTACTAAACCGTGATTCTCTCACAGATTATGAAATTAATAAATTAAGTTGGACTAAATAGTGATATACAGTGATTCCATCGCTGGAACTTAGCTGAAATGGGATTTTCACCATTTTTGTTATTGGAAAGTTTCCAAAAATTTAGTTCTTAAAACTGTGATTTCACAGAACTGTGATTCTCTCACAGATTGTAAAATTAATGATTAGTTGAACCAAATAGTGAAAACAGTGATTTAATCGCTATACTTTATTTGGTGGACATTTTTCAATTATTGTTATTGGTTTGATTCCAATATGACACTCTAACGATGCAGACAGTGTGTAGGCCAATACGCAATGTTATTATTTCCGTAACGATAGCGCCTCTAACATTGATTTTGTTGATTTATTAATCTGTGATTCTGTAACAGCGATTATAGTAAATACTGATTAGTAGAAGTAAACAATGATTTCATCACTGCACTTAGCAAAGACCTGATTTTAGATATCGTTATGTATTCCATACGACACAAGAAAAAATCACAAATTTACGATTTTCTCAAAATGCCTCAAGCGATTATGACGAAATTTTAATGAATTAATGACCCAACCAGTGTGCAAAATTTCAAGTAAAAAAATATTACGGTTTAGCAATAATTGGCAATAACAAAATAAATCTACGTCCTTAAGGTCGATATTAATCTAATACGATCAACGCTATTATGAAACTATTATAAGCTCCACAGCTAATGTTTTTTCTTTACAACTGTGAGTAATCACTTAAACACTGTGATAAAAATAACACTTTTAACAACTGTGAAATCACAATTAAGTCTGTTACTAATATGTGAAGCTTCATGGCTGTAACAGTGAATAATCACTTAATCACGATTGAAAATCGCTGTGATTGTGATCGGTAGCTATAATTACTGTGAAATCATTTTAAGTTCCACAGGTAATGTCTTTTTTCTTTATAACTGTTAGTATTCACTTAAATCACTGTGATTAGTGATTTAAAAAAACACTTTTAACAACTATAAAATCACCATTAAGTCCATTACTAACTAATATCTGAAACATCGTGGCTGTAACAATCACTTAATCGCCATTTAAAACTGCTGTGATTGTGATCGATAGCAATCACTACTTTCATCATAGGCTATAAGTTCCATTATTAATATTTTTTTCTTTGGGCCTATAAATGTGAGTAATCACTTAAATCAGCTGTAACAGTGAACAATCACTTAATCACAATTTAAATTCGAGTGATTTCTCCACAGAAATAAAATGACTTTTTCTAAGAATAAATCGTACTTTAATGTTTTGTAAAAGCGAAAGACCCACCCTGAATACACTAATACCTCCTGATAGGAACGATAACCCAAGACTACCTAGGTTCTCTCGAGAAAAGTGAACCCCTGGAGTGGGGATTGATTGTATAATGCCGCCAGTAGAGATTCATTTGGGTTTTTTACCAATCAATAAAATTCTAAAGCATAATTCTCTTTTACTTGTTTCGCACTGGTTTGGCTCAATAATCTTCATATTTCACTAAAATTTGAACAAAATCCGTGCCATTCTGAGATATGTCTTTATAACAGCTTAAAGATTCGATTTTTTTTTTTAACAGTTAACTAAAAAACGGGCATACAGAGATTCTATTATAATCTATTTTTTCGAAAAATCGTCATTTTAGGTTCTAATGTTACGGCAACTAAATAAAAATTATTTAGTTTTAAAAAATGGGGGGACGGTGAAACGATTTCCAGCGATGAAGTGTATTATAGTAAATAGGTAGTTCAATCAACCCCCCCCCCACAACTCTCTTGCCATCGAATGTTTTCACTTCCCCAGTATAGAGTAAGCCTATAGTCGACCTCAGTTTTTTGACGTATCTACGCGTTTCACAAGAGACACAAAAATTAATTTATAGGAACATGACATTTTGTACAGGAAACCACGGTGTGCTTATATTGAAATTCAAATAGCGGCCATTTTAATTAGTTTATTGTTCATATATCGTATGTTATTTAACTTTAATATACCGACATAGATAAAAAAATTTGCATATTTCAATTCAATTAAAGGTACCAACCCCAACGGATGACAAATAGCGAAGATATTGTCAAATATGTAATTTCGAAATATAAACTCTTTAAAAAATACGATATTCGTGTAGTTCTAAGACCACATCACCGACAGGAGCGTAGCGAGTGGAGATATGTTTAACAAAGAGTCCTGTTGGAGCCTATCTGACGTCAAGAAAATAGTGAAATAAAAATAATTATGAAGTTCAGAAAACCTCTCTAATTATTGTTTTTAAAAATCTACCAATATATTGTTTCCTAGAAGACCTAAGAAAGATTACATTGAATGTCTAGACTGGGTCATTCAACTTGCTTCGTGTAGTTAACAGTGAGCTGGGCATGTACTACGATGTCCATGCAAAATAAATCGCAATACTCAGTCCCAAGGATAAAACAGTGGGTGACGCGATTATCCAATCTAATCGCGGTTTTCCTGTTTGCGATTAGGCCTTACAATATCACGGTTTGCAAAATTACTGTTGGTACAGTCAATGGTCGAAATAAATCAAACGCTTTTTATATGAGAAGGAGGGGGAATTTTACTGCTTACAGACATGTTAAAATTACACACAAAATATGACCCTATTCAGAAATGTCTTTAATTTGCATTTATCCAGTACATGAAGTATAAGGTTAGGTTAGGTTAGGTTAGGTTAGGTTAGGTTATGTTAGGTTGGGTTGGGTTGGGTTAGGTTAGGTTAGGTTAGGTTATGTTAGGTTAGGTTAGGTTGGGTTGGGTTGGGTGAGGTTAGGTTAGGTTAGGTTAGGTTAGGTTAGGTTAGGTTAGGTTAGGTTAGGTTAGTACAAAATGTCGACTTTTGTATTTTAACTGATGCTCTCGTTTCATGGCCTCAGGTAAAACGAAAACAATAATTTCGACACGCTGTAGAAAAAGTCTGTACAAGCAGTTATAAAATGAAGATAGGAACATTATATTTGGTTAGGTTAGGTTAGGTTAGGTTGGATTAGGTTAGGTTAGGTTAGTACAAAATGTACGAAATTCAGAAAAATCAAGTTGAAAAATCTCAACATTTTAAACAGTTTTTGTCCGTCTCTCACCACAAGATATTCAACTTACTAAATTAGATAGAAATCTGCAGTTTCTACGTGTAATGGTACAAATGTCAACTCTTTACGATGATAAACAGCGAAAGTATTGTCAAACAATATAATTTCTAACGCTGACTTCTCCATAAAACGTGATACAGGAGAGTGGATCACAGAGTGGTACATTGACATTGAGCGAAGCGAACAAGATCTACCAATACAATTTAACTGTTAGGGGTTACAGTTAGAGGATCTAGGTAAACACCACGATGCCGCACCATCGACTTGTTTAAAATATCAATTTCTACTGCTGACATAAAATTAGTTGTGTTTGAAGTCGTTTGGTCTATTCAGCGAGTTGATACATAACCTCAAAGTTGTTAACCACGTGCATATTTTATGAGATTTTAATAAAATATACAGCTTGTGAAGATTATCAAAACAATCTACATTTCTACTTAAATTTTTTGAAAAATTAATCTAAAAATCGCACCCTAAAAAAAATTAAATACAACAGAAATAACCCAAATGGATGTAGACATGAATTTCCCTTAATTTTCCACTACTTTGTAAAACAAAAGAGAGCAACGTCGAAACATTGTTTGTCAAATAAACTGAACTAAACTGCAGCACTAACTTTGTCGGTTAGATATTTGTCAGACAAAAAGGCATTTATATACTTAAAGAAGGCTTAAATTAGATTCACTTATACCATAAAGTGTCCTGAGCATAAATCTAGCTTTTAATGAGGGCGGTCAAGATACATTTTTGTTTTTTGCCAGTTATTCATGAACTATGATATTTCATTACTTGTAATTTTTAAACACAGGTTTGGATCATTAGGCTTCCAAACTGGTGAATGCGGCTGAACGAAGGGTCGCTTCACTCACACAAGCGCAGAGGATTAGCGTGTCCGGTGCGGTGGTGACCTACCCCCAAAGCCACCCCTATGAGTCACCTACTGGGCTTCACTCTATAAAACTTTATTTGAACAATATAAAACTGAAACTGAAACCCCTACCACAAATTTGGTACAATAACACACACACACACACAAATAAAATAAAATATTTATTTGACTCGAGTATTATTTCAGATCCCTCCAATGATGGTAACTTGGTTACCGAAATGTACATCAGGGAACTATAATAGCATAAGGCAAATAAATAATTTATTTTATTTTATTTGTGTGTGTGTTATTGTACCAAACTTGTGGTAGGAGTTATATTGTTCACATTCACCACAGTGCTCATTGAACATCTATTATTTTACATGATCTTTAAAAATAAAATCTATAATATATTTTTATTCTACACATAATTACAAGAAAAAAGTGACCAAACAACGTATAATTTACTGAATTATAGCCCAAAATCAACAATGTTTTTATTTACAATAATTAAAAATTAGTAGGAAATTGTTTGCTGTTTTCAACATTATTCTCAGTAAATTACTGTTGCTTAGATTCTGTTTTTAACTCTACAAAAAAAGAATTATGAAAACGCCAATAATATCTTTTTAATACATATTTATTCATACACAAATGTAAATAATAAAGTACAAATGTTTTATACTGTTATGTATTATATTGTGATCCTTTATTTTATTAAAATCGAAAAGTACATATTTTTCTATTAAAATACACGACAGTGTTGTTTATTCACACTTTTTAGTCATTCATATTGTAGCAAACATTGTTGATTTTGAACTTTATTAAAGTAAATTATACTTTTTTTTTGTCTCATTTTTCCTGTAATAAAGTGTGCAATAAAATATATGACAGATTTAATTTTAAAATGATAAATTAATTTAATGAAAGTTTGAAGCAGAGTAACTCGTGTGGATACCGCCCAGTTCTGGCAGGCCAAATTTAAAATGTTAGATATCACCCCCCCCCCCAAGTTGAACACGGTGTGACCTACAAATATGAAGGAAAAACTATTTAGAATTGAAATTAAAATGCATTGCAAAATCATACTTTAATTAACATACATAAATTAATAACCAATACAACTTAATTTAACCGCACAATGGGAAATGCGTAGCGTGTAAGTTTTAAAAGCAGTTTTTGTGAGATGTGAGACAAACAATTCAATAGCCATTAGAGATGGATTGCATTTTCATTGATTTCTCTTTAATAGGGTCCCGTAGGTAAAACCAAGGACCCTCATAATTTCATGTGCGTCTGTCTGTCTGTACGTCGCAACCTGTCTACATAGACAAGGCGATTCATATATATATGGCTCAATACTTTGGTAGTAGTTGTCCATGTTTATCTTTAAAACATTGAAAAATAAAAACAAGTTGAATTTTGTTCTTATTACATAACAGAGACTGTTTATTTAATCATAAACACCTTTTTGTTCAAATAAAAGTAATTTTTTACATTTTGTAAACGGGCATAATTAAGTTTTTTGGCTGCCATTTTTTAACAGTAAGAGATAGATAAAAAAATAAAATACAAAAAATGTTTGTTTTTAAAAGACCTTTTACTTGATATAATATTTGCTATAAGTTGCTATCAAAGAATTTTGAGTTTTAGGCTTTTTTAAATTCTTCATTTTTGAGCATTTTTAAAATATTCAAAATCCAGTGAAAAATGCCCGTACCACACGTTTTCTTAAAGAATAGCTCAATAATAACCTTGGACAAAAATCTGGTGCTGTTCCGTATTGTAGTTAGGATAACACGGTATTTTATTTTAAAGTCCAATTTCAATACGTTTTGGTACACCCTGTACATACGGTTAAAGATAATTAACTTTTGATTGGGCCAAAATGTTCAAGGTAATTAAACCTTTAAAATGATGTATCACACAACCCATGTTTACATTTGAAAATTCCTCAAAAAGCACCCCTACCCCCCAAAAAGGGCCATTTTGGGGCATTTTTCAAAATTGAAATTAATTTCATTGGATTCAGTGGAGCCAAATTAGGGGGAAATGAGAATGAAAAAGTGTTAAAGTAAGTTTGTAAGACAGCTATAAGTACTGCACGGGTGGTCTGACTCACCCCGTATATATATATATATATATATATATATATATATATATATATATTTCAAACTTAGTAGTCTAAATTATATTCTTTGTATTGTCCTACATATGAGAAAAAAATATAGGTAGTTTAATGGGCAATAACTATCAGATTTGAAAATTTTTATTTTTGGAAATATTATTCATGGGGGTATCAAATAAAGCTACAACTTATTCTATTACGATTTTTTTATTTTTTTTTATTATTTTTGTTTTTTTACGACTAAATTAATATTTACGCTCGGCAATTCAAGAGAATTGGACTTTACGAACCCAAAGTCCTGTGGTTTTACCACTCACTTGACCTATATCTACCACAAGGTCATTTTTCTGTTACCACTATATTTTCCCTGATGTAAGACAATACAAAGAATATAACCGTAAAGTTTGAAATATATAGAATTTATCGTCTTGTCTGTGTAGACTGGTTGCGACTTAAAAACTATAAGGGTCCTTGTTTTTTACCTACGGGACCCTAAAAAGCACTAAAATCGTAATCGCAAAGAAATCTAAACCGATAACTCTCAAAATGGAAATGTTGTACAAATTTGTAACCAATACATTTCTTTCAACGCTTTTAGATTCATTTACAAGATAAATAATTACAATGCGCCTGCGCGGGCGTGGGTGATTGAGAGTTTCACCTTTGAACTTTCACGCGATCCCAGCTGATTAAATATAGGTACCCCAGTATACATTGACCTCTTTCACGTTTCATTTGTCTGTTCCAATCAATTACCTTTGTGTTTCTTTTTGTCAGGTTTTATTTATACCGTTGTACAAACTTTCTCGCACGTCCATCCCATCACTGAAAATCTCAGTTCGGTAGTTGTCGCGTCTTTGTACAAAGTATTTATATACAGGGTGATTCGGAAACGATTTCTGTAACTAAAAATAAGATACAAAATTTATATAAACATAAGTCTGAAAACGCTTCGTAAAAGGCCCGAAATACTAGCCTATAAATAAGTTATTCTACTCCTAGACTACCAGGTCACCTGCAGTGTTCAATGTTAGTAAACAATAACAGCTCCGAAATAGATCCCTGAGGTACACCACATCCTTTCCATTCTAACGTAGTCTATCTAGAATATTGTAGTCAGTGGACTCCTTTAGTTACGATCAACGCTTCTACCAATCGTTGTGAATCTATACAAGTTCGGACACCCCACGATTTACGTATAAACATGCTATTTAACTCAAGGACTGTTTACTCGTAGGTTTACAGTTATGATTAAGGTTTTCGACTCGTGTTATTTATACGTTCTGTTGTAAAATGTTAAGGTAGTGGAACCATTTCTTCTGCGTCGTCATTACTTGACTCTCTAGAGACAAACAAACTCTGAGGAATCGTCTTTTTGCATTCGGGTGTTCTACTAACAAAGACTTTACTCGACCTATATGACTTCCTCTCTGCGGGATGTCCCCCTGTAACGCAATGTGACAGTTATGTTGTTAACTAGAGTAAGAACATAACCCTAGAATTACTGATGGGTCCATTTGTCTGTGCGCGCGGCTTGCTATGGCGCGGCGGGGAAGAGGAGAGTGATTATCGCTCATTTCCAAAAACATGTGGTGGAGCGCGGCGCGCCGGACGTAGATTATTCACCTGTCTTCAATGTGGCTTCGAGTTGTTTGTAAACATAATGTTTCTATATGCACTACAAATCTTGTAAACTGTAATTATGTGTCGAGAAAGGGTAGACAAACATAGTTGGGGGTGAGCGAGCCCTACTTTTACAGAACGGCTAGTAGCGTCAGAGCCGCGCGCACAGACAAATGTTCCCATCAGTACACTGTTCTATGTTTATTCGCAAACAAAATATCCTACAGTATCCAGACTTTTTAAACACTCAGTATATTAAATTTTTTCAACACGACCCATTTTGATATATTTTTTTAAATTTTTTATTTAGAAGATTTTAATACATGGTACAAAATCGTGGAGCTAAAATTTGAATTAAGTCTCATTTTTTTTATAGAGTGTAACGAAAAAGGTGGACTGTCTATTCATTTTCCAATTACATATATACATCAAAACCAACAAAAAATGTCAAATAACATATAGTCGAATTCCTCTTCATTTTCCGTCTATCCGCCATTTTGTTTTTTTCAAAAAACATAACTGCAGAAATAGATATTGGGTTCAAATTTAGTATAAGTATTTTGTATTTTACGTTATACAAGTGTAAAAAACACCATTTTAATAATTTCCAAAATGACGGCCATTTAAAATATTTAACAAAAGATATCTTCAAAAACCTTACAAACTTTACAAAAAACTTATAAAAATTAAAAATATTTTTCTTTCGTAACGAAAAAAAAATTTTTTTTTAACTTTTTCTGTGGGTCAAAGGACAACCAAGTTATCGACAAAAAAACTAAAAATACAATTTGTTCGTGCAACAATCAAAACTAGTCTAACACCAACACTATTATGAATATTGTTTATTTGTATCCATGGAAACCGAGAAAATATACGATTATTATTTAAGAAACAAGTTTACCTTTTATTTTATCACACTGTGACTATGTGAAATGTACTACTAATTTCAGCAAACCATCACTTAAGAGGCAACTGACTGATGTTATGTAGTTGTACCAACTTTAGTTACTTTAACATATTGATCCGTTAAGTAACTATGTGATAACTAACTTTACTAAAAGTTATTTGGACGAGACAGTTACAGTTCTTGTGTGTGATCCCTCATCCTTACAAACGAACAATTGTCCAAAACAGTATAGTATGGTCTTCCAGCCAACATTCAAGGTTTTAAAAAAAAATAAGAGCAAACAGCGATAAATTGGAGTTTGCTAAATTATGGTTGTAGATTGGAAGGTGAAGCTTTGCCAATCAACATGATTGCAGCATATTGGATTGTTTCTGAAATTTATGGAGAAAACCTTGCTATAGAGAGGACAATGGAGAAACAATTATCAAAAGTTTCTATTCTTTATTTATCATTGTAATTAAATAAATTAAAAAGTTATTGACCTCTTGTCTGGAATGTAAAGTCTCCACTCGCTTTGCTCGTGTCGGTGTCGCGGTCTTCGTAATTATTTGGACGTCAAGATTCGAAATTACAAATTATTTGGACGCCAGGGGTTCGACATTACATTTTTGACAATAACTTCGCTATTTGTCATTGTAGAGAGGTGGGGTTCTCTTTTTATGTTTCTGTTTTACTTATACAGTATACGAAGGGTAAGTTTGATAATCACAAAAAATGACCGCCTCTGTTTTTGGACTGATCATACAGTTTCAGAAAACCATTGTTTATAAGCAGGATACTGGCTACAGGTAGTGTGCTCATATATACAACCCTATTCAAAATCAGAAAAACAAACAGGTCTTCGAGTATATCTCGTCGTATAACACAATAAATTAGATAAAAATTTGCCGATTTCAATTCCGCATACAATGTTACCAACCTGACAAATAAAAATATGAAATTCGTACCCGGCAGTGCCTATATGTAGAGCTTCGAAGCCTCACATGTTACCAAAGTTAAAACAAAACCTGTGTAACAACTGTTTTAAACAAACTTACACAGACCCCCTAGATCTTCTGTCAATACAATTTAACATTTCCTGCAAGGCCTAAGAGACCAACTATTAGACAAAACGTTTAGAGGATCTCTCCTTACATTGCATTGTGAGAAAGTCTGCGCGAAATGTTAAGTAAAGGAAAGCTTTAAAATGATAATAATTTAGTCCGGTAGTTAACACGCTTTGACAAATTGGCTTTCAGTCAGGTATTGCTAATTATAGCTGTGGTGTAGTTATTGATGAATCAGTAGAAGACGCTATGAATAGAATCTTGTCAACCAACAACTTGTGATGGACAGCACATGGTGTCTGCCTCTATAATAACAACAAATATTTACTTCTCTCATTGTTAAACTGTTATTTAGTGACTGATATTTTTTTAACTATTATTAGATACTGTTATTTTGTTACTGTTATTTAGTAACTGTTTTGTTGTAACTACTATTTTGTAACTATTATTTAGTCACTGTTTTTTGTCACTATTATTTAGTCACTGTTATTTTGTTACTGTTATTTAATTACTGTTATTTTGAAAACTATTATTTAGTGACTGAATTTTGTTACTATTATTTAGACAATGTTATTTTGTAACTATTAGTTCCTGTTATTTTGTTGTTGTTATTATTGTAACTATTTTTCAAACAACATAAAATCAAGGAGACATAAGAAAATCTAGTAGGGCACAAGGTACAATCTGATAAGCATTGAACAGAGCTGCACCTTTATCTTTCCAAATCAGTCTTAGAGGAAATACACCAGAATGGGGTACCTCTCAAGTGTAGCAATGTTGAACAAATTTATTTATTTATGTGACGTGTACGGAAAATGTATGAAAATATGTGTTACAATAAGTGTTGTGTATATAATTATATAAGTGTTTGAGTGGACATAGATAGCTGGCCTGAAGATGCTGCCTGTGGCAGTGAAACATGTAGCCACAAAAAGGTAAAATACAAATACAGACTACATTTGACAGAAAATAAATAATATATATATAAAATATATGTAGTTCTAAGGCTATCAACAATGGATATTTTTTAACTATTATTAGATAATGTTATTTAGTCACTGTTTTGTTGTAACTACTATTTAGTGACTGGTATTTTGTAACTATTATTTAGTCACTGTTTTTTGTCACTATTATTTAGTCACTGTTATTTTGTTACTGTTATTTAATTACTGTTATTTTGAAAACTATTATTTAGTGACTGAATTTTGTTACTATTATTTAGACAATGTTATTTTGTAACTATTATTTAGTTCCTGTTATTTTGTTGTTGTTATTATTGTAACTATTTTTCCCCCTTGTTTGTTTATAGGGGAAAACATTTCGGCCATTATCAGTTTATAACAAAGATCCCCAAGTCCTCGAATACTCCAAGAATTGTCCAAGAAAGACCTGATGAAAGAGAGGGATCTAATCCAAGACTTCATGAATCGAGCTAGGTTCCCCAGGATATATTACTGTTATTTGCAAAATGTATTTGCTATTTAGTCACCGTTTTCGAAACTGCTAAATTAGTAACTGATTGTTGTTATTGATATATAAAAGTAGTATCCCAATAAATAGTGTTCCTAAAGTATGAAATATATAAAAAATCTTAAGAACGTTAAAATTTCGTTTCAGTATATTTTTATACATTTACTTCCCAGTTTTTGATAGTTTAAATTTTGGCGGGTCTCCTTGGATCCGCCATTTTGAAATGTTGTTTAATTTTCTCAAAATTGTCTTTAATGGAACAATTATTTTTTCAACGGCGGTTTTTGAGTTATCGCCGTCATTAAGGGCACGATTTTAATCAAAAAAACTGATTTACGCCGATAACGTGTTTAGACAATAATATAAATATTTTCAAAAAATGCGTCCATGGTTGATTTTCATTTTTTGATTAACACTGAAAAGATCCAAGTTTGACACTTAACTAAGTGAGGTGGTGTTGTGCAATTCACACTTTAAGTATATTGTACGCTTTCCCCAATTTATAGACAACTACTTCTGTCACAGATGTAATGACAAATTGTCAGCTGTTCGGAAGTTACTTGTTCAGAGTAGAGAGCGGGTAAGTTGGTAGGAAACCAGTTCGCTATTTGGGCTGTAGAGCGCTCCACGTACGACAGACGGACATTTTCAAAAACCCTTTTTTGGATTTACATCTCAAAAAACTAAACTAATAAAAAATAAAACTAACCACCCTCAAGAGTCAGTTTGGCGGGTAGGTGCTTAGCAGTCCCGAGATATCAAGCTGGGTCTACATTTTATTCATGAAGTCTTCTCGGTTTTACCTTACCTATCAGATCTCTCTTAAACAACTCTTGATGCTATTAGACTATACCACAGGACTGTTTTTATAAAGCAATGATGACGTAGGTTGTCACCTTAAAAACAGTATCAGTTAATCACAATATTAATTTCCGAATTTTCCACCAGAGAGTGGAATTTATTTGCGTTTTTGGTAACTCAAAATTTACCATCAGTAAAAAAACAAAAAAATTACGATTTTTCTAAATCGGTTCCAGTATGTTTAAGGACAGAGTCAAAACGTATTGGTTGCCAAATCTCCAAAAATGAGTTGGCGAGTTATCGGTAAAGCACTACAAAACCGACGACGGCTCTACCGATTGCGTTCAAATTCTAATGAAATGTGAAGAATAATGTCTCAAAGCCTTGTGCGAAATCGCAAGTACAACAATCTTATGGTTCCGGAATAAACAGATTTCAGTGAATACGATGTACGCTGAGATTATTGCACGATCGAAGGAACACCTGTCAAATCTCTACTTGAGGAGCGAGAGCCAGTCGGTAGGCTTAACCGAGTCTCGAGGGAAGCTCAGTTTTTGGTAAATAAATACACGTGGTTACTGAAGTCGTCAAAACTAATATTATTGTATAAAATAATTAAACAAATTGTTTGAAATGTCATTAAAATAGAAAATACATTTGTTTTATTATACACATGGTTCCAGATATTTAGCACAAAAAAATTAAATAGGGGCAATTTTTAAATAGTTAAGAGTTATTTTGATTTAAAAAAATTTTTTAATGCAATTCAGAGCAATGGATTCTATTATTTTTATTAATAGTGTTACAATTCAAAAATATTTTTGTTTTGGGGTCAATCTTGGATGTTTTAGAAAACTACCAAGAAATGGTGTCGTGTTTTTGTGTGCAAATAACTCTGTTATCCATTGCCGTACGGGGAAAAAAACAAATTTTAAACGCTTTTGTTTGCCATTAAAAAAAAGGAAATATTTTGTGAATATTTTGTAAGATTAATGGTTTTCGAGATATTCAATATTAAATATTTCAAACGGCCGCCATTTTGAAAATATACAAAATAAAGTCTTCACTTCCTGTACACTTATAAAACGTAACATACAAAATCTGAATCAATATTCTATTTCCAACATTATAATAATTTGTAAAAAAAAACAAAAAAAAAAAATGCGGATATCTGGAAACATTTTCGGAATTGTTTCTCTTCTCTATCCTGACCCACAGAATCATTTCCCTGAAGTTTAGTAGTTTTACTTACGAGACATCCTGTATATAGAATTATCAAAGTTGTTAATTTTGTCTGATAAAATAAAAACCGATTTCTTTCCTAACAGTATTTTTTGTTTGATATAATTATGTATTTCCCAATTATAAAAAAAATTTCTGTTAAAATTTCACAGACATAAAGATGTCTTTATTATAATTATATCGCCCTCCAGTCGTGTCTCCACGAACGTTTCGGCTCTTCCTTCAGGCATCATCAAACGTTTACTTCTTCCACTCGATGCGCGTCAATACACATATATACAAAACAACACTAATACATTTATATGGACGAGTGCACTTTTTAGCGTGTTTGATAAATAAAACATTTAAATGAAATCTTTCAAATTACTGTCGATACCCCCCTACAACCGCGGGCACATGTCCGACAAACTTGGGGGTTAATTGTTGTGTTCTTCAAACATTACAGTTTGTCCGATGTTTTACTGCAATTGTCGCAACTCGGAGGAACAATTAGGAACGCGGCAACGTTCCGCTATGTTCATAAGATTTACTACTTAAAGAAAGCCCTTGCTGTCAGCGTGTCTTAGCATAGATTGCACTTTCTAGTCTCTATACAATGTCCCAGGAAGTGAATGACTCACTTCTACACACTTATTGATCCATGACACTGCTGGACAAAATTTGTATATTTTAATCCAAACAGAGAGGGTGTAAAAACTCTGCATTAACTCTAACCGCCTAAATTATGTCCCTCCGTCGTCCCTAAGAAAATATTGTATCATACATTTAGAAAGTGTGTAAATCTTATTTTATTAAAAAATTAAAAGCGAAAACCTTTCGGTCATATCACCTTATGTAAAAAAATAAATAAATAAATAAAGACCCCTTGTGCCTCGAATATTCTAATAGTGTCAGAGTCGGAAAAAAACAAGAGTTGGTTAAAAGAGATCGGACAGATAAGGTGAAAGAGAGTTGGATTTAACACACGACTACACGCTTTTAAAGACGGGGGTCAAAAATCATTTTTATTTATTCATTTTGATTACAATAGAATTTTTATAATGACGGCGGTCAAGTCACATTTTTGTTTGCTGACAACTATCCTGAACCGTTATATTTTTTTCTTTGCAATTCTGAACACGGGATTGGTTTATTAATCTTTAGATTTCACTAAAATTTCTCAAAATCGGTAAAACCGATTACCTATTTTATAACAGCCCCAAAGCAGATGTAACTCACGAACCACCTACTTTTTGAGAGATGACAACGAACACAATGGATTGGGAGTCCTTATAGAAAAAAATTTGATTTTTAAAATTAAATATTAGTCTTAGTTTCGACTATTTACATCTCACGATTCTAAACAGATGTTTTAACCGATCAGCTGTTTTTAATTTAATACCTTATTTTGAGGTTATGTTTACATCATTGCGCAGAACATGCGCGCAGTGCCAGCTTGGAGGATGATGGTCATCAAGACTAGAGTCGGTTGAAAGCCGAGAAGAGCGACCTTGAGTTCAACTGACCTACAACCAGTTTACCACAAATCTCAGGCCTTTCCGACACCCGAGACATCTTAATCACAAAATATTTCTAGGTTTACACTATTCTGCGTCTCTGATACATTATAATATGATCCTAGTTTGTTTAAAATTATGGAGTCCCACTGCAGGGATCCACATTCTGGATGATCATATCAAAGTTTGAAGTCAAATGTAGTGAAGTGATAATAACCCCCTTTTTAGTTTTAAAGTGATTTTAAACACATTTATCCAAATAATGTATTCCGTTAAAACCAGAATTACGTAAATTAAAACCTTATATAGCATTAGATAATGAATCATTACAGGTAAAATTTCTAGGCTTCACAATTATAGAAGGCTTAAATGAAGGATCAAACTTATGAAATGTATAAAAACAAGTTGATAAACTATATCGTGGTACTTACCCAGTCCCAGGTTAGGTTAGGTTACGGTGTAAAGGTTAGGTTAGGTTGGGTTAGGTTAGGTTAGGTTAGGTTAGGTTAGGTTAGGTTAGAATGAATGAATGAAAAGAAAGAATGACGACGACGACGACGAAAACAAAAACAAGTTGATAAGCGATATCGTGGTACTTACCCAGTCCCAGGTTAGGTTAGGTTGGGTTAGGTTACGGTGTAAAGGTTAGGTTAGGTTGGGTTAGGTTAGGTTAGGTTAGAATGAATGAATGAAAAGAAAGAATGACGACGACGACGACGAAAACAAAAACAAGTTGATAAGCGATATCGTGGTACTTACCCAGTCCCAGGTTAGGTTAGGTTGGGTTAGGTTACGGTGTAAAGGTTAGGTTAGGTTGGGTTAAGTTAGGTTAGGTTGGGTTAGGTTAGGTTAGGTTACGTTAGAATGAATGAATGAAAAGAAAGAATGACGACGACGACGACGAAAACAAAAACAAGTTGATAAGCGATATCGTGGTACTTACCCAGTCCCAGGTTAGGTTAGGTTGGGTTAGGTTACGGTGTAAAGGTTAGGTTTGGTTGGGTTAAGTTAGGTTAGGTTGGGTTAGGTTAGGTTAGGTTAGGTTGGGTTAGGTTAGGTTAGGTTGGGTTAGGTTAGGTTAGGTTGGGTTAGGTTAGGTTAGAATGAATGAATGAAAAGAAAGAACGACGACGACGACGACGAAAACAAAAACAAGTTGATAAGCGATATCGTGGTACTTACCCAGTCCCATAGTACAATGTAATACAATGCAGATACTCTAAATGTAATGCCTAAAAGATGTTTTGTTATTTTTCTTTCTTGTTGTTCAACATATGAAAAACAATACGGTCATCAAAAAAAAGAAGATAAAAGACCCCCTAGTCTTTCGTCACAGTCCGAAGATAACAAGAGTTGGTTAAGATAGAGGTGAGATAGGAAAGATGAAAGAGAGGGATCGAACCCAAGACTAAGTTATAAAATGTGTAGATCTAGTTACAGTCCTTCGGGATTACCACGCTCGTACTCACTATAGTCAGCCCCTGAGGGCCTTGCAGGAAATGTTTAAATTGTATTGGAGCCCTGCTCAGTAGGGTATGTTTGTTATAAAGCTCGCACTACTTTCTTAGGTCTTAACGGACCTCATAGATATGTCTAAACTCGCTTTGCTCGTGTTATGCCTCGAAGCTTTACATATGTGAAGAAATCTCTATTCGCTTTGCAGGGTCGACTTCACATTCTATTTACGCTGCGATTATGTGGGAATATCAAGATGTCATGAGACCAACCAACTCAAACTGTTGTAAATACAACCTAAAGAGATGCACTCCTGAGATACCGGAAGGAGAGCTCTTACAAAACATCCAACTTCTATAAATCAGCACCGCCAATTTTTATCAAATTTTAGTGAAAAGTGAACCAGAGGAGTGTGCCGAATTGCAGATGAAAGGATATCAAACTTCAGGACTAATTGAAAAGCAATCTTGTCTTGATTCCATTCAAATCAAACACGATTTACACTTAAGGCGGGTTTTCGCCAAAAGTTAGTTGATAAAGGGAAAGAGACATATGAAGGTGTCGTTGGTATATTTAGGGTGCAGTACCTTTTTCACTTCCCCCCCCCCGCCCTCAACTTCTCGAGGTAAACAGAAAGGGGCGAGTATGGAGGGAGAGAGAAAGATGGGAACGAATGGGAGGATGAGACGGTGGATAGAGGGTGGAGAGAAATAGTGAGAAGGAAGAAGAGAGGAAAAGAAGAAGAAGAAGAAGAGGGAGGTAAGAAATAAGGAGAGGGGAGGAGAAGAAATAGAGGGAGGGTAAAGAGAAAAAAATAAGAGCGATAGAGGAAGGGTAGAAAGGAGGAAAAGGGTGAGGAGAGGAAAAGAAGAGTAATCGAGGGAGGGTAAAGAGAGTAAAATAAGAGCGATAAAGGGAGTGCAGAGGTGAAGAGAAGAAAAGAAGAAGAACAGAGAAGATTAGAGGGAGAGAGAGAGATAGAGGAAAATAAATAAAGGGATGAGAAATGAAGCGAAAGAAGAAATGGAGAGACAGGAGAAAAAGAGAGAAGTGGAGAAAAAGAGGGAGGGGTGGGACCGAGGAGGTAGAGAGAATGAATGAATAATTGACTTTTATTTTGGCACGAAATTAGAACCAACTCCTTTAAAATAAATACATCATTTTATTAAATTTTTAACCTAAAACAAAAGATACCATTTAATTTAAAAGAAAAAACAAAACAAACATTAAATATAAAAATTACAAATCAACATTAAAACATGAAATAAATCACAAGTTTAAAAATGAAGAAAGAGAGAGGAGAGAGAGATAAGGGAAAGTAACAAGAGAGAAACAGCAAGCGGATAAGAGAGAGGCCCTTTCTATCTTCCATAAGAAATGCAAGGGGGGTATAAAGTCAGTAATAAAAAAATTTACATTCTTACTCTCGCTTGATGGCGACGCTGGACAACCTACAGGGTGTTGCTGATAATAAAACAATCCTATATATATACGTTAATTAAACTTACAAAACAAAACCGGAAACGAACAATTATTGAACATCCGGCGTTTGCGCCTTGGCAGCTTTCCACGACTATTACCGAGTAATTTAATTCTAGACTCACCGATCTCTTACACGTACAGAAATAACGCAAACACGATGAGGGAGAAATCAAATTATCAGGAATAAAACGCCTAGACAAAGGTTCTACGGAAACGGGTTGAGTGATAAGACATCTCAATCAGTTCTGGACAGGTAGAGTTTCCTTACAGCAAAGACAGGTCGTCAAACATTTTGTATTATATTACCAGTATCAAAAACGTCTACGTCCGTTTTTTAAAACTGATATTTAATGGCCTCCAGGAAAGAGATAAAGTAATTTTCTGTGTGAAATCCTCATCAGTACGTATAGCGGCTATAAATATAAAGATAACACAACATGAAATTCGGTACTTGTGATCATATGGAAAGTTATTGCAATTGAGAAAAACTGAAATGGGAAATGTCAAAATGGCGGCCATTTTACGTTGTGTATTATTCACTGAATTAGTTAAAAATTTGCAGATTTCAATTCTGCATATTAAGATAACTTTCTACGATGACAGATGATAGCCTCTCCAAAAAATGTGATATTCGACAGTATCCGGACGTAACGAGTGGAAGGTCCCTCCACATTATGTACAGCTAGCGAATGTATACAAGAACCGTCTTATGGTACATCTGACTCCTGCAAGGAACAAGAGACCAACTTTTATAGGAAAGGGTTGGGTATGTTTGTCCAGACTGATCGTGTCATTAAACAAGGACAAAGTGATTTTTTTATGTGTTTCTTTCATTTTTTTTATTGGCCTGACTCATCCGTTCTAGATTTACAAACATACGAAATGCTCGATTAATAGTTTTCAGAAACATGTAAACACGGTTATTACGCAACCGTCATTGTCAGCAAAACCGCACGCCACCTTTGTCTTGTAAACTTTTTTATTTCCATGGAAACATCCAATCGATGTTCCGTGTACGATTTTCTCAAAATAGACTTCAACGATTTTGATCAATTTTGTTTGTTTGAGAATATTTTTTTGACATTTTTGTCGGGAGTTTTTCCTACAATTTTTTTTTTGATATCTGCCTCTCGGGGAAAAACTCAAAAATACATATGTCGATTTGTCTCAATACAGTTTTGTGTAAATTGTGTAAACTAAAATTAGTTTTTAAATGTTGCATCAACTGATTCCAGCTGTTTGATTCCCTCCATTTCATTAACTGTTGTATCAATTCTCGTTTGTTTTCAAACGTTATGATTTATATAGACTATTATATTCTGTTTTTTCTTCTAATTTAATTGATATTTCTGCGATTTTGTTGTTAAATTTAGAGAAATAACATAAAGACTTGACTCCTAAGGGAAAAAAAGCTGTGATAACTCTTAATGAGTGTACTTAGTAAGACTCAAAATCAAATAGTACTAGAGTGTATGGTTAGTCTAGGTACAGTTTTGCTGGGTACAATTCCGTTCCAACGAATGGCTCGCTGTGGAATAAAATGTAAAACCTCCTTAAAAGATGATGCTATTTTTACATAGAATAATTCAAATTAATCCTCATAAATAGTTTTGAATTACAAAAAGATTTAAAAGCAGGTAATGTCGAAGGCTTTTTTGTGTGTTTGCAAGGCGGGAGGCCTTACAGATTACATGAAAAAGAAAAGCTCAATTGGACTAGAAAACGCAAAGATTGTAGTGGTGAGATTTAAGAGTAATTTTATAGTCCAGAGTTTGAACGTGTCACTTGTGCGAAGTAGCGATGGTGAGCGGGTACCGCCAAAACAAGTAGTAAAGCACTGTGGGAGAGAGTACATCCTGATATAAGAGAATAGAGCTATGCTAGAACTTCAAAAGCTTGTCACTCATCGAAGAATGTCAAGTTGTTCATGTTACAAAGAGTGATTCTGTCTATGAACCCAATAGAAAATGTGTGGCCAATATTGAAAAAAAGACCGAGAAAAATGGACTGCACTACCAAAAAAACAGATGATTTGTGCTGTGATAAAGGTGTTTTCATGATCAAGAAATATGTAAAAAAAACTTAGATTCAATGCCTAAAAGAATTGAAATGATAATTCAAAAGCTAGGCGGACACATTATATAATAAAAAAATACTATAATAGACACTGTAAATTCTTTATATGTATAACGTAAATATCTCAAAATAATTAGCACAAATTTGTGGGTAATTGTCGGTAGACTAAACTCAAAATTATAACTTTCTCAAATTGGTTCTTTCTATTTTGATGAAATTTTCACAAAATGAAGCCTCTAACAACTCAAATAAAACGTTTTGGCCACCACCTGCCCAATAATACAGATTTTGAAGTTTAAAAAAAAAATCCTTCGTAGAACTGTTACTCAAAATTGGCTGTACCGATTTCGTCAAATTTTTGTAGTAATGTACAGATTACCCAGACAAGTGTGGTAAATCTAAAGTAAAATAAAATTACGGTTTGAAAAAAAATTTCCAATGAAGGAAAATGAATCTTTAACCTGGTCATTACAAACTCGATTTTAATAAAATACAATTTAGGACTAGTTATCCTTAGGCTTTATTTAAATATTTCTAAAAAAAATCAAAACCAGCTGATTAGAGATAGTTGAATGAGACCAGCTGTACCCTTGTACCGTTACTGTTGTTTTCATCTTTGCCCTTTGTTTTTCATATCTAGGTCACGTGATTGTTTCTGTCTTTATACTAGAGCAGGGTAGTAGTTATAACTTTATAGTCTAATGTTTTCAGAAATGTAAATAATAATCATGATTTACACTCTTCACAGTATTACCGAAGATCAACACGTGTTGTAATTTAACAATCAAATATTTAAAGACAAGTATTACCGAGGTAAAAAGGATAGCAAGAAACAACTGGTGATACAACTTTGCAGAGTAATGTTTTCAGAAATGTTAATAGTAACTGATGGATTACATTCTTATAATAAGTTTTACGAAGATCAACTGATGTTGTAACTTTGTAAATAATATTCTCAGAAACGTTAATAATAATGGTGATTTGCATTCTTCACAGTATTACCGAGGTAATAATGATAGCAACGATCAACTAGCGTGACTTTAGAAATGTTAATAATAATGGTGATTTCCACTCTTTACAGTATTACTGAGATCATAAAGTTAGCAAAGATCAATCTGTTTGTCAAAAACTGCTCCGAGTTATATGAAAAACCCCGTTTGCAGAGCTATCTTAACTTTGATCAGAAGTTATTTTGAATTAGATCACCACTTATCACACGACCCCACCCTCACAGTTTTTAATGAACATCATTTGACCGAGCGTTAAAATCACTATCAATTCCCACATACGCAGAGAAAGCTTATCATGGTTATATGCAAATCACCAATACCCTGTTTCAAAAGCAATGTGTTTTAATTAACTGTCACTCTAGCTTTCTAGGCGCCGATCCACTTTCTAGTCTAGAAAACACAGAATACACCAAACTTCATTACATTATCTAAATTCTCTTCGTAGCTAGATTACAGTCTCTCGATGTAAGAGAAGCTCTCAAAGGGTTCCTTCCAGGCTGCTTGGTTGTGGCCACCAAGAAGCTCCTATGGACATTTCTTCTGAGGTTAAGTTAGGAAAATCCAGGACTTAAGCCATTTTAAATAAAGGAATCTCTGCCGCCCTTAACGACTGCTACTCCTGATGCGATAAAAACACACGACTTAAGCATACAAGGATATTTATTTTTATATAAGTCGAAATTAAAAAACCTAGCGCATTCGTAATTAGAATAACTTATGGTTTTTAACACAATTTCTTTTTTTTTCAGTTCGATAGTTTTTCCTTCTAAACCACCCCAAGGTCATTTTTTCCTTTGTGAGACAACACAAAAAATATAAATGCAAAGTTTGAAATATATAGAACTTATTATCTGTCTATATAGACGGATACAAACACGCTCGTGAAATTATAAGGGTAAAAATTTCACACGCTACTCATTTCTCATTGTGTGGTTAAAAATAAAGTTGTATTCGTCATACAAAACCCTATATGATTTCGCACTGCAATTTAATTTCAAATCCAAATAATTTTTTGTTAGATCAACTAAGAGGAGAAGGGAGCGTGATATCTGACACTTTAAATTTAGCCTTGCGCCAACATATTTTATCATTTCGTTAAATAAACATATATATTTGTAATCAGATAAACCTCTAGTTTTATTTGATATTCCACACATATTTCCAGAAATAAATTTCAACTCGATATAGTTTTTCCCTTTAACTACCAAAAGGTCATTTTTTTTTTTTTTTTTTTTTTTTTTTTTTTTTTTTTTTTTGTTAACGCAATATATTGTCCCCCTGTCTGTGTTGCGACTTAAAAGTTCCTTGGTTTTACCTACAAAAATAATTAAACCTATCTGAACCAAAAGGTCTATTTAACCTCGATTTATTATTATAAAGACATTCTTACTTTGTTTGTATCGGCTAAGGGTTGAAGCCTGGAGCTGCGACTCGGTGACTCCTCCGCCATCTTCCACCCCTGTAAACACAACAAAAGTACATCTCTATTATATTTCGCTACTTAATAAGGACATTCATTTTTATAGAGGAAGCTATGTGACGGGTTGACAAAATCTATACCGAGTTGTTTTAATCATCATTCTGTCTATTATATGTAGAATGTGCCTACAGCCCCCAACGCATCAGTTCGATCATAATATGACGGGATAATTTTTGAAAATCAAGATTTGAAAATAACTACCAGAAAGAAAAAAATACGAATTTGTCTGCCATCAAATTTTGTTCAAGTAAAAATAATTACCATCTGCATTGCGATCAGTTTTTGTTGAATACCTAACCTAACCTGACCCGACCTAAACTTTTTATTTATCTCTATATGTAGGCTATATTATTTAAATTTTAAAACTACAGTAAATATTGGCTATCAGTCAGTTACACTTTTATGTAAACAGTAAAAATTTGTTGCTCAAGTCAAATATTTCTAGTCAAAACCGAGGCCAAGTTTTCTCGCCCGTCAAATTTTGTTTCCTCAAGGGTTGAACCTTGTCTCACCCACGTTAAACATCAACCTGGCGTGCTGTGCGATTTTTCGCTAAATTCCGGTTGTGCGCTTTTTCGCGAAAACAATCATGGAAGCAGAATCCTTACTACAAATATTTCCGAAATTTAAAACACATATGCGCGGTCTACAAGTTTCTCTTCCATTTTTTCCCCCTTTATAGTCAAAAGGGAACCACGTTGCAGTCTCATGGTCGGAAGAGAACAAGAGACCAAGACTACATAAATACCACAACCCTCAATACATCTATAAAGACGAAACGCTGTGAAAGTTTAAGAATAATCAGTAAAACTGTGCACAAGTTGGACTGAAACACGTTAGTTGATGCCGTCATCCACAGACTCTTTGTCCGGGTCATCACCTTCACAATGAATGACGTCATACTCGGCGTTCCAAACTTCCACACACACACAATAATGTTCTTCCCCCCCAGAATCGATTTTAAGTTTTTTATCTAATTTTAGTAAAATATAATCTCTAAGGATCCAAAAACAAAACGTAAAATATCTTTAAACTTAGAATAAAAGTAAATATAGTTGGTTCGCCAACTTAAAAGGGCTAAATATTTCCTTACACATTGATATTTTCTCAGGTCCCTCGGGGGTAGTCTTCTGACAGATCACACTTTCATATCGGCTCTCCCTTGACCAACTCTTGCTTCCTTCCAACTTTGACACTAATAGATTATTCGAGGACTAAGGGTGGGAGTGGGGAGTCTTCTGACAGATCTTCCAGTTTCGTGGCCATTCATTTTTAGATTTTTAGATTTTTATTATTTTAAGACCAATTATATAGAATTCCGATCTAGTTTTATAAACGTTTTTATTAAATGTTGCACTTTACATTTCGCAGGTAAGTGGAGGAAGGTGTGGTTGATATGTTCAAGACGTCGTTAGCACAGTATAACATATTATGTAAGTCAACATAAAATGAGTAACTTATAACTTGTGTCACTTTAGTTATTAACAGAATAATAATCTAAATGGTTTATTTTTAACATAATGCGTCCATTATATATGGGGGTTTTATACTGAAAAAATTAAAACTTACAAAAAAGGTGTTTTATGTGCAATCTGTTTCAAACCAACCCCGTCAACATCCACCCAAAGTTTAACCACCCTTTATTTATAGTGGGCCTCTCCCGCTACCATACTACAGGTTGGAGTGAACCAAACTGTAAAGAAAAACTGCGTCTTCTCCCCACAACCTTCGGTACCAATCCTAGATCAAGGGACTGATGCCTCAAGCCTCTTGACCACTTATACTTAGGTATAGTTAGTTATTTAACAACACTTGAATGATGATGTCAGATTGCCTATCCTACCCCGTAACAACCCCTAAAAGGTTCATCGGTTCACCACTAGGTATCGCTAGTCTTAAAAAAATCAAAGTCCTACCTTTTATGTGTCCAGAGAAATATGTAGCCTATACAAAAATTTGTACTTTCCTAGTTAAAAAAGGAAAGGGTTCACGGCTTGAATAAAAGTTTGGAACGCAAAAATTAAATACTTCTACCGAGATGTTCCAATTCCAAACTATTTCCATGGTGGATTATAAATATTATGAAGTAGGCCAACATTATTTTAGTTATTCTTCGTTTACCGAAATACCTATTTTTTTGTATTTAGGTACACATAAATAAACAACCGTTACAGATATTTTTATGAAATTTCTTCTGCACTATAAGTATTGCCTGATACACCTTTGGACGAGGAATTATTATGACAACTACAAGAATGACGACGACGAAAACAAAAATAACAACATCTACACGACTACGACAACAATGACGATGACAACTACAAGAAAGACGACAACTAAAACAAAAATGACGTCTACACGACTACGACAACAATGACAACTACAAGAAAGACGACAACTAAAACAAAAATGACGTCTACACGACTACGACAACAATGACAACTACAAGAAAGAATGACGACGACGAAAACCAAAATGACATCTACACGACTACGACAACAATGACAACTACAAGAAAGACGACAACTAAAACAAAAATGACATCTACACGACTACGACAACAATGACAACTACAAGAAAGACGACAACTAAAACAAAAATGACATCTACACGACTACGACAACAATGACAACTACAAGAAAGAATGACGACGACGAAAACCAAAATGACATCTACACGACTACGACAACAATGACAACTACAAGAAAGACGACAACTAAAACAAAAATGACATCTACACGACTACGACAACAATGACAACTACAAGAAAGAATGACGACGACGAAAACCAAAATGACTACTACACGACTACGACAACAATGACAACTACAAGAAAGACGACAACTAAAACAAAAATGACATCTACACGACTACGACAACAATGACAACTACAAGAAAGAATGACGACGACGAAAACCAAAATGACATCTACACGACTACGACAACAATGACAACTACAAGAAAGACGACAACTAAAACAAAAATGACATCTACACGACTACGACAACAATGACGATGACAACTACAAGAAAGACGACAACTAAAACAAAAATGACATCTACACGACTACGACAACAATGACGATGACAACTACAAGAAAGACGACAACTAAAACAAAAATGACATCTACACGACTACGACAACAATGACGATGACAACTACAAGAAAGACGACAACTAAAACAAAAATGACATCTACACGACTACGACAACAATGACGATGACAACTACAAGAAAGAATGTCGACGACGAAAACCAAAATGACATCTACACGACTACGACAACAATGACAACTACAAGAAAGACGACAACTAAAACAAAAATGACATCTACACGACTACGACAACAATGACAACTACAAGAAAGAATGACGACGACGAAAACAAAAATGACATCTACACGACTACGACAACAATGACGACGACAACTACAAGAATGACGACGACGACAAAAATGACAACAACTACACGACTACGACAACAATGACAACTACAAGAATAACGACGGCGACAACCACAACAATGCAATGACAACTCCACAACGACGAAGACCTATTAACAATTATTTAAGTGATTGTTCACTAATACAATCGTAAACACTAAATGTAATGGTGATTTTACAGTAATAGTGACTACTAATCTCAGTGATTAACAATGATTTAAGACATTGTTTAATTGTTACACATATAAACATATTAATGGTGATTTATCGGTGCTGGTCATATAGTGATTACTACCGATCAAAAACAGCGATTTTAAAAACGAAAAACAATTATTTCAGCGTTTAACCATTTTTTTCACTTGTAAAAACAAAACAAAATATTATTAATGAAAGTAACGGTAATGTTACAGAAATGATAAACTAGGGGATTGCTATCAACCAATAACAGTGATTATTATTTAAAAGTTTGATCATTTTTACACCCGTAAAACACTAAAAATAATATTGTTGAAACAAAAGTTTATTTTACAGATATTATTACAATAGTGATCGCTATAGACCGATTACAGTGATTAAAAGATTAATGATGGAACTAATCATGTCCATACACTGTCGTACGATGATCAATGCACATTTCATGAGGAGGACGGCCGGTCTCACTAACTTACCTTGGCATAAAGACTATAAAATTATTCAATTATTGCTGAGCAAGGCTGTAACCTTATTAGGCCGATCATGGCTGTGCACTGTAGTGTTACTATGGTTACATCTGGTATTATAACACTGTACAGTCAAACAAGACAAAAAACAAATTGGGGGGGGTGGGGAATTTATTGTGACTCCTTTGAAAATATATTTACAAAACAGGTGTTTATATAATATATATCCGCAAAAAAATCGACACCGTTTATTATTTTATTTTATTTTATTACAGACACATTTGCCCGAGTTGCAAAATCTTGATTACTTGATTTCACAACAATTTGTATCTGATGATACATGGACGGCACTTCACTTTACTCCATTTAATACTAATCCATAACCTGTATTCCATAGACAGACGCAGCTGCAGCCTAAGGGAGTTGTTATTTTTAGATCAGGTATTAAAAACAGCATTCCAGCATTCTTTACATTTGCATAGGAATTACTTAGTCGCAGATTGGCGCCATCAATTGATGTGCTTCTAGTCCGTTCCTTCCTTCGCTTAGTCAAGTTTGTTGTTACCAAGAATTATAGGATTCGGTTGCTCCTTAGAAAGTCGAGTAAGGGCTTGGGTCAACACCTTTCTTCGTGTAGTCTTGGATTAGATCCCTCTCTTTCTTGATTGAGGCTATTAGAGTACTGACCGTACCTCGTCGTTGTAGTCTCCTGTACGTAATAAGAGAATTAAATCACATAGTATATTACGATACAAGCCCTGTAAATAGAGGTTTTCATGGAACCACGGGTCAACCTACCGAGTGAGTTACGTACGATATTCATTATACTACACCGAAAAAGTTTTTAATCATAACGTCTTTTTATTTCAAAACATAATTTAAATTCAACGAATTTAACAATAATTTATTTTAAACAATTATACAATATGAAATTAATATTTATTGTACAGTACTCGCAAGGTAGGAATGTGTCTGGGGTGGTGAGGAAAAGATGGGCCCCACACTTTAACTTGCCCGATGATGCCGCAAGGGCGAAACTTTAAGCTTTATTGCTTTATTTTTATCCTTGAATATGGAGTTCAAGAAATATCTGCTATTACATTAAAATTTATTTAAAAAACAAAACAAAAAAGTATTTGCTCATATCTCTTGTGTTATTCGACTTACAACACACTAAATTAGATACAAATTTTCAGATTTTAATTCTGCATGCAATGGTACCAACCTCACAGCTCTACGATGACAATTAGCGTAATTATTGTCGAAAATGTAATTTCGAACTCCGATGTGACAACTACAAGCTTTCGTATTTCCTACAAAGCTCAAGAGACCAACTTTTGGTCATTATATTAGAGGATCTGCTTGTCATTGAACGACGAAGCTGGGTAAGTACCAAGATTTCACTCAACTTGTTTCTTTTCCCCCGTAATCATCTTTATTTGTACGCCCATTAAAACTAATTAAGACACGGAAAACAGCAACGCCATCCGACGGTAATTTGTGTAACCTGTGACGGTTCCGTAGGACAAGATACCGTTAATGTAAATGAATCAAAAATATTGCACAAACTTTCTCACTGACCAAAACTAAAAATGTCTTATAAGTATTGTAGTTGCCAGTTGCCGATTTTTTTCGGTTTTTTACCTATAAAACTTCGAACCGACATTTTGTAAAGGGATTATAAAGCAATACAATTTGTTTTGGTTCATTGTTCAAAATTTAATCGGAAATGGTAGAGTGTTGTTTTTCTCAGCACATACGTCCAAATTTTGACTTTTTCAAAAAATATGCCCACAAAACAAATTTGACTAAAATCGACTCACAAAACTGCACACATCATTCACCACCAATTCAAGGGACCTCAACATAAACTGATATATCCGAAATAGACTTCGACTTCGATTATTGACCCATCACTTATAACTACGTACATTTTGAGTAAAAACAAATGAATAAGTTTTCAAAACGTATAAGGGTCAGTACACACCTGTTATGTATTTCAGTTCTAAGAACAACCTTTACACATGCCAAATTCCTTGTCCGCATCACCTGTTTAACCAATATACCGGCAGTATCATATAAACAAAAATAACTACAACAAAGGTTGAGACTATACTCAGCTGTAGTCAGTTGCTACTGCTACTAACCGTACTAAAAACATTTGCTTTCTCTTAAGGCGAGAAACCTCCCAGTCATCACTGCCTTATAAAAAGAATATAAAATGAAGACCTCCCCCCCCCCCCCACTCTTCGAATATTCTAATAGAGTCAGGATCGGAAAAGAACAAAATTTGGTCAAGCGAGACCTAATAGCAATGACTACATAAATACTATAAGACACGACATGGCCATGTTAAATATTCTACGCTTATTCTTGAGTTGACCAATACCCGCTAGGTCGCTCTGCTAGAGAATCTGAAGTTGATGTGACTGGCGCTAGGTAGCTCTACGGTCAAACAATGTTTCAGGCGGGTAAGAGAAAACGCACTGATGCCACATATGGGACCAGAGATGCGAGGGAAGGTCGAGAATCGCTTATCTCAGCGCACGAACTGACAACACTGACTATGCTGACGGAAGTAAGTGAGAAGATTTGTGAGAGAGAGGTCAACAGTTGTACAGTCTCAACCAAGTGGGATGCGTACAGTCAAGCACCTGCTGCTAGCGCTTTCTGATAGCTGTGTGTCAAACTTGTGACGAACAGCACCCGTAAAGCGTAGACTATTTCCCTATCCTATGTCGTGTCTTATAGTATTTATGTAGTCATTGCTAATAGGAAAGATCAAAGAGAGTAATCCAACCAAAGACTACATGCTAAGATCTATCAAGATTGCCCACGCCCGTTATCACTATAAGTCTAATGGGAAAAGAGGAATCGGATAATCATACTCGAATAGCATCAGGGTCAGAAGAGAACAAGACTTGATCAAGTAAGACCTGACAGGAAGAGTGGAAGAGAGGGATCTAACCCAAAGACCCTCGAGATTGCCACCCGGTACAACACTGAACCCCAGAAGGGTGTATCTGTTATTTACACACTGTTATATGTTACTGTTATTTTGTAAACTTCTGTTACTGATGATGTTACCATATTTAGTCATTGTTATACGAAACAAATTTTGTAAACTACTGTGTAATCACTTGTTATTTATAAAATGTAACCGATATTTAGTAGTTGTTTTTGAGATTTGTATTTTGTTAACTTCCAAGTAATCACTGTTACTGTTGTTGTTACCATATTTAGTCATTGTTATACGAAACAAATTTTGTAAACTACTGTGTAATCACTTGTTATTTATAAAATGTAACCGATATTTAGTAGTTGTTTTTGAGATTTATATTTTGTTAACTTCCAAGTAATCACTGTTACTGTTGTTGTTACCATATTTAGTCATTGTTATACGAAACAAATATTGTAAACTACCGCAAAATTACTGTTATTTATAATGTAACTAACATGTATTTAAATAGTTGTCTTTGAAACTGATATATTGTAAACTAATATATAATAGTAGTATTTTGCTATTTAGGACTATTGGTTATAATGTACATCTTATTAAGTCAATGTTTTCATAACAACTAAATAGTCACTGTTGTTATGTGGTATTATTATTTTGTAAACTTCCGTGGAATCACTGTTATTGTAACGTCACCGTATTGAATTAATGTTATACAGTAAATCACAGTTACTTTGTTATCAATAGGCTTGTATATACTGTAAAAACTATTTAATCAATGTTTTTAAAACTGTTATTTTGAAAATATTACATCTAGAAACTGGTTTAAAACAGACAAAAAAAACTACCTTAGGATATTAAAATTTATTATTAACACAACTCAATTTTTCAGACATGCCATCAGTTCCTCTTTAACTAACATACAAATTTCCCGTTTTACAGTGTCAGGAATTATTTCTCTTCCTACAGGAGTGAGCAAATCAAGCAGTTCAGCAGAAGTTATCTTCCCATCACGTCTACGCACAATCCCCTTCGCTAGAGCGTACATTTCGTCTTTCCATCCGCACTGTTCTAATCTACGTACGAGAAATTCTCTCAACTCGTACACCTTATTGGTCCTCTGCTCTTCCGGGCCGGATAATTCATTAGACTTCTCCATAATCACAACAACTGTACTTTTAATTTCAATATGGTAATATCTTCGTAAATTTTTCCTGTAGGAGAGGAAAAAATTTAAATTAGTCTACTTAAGTGTAGGTTTTATTTGAATAGTAAGTGAGATGTGGTCTGAACTATAATCTATCGAAGAGCAGATGAACTAAGCCGATTGGATTGATTGGGGATTGATGAATACCTAAACTAAGCCGATTGGATTGATGGGGGATTGATGAATTACCTAACCTAAACTAAACTAAGCCGATTGGATTGATGGTGGATTGATGAATACCTAACCTAACCTAAACTAAACCGATTGGATTGATGGGGGATTGATGAATACCTAACTTAACCTAAACTAAACCGATTGGATTGATGGGGGGATTGATGAATACCTAACCTAAACTAAACTAAGCCGATTGGATTGATGGGAGATTGATGAACACCTAACCTAACCTAAACCGATTGGACTGATGGGAATTGAACACCTAACCTTAGTGTAGTATGTAGTAAAGTACATTTGTTTTACAATGGATAGATTTTGTAATCTGGAAATTTGTATCTAACTTAGTGTAAGTTGAATAACACACTAAGATATGAACGTAAATCAACATCTTAATGACGGTTAAACCGTATTATTATTGCAATCCACGGGTTTTGCTAATATTAACCTTCACATTTCACTAAAATTTGAACGTAATCGGTAGAGCCGATTTTGAGAAACTACATATTTTAAAACAAACACCCTTAAAGATAATAAAACACAATTATTTATTTTGTAAAATCCACTTTTAATTAGTCTAGCCGACCAATGGTTTCGCCTGCTAAGGCATTGACGAGGCTGTATTACAGACTGAAGAAAAAAGACAAAAACAGAAAACCTTAAAACTAGAGGGTGGGAGTTAGGATACAATGACTTAGCAGGCGAAACCATTGGTCGGCTAGACTAATTAAAAGTGGATATTACAAAATAAATAATTGTGTTTTATTATCTTTAAACATGGAATTCCACCAAGAACCATCGGTCTCAACAGTAATGAAAACACCCTTAACCCTTGATTGGTATTTTGGGATAATGGTTACCAATACGTTTTGTTTGGACCCTTAGAGGCAAAATTTGATTAAAATCGTTAGAATCAACTTTGAGAAAACAGTATTTTTGTAATTTTTCCCTTCATGATTGCTACCCTCAAATATATAGTTACCAAAAAATGTTCCGCGATATATCTACTTATTTCAAAATGGTGGCTATTTAAACATTTTAACGTCAAATATTTCAAAAACCGTTAAATTTACAAATTATTAACAAAATATTTTCCTTTTTTAACGGCAAACAAAATGGATTTTTTATTCTTCCTGAAGCTTAAAGGATAATCAAATTAATGGTCTACAACACCCAAGATTAGTCTAAAATAAAATGAGGCACGAAAAAATGTTGTTTTCAATGGAAACGTATTTTACAAAAAAAAAAAAAAAGTAATGTAAAAAAGATCCGCATGAACAAACAAACAAGAGAAGCTCTTCAAAGTGGCAACCCTCTTACGCACTATTAGCCTACAAAACACACAAGTTTATGATACTAGTTATTACATACATACTCGGTTGTCCTAAGCCACAGGAAAATTTGGTGATAACAATTTGCAGAATTCGAAAAAATTTTGTAGTAGGTTAATATTGGATGTTGTAGACAATTAATTACTAATGTTTTCAGTTTAGATAACTCTGTTATCGCCAAAGCTAGAGGAATCCAAATTAATGTTTACATTTTATTTGTTGTTAAAAAAGGAAAATATTTTTTCTCTTGTAAATATTTTGTAAAATTAACGAATCTCCAGATATTCGACGATAAATAGCCGCGCCGCCATTTTGTAAATGAGATCGGTTGATAATTTTTCTCAAATTAGGTCTTCACAACACTAAGTAGTAGGCCTTTCAACTCCATACCTATCGTCGGTAAAAAGATGACTTGTTTTGTTAAAAACACAAAAAGGGGGCTAAATAGAAAAATTAATAATTTTAGCAAGTAAGTTGATATAAACTTCTTCATTGGTTTTGATGTCAGGAAACGCTTTGATGAATGGTTTCAAAATTGTTGAAACTTTTTTAACACCCTGTTTATAAACTGACCTCCTCTATTATAAGAGGGATTTCCATCATTTATTTTTGACAGAAAGTTTCTTTACAACTAGCGTAACACAAATAGGTCAATGGCACTAAGGAAAACTATTGTAATGAAACTTTCTGTCAAAATAAAATTGTTATATCAGGTCTGACAACCTTCAATAAATAATTATTGGAGTAAAACAAGGAATATAATATTTAGATTGTTAGAAATATGTGTTGTAGGTTTCCCTAAATTTATTATATATTTGTTCCAGTTTAACTGTCATGAAAACTAAAACTCGTTCATTGCCTGCTGTTGACTTTGTCCAATCTTAAACACTGAACTTTGTAAGCAACAATAGTGTGATAATATATTTTTATAAAACAACATCTTTGAGTTTAGAGAAAGAATGAGTTAGACGATTTTTATACAACAGAAATTTAAAGTTTTTAAAGGGCAGGTATCAAGCAACATTTCTGACATTGGGGTGGAGGCACGACAACAGATTATGGTATATCTACAACGTCCACAAGAAAGTAGGGTGAAACAAAAATGGGAGGTTCAGAAAATCTTTCTAACAACGATTTTTTTGACAACTTTCACTCGATGCTTTTATTTTTATTTCCGAGTTATTCAAGTAATAAACAGAAAATCCTGAGTACCTTGTCAATCAACCTGACGCAATTAGAATATTCCAGGACGAAGGGACGACAACAAGTAAATCCACTGTATTACAGGTGACCTTCAACAAAGTGAAGGAATGTTATTAAATATAATTATTATGACAACAGCTGTGTAGCCTTGACCAACTAGACTGCTCATGTTTAGTGGGCTATTGTATGTTATCGCAGCCCTACCAGGTTCCCATTAACACTGCCCAAACTATTTTTCCGCTGCAAAATTTTGGTATACTGCGTGGACACTGGTCACTTTTTATTTCTTTTAATGAGATCAAATTCCTAAATTGGGTATATTTGTATAACTCCCTTAATAATAAAAAAAAAACCGACCGAGTAAAATGTCATGAAATTCCCACAGAGCCACAAACCAAAACTAATGGCCACCAAAAATGTCACCACTACGGTAGGGGGAGGGGATAAAAAAAAAGTTTTGTCTTTGAAAAAAAAATGGCCTAAATTGCTTGGCTTGTGCTTTAAATCACGTTATGCCGGCGGTCAAGGTTTATTTTTATTTTTACCCAAGTAGTCCTAAAATGTAATATTTTTCACTTCCAATTTTGCACACGGATAAATTACTAATAATGGGCAGTGTTGACGATTATAAGAAATTATATTTCATAGAGTTCTATCACTTATTTTTGGTCCCCAAGCATCTCATTTTCTTGCGTTTTGTTCGGGAGACTACACTTAGCGAAAGTTTATCAACATCTTAAAAGCCGATTTTTATAATTAACCGTAATATTGTGTTTGTTAAGTTATCACAGGATTAACTGTGAACCAGAACTAGTCACGTGATAAGCTAGACAAACAAGAATGTCCGGATGCAGTTTCGGCTCCTAAACAGCTCTCTTGCTTTCTGCTTTCAGTTTCTTTTTTTTAGACCAGATTGTAATTTTAACAACAAAACAAGCCTAAAATCTTGTTCTATTAAATAAAAATGAAACATCAGTCATGTCAATGGTAGAGGTAAATTTAAACTTATGTAACATCCCGACTTGCACGACAGTTATGTCATGTTGCAGACGTTAAACTTTCAGTTCAGAAAGAAAATGTCTCACTTCTTTAACTTTAAAACCAAACAGCGCAGCGCTTTGAAATGACTTTACTTGTAATTTTCGAACTGTACAGCAATTGCAATTTAACTAAAAACTTTTGATTACAAAACTTGCCTCGTGTGCATGTATAGACCTGCGTCTTGTAACAAAGAACAATATAACTTGTTTCTATAAATATATAATTCTCAAATATGTTTTAAAGTAATTGTAAATAACAGTAGACTAATTATTTACAAAGAAAGTTTAAAAAATCGTGTCCTACATACCTTATTTTAATAATAAAATAAGTTTTCAACGTGGAACTACCTTTTCAAAGTTAAGGTCCATTAAGTGAATTTACGGATTAAAATAGGTTTGTACGCGAATATTTACCTTACATAGTAAAGTGGCTATATATACCCGACCTACGCATTAATTTGTTTAAAAAATAAGAAACTGTGCGTTATTTCCCAAACGGTGAATCTATAAATGCATTGAAATCTGTAGTTTTGAAATTGGGATTTTTTTACTGAAAAAGTTAGCCTTGCGCTGAAAACTTATTTTATTACTATACGAACTTTAAACCTACGCTATTTTAGCTAGGGTGAACCTTTTGAGGTCGGGTTTGCGACATTGTGTTCTACTCATAAAGGCCTTTAATTCGATGTACAACTCGACCTATGCTCTCATTTAAGATTTCCTAGTTACTCCTTCTTCATCACTCAACGCGGTTTTTCAATAGAACTCTGCAGACGCCAGACATCATTAAAAAAAAAAAAAAAAACACTTTTGCGTCTCAGGGGGCTTCAAAACAGGTTTATCCACAAAAATCTCTACATTGAATTCGATATCCGATTCGAAATAATCACAGTTCAAAAAAGTATTTAGGAATAATCAAAGTCTGTCAACCGTAAGTGGAGTGTCCTACAAACTCAAACGTGTGAACCGATTTCTATTAAACTTGGTATGTGGGGTACATTTAGACATATCGACATGACTTTTTCTTGATTTTCGGAGAGTTATTTAACAAAAAATGGAAAACCTGTCGTTTTTAAGAACTTGTATGTTTAGATTCACATGTTCAATTTAATCAATACTTCATACCATGTTAGCTACCGTTTAAATTGCAATTATCAAAAGTTGGGACATTTTTTTAAATAAATTTTGTTGATAATTTTCTCTCAACTTTAATTTCACTTTATGATCACTCCCAAATTTAGGGTAAACTGTTAAAACACAAAATTACCATTTTTCAAAATCGACTCGGATTTAAATCAAATTTTGGTCAAGTGAAGCTCCCAAGAACCGAAATTGAATGTATCGGTCACCATCTCCCCTAAAATAACGATTCGTCAATTACCAGAAGGCAAAACAATTGGTTAAAATGTTATTTTAAATGTGAATATTACCGACACTTTAATTAAATGTGAATATTACATTTTACTTTACTAGGAATAATTGACAATAAAACAAAATTGAACCAATGTCATTGGAACCTCAATTTTAATCAAATGAGTGTTTGGCAATAAGAGCGAAGCAAGTTATTTTAAATAGAAGTCAGAAAGTTTGTGCAATCTTATTGCACACGTTATTCTTCATTAGAGATAACTCTAGGCTTAATCTATCAATCCTACCGAGTTCACTGTAGACTAGACTATAAATAATATTTTGCAGGTGTTTTTAATGACAATGACAAATTGTTACAAGTTACACAAACAAAATGACTTATTGCCCGCGTTTCATTACAAACTAACAACATTCAGTGCTTCATAGCCCAAACACGTGTAGTGTATTTAATCAAATTTGCTATATGGGTATCTTTTGGCTATATCGCAGGATGGAATTTCCCATTTTTCGATATCTCTAAATTTACGAGTAAGTTGCCGTAAAAAAAAAAAAAATTAAATAAAATACGATTTTATCAAAACCAGTTGTAACAATTCAAATTCCCCCCCCCTGCAAAAAACCTCTCGGCCATCATCACCTTATGAAAAAAAAAAAGAAGAAAAGAACATAAAATAAAAAACCTAGCCCTCGAATACCCTAATAACGACTACAATGAACAAGAGTTGGCCATAAGATGAGAGAGAGATAGATACATGCCTGTACTCTATATAACGTGTCCTTCAGGATTATATTCTGTACAAGTGTAGACTATAACAACACAAACAAAAACAATCAACCACGAGACTGCTATGAAACACGTAATTTCTCAAAACCGGTTCTACCGATTTCGTTCAAACTTTAACGTGAAGATTTAATGAATGACACTAACCCGTGTGCAAAACAAAACATAAATGAACCTTGATGCAAACCAAAGGGGAAAAAAGCTCAAACCATTGTGATCTCTGAAACTAAAGATTTTTAAATGGAGGACTTCACTTACTTTTTTAGTGATGATTGAAAATATGAAATTAGAAATTCGTCCGCTATTTTCCAATATGGCGGCCTAGCCTACATTTAAATTCTAATGATAGTACCTATATTTTATACTGTTTTCGGATACTAAACAATATTTTAAGACTTTTTTTTCTATTCTTCGCATAATTTTCGTACAACATTATTGTAAAATCCACAAATAAAACAATAAATTTGATTTAGGGATGTACCATTCATTATTTGACAAATTCCAAAAACCATTCATTATGTTTATCATTAAAAAAGTGTTTTTGAGCCATGCTACACAATGAGAATAAATCAAGTCTCCACATTTTAAAGTAACCCGGTTAAGACACCATTCATGGTTCATTCAGAAATACTGAGGGCTAGGATTATAAGGGTGTTTAGTAATCGTCAAAATGACAGCCATATGATTCTTGACCGAATCTTTACGTTTTTAAGTAGTTTTCGACATGCCGTCCGTCCGTCCGTCCGTCGTCGTATGCTCGATAGCGGTCACAGGGGGGGGGGGGCTACAGTGTGGCTTATTGAAAATGTCACAATGGCGGCCATTTTAAACAATTTTCTAGTGTACGACACTTGGAGATTTCAATTCTGGTAATGTGATCTCAGGAGATCCATCAGAGAGTGTAGACTCCGTCAAGGATCCAAGTAACCAACTTTTAGGCGTTACTTTTAAGACAATCTGCTTGTATGAGATAGAACAAAACTCGAACACAAGTTCTCACAAAAATCACGTTTACTTAATCAAACGCGTTTCAACGACAAAATCGCCATCTTCAGTGATGCATGAGCTACAATTAACGAAACAACTACTTCAAATTTAACCTCGATTTGACTTTGAAAAAATAAGAAAAATCGTCTCTAGAAATAGGCCTAGCTCGAATTTACGAATTTTTGAAACATTTGAAGTGCCAGTAGCTTTTTAAACTGTTAGAGATATATAGAAAAATACCCAAGAATAAGTGTCTTAAAATAATGTTTTATATCTAAAACCTATATAAAAAATGGCGGTTTCCCTCAAAAAATTAACTGACCACCATATTGGAAAAATGGCCGATCATAAAAAATTTCACAATACCACTAGTTTGAACTCAAACATTATGTGGGTAATCTTTTTAAGTTTCTTTGTAAATGTTATACTTATAGAATAAAACAGCGGCTACACCTGTTTCAATCACCTTGTAGATTAAATTACCAATTTTTCATAGGGCGTAGATTCTAGGCTTTATTTAAAAACACCAAAGAACCAAAAATATCAAAATTTAAAAAAATCATGGTTTCCCTATTTAAAAAAAATTGGTTACTATACTAAAAAATGGCGGCGATTTTTTAAAATTTGCATATATTCTAACCCCATAAAAAATACAGGTTTTCTATTTAAAGTTTTAGAAATCTCTTATGGTGGCCCACCTTGAGTTAGGAATGGTAACTGAATAATAACACTTAGATAATCAAATATTACAATAACAAAGCAATATTCATTGAACACAATAAGGACATTGTCCTCTTATCTACAGCATTCATGAACAGAACTCTCCCACCGAATACAGACTCCCCAGCAGTAACAAATGTTTCAATTTAACTTTCATTTTTTTAAATTGTCTACATCTTTTATAGACTAATTCCAGCCTGCAGGGGGGGGGATGAGTCTTTTATAGATATTCAATCTATGCTGGTTGTATCTAAAATCCCCTTCTTCTTGTATCATAAAAATTAAAATCACTATTATGAGCTGTATAGACAAATATGTAAATCGACAATATAATAATACTTCAAGAATATACATCTCCTAAACAGTGTTAGGATATCCTGAAAAAGTTTCCTTGCATAACTCTCTATGCTTTAATTTTGGAATTATTCTTATTTCCCTTTTCTGTAAGGTAAATAAGATTTGTAAATTCCATTTTATTAGAATTAGACTATAATAAGCCAACTTTAAGACGAGAATTAAGTAAAAACACTTACGACAGGTTATCTATATGATATGCTCAACTGTCTATAATTGAAACAAAAAAACAACTAGCAAACTCAACCATCTTCTAGTAATAACATTATCCAAGATCTGCAGAAACTTGTGTTTGGCGTTTACCGAAGAACATATCATTTTTAAGTGTTGATTTTTACATTAATTTCATTAAAATATTGACTCTAGTGTACGTTCTGCTTTCCAGTGATAGATAATGCAACCAACACCATTGTTGATCACAAGCGACGAGAGATGGAAAGAGCTCTTACACCAGACACAGTGATTTGTAAGATGCTAGAAGAAAAACAATTATAGGACAGTGGTTATGTATGTAGACTGACTAGCAAAGCATCAGCAAAACTTGAGCTGTAAAACTACGACTCATTGTTATATCTGATTAATGATCCTATCAGCTGATGAATCAATCAGCTGTTTGTATTAAATAGTCACATGTTTTGTTTTGTTGTTCCTATTGAAACTTTGTATTAGTGAAAATATAATGTTATTACTACAATTGAGATTGATTATTTATTTGTGATTTCAGTAATTATATTATCTTATGTATTTTATAAAAGTACAATAAAATGGCGACGAGGATGGGATAACATTATATTTTCACTAATAGAGGAGGAGTGTCTGAGATCTAAGGATGCGCAAACTCTCATTTCGCCTACTTCACTTGATAATCTCTAATTAGGTATCAGCAATATGAAAAGGATGGATATATTCACTGGGGAGCTTCTGTGCAGGAAATGTATCCTTCAATACGAAACTGTGACAAAGGGAAAAAAAAGCCTTTAAAGACAACCTCGGCAGAAAGATTCTAAAGTTCATGTAGTTCAGACATTTTTCTTGAGAATCCTTAAAGAGGTTCTTTTCCATTATCCTCACCACCACTCACTTTATCCTCTAACCAAATGTAGTTTAGGTTAGTTTATTTAGATTGAAATAAACATCATTATGATATAACAAGTAACGTTTAATGACAAATACAAGGTACACTATATCATGAAATGAAAGGGGAAAATGTTAGATTGTTTTTAAAATTCTTATTAATATAAATAAAATTGATACTAGTAAATTTAAATTTAACTTTTTATTCAAGATAAGGCCGCTTCACACACATCAGTTCAGGCGCGTCACAGGTCAGTCATATCAGTCACGTCACAGTCTAAAAATGTATTCTTAAATGGATTTCCCATTGCGATGTCTACACTGATCAGGCGCAGTTCCGGCGCCGGTCCATCAGTCACTCTTCCGGCGTCAGTCAGTCATTTTTATATTTCTTCTCACCGATATTTTAGGATTGTTCGGACGCCTGACGGACGGGCCTGACAACATTTTATAGACTTCTGTTTAGTTTTTATGTTATTATTTAATATCAAGATGAATGACGAAAAGTTGATAGAATGTGTTCGCCAACATTAAGTTTTGTATGATCTGTTTGACCAAAAGTATATGGACACGTCTGCAAAAAACGACATTTGGGAGAAGATAGGTGACGAAATGAGTAATAGATAGTGATTATTTTTTGTTATTTTTAGTTACTAAAAAAAATATTAAATTTTAAAATACCCCATTATATATTTTTATTCCAACTAAAATTTATAAAATAACAATGTAAATACATGTTTAATTTTGAATAATTTAGACTTTCCTATCGCTTCTAGTGTTTAAAACTACACTATGTTTCGGGAGGTATGGAAACTCCTCCCGTTAACATACATCAAAATTCGCCTGACTGTGAACCAACTGTGACGGAAAACTGACTGACGAAAATCTCTGATGCCCTGAGACTGAACTGTGACGGGACTGTGGCGGTACTGAGACTAGACTGATGTGTGTGAATCAACCTTTACACTGAACTAAATTGTTAAGTATATATTTGAAATATAGCAATATTTTGAAGTATATGTTTGGAAAGACCTTGTTGTTCAACAGCAAAAACTTCTCAGTAATCATTGTCTTATATAAAAAAAAGATAGAAATTACTGTAAAGCCCTCAAATAGCATCAGGGTAGGAAAAAAAACAAGAATTGGTCCAGAGAGATTTGATAGAGAGTGATGCAACACAAAATGACATGGAAAAATAGGTTCATCAGGATTGACAAGCTCTTGAGGGAGCGAGGAAAGGGTATGTTATCATTGTTGTCTCCCAGCTGAATCTTGTTTGTAGTTGATAATGTTATCAACTACTGGAAGGATGATAACGGAAAATGAATCATAAAACTGAGTGGCAAAAGGATCATTTTACTGAGGTAAAGGAACCATTTTGGGGTATTATTCCATCTATTTGGTAGTGTAATAAACCTTTGTAAATGACATGCAAAAGTGATAGACGGTCCTGAATTGAAAATGAGAGATGGTCTGCAACATCATCAAGATGGAGGAATAGAAACTAAGAAAACTTTGAGGGTGGAGTCGTGCATCCACAGACAGGACTATAGACTAAGTTACTGCTGATTGAAATAAACACTACATGAATCATACTGTTAAATAAACACAGTTTAAACATTGAACTGTGAGACAATATAGCAGATAAGTGATGTAACATCAGTTTGTTTAGGCTATTTGTTAAAGCTATATATGTATAGATTTTAAATAGAGTTCACTATTTCCATTCTGTAAAACTATTACTTTTCAACATAGTGTATATATAGTATAGGAAAAGTTATTGGATATGTCAAACAACTGTTTGATAAGTTTTGGAATGGTGGTGTTTGTTGTATGTACAGCCTAAACATGTGAACCGATTTTAATCGTATGTGGACATATTTTAGGATTTTTTAAAATATTTTAATTACTTAAATTTTCAGGGTAGAGAAAGACCCACAAATAGATCACTAATTAAATGCTGATTCAGGAGATATTGGTAAAACAACAACAAATCAGCCATGGGGTGATTAATTAATAAATTATTTAAATTTTCAAAATCTTTTTTGCTCAAATTTAAGTGAAATGTTAATATTAATGATTCAAACCTCTGTGCAAAATAACAATTTAAAAAAATGTTACAGATCAGGAACAATTGGCAAAAAACAAAAATGAACCTTGAACATCGCATTTAATCAAATATGACTTAGGCCCCTACACTAAGAAACGAGTTTAGGCCCTTACTTAAATATTTTTGTCAAGTGTTTAATAATTAAGGTGCAAATTATTGAGTAGGCTATTATTTCAATAGATATATATACAGGATGCTTCAAAAATGATTTTACAATTATGAAAATTCATATAATAAATTTATTCAGAATATTTACAGAGCTGTTTTTGGTGTCATTTTGTAACAAAAATCATCAAGTTTTTACTCACATAGTGAATAGTAGCAAAAATCACCACCGCAAGCACTAACGACAGTTATAATAGAGATGGATGTATGTAAAAAATGGCATAAGGGTTTTGTTGAAACCGGGTGTTCAGTAAGCCATAAGAAATCCTCAGGGCATCTCCATGTGTCTGACAATGTCATAGAGCAAACAAGGCAAAGCTTTGTTAACAGTCTTACAAAATTTACCTGGTGTGCTCCTAGTGAGCTGGGCGTTCCACATGCAACTATTTGGCGTGTGTTGAGAAAACATTTGCATCTTAAACAGTACAGATTAACAATGGTCCAAGAACTAAAAGACACTGATATGGTTGCTCGTAAGGGGTTTTATGTAGAAATGTTACATCGATTGGATGAAGTTCAGGATTTCATTACAAACATAAACTTCATTGATGAGTCAACTTTGTCCCTAACTGGTAAAGTGAATACACATAACTGTATTCGGATTTAGGGCAATGAAATCAATTAAAATTCTTAAAACATGTTCGTGATAATCCAAAAATTAACGTATTTGTGCCTTAGACGTTTCTTTTTTCAACTGAAAACTATCAATGGAATTAGATATGCTGAAAAACTTTTTAGTCTTCCAAAGATTGGTGAGGATGACCAAGAACCCTGCATACACTTGCAGCAAGATAGTATATTGCCACACTACCTCATCGAGGTCGGAGGTACTCTCAATAACCACTTTCCAGGTACATGGATAGGGTCGAGGTGAGCCAACTGCGTGGCCATCTTGTTCACCGGATCTGACGCCTCTCGGATCTGATAAAATTTATAACCCACTCTTATCAGGTTCTTTCGCTGAGCTCAGAGCAAGAATTTACACTGCAGTGGAAGAAGTTAAGCAATATATGCTGCTGCAGGTTTGGCAAGAAATCGACTTCAGATGGGATGTCTCCAAAATGAGCAATGAAAGACATATTGAACTCAACAAACTATATGGTATAAACTTACAAAATGACGCCAAAGCCACTTTGTAAGTAGTCTGAATTAATTTATATGAATTTATAAAGTTGTAAAATCTATTTTTAAGCACCCTGTACAACTCACCCATGTTGTTAACCAGCTAAGGTATGTAAAATTTACTGAATATCTGAAAAACAGATTGAATAAAGATTTGATAAGTTTTCATAGCAAGTTTTACCATTTATTAAATAAAGATGTAAGCTCTATGCTGGACTTTTACTATCAATTGATCAGTTCACTTGAATATGGAATAGCTTATTTGTAGTGTTGTTACAGCCAAAAAATGTAGCCTACTTTCTTCGCTTGGAGAATGTATGGAAACCGTACATTAACAATCTAATATGTCAAAAAATATAGAAGTATCTATACACTAAACGAGACCTCTATATAGTAAGTTAATGGGTATGAGAAATTCTGGTCAGATTGGCTGAATAATATCATAAAAAAATTGGAATATCAATACGAGATATACAAGCTACACAATAATTATTTGACATCTAGAATCTAGATAAGATTGACTTGATTATTTACAACCTATAAGTAGGCTATATTTAGAAAGGTCTGGTTTTTTTTAAAAAAAAAAAAAAAAAGCAAGGTTTACAAAATAATATAAATGATATTACAAGGTAGTTGTTGTTTACCATGGCACTCGTTTTGTTATGGTAAATGAATACATTTTGCATTTCTGTCATGTAGGTATCATGTCATACAAAATAGCCCAGTTATGGCTTGAAATCGGTATGAATGTTAACAGAACCAAATTACATTCTTATGACACAAGAAAAAAGAAGAATTATAGAAGTGATCAGTATAGATTGAACATAGACTCCCTGCCCAAGCTGAAATTTTTCAGTTTAATGAACTCTCAGAAACAGTCAATAAATAATGTTTTAATTATATAGCCTATTAGTGTTCTTTATTGCTACGAATAATGGGTCGACATGAAAAATTATAAAAATGATTTTTATAACTTTTTTTTCCCCCACACCTTGGGTACTACCAATTTATCCTACCAATCATGGTAAGATTCAATTTAAAAAAATTGATTTGGTATGAAGCTTACTTTGAAAAAGAAAGATAGTATTTTTTAATGTAATTCACTTTTCACTCTAAAAATATATCGATCTGACTAATTGCACATCCATAGGGCCAAACACATTTGTAAGCAATAATTTTACTTTACCGTGAAATAGGAATATTATGATAGCAAGAGATGTTTGTTTCATATGAAATAAATATAAAATAATTCAACAATTATTTACATGAAACATGATATACAACACTTATATTAAATTATCAAAATCATGAACTACAACTGATGAGCATGACTCATAGAATAGGTGAATCCTAATATTAGATGGTGTTTGATGTTTACATTGATGATTAAAATGTAGTCAAAAGATTAAGAGTTATAGATTAAATTCACAGATTCACTGTTAAAAATTAGTTTCTTTTCAAATAGGCATTAAAATTGACAATTCAATTTTTGAATGCCCATTTAAATAACACACATAACTTACGTAGAGTAGCCTACCCTATATATGAATTTGCTACTTACAATCAAAAAATGAGTCAAGTTAAAAATACTATTTTCTTTTTTTAAAGTAAGGTTTGTACTAAATGAATTTGGCATTTTTACTAATTTAACCTCATAATCAATAAGGTAAACTTGACCTATTAAACACATTTTGTCTACAATTTGGAAAAGAATAATTGAAAACCAAGAGAGTTAGAATAATATAAAATTTACCATAACACATTATTTTTTGATCTCAGTCATCATCGCCTTTTAAAAACAGTAAGAATGAGTATCAAATAAAGATACATTGTAGTAATTGTTTACTGTAACTGCAACTGGTCTTTTTGGCGATTTTTAAAAATCATGTTCTACATACATCCTTATTTATTAATAATAAAATAAGTTTTCACCGCAGAGCTAACTTTTTCACAGAAAAAAAAACAACATAATTTCAACTTTCCTAGATTAAGGTCTATTAAGTAAATTACACATTAAAATTGGTTTTGCGTGAATATTAAAATTACAAGGCCAAGTAAGGTGGATATATATATACTGTAGTTTGAACTACGCGTAAATTAAAAAAGAAGAAATTGTGTGTGCATATCCAAGCGATCACCCATCCAAGTACCAACCACGCTCAATGTTGCTTGACTTCTGTGATCTATAAATGCATTGAATCTTGTAATTTTGAAATCATGATTTTTCGGAGCAAAAGTTGGCTCTGCATTTTGAAAAACTTATTTTGGTTAATATGCAGGAGAATTGTCCGATAGATTTAAGTGCAAAATCTCGGCATTTCGTCTTCAAAATACCGTTTTTCGGTAACTTCAATACTTCTTAACAACACTTAACTTTTTATGTTTCCCATTATTTCTGTTCAAAAATCGTGATTTAAAATAACTGCTTTAAGGAGTAGGCTATTATATTAACCTGTAGTGAATGAAGTGTGCATGCGCCCCACGAGTGATTTCAATATGACTACACAATAGAATATGTTACAAATTTGACAATTTCTAATATTGTGAAGTAAATAATGAATTGTGTGAGATAAAAAACCACTAGCTTTGTTATGAATTATCAAAAAAAACGCTATTTCAAAGACAAAATGCTGAGATTTTGCACTTACATTAATTGGACAACTCTCCTGCATATTTAACCTTGTTTTACCAAAAAAACTGGTTGCAATTACAGTTAACAATTACCTCACCTAGCCCTTAAATACTCTAATAGCGTCAGAGACGGAAAAGAACAAGAGTTGTTCAAGAGGACCTGATAGGAATGATTAACGGAATATAGAAAGTGAAGATCCTTTAGTCTTGGGAGTAGACTACTTAGGATTGCCAAAACCATAGGCTAACATACTAAAGCGACCCCCTGAAGGTATAACATAATGTAACCCTAGTAGTTCACTTAACATTAGCCACTATACTTAATATATCAATTACTCTTCATCTATACCCTTCAAAAAACAAAAGAACCCAAAATTTTCCGCCAAGGTTAGATTTAGGCCTATACTCTTAAAACTTGTCATGAACAGTCTAGTCATAAAAAGGTTGCTTACATTATTCAATGCAATAGATTCAAATATAAGCCTATGCTTATAAAATACAAATATACCACAAAGAATCCTAAACTTAACATTAGCTAAACCATCCATTACTAAAACATTTGAAATTATATTTGTTGACATTTTTTACTATGCGGAAGAACCATGCAATGTAAACACCCCAAAAAACCTTTCCTCGATAGCCTACACCCCCTTTTACAACTTGACCTAGAAATCATAACATACAATTTACATACACACAAATTAGTTAAATTAAAGTTAAAGCTAAACTTAAAGAATCATATGATAATCGCATCAAAAATTGAAAATACAATCGTATTTAACAAAAACATACTAACAACTGTCATACAAGTGGCAGATTGACAATGTGTCTCAAATTAAACTTACCTACTAGTGGCGCACTCGTTGTTTTACACTATTTAGCATCACTTTCTTTACATATTCACAAACAAAAGAGCTAGAACATTTTGAATTTATTTATTTTACACACACAACACCACGTTTCATTCTAAAATACTATAATATGTAAACTGCAAACACGACGCACAGCCACCCGACACTGAACATAAAACTTGTTTTATTACATTCGATTTTACAGTTACAAAGCAGAACACAATAATGGCGGATTAAACGCGAGCCAACATTACAAAAATTAATATTAATTTATTTAATAAAAATAAACCTTATACAATAACAATGGCATATAATTTATTTAAATTGTATAAAATAAAAGTGAATAATTATAACGTTCCTTCAAAATGGTAAAATAGAATTGTAATAAGATTTTAAGTAACTTTTCGAAATGAGTGTTTTAATGTTGGCAGTTCAACTTTGGTTACAAGGAATGAAAAATCAAAAGTAAACAACAATAGCTTATAGTCACGCATTCTATCTGCGAAACTCGAAAATACAAATCTACTTAATTTGTTTTGTCTTGCAATGATTTATGAACATAAATTGTTCACAAATTAAATTTAAACTATAAAAAATGTTTTAATGAAGAATAATAATATAAACTATTAATAGGTACGGTAACACTGTCTTTTATCGGTTTTTTATAGTCCTTTAATAGTGCCCAATTTTAATTATTCCTACGAAAATGGCTAATTACTTTTTTATAAGTAAAAAAATTATTTGAAAGTACAGTATAATGATAATATATTGATAGTAAATTTAAAATAATTCTAATTCAAAGTGCCTTTCAGATTCAATAAACATCTTAATTATTATTGATGGATGTTCTGATGTTGATTTAAGGTTAATAGATAGGCCAAATATTTAATATTTGGTAAATTGGTTTTATAAATCATGTTATCATATAAAAAACAAACTACAAAGATAGATTTGACTGATAAAATTGTATACTATTACCTGTGTATTATTTGGATCAAATTTCATTGATAAATTTCTTAATTATTTTGAAAAAGTTTCATCTAACAAAAATCCAAACATTGTTTTCAGTAGACAAAAATAACATGTGGTGTGAAAATTATCACCATGGTAACACTGATGCTAGCAAGACTTTAAATATTCTGTACAGGATAAAATATAACTTCAATTTATTTAAGTAAGAAAGAATTATAAAAATAAAAACTGCAACAAAACATTTGAAACATTAATGGAAGAAATATTATACCCTTTGTATAATAACATTCCTCTTATGGATAACATTACACCTAATGTAGTCAAACTATGTAATTGATTTTTAATTACTTGCCACTAAACTTTTACCCAGTTTTTAACACAATCTGGCAAACTATACTTTAAAAAAGTTAAATATTTTTTGTCAGAATAAGTGTCCAAATTAAAAATGTCTTGATCATGTACATCATCATACTTATGAAAAGGAATTCTTATCCTTTATAATATTGAAATTTTTTGCTTTTAGAGAGATTATTTTCATTTTTTTCCCCCATTATGTGGCTGTCACATGTGTCTTGTTTTACAACCTAAAATTTGTTTAGACCAATTTTAATTAAATTTGATATGTCTGTGGGCATATTTTTAACATATGTTGGGACGTTATTCTCATTTTTCTGATAACTCAAAATTTAGAGATAGCTACCATAAAAAAAAAAAAAAAAAACCACAATTATGATATTCTCAAAATTGACTCTAATGATTTTGATCAAATTTTCCTCAGTGTACCCTCTAAAAACCGAAATAAAACATATAGGTCTCTTCAAGAATCTTGGTTTGTGAATTGTCGGTCAAACGAAAAAATCACCATGATGCTGTTATAAAATAATTTCTCGAAATCGGTTCTACCAATTTTGTTCAAATTTGAATGTTATGTGAAGAATAATCTTCCGAGTCTATGTGCAAAATTTCCAAGTACAAATAAATATTATGGTTCACAAATAATCGAATGGTGGAGTGAGAAAGTTTGTGCAGTGTTTTTGCACCATTTATTATAATATAATATGCTTTTGTCTATGTATTATGAAGAAGGAAAAAAAGAGAGTAAAAAACATTGTACTAACTTTCTCTAACACGCATTTACAAAACCAAATTAATTAGTACACTATCTCAGCAGCCAGGAGATAATGTACATTGTATAAGCCTTGTCAAATATAAAACTACATAAAGGCAAAAACTATACAGGAGAACAAAATATTATGGTTCTATTGATGGCTGTCCCATAAATTTTTCTATGAAATAAAAATTATGTTACTTTAAATATTTAATTACTTCTTTTTTAAAAGACCTTATTTCTCTGTTATTATTATTAAAATTTTTGTGGAAGACAGTTGTGAATGATAGCATCTGTAATTGTGATTCAGCATTTTGAGTAAACCTGTGTTTTGGAATGCTTAGATTGTGTTTTCCTTGCATGTGCGCTAGTCTTGTTCACTGGCTGTCTATTGACGCCATTTTGGTTGCTCTACCTTGTGTTTTCAGTTTGCTGTGCGCATTTAATATGTTTAAGACAATTACTGACTGATCCCTCCGACTGTGAGATTCCTGCTGTAATTCGATTTTTGAACACAAGGAATGTGAAACCGGCCAAAATTTATTGTCAAGTTAAAGATGTTTACGGTGAAGAAGCAATGAGTGATGGAATGGTGAGAAAGTGGGTTAGAATGTTTAATGAAGGTCGAGCAAATGACCACGATGAGGACACAGGTGTGGATTGAAGGACCTCATTATCACTGTCTTCTTCTGATTCAGAAGTATGAACGCTGACATTAGAGTCTCCCTGTTGTCAGGGCCGGATTTCCCAATAGGCCCGGGCCTATGGGCACAAGCTCCCAGAGGGCGCACGGCCAAGAGAAAAAAAATCTAGAAATATAAATAAATAGCCATAACTTAACATAATTGATTACAAAAAAATCATTCTGATTTTTAAGTTTATTGGAACAAATAATTGTTGGTAAAGTTAAACTATTTTTCAACATTACACAACAACTTCGTTACAACATTGATCTCAAACACGGGAGAACTGGCTGTAAGGATGTTATCGAGCGGTACACATCGTATTGCCACTGCCACTATGCTGGTTTTGGGGAAGTAACTTTAACCAGACTAGGGGGCGGAAAAAATTATTAGACCTGTCCACTTTTAAGTTATTTTTGTAGTCTCAGTTCACAAGCAAAACAGTTTTTCAAATTTTTTAAATTTCATTCACCCTACAGAGTATGTTAAAATATACTCACGGAAGTAATAATAATAATAATGAGTTAATGTAAATACTAAAGACTGAAACAGCTAGAATAACCTAGTCTGGTTATGAGATGTTTTAGTACATTTATTAGTTTTCCTATTGCTAAAAAACTGTGAAGCATGTTTGGAATAATAAAAATACAATATTGAAAAATTAAGTTTTTTATTTAAACAATAAAGTTTCCAACAGTATTGGGAAAATCCCAGATGGTATGAAATATTTGATCATACCTTTAGATTCAACACAAAAATTCTGGAGTTACAATTTAAAGTTTTTTTGTACTTATTGAATAAAACAGCAGTCACATTGATTACAATCAGAAAAAATACCTTGGTTTTAACCCCCGGTTTCTATTTCTTTACAGATACCTGTGAACAGGAATAAGTTTCAACACTCTATCCTTCGACTACCTACTGGCACCTTCTACTTTCTGCTCAATTGTTAGAGATACTTTGTCAACATAATTTTACAATATTTCATGAAAGAAATTAAGAAGAATGGATGAGTGTAACGCATAAAATACAGAAATGACCAAATAATCTTATAAGTGCTGTTGATGGTAAACACATCAAAGTAGTATGTCCTGATAATTCAGGTTCAGATTTTTTCAATTTCATTTTCATGTGTTGATGGTACGGGACGATATTGATTATAAGTTTATATTTGTTGATGTCAGCTCCCTCAGATCTATGGCTGATTGAACAAGGAATCTAAAATGGGACAACTGTTGACTCAGGGAAAACTTAATATACCAGGAGAAGAAAATGTCAAAACTTTTCCATTTTATGAGTTTATCTAAACATATCCTACATCCCTGCCAAAAAAAAACAATTATTGTTCAAAGAATTTTTAATTACCAGCACACGAGAACATAAAGTAGTTGAGTGTACATTCAGCCTTTTGGTTAACAAGTGCCGGATATTTCCCTCTTAATGTCAGTAACAAATTTTGTGACATCTTAATTATGTGCTGTTGTATTCTGCATAATTATGTATGCCTAAAGGTTGGTATACATTTTTGCAATAAGTTTACAAATGTACACTTAAAAATATTTATTTAGAAGGCGGTTAAAATACAGGAACTGATATAAGGCAATATGTTTCGAGCAATACGTTGTGTCTCCAGCAGGATCTGTCCCATGGTGATACGATAAAATATAAAAATTGGGACATGTGAAATGTATCAAAGAAAACTTTCTTAAGATAAAAGACATTAAGTTTAACTGAACTAAAAAAGTGTAAAAGTTAAGGTGGTAAATGTATTTGATTTTTAAAAATACTTACACAAAATAGTATCAAATTATGTTACCAAACTATTTGCAGTAGTTATTAACAAAAAATAAATATTGTATTCTAATTTACCAGCTTTTGATTTATTTGATTCCTCCAATCATTCCAATTCGGCACTAGAGCAGCACAAACTTCTCCTCCCTGTTTTTTTAATATGTATGTTGGAGTATTCTTTAGAATATTTACTAAAAATCTCTTGTCTATTTTCCACCTCCTCTATCAGTCTTTCCATGTCTTCCATTTTTTCCTCTTTTTTAACAAACAACACAAAACCACTTTACCAATGCACACAACTACTTGCTGAAACAACACAGAGCAATCTGATGTTGGTTGTAGAGGGATATGGTAACAGTTTTGCCCTCATGCATTAGCTGAATAAACACCAATGTCTTTAACACGGACACCGGGCAGTTGCTGGCAATCGCCTTAACTCAAGAGCTATTCGGTCCTTCCATTAACTTGTCTACCTATGTGCGCACGCCAATAGGCACTTTTAGCCATAGTTACAAAACAGTCTGCTGGCAGATTGTCTCCAATGTACGACAGGTCTAACAATTATTGCGTTATGAAGAATCAGATAGGCAACTTTAATGATCTGGTTTGATATTGTAAACAAAGTTTTTCTGCCAAGAGAGTTTTTCTTAAATAAAATTCTCAACAAAAAATACTTACAAAAACCAACTTAATCACAACACCTTTAATTTAAAATAAGCCACATTCAAAACAAACAACAGGAACCAAACAAAACACAACTATTCATCCTGCTATTAAACTCACATGTCTCAGAGTAAGAACTCAACTTATTGAGTTAAGGCTAATTTTTATTAACATAAAAACGAGAGTGGGTACTCGATGTTAATGAATACACTCACCATATGAGTACCAACTCTTCATCTTGAGTTGAGTCTGCATTTTATTCAACAAAATTCGAGTGGACACTTGAAAATATTATAAAATGAGTAGGTACACTTCTCTTTATTCATTTCATTTAATGTATAAAGATAATGTTTCTATGTATGTGCCTTGTTATATTTCTTGTTTTGAATAATTCTCCAGTGTTGGATTTCAATAAAACATTCCAACGTAATGCTGTTATCTTGTCTATTTAAAGAAAAGGAAAAATAGAAAGGATTAGAGTAAATGAAGTGAAATAAAACAACACAATTATCAATTTAACAAGGAATGAATGGATTGTATGTTTAGTTGGCAGTGTGTATGAAACTCTGTTATTACACTCATAAATACAGTCAAAAAAACAATACACAAACTTTATCACTCACACATCACCATAGGGTGTAACTAGGATTGATAAATGGGAGAGGGAGGGGAAGGCTTAGGTCTAGGTAGTCCACCAAAGGTCCTTTGCAGAGTATAGAATTACAGAGGGATGCTTTACAGTAATTTAAGCATGAATTATTAATCCTATTTTGATTTTAAAGAGGAAAATAATACAAATTATTTAGAAGAAGTAAAAAAATACTTTGATTAGTTCAAATTAGGAGTCTAAATTCTAGTGGACAAGGTGTCTTAGGTATTTCATCTTATATTGGATATTGAGCAAGGCCAAACTATTTAGTCTTTGCTGACCTGTTGCGCTCCTTGAGTTGAGAAGAATCTTTTACTGGTGTTTATCAAAACAGGAAGAGTAATAAGAATATTAAACAAGCAATTAATGGTAGGAATTTTTTTACTGCTGTATTATAAGAGTTCATTGCCTTTCGAAGTGATTTTTAAGTCTTTATCCCTCTCTACCACATTTGTAGTTCACCAACTTCAGCCCCATCATTAATTTCCATTCCCAAGTCATTTTCGTAAAAAGACGCAAGCCTCTTGATATTTAGTTCCTGTCTTTGAGTGACTTCTGATTTGTTTGTCTGAGACACGAGAAACTTCTAGTGATTTCTTGGTGATTCAAAAATGTTTCAATTCACTTAAAAATTATCTATAAAAAGTAAAAATATGGAAATACTTAAGTATGAGTCAAGAGAGTCTATTCTGGTATTACATGTCATTGTTTATGTTGCAGAGATTCTTGGGGTGTTAATTATGTAATCAAATGATCCAGTCAGGTCCTCTGTTTGTATACAGTTGCAAATGCTTCTTCAGTGTTAAGCCTGTTCTACATATCCATGGGTGCTAAGAGATCAACATCTTCAAGTTGCAAAGGATAGGGGCAGAGGTAAGTTTAAAGAAAAAAACATTGCCCATTACAAGTAAACTAATTAAAAAATATGTGTTTTCTATTGCATACTGAAATCTTCCCACACACGATTGCCCGCATCTTCTCATTGCAAGATTTCTTCAAAGGTTTCATGGACAGCAGACAGAATCGAGTATCTAAATGTATGAAAAAATAAATAAAGAACAAAGTACTGATAAACAAGTTATCTTCTATTGACAAGTACAACTGGAGCAAACCATCAATGTCAGCCTCTTAAACTGTTTAAACCAATTGTGACACATATAAGTGTATTTTCATTCAATCTATTAATTTATGTAACAATTTATTTGAAATTTTACTGAAAATGTACTAGTGTTAAATTTAAGACTTAAACCCCTAATATGAGGAAGGTCAAGGTACGGTCATACAGGGTAGGGCCTTGAATGATTTTTAGTTGAACATCTTGGACCACGCCATATAAACATAATGTCTCAGATTTCAAGTTGTAAAATATGCCCAACCTATACTGCATATATTGATTGGAAACCACATATAGTAAACACAAGTTGATGGTCATCATGTAACTTACCCAGCCCACCTATATTCCAACCATTTTAACACTTAAAATCATTCCAATGTTTAACCATTATGAAGTGACAATATTTTTTAAAACCCATCATTCTCTCTTTCAACAACTCTACTACAAATATGGTCTAAGGTAAACAAATAAACTCTTAAAGAACAACATAAAATATAATGACTGCAAATTTTATAATAAATTATTACCACTATCTGAACGTAGATTTTGTTTGTTTCTTCAGTTTTTTCAACAAGAATAGAAATCCTAAGACATGGAACGCACAATACAGTCCTAACAAACCATAAATGTTACGCCAGAGATGTTCTGTTGAGAAGCTGTACTGATCCAATACTGCATCACCACTGCGTAAACACGGCAGGTCTTTGTTTTGAGTTTCACAAGCTGACAAAAAGTAGTAAATTAGATATTGAGAGAAAATGAGAAGGAATATGATGACCTTATTTATTTGTATATAACATGATAAGAAATTATTAATACGGTTTAATTAAACATTTGCCATCATTTGTGTGTATACACAATGTTTTGAGAGTAGAAATTAACTCTTTTAAAAAAGTGATAAACCTTAGAACATGAAAAACACCAACATAGCTTCAGTAGCCTAGAGTCATGTTGTAAACTAAAACTAAAAACTATTAGCTAAACCAGTAGAAATAAAGCTATTATGACTTCCGTTAATAAAAACTTAATTAAAAATATAAATTTCTTTACTTTAAATAAGGCTGAAATTTTGTCGCTTAGAACTTAAGTAGGAATTATGACTAGATTACGTACTAAACTTTTGAAAGAAGGGACTAAAGGTTTTTTTTGAACCAGTTAGCTGTCACAGTCACATATAAGGATTTCTTATAAGTTTTACTGAAACTTACTAGAAATAAATTTTAAGTGTTTTGAGTATGTTTTAGAGATTTTATAAAGTGACTAGCTGATGGCCTCAGTTTCACCTGGGGATAGTTGAGATAGTTTTATAAAGAAATAATTGTTTTAGCACAACTCTAATGGTAGTGCTATTGAAACAAATCATGCGCAAATACAGCAACACACAGACAGAGCCGATTTTAAGCAAATGTGTATTTTTATAACAGCCCATGGCCGATTTTTTGTTTCTTTTAGCAATCATTCATGGATCAGCATTTTTGAAACATTCTGTTTGGATCCTAGAAACATTTGAGCAAAATTTTAACAAAATCATAATTTTGTGTATTTGTTTCTTATGACAGCTATCCTCAAATTTTGAGATAACTCTTCAAAGTGGTTTGTCAAGCAGCACTCACATGATTTTACCCGTAGTATCCATCTGTCAACTAATGATCTCTACCGGTTATATTTAACACAATTTCAAGAAACTAAAATTCAAAGAACATGTAGAAAAGCTATTTTTATTATTACTATTGCCTCAAACCAGTAGATTTGATTAGTTTGAAATAAATTGTTTCTTTGTTAATGAGCTGTTTTATCCTCAGCTAAGATGGTATTGTGCTAAACACGAACAAATTTCAGTTTCTTACACAATGTTTTTATAGTATTATTGTTGTGTTTTGGAAAGATAAAAGTGAATCGTTGCATTTAAAATATCTGTAAAGATTGTCATTTTGTAGGTATGTCTGTATAGTTTTTAAGGATAAGTGAGTGTCTGTTTATCGGGTAATATTTTTATATGTAAGTTTACTTTTGTTAAGTTGAGAAAAATGTGATTTTTTTTTGTTTATAATTATTACTTTTAATAGATTTTTAGTAAACTCAAAGTGTTTTTAGTGGTACAGTCTTATAATGACTCAAGTTATAAATGAAATATAAATATTTGAATGAACAGTTCAAGCGCTTACTAAAACACCACCAAAAAGTACCACAACGGGGATTATTGCTTTCTAAAAATCTCCCACATTGAGGGTTTAAGAAAACCTTCTTGAGATATGGCCAAACTATACCCACACAAAATTTGATTAGTTTTGGCTGTATGTCATTGCAAACACGACAGATTTCATTTCAAAAACCACTTTTTTGAATTTGGGGATGTCAAAATGGATATAGCTGTAAAAAACTTGAAATCAATTTTTTTGACTAATTGGATAACTTTTTCTATACTCCTATATTATGCAGTGGTGTACATTCCATACATACTACGTGAGCCACACTCCCTATAATAATCCGTATATTTGTTATATTTATGACATTTAAAGATTTTATTTATTGATTAGAGGATGAATTTATTTTACAATTTGTTGGCTAATTAATAAAAAAACAGGTGAACAATCGTCGAGGTGTTTATTAAATGCTATTTTTATGGTGAGAGTGGTAGGGGTTGAGGGATGTAGTGCGTTAGGGATGCAGCTGCTTACCACTGGCTTGCGTGTGGTTTTAGTTCCGCATATTAGTCGCTTTTGTAGCGTCTAAAACTATAACATACCATATACTGTCTATTTGACCGTCTGAATTCTTTTAGAGTTTTGGACGAATCTGTACACAGTACTGTTTTGCAGTGAATTACACTGTTATGCATTAGATAACAAATGAAGGTCTCATTCTATCTTTGATTTATGCAACAATAAAAAATCAGTTGCTTTGTAAACAAGAATAATAAAGTCTATGGTATCAAAATGTTACAAATAAAATTCCCTGTAAGACTTACTAATTTTTATGTTATAAATACTTTGTTTATAAAATATGTTATATGGTAAAATTCGAAGGAAAAAATGTTTATAGATATTTATATGTTTTTTTTTAACTAGAAACTTTTTAGGTAAAAAAAAACATTAAAAATTTAATCCTTATATTATTTTTTATAAGTATTTCAAACCATTTGATGAAGAAATATAACAGGATTTAACCTCACTAATAAAGCGCAGTATACAAGGGCGGTAAGTTCATGAACAAGTGATAAATAAATGTATAGTTAATATACAATTTAATCACTGAAATATAAATTAAAAACCACTAAAGAACACAAAAAATTGGAAAATTAATGTTAAATTCAATAGTAGACAAAACACTGCCAAACAGACAACTACTGACCGACACAATTAGATTACGTCAGCTGTTTTGTATCAACTGACATTCCTTAAATCAATAAATATAGTAAATAAGCGCTTATAAATAGTGAATTAAGACTTACACTCATTGATTTTAGTGTTTAGTACATAAAAATGTACAACTTATATATAAAAGACTAAAATAATTTTATCAACAATAGATCAATGGTTGGGTTTTTATGTGTACTTTCAATCAACAATAGATTAACAAAGGGTTAATAAATAAAGATTACATAAATTCCTGTTTATGTTGGAATGGCTTCGTATTTAAGCGCATCTCAGAGGTGTTAAGAGCTAACTTAATTTACCCAGCCCAGTATAGGCTACAAAGTATGGAATAAATTTGGTAATCGCCAACAAATTTTGAACTCTGTTTTTTGACTGATCTTCATGTTTCATGGCTTCAGAAAAACAAAAAAGTGCCTTTTGACATGGCATCCATCCAGCGTTATTGTATGCATGTAAGTATGAAGGTGCCACAAAAAAAATATTAGAATACAAAATTTGAGTCACTTGTGTATAACACAGACGCTCCATTTTTGTACATCAAAGAATAACTATTAAAATAATACTGCAATTTTAGTGTTAATCTAACCTAACCATAGTGATTCTTGCTACCACAAATTTTACATGCATTTATGTATACCAAAAACTCGACTAAGTTAGGTTAGGCCAGGTTATGTTACATATTCAAATAGACTAATGAATTTATTCAGTTTAAAACCAACATAAGTTAATAAATCAGCAAAATGACAATACAAACCGCTATTAAATACAGAGAATGATACTCATAAGAGTGTTGCAGTAGCAATGACTTCGTAGTGGCACGGTTTAGATGATATGAATGAGCAAATTTGAAAGAATGAAGTGCGTTTCCAACTGGAGGAACTGAGGACAGAAGGTCGACGCCTCAAAACCGGTAAATCACCCGGACCCGATGGGATTCCTAATGAGTTGCTTAGATGGATTATTGAGGATTATCCAGAGAAGATGTTCGAATTATTTAACAACTGTCTTGAAAACGGTATATTTCCGGACCTTTGGAAGGAACAAAAGCTAATCCTGATTAGGAAAGGAGACAAGCTCTTGGACAAGACATTGTCCTACCGCCCAATTTGTCTACTGGACACGATGGGGAAAGTTCTGGAGGGTTTGGTGCTTAGATGGCTGGAGGCTCACGTGAAGTCCACTGGGAGCTTTTCGAGGAACCAATTTGGTTTCCAATATGGGATGTCAACAGTGGATGCTATAAGAGAGGCTTTAAGGACAGCAATGGAAGCAAGAGATAAGGGTATCGTAAGAAAAGGTTTTTGTGCAATGATCGCCATAGACATTAAGAATGCGTTCAATTCCCTGAGGTGGCAAGATGTATTGAAATCCTTACGGGAAAAGAATATTCCACTATACTTGAGAAGGATTATAGAAGATTACATTTATCAGAGAAAGATAATCTACGAGGGTGAGGGATGGGTCATTGAAAAGAGGATGACAAGGGGAGCACCGCAAGGATCCCGTTTAGGGCCTTTCTTCTGGAAGATTGTATACGATGACTTGTTGGAAACCCAGCTATCAGAGGGAGTTAAAGTGATAGGATTCGCGGACGATACTATCATAATCGTTGAAGCCCTTGAGGAACATGTCCTTGAGTGTAGGATGTCAAGAAGCATGGCCACTGTAGGTAAATGGCTAAGCAGCAGAGGCCTGCAAATGGCGGTAGAAAAGACAGAAGAGATCTTGGTAACTCAAAGAAGGAAATATAGGACTCCTAGACTCATCATTAATGGTGTGCGGGTAGAATGGAAGACTCAGTTGACGTACCTTGGCGTAGAAGTGGACTGGGGTCTGTCTTTTGGACCGCATTTGAAGAAGGTAGCCACCAAAGCTGCAAGGGTGACAGGAAATATTTCGCATTTTCTGCCAAATGTGGGAGGGCCGAGAGAGAAAAGGAGAAGCCTGGGTCAAACCGCTGGGGAAGCAAATTAATAGAAGAAGGCTGCTCTCAGTACAGACAGGTGGTACTTAGAATCACTGCAGGATATAACACAGTCTCACAAGCTGCGATATTGGTGGTGGCCGGAATATTCCCTATCGACTTGCTGGCGGAGGAAAGGAGGGAGACGTATGATGAAGAAAGAACAGGGTCTCAAATAAAAAGAGGTGCAAGAGACAGGTTGCTTAGGAGGTGGCAGGAAAGCTGGGACAAGGAGGATTCTGGTCGCTGGACCTACAGGCTGATCCCTAATATAAAAAATGGATAAACAGAAGACACGGTGAAACAAGCTTTTTCTTAACTCAAGCATTAACAGGGCATGGAAGTTTCCGGGCATACCTTCATCGATTTAGAAGATCCCAGCTGTCTTGATTGTGGAGTGGAAGAAGACACGGCAGTGCATGAGATCTTTTACTGCAGCGGGAGGAGTTAGGAGAGGGAAGGGCTATCAACACAGCTTTATTCACCTATTTCCCCGACTAATATGATAGAGGATGAGGAAAAATGGAAGGCAATAGAGAGTTTCATTCATAGAATTATGGGCAAATGAGGAAAACAGCTAAGGTGAGCTGAGATAGAGCTCCAGGTTCGGTGTTCGACCAACCAGTCGATGGGATGGTGGATGACCCTGTGGGATAGTTAATTCTTCTCTGCGAAGTAATGTCGCAAGATGGTCCCGCAGAGGAGGAAGAAGAGGATGGAAGGTTTTGGTTATACCGGGGTAGGGAGGCCGCCCACTACCTTCAGTTCCCGGTCCATAGGTCATAAAGATTTTGCCATTTTTCCTTCCAAAAAAAAAAACAGCGTTAGGCAAAAGTCTCCTAAAAAAACTGTTACAACTTAATAATTTGGATATTTATATCTACTAGTTACACATTTGTATAGCATAACCATTTTTTTTAAAAAGTTTTTATTGCAACATCTTTAAGTCAAAATTATTTTTTAAAAATAAAATGATGATTTAAATTAGAATCAAATATCTCACACTGATGTCTCTGCCTAAGGTTCAAATGGTTTAAAACCTGTTACCTTTCATTATCAGATCAAATGGAAGGAAAAGGTTAAGGAATCATTATCAATAAATACGGAGAAAACAATACAAATATAGTCTTACAAATATATCATAAATTTAAAATACAGATTTGTATAATACAGGTCATAAATTATATATTCATTAATACATTTTCAAAATATAAATACATTAACTTAACTATGGAAGGATCTAATACAAAGTTGTTATAAAATACACAATTCATTGTTTTGAGCTTAGGTACTTCTGAAAAGGCACAACAAGCCAACAAAATCCGGAAATAAAAACTTTACACAATTCCATTAGCACACGTCTAAAACCATTACTTGATGTAATGTTTTGGATCTTAAGATGAACATGTACGTTTAGAAGAAAATCACATGCCACAGAATCACACACATAATAATGAATGCCTACAAATTGGATATACTATTGTTTCATTATCTGTTATAAATAAGAACAGGCAAACAAATTTCTGTGAATTGATACAATGCTTTCAATAATTTTAGACAGATTTTTCCTTAAAAAGTTTTTTGTTGTTTTTCAGTTTTCTGATAATAATGTCAACTCTGATCAAAATAAGATTTACAAAATTAATCAATGACGGATATGACTCGCAAGAAAATGAAGGGATTATTTTGTCCATATTAAAATTCCTATTTTAATGAGAATGTTATGGTGTAGAAAAGATGGCCTTCTTTAAATGAATATTAAACAAAAAAAGAGAGATTTAGTAGAGAAGACGATTTGTTACATGTGACTCTAAAACTGAAATAATATACTGATAAATATGTTTCATACAATAATTAAATGTTAAAAACTATTTTTTAGTTGTTACATTAAAAAATACCATAAAAATTTGTATAAATGTGCCTCATGTGAAAATCTCTCACTCCTAAGCTTATGACAAGCTTGTAAAACTTTGCTCGTTCAAAGAATCTTTTGCCCTGTCCTTTAAAAAAAAAATCCCTTTTTCCTATTTCTTTCCACCCTGTACATCCATTTTTACCTCAATCTTTTCTAATCACAGCTGTTGTTTCTTTATCAGTTTATGATAACGACCACGCTTTAATTTCAAAGAATTGTGGGTTCCTTCTTCCACCACTTGTCCTTGGTGTATCACTGCAATCCAATCGGCATTCTCTATTGTTGACAGTCTATGTGCTATCACAATGGATGTTCTACCTTCTCTCGCTCTATCCAAGGCATCTTGGACAATCTGTAAGTTTTAAATATTGTTTAATATGTGGTGAGCAATGTTTTTCATTTAGTTAATACTGCATTTAAATTAAAATTTCTCAATCCAAGACAACCAATTTCTTTTTTGTTTCTTGTTAAACCAAGTAGTGTGAAAATATTCGGTACATATTCAAAAGAATTAAAGTTTCAAAATAATGTGTAAAAAATTTCTGGATACAACGGAAGAATTTTAATGAAACCAGGGTAAAAACGTTTGTTATAAGTTATCAAAAACAATATTCCAGTGTCAATCTGATTGTTATTATTTATAAAAAGTAGAAACTATCAAAATGAACAATTACAAACAAATTGGTCTGGTTTTACAAATAAATTATAAAAACTATTAAAGATATTACAGTAGAACCCCTCAAACTCGACATTCCGTCAAACTCGACAGGGCCAGTGACCAGGAGCATGGGATTTCCAAGGTTATTCACTGCATTGTTTTACGCCATGTGCGCCTGCCAGATGCCGGGAGGTTGAGGCTTGTCACTTTTGTTTATATGGCTGTGAGGGTTGCTCCTTTGTCTAGCCACTTTCTAATCCTACTGTATAGTAGAGGCCAAAGTTAAAGATAAAGGGTCCAGGTAGACCGGGACAGCCCCAATCATGTGTTGTCAAAATATTCATATTGTTGTGAACCCAAGCGCCTACCACCCGGATGCTACCGGTCATTAGCACCGATTCCATTAAAAGTAAGCGGCAAGTCTTTTGTCATAACAATTCAACGGAGCGTCGTAGAACTATGATTCAAGTTTTGTAATAAAGGTCTTAACTAGGTGAAAAAAATGACCCGACTTTAAATTATATGCGATCAGCAGTTCAATTTATAGCATTTATATTGGACCTTGTTATTTCCAAGAATAGTGTTATTTCCGTGTTTTTTTTACTCTAGACTTTACTGTAAATTTTATTACAGAAGCCTTTTTAGTTTACTGAGCCTATTGTACAAGGCCAATACTTTTAAAATCTCATTTGACCCATCGATAAATTTCATTTTAATGTGTGATTGAATACACTATTTTTGTTGTTGTCAGGCAGAGACTTTTTTGCAATAAACGTGTAATCATTGATAATCAATAAATGTACAGTTATTTAAAGTATTTGTTGCAAGCCTAACCATTAAATATCAAAGTTCCCTAAAACTCGACAACCCCCAAACTCAACAACCTTAAAGTCCACATTGTGTCGAGTTTGAGGGGTTCTACTGTAGTACTAAAGATGGTAAGAGAAACAATGGTAAGCAAGGTTATGAATAGCTTGGAAATAAATGTGTTACATATGCCAGTCTTCTTGATTTATCTAAGGCATTTGGTTGTATTTCACATGAAATACTCTTTAATAAGCTTGAATTTTATAGTTTGTGTATAGGGAACGTAACCAGATTAGATCATATTTTAGGTACAGATGTTATTGGTCAATAACGTCTAAGTATATGAATGTTACCGCAGGGGTTCCTCAGAGCTCTGTGGTGAGGTCTTTCTTATTTTTAACTTTTATAAATAATTTTTATTGTAACATTCCACCCTTTCCTGTTCATTATGTTGATGACATACCTTTGCTCAGGTCTTATTAGAGATTTTGTAGAAGCCAGAGCTCAGATTTGAAAACTCTATGCTACTTTCTAAAACCTGGTTTTCCGTAAATAACCTTAAAATTAATGAAGATAAGACTGAACATCTAATTTTTTCGTTGAACCACAATCTCTTGGTAAAAGAAACAAATAAATCTGTCAAAATATTGGGTGTTTATTTGGATAGTTGGGAGCCATTCTTTGTAAAAGACTATAACGGGTAATTAACTGTAATATAATTAAAATGCTGTGTTAGCAATAAAGTGTTCGCTATTACATATTTATGATCTATTTCATTTGTTGTTAATGTACATTGTAAGATTATAGGACAATTCAGGTCCTTCAGTTAGAGTTTTTACTTTACAAAAAAGCCATTCGAATCAATAGGGATTATCAAATATACAATCTTGTAGATCTGTTACCTCTGCAGTCCAGATTATGATTTTGTCAGGTCTATATATTTACTGTAGTTTATTCTATGTGAGACAGAACCTATTACTATCTGATAACGCATTCTTAGAGTACTAGACAGAATTGTGACTTTGTTGCTCCCTGCTTAGACTAGTCAAGACATATAAAACCTAATTACTACACCAGCAAGGTAACTTATTTTATAAATTACCTGTGCATACTAGAATTTCCCCAGAATAAACATTTCAAACAACTGTGTGGCTGAAACTTTTGTTTTATTCTATAAATGAGTACATGGAATACGATTTATATGATATTTCATTGTTGTATAATACAGTAAACACTCTCTGATCCGGATCTCTGATATCCGGAAACTCCGATATCCGGCCGTCGTATGCCATCGTATAAAAAATAATAAAAATACAATTTTCTATACAAAAATAATATTTTCGGCCCGAATAAGACTAAACGATGTTTTTGAGCTGGGCACTGGGCAGTAGTGCGGTTCGGATTCAACAACAAAAACAAATCATGACTCATTGCGAAGCTTTTCAAGCACTTGAACAGCTGATAGACTACGTGGAAGAACAAGAAGAATCCTCACCGGCCGATTTCCTTCTTTTTCGTAGATGGAGAGATATTACATCTAAGAAGCGTGTTCAACGAGCCAAGCAAGCTACCATTACATCTTTTTTAAATAAAAACTGACATGAGTACAAATTACTGTACTGTAATGAAAACTAACATTTATTGTACGTTCATCAAAATTTCACGTGTACAATCCTGTACGTATTTATTGTACTGTTTTATTTTCTAATCTTCATTTTTCGTTTGATATTTTTAGTTAACACTGTAGACCTAATTAATTGTTGTTTGTGTACTTTATGCTGAGCCTCATTCAGCTTAAAATAAATAGATTTTTAAACATAGCTATTGTAATATTTATTTAATTAACCTACCTTTTGTTGTTTTTGGTACTTTTGTTACCGGTTACCGTACCGGCAAACTACACAATAGTACAGTTAAAACGTAACGTCTATATATTACAGTAATTTGAAAAACCGTAGTGAATTTTTAGAATACTGTGGTAAAGCTACAATTTATCGTAAACGCAACGCGTTTTAGCGCTAAAAACGTAAATTTGCTACGTTTTGTTCACGTTTAAAACACCTTTAACTATATAAAAATAGCCACCCCGAGATCCGGATTTTTCGATATCCGGATCGGCCGGCGCCACATTAATCCGGATTAGAGAGTTTTTACTGTACAATGAGATGTAGCTGTAAAGTTACTCGACTTTTGCCTATTATTTGTAAAATATTTAATGGCAATAAAGTTATTATTATTAACAACACACCAAAAACCATATCAAAATATTGTCCCAAAACTAATCATCATCAAGAATGTCAGTTGAGGTTGTCAACCAAAAAGTTAAAATAAATCAGGACTGCAGACTTGGAAAAAATAAATAAAAATTAATTATATACAGTGGAAACTTGATTTTCTGTCACCCTTTTAACCGTCAGTTTCTATTAACCATCATGTAAACGAAAAATAAATATCATTTTATAAAAATACATTTCATTGTCCACATTGGTTAATGAAATGAACAATAGAATAAACAATAAATATACTCGTAAGTAAGCGTTACAAAAAACCAAAAAAAGTAGCCTCAAAACAAATTCTTGACTGTCTACTGAATGTGTGACATATGAAGAAAGTGAAAACAGCATTTGAAGTAAGAGTGGATGGGGATAAGGCCCCGCCCACATTTCAAGACCAATTTCTCCACTCTGGGAATGTCAATATCATTGATCAGTTTGGTTAGTTGTGTCGTGTCTAGCTTCGCTTAACTGATCTCCTAGCCAAGTGTTTAGTTAGAGTGTTTCGTACGCAAGATTTTGAATGTGGAATCAAAATGAGTGAAAAATGGAAGCTTATTGTTTTGGACCTTTTACAAAAACTAAGAAATTATAAAACACTTGCAAAGGTGAAAGTGCTAGCAGTATATCGTCAATATACGGTATCGGGTGGACAACCGTAAATGACATTAAAGAAAAATATACTCTTTTATTGCATTAAAAACAATTTTTAAATGATTATTACTACAAAAATGAATAAATCTTGAATAAAGGAAATGTTAATAAAAGCCCAAAAATGTAGAGAGCTTAAACTATAAAACAAATGACTGAGTTTATTATGACGGCGGTTAAGGTTAATTTGTTTTTTGCCAATTATTCATGAACTGTAAGTTTTTACTTGTGATCTTCACATTTCACCAGAATTTGAATAAAATCGGTACGATTGATTTTGAGAAATTATGTCTTTTGTAACGCCTCCATGGATAATTTTTTTTTACCCATATTTCACAAATCAGCATTTATGTAGAGACGGTGGCCAATAAATTTTGTATGGGTTCTTAGAGGCTATACTTTAGCAAAATTTGATCAAAATCATTAGAGCTAATTTTGAGATATGATAATTTTGTGGTTTTTTTCTTATGATAACTACCTCTAAATTTTGATATCTCAAAATAATTTTAATAAACGTCTTCAGATATGGCCAAAATATGCTCACATTCAAAATTTTGATTAAATTGATTTTAATGCTAATGTGTGGACAGATAAACATCATTAAAAAAAACCACTGTTTTAAACTCAGAGTACCTCAAAACTTATATTTTGATCCAGGACAAATCTTCTCTCCACTGTATATGTGGGAAAGTAATGTTAAGATTTAAATCCACAATACTTTACCTTTTCATTTTCAGTGTCCAAAGCAGATGTTGCTTCGTCCATCAGAAGTATCTTAGGGTTTCTAATTAATGCTCTGGCAATTGCGATTCTTTGCTTCTGCCCACCAGATAGCTGTGTACCTCTCTCGCCAACCATAGTATCATATCCCTGCACATATAACATAGAGGTGTTAATTATATTACTTAACCTAGTATATGAAGTATATGAGTATTAGTCATCTGTCCGTCATCATTGCCGTTTATATAGAGGCCACAAACAATGAAGATAGAAAACATGAAATTTGGTTTAGAGAATAAAGTGTACTCATATAGAATCCTATTGGAGTTCAGAAAAATCTAATTGAAAATGATAAAATGCTGTCTATTTTAAAGAGTATCTTGTTCATACCTCATGTGTTTTTAAATGTATAAAACACTAAATAACATAAAAACATGTAGATTTTAATTCTGGATGTAATGGTACCAAACTCTACAATGACAAATAGGAAAATTATTGACAAAAATGTAATTTTGAACCCTGATCTCACAAGAAAATGTGATATTAATTATTAATGTTAAAGTGTAACTTGTTGAACAAAATTAAATAATTTAGATGTTTTAGAAATTAATAGATCTATTCAAAAAAACAATGCAATCTAATATTAATGAACAAGCAATTCTTAACCAATCCTCTCTATCCAGAGTACACTCTGTGACAATGTGAAAAGTCAGATTTTAAAATAGACTCATTTAAAAGACGCGGTTAAGCCAAAGAGATAAGAGATTCAAATAATAATTTAAATTTAGTAACGTCATTTATAAAAGAAAAATGGATTTTCAAGACAACAGTATGAATTATTATGTTTAATTTTAATGTAATTTAGTTTGTTTGTTATAAAATGTAAATTATTTGTATTTTACGGCAGTGCGGTAAAATGTGTGAACAGTAACCGGAAAGAACGCTTTCGGAAGTAAGAATTTGCCTCATGGCAACAGCAGTCTAAGTCCAGCGTTAGGAGTGACAGGTTGTGTTCTAAAAAGGTTGAAGTCCAGAGCTTGGAGGGAAAAGATGTGTTTTGTAGAGTTGAGGAAAGAAAGGACATAGTGCGATGTAATAATTTGATATAGAGTAAAATAGAAAATGTAAAGAATTTAATCGTTGGTCGATTAAGAGTGAGAGTGTGTTAAAACTCTGTTTGAACAGTTAAATTAATTAGACGTGTTCACGCGAATAGACAATAAACAATTAGCGTGTGTCATAGTAATGCGGTCGGAAAATGAACAGTTACAAATTGTAGAATGGACTAATGTATAAACAGATTTTCTTTTTATAAACATTCGTGAGGTGCAAATACAACTTCGCCACGGACACAACGATGGCATTTTTAGGACGCTGCAGGAACATCATTGAATTATGTACAATGACTATGGTCTGGTAACTAGTGTTAAATAACACATTATATTTACTCTGTTATTGTATAGAAATTTACAATGTTTAATATCTTAACTTTTATTATATAAATTTGATATATAAAGGATAGCAATTTCTTTTTATGTAAAGAAGAAATAAATGTCTGATGACATATTTAACCTTATTAAAGGAATTTCAATTTGTTTTTATTCATAAAATCAATTTTAGTTGCAACTTAGAGTCAATTTTAAATTCAAAGAATAAAAGATCAGTTCTCCCTCTGAGAAGATAAAAAAGTAATTTAACTAAGATGATAGCTATAGTTGTTTTCATGATATATGTCTCTATAACAAATGCTAATGTATAAAAACTTACTTGTCTTTAATAAATGTTTTCTTTGTAACATTTCAGCCAAAGTGTTCTCATTTAAAACCAAAATCCACTGTAAGTACACTGTAAAAAGAACTTGCGACCCCAGAGATTTTTTTCTTTCTTTCAAATAATTAAATTCATTCTTTTTTCTAAATTGGTATGCTAAAGCAAACCTGGCGCCCTAAAGTCGAGCAAATTAACAAATTAATAACATTAATAGTAACTTCACCTTCAATTTTTGAATTATTACAATTGGGCCCAACAATGGGGCGTTTATGGTCGAAAAATACAGTGATTTTGGTAATGGGAACACTAAAAATCAAGGTAAGGACTCTACCATTAATAATAAGAAAGATTCTTTTTTAAAAAATGTTTTGTGTTAAATATAGTAAGGTAAAAAAGGAGTCAGAAATTGTAAATGTTAATAATAATGATGAACAGGTAGGGTTAGGAAATCAAAATTCTATAACAACACAAAGTAATAGTAGTAATGAATTGTTTTATCAACAGGGACAAAGTATTTTAGATCAAAATGTAGATTTAGATAGTAATAATAATAAAGTAAACAATGAGGTAGATAATACTGAAAATTTAAAAGTTAAGAAGAATGGTGGGGTTAATGATTTTGATGGAAAAGATAAGGTTTCAAGTGATTTAATAAATAAAAATAGTAATTTGGTAAAAGAAGATCAAAATTTAAAGAAAATGGAGGGTACTAATAATAATAATAATAATCTAAGGGCTGAACAGGTTAGGGTAATTGAGCAGGTTAGGATAATGGAACCAAATAGGTTAGATGAGAGTAAAAAATCTCAAAATGAGGCGTTAATGATAGAAATGCTAATTGAAATGAAAAAAGATAACTTAGAATTTAGGAAAGACAATGATAAAAAATTTGAATGTATAAGTAATGACATTAAACAAAGTAGAATAGAAACAAATAATAAAATTGAACAGAATAATCTAGAATTTAGACGAGATAATGATAAGAAGTTTGAATGTATAAATAATAGGTTTGATCAAAACAATTTGGAATTAAAAGAAATAAGTAATAAATTTGATCAGAATAAGCTAGAAATTAATAAAAAACTAGAGAATTTTAATGTTAGACTTGATCAGAATAATGTTAAACTTGATAAGATAGATAATGACCTGAAACAGGCTAAATTAGAGCTAAGACAAGATAGTTTAAACTTAAAAGAAGCAATGTGTAAAAAATTTGAAGAAATGAGGGTTGAATTAAAACCAAATTATGTAAAATCAGAACAGAATCTTAAATTGGAAATTAAACAAATGGAAATCAATGTAATGGAGACTAATAATAAAGTAGAAATTGAAGTAAGCTATTGTGAGAAAAAAGTAGAATTTGAACAGATTAATAGTGTAGAAGGTGTTTTAGTAGAAAATATTAATAATTTAGATAATAATTTAAATCAAGCAATAGCTGAAATTGAAATTAACAGTTTTAATGAAATAAATAACATGTCAAATGATTTGATAATAATAGAGGATAATTGTGTAAATGACTGTGTTCAAGAAATTGCTAAAAAGATGAATAATGGGTTAGGTAACAAGGTATATCCAGAAACAGCAAATAATGTTGAAATTAATATGTCTAGTGGGGTTGGAATAGGTATAAGTAATTTGAAAAACAAAGTAAAAGTAAATAATCTAATAATAAAGGAATCAGCTGTTTATCTTAAAAAACGAGTTTACCATAGGATTGTAGATTTTGAAAAATATGCGATGTTAGAATTTAGAAATATTTTTAGAATACAAGAACAAGAAATTAAAAGTTTTTGTGAAAAAAGTAACTTTAAATATAATCTTGAAAGTAAAAATGTAGAAATAGTAAAAGAAGGTTTTGTACTAGTGTATAAGAATGGTGGGGTTAGAATTCCTGAACGAACAGATGTTGAAATTAGGTCATTAGATTCTAAGATGTTTGAGGGAAGGAGGGGTGATGGTATGCCTGAGAATGAGAAAGAGAGAAGTATTTTGTCAATACTCCGAGACAATAACAGAGGGGAATCCTTTGTTAAGAAAGGTTCTATTGTAATGAATGGGCTAGACAAACTGTCCATGTGGACAGAAGTAGTTAACGTTGTAATTATGTTAAGAATGCAGGCTATATTTTACAAAATGTTTCACCAATCGGGGAACCATCGAAAAAAAATGGATAATTTATAATTGAGTTATAATAAAATGAAATTTGGAATGACTAATAATAATGTAAAGACATTTTTATAAACACACGGACTTGATTTTGAAAAATAATAAATAGAATAAGAGTTTTGTTAATAAATAAGTTTAAGTTTGATAATAAATAATTAAGAGTTATGAATATTAATAATTTGTGTGTACTGATAAATTTTGTAAGCTAAGACAGAATCAGAATAAATAATAATATAAGCCAAGCGTAAAATATTAAGAGTTTAGTTTTAGAAAACGTTTAAGTATTTGTTAAAGTAAAGACGCTGGATTATAGCAGTAAACAATTTCATGTTTATAGAAGAAATAATATTTAGAAATCGTGACGATAACAGATTAGTTAGAAGAGAGGATCATTGGAGATGCAAGATTGTTAGTAAATAACTCTGTATGTTTATGAAAGGAATAAATATTGATTTTACGTGACATAGATAAGATAGTTAGTTCGAAGCGAGGATTCAGAGTAACGTTGAAGAAATAATATTCAATATTAAGTAGGTGGATTCAATAAAATATTCAATAATGACGAGAGAAATAGAATCTAGTTGGAGCTAAAAGGTTCACTTCTTATCAGTAGACAGATATATTGCTTCATACAGCTAGGGGAGATTGTTTATTCCTTAGTCAGGTATAAATTCCTATGCATGACATTGAGACGAAATATAGGGTGTTACCAAAATGCTGTCTAGGAAAATAAAAAACCTTTGACGTATAATTCTAATTTAACTTGCGTTTTCGAATAAAATTTACTTAAATAAAGGATAATTGGCTTTAAATAAAGTAAACAAGAACAAAAGTAGATTACTTAAATAACTTTAATAGTATTGAAGGTAAAATTTCTAAGTAAAGGACTTAGAATAAATTTTAAAAAATAAAATTTTCTTTTTGAATTTGAATAATAACATCTAGAAAGGATTACATAAACAGAAAATCGACGATGCTAGTAATAAACTTGGTAAAAATAAACATTATTTCAACTTCGGATGAAACGATTTTAATGAAATTTTTTATGAATTTTAAAATTTTCTTCGTGTAAATGCATTTAAGGAGTACATGAACATTTTGGGAGGAGGTAGGAGTTTATGTAAGTAGAAAACATGTTTTATTCTTAGGAATAAAGCATGTAGACAGCATTGAAGGTGTGTTATGGTTGAAAGGTGTGATTGGGGCTTTATTCTGAACAAAGTAGGAATTTTGCATTTCAACCATCTCACATCTGAAGATCATAATGCATAATTCAATGTAAGTGTCTAGAGTGTGATCAGAAGGACACATGTAAAATATTAGACCATCAGAAGGATTGGGAGGAGGTAGGAGTTTGTGTAGTAATAATAGAATGTTTTATTCGTAAGAATAAGGCATTCTGAGACTGCATAAGAGGACGTGTTGTGAAATAGGGATGTGTTTTGGGCTTTATCTTGAATCAAGTAGGGATATTGTATTCAACCACTGCACATTTCAACGTCACAACATGTTACTCTGTGTAAGAGTCTAAAGAGCAATTAGAAGTATGCACGGTATAAAGTAGACGGTTAGAAGAACCTATGTAGGAGAGGTTAGGAAGAAAAATGCATAAAATAAACAAAAATTTCATAAAAAACAAATAAAAAAGGTATAAATAAAAAATAAAAGAAAAATGGAACGTTGGAGGGTTTTATTAATTGAAGTTCGGCCGGGGTATTTGACATCGATTAAAGCAAATTGTCTAATCGAGGTCAAGTATCCGGGCCGAGTTTTGAAAAATAAAATAAGAAAAAACAAAATAAAAAAAAAATAAAAACAAAAGAATTGTCATACGACTTATGTAAATGAAATATAGTTAAAACTTTGACAATTTTGAGAAGTTTAAAGAACAAAGAGTTCTTATTTTGTGTTGAGAAATACAGAAATTTAGTAGAAGAAGTTTAAGAGAGAACATAGAGTTCTTGATTATATTGTAAAATATAAAGTTTGGTAGGCGAACTGTCTTTCGAGGCAGGATGTAGCTATGTTCGAGAAGTGATATGATCAGGGCCTAAGATATCATTTCTAGAAGGTAGTGATTTAGAGTTAATTGGAAAACTTATCAAAAAATCCAACGTAGTTGTTTAAAGTTCTGTCACATGTAATTTTGGGCAAAAAACATAAACAATGACTTATGTTTGTAAGTGTCATAAACTTTCATAGATATAGGAAAAGTTTTTTTTTTGGGTCTATTCTAACAAGTAGAAACAGATGTTGAGGGAAGTCGTCAAGGGACAATAGGACAATGCTTACATGGTGAAAGGAGGGGGTTTGTTTAAGAAACAAAGCCTAGAAATAAATCGGACGTGACAGGAAGGAGAGTTTTTTTTTTTTTATAAAATAAAACGAAAAGTTTTATAAAACTGTAAAAATGTTAATTAACTGATTAGAGTAGGTAATTAGGTGTTAAATTGTAAAACGATAAGTTGTATGTTTTGATGTTTTAAATATTAAGAATTATTTAATAATAAAATGATAAAAAATTGTTAGTTTTAAGTGATTTATGGTTAGAAAATATGAAGAATAGTTGTGTAAAGTTTGAGAATTTATGTGAGTTTTGCCAAGACAGATAATAATAAAGTTTTTAAGTTTTTTTTTGATGTTAAATGATGAGTAAAGGAGGTTAAGTTTTTGTTTTTTAAAGGAAGGAATAATAAATTAATAATGATAAGAGAGATTTTGATGAGATTTATAAATGAAATAAATAATTAATGATTTTTAATAAATAATGTTTGAATTTAAAACAATAGACGATTGTGAGAAGTTATTGATAAAGGTGTCTAAAGATTTTGATGAAATATGGTGTTAGCTGGGAAAACAATGTAAAATTTATTATTTTTTGAAGTTTTTTTATATACAAGTAATAGATGACTAAGGAGATTTTAATAGGAAGTATTTTAAATGAGAGATTTTTTGAGTTTTTTTTTTATAAGAAGATGATGACTTTACCGAATTGTTGAGTAAAGTGGTATTTAAAATGAAGTTGTTCTGTTAATAAGCTTTTATAAAAAGAGTAGTTAGGTTGCATTAATGGTAAATTTTAGTTTTTAAGAGGTTTTTTGAGTACTGCGATGAAATAAAGGAAATATACGACGATTTTAATGAAATAAAGGAAATATACGACGATTTTAATGAAATAAAGGAAATATGCGACGATTTTAATGAAATAAAGGGAGATTTAAGGAATTCTGCGGATAAACGACGATTATTATGATTTTTAAAGGAAGCTACGTTGAAATAAGGAGATTATTTATGAAATAATATATAGGTAAATAATAAGGAGTTTTTTTTTATTTATGAAGAATTTTGTTTGGTGATTAATGCAACTTGAATTATTAAAATATGAAAGATAAGATGGAAATAATTTTAAGATAGGATACTGAGAGACAATACAATTGTAAAGAGGTAATTTTGAGATAAATAGATGAGTTTTGTAAGTAATTTTATTTTTTTTTGATGATGATGATATTATATTTTTGAATTTTAGTTGAAGAAAAGAGTTTTTGGTAATTGTAGAATCAGTAGTTAACATGTTATCCCAGCAAGATAAAGGAGAATTGAGATTTTAAGTAAGAATAAATAGTTATTGGATTTAAACTAAAATAGATAATAATGTAAAGTCTGAATTGAAAAGTTTTAAGGTGAATTGAAGCAATGTTGAGTAATAAGTAAATAATTTTGTAATAATGTTAATGATAATGAGAAGTTTTAAATTTTAATTGTATTAAGTTGAAGGAATTATTCAGATGAATATTTAGAGTCAAAGGTAGATTTTCAAAGGATGTAGAAATTTCGTCTTGGCAGAAAAGTAAAGTGTGGGAAAGGAAATGCTAGATGGCAGGAAAATATACAGACGGCTGTCTGGGAGATAAGCTTTGAGTGACGGGATCCTGTCAACAAAAAAAATGTTGATGGAAAGTTTCAGCCAACAAGGTTGGAAAGGAAACTGATGATGGGTTTTATTGTATAAATAGAGATAAGACTTAGCACTAATTGATTCGTATAATATTTTTTTTCTCAATGAGTTAATATAACGCTAACAAATTAAAATAATGAAATAGGATTTTAGCAAATAGATTTTTTAGTTTTTATAAGAAAAGAGAATCTTTCTTAAATTAAGTATACTAGGGATACTTATTTTCTTTCATGAGGTCCTTAGCTTCTGAAATGAAATGTCTTGAACATCCATTAATATTTTTTTCTCGATTTGAAAAATATATATATAAAAGCTTTGTATTCCAATACCTGTATTGAAATACAAACCTTGTGGGGTTTTGTGACAATGTGAAAAGTCAGATTTTAAAATAGACTCATTTAAAAGACGCGGTTAAGCCAAAGAGATAAGAGATTCAAATAATAATTTAAATTTAGTAACGTCATTTATAAAAGAAAAATGGATTTTCAAGACAACAGTATGAATTATTATGTTTAATTTTAATGTAATTTAGTTTGTTTGTTATAAAATGTAAATTATTTGTATTTTACGGCAGTGCGGTAAAATGTGTGAACAGTAACCGGAAAGAACGCTTTCGGAAGTAAGAATTTGCCTCATGGCAACAGCAGTCTAAGTCCAGCGTTAGGAGTGACAGGTTGTGTTCTAAAAAGGTTGAAGTCCAGAGCTTGGAGGGAAAAGATGTGTTTTGTAGAGTTGAGGAAAGAAAGGACATAGTGCGATGTAATAATTTGATATAGAGTAAAATAGAAAATGTAAAGAATTTAATCGTTGGTCGATTAAGAGTGAGAGTGTGTTAAAACTCTGTTTGAACAGTTAAATTAATTAGACGTGTTCACGCGAATAGACAATAAACAATTAGCGTGTGTCATAGTAATGCGGTCGGAAAATGAACAGTTACAAATTGTAGAATGGACTAATGTATAAACAGATTTTCTTTTTATAAACATTCGTGAGGTGCAAATACAACTTCGCCACGGACACAACGATGGCATTTTTAGGACGCTGCAGGAACATCATTGAATTATGTACAATGACTATGGTCTGGTAACTAGTGTTAAATAACACATTATATTTACTCTGTTATTGTATAGAAATTTACAATGTTTAATATCTTAACTTTTATTATATAAATTTGATATATAAAGGATAGCAATTTCTTTTTATGTAAAGAAGAAATAAATGTCTGATGACATATTTAACCTTATTAAAGGAATTTCAATTTGTTTTTATTCATAAAATCAATTTTAGTTGCAACTTAGAGTCAATTTTAAATTCAAAGAATAAAAGATCAGTTCTCCCTCTGAGAAGATAAAAAAGTAATTTAACTAAGATGATAGCTATAGTTGTTTTCATGATATATGTCTCTATAACAAATGCTAATGTATAAAAACTTACTTGTCTTTAATAAATGTTTTCTTTGTAACATTTCAGCCAAAGTGTTCTCATTTAAAACCAAAATCCACTGTAAGTACACTGTAAAAAGAACTTGCGACCCCAGAGATTTTTTTCTTTCTTTCAAATAATTAAATTCATTCTTTTTTCTAAATTGGTATGCTAAAGCAAACCTGGCGCCCTAAAGTCGAGCAAATTAACAAATTAATAACATTAATAGTAACTTCACCTTCAATTTTTGAATTATTACAACTCTGCTAGGTCATTGCTCTTTCAGGTTTTCTCCAATTCATTGTCCTTACTGTAACCACCACACCAGATGTGGCCCAGCCAAGGAGCCCACCAAACCAAAATCATAATAATTATAAATTAGGATGTAATGAAAAGAGATTTTTAAATAATAAAATATGAATTGGCACTTGCGATTTTGATGAGCAGTGCAATATGACGTAGAAGAAGGGGAGGGGAGAGACGAGGAGTGGAGGGCTTGAGCTAGCGAGCCGACCGAGAGTCTTTTCCGAGAGCCGCTAGAAGAAAGACCGCTACGGGACGAGGTCAGTCCATTTTCGGCCACGTGCTAGTTAAATTCAACGGTATGTTTTTCGGCCACTATTAAGGCTTTATCTTGCCGTTATGTCTTTTTTATAAATTATAATCAATTCTGTAATCTAACTCGGCAGTAAATGAAATATAACATTTAATTTCACTTGCGTTGCGTGCGTTAATTAGCGTCCTAACCCGACTCCTTGGCCCATCCTGACAAGATTCGGCTAAAGTGTACGCGGTCTCCAGCCAGCCGGAGCTTCCAGCTGGTCAAAAGAAGTGGAGACGGTCACACAAATTTATATGAAATTTGGATTTAAGTTATTTTTGCCTTACTGACTGTCTTTACACATTCGTATAGTTATGAGATCTGGCATGGTCGAGTGTAATAAATAAAAAAACAGAAGGTTTTATATATTTTATTAAGTTATTTTTTACTTTTAGGAGAAAAGAAGTTATCTTTATTAAAATTTTATTAAAAGTTTGCTCAGCTAAAGGGCGCCAGACGAATTCTCGTCAATTTAGAAAAAGTGAAGTTAATTATTTAAAATCTCAGGGTGTAAGTTCTTTTCTAAGGGTACTTACAGTGATTTCTGGTAAAATAAACAATCCTTATTTTTCTGAAACTTTACATGAATTTATTAACATAATATTAATACATGACATTTATCATCACAAAAATATCAAATGAATTGACTATAACTAACATCCTATCCAAATTAAATTTTTTATTTGCCTTTGAAGGTCTATTACGTTGCAACTAAAAAATATTTATGAAACAAAACAGATTAAAATATCCGTTTTTTAATATTGAATTTACTTTATCTTTGAGAAAAAGAAATATGTCAGTAGACATTTATTGTTTATTCATGTAGAAAATATACTTATTTAAATATCAAATTATAAAATTGGAATATGAAACATATTAAATTTTATATAATACATAGATTAAGTTCATTGTGTTAAATAACACATTTTACCAGTCCGTTGTCGCAAAACACATTACGCTGTTGTGGTGCATGTAGCATGGCATTTGATGATAGTTCTTTTGTTTTGTCCACGGAGAACGAGGTCCATCGAAATCACTTCAATCACACTTTGCAAATGTTTGTGTTAAGAATGTCTATCAACGTATTAGTTCATTTTTTACACTTTATGAATGTTCATCATTCGACCGTTTTAATACGATACGCCTTAATAATCAATTGTCTTTGTGCGTAACACGCTACTCGTATTAAACACTTTGTCTGTTCTATTCGATCTAATACCATTTAACACATTCGACTATACTGTTCAGATTACTCTGTGGATGATATTAGTTCGTTACAAATTAATATATCTTAAACACTTCAAATTCAAATCAAGACTCTGAACTACATTGTCCTGTCCAACTCTGGACTCAAACACACCTTGTTCCTGCAACTTCCAACTAAGACTTTTTACACAACCGTCACCTCCATAGCTCCTTTCTCTACTGACCAAAATGCATGGTGAATTTCCATATCCTGTGGTCCAGGATTCACAGTCGTGGCAACAAGGATCGTCCTACAATTCCCGCTGACACCGTGATAAAACTTCTCGCAACTCATTGCATACTGTTCATATTTCTCACATGACAACAAGTCTTTTTGATAAATTTTATAACACGCAATCTATTTAATCTATTTATTAATTACAGCTAATATTCTATACATGATTATTTATTTTAGTTTGGAAATCTAGTTAATTTAATTTCCCTTATTTTGAATTATAGGTAGTCATGTCTTTGACTTATGTTTCCCCCCTCCCCATTTAACTATATCGATTCCCGGTTATTTTTCATTATTCAATTTAAATTGACACTTTTTAGGTGTTACACGAGTCACACGTGGGAAGCGAGTAGTAACCTTTGTAAATAAATACACAATCAGAAAACCTATATAAAAACTGTTTTAAACAAACTTACTCTATATTAAAATGGATAAGGCCCCTTGATCTACCAAACAATTTGTCATTCCTAACAAGGCCCAAAAAAAAACAACTTCTGGGCATTAAATTATATCAGGCATAATGTAGGTAGAATGATGGAACCCATTAACTTGCTTCATTTATTCATCCTTTTGGTTTAAAGGCGGAAAACCTCTTGGTAATCATTGCTTCATAAAAAAAAGAACATAAAAATATAGATTCATAAAGTGACCATAAGAAGAAGAAAAATACAATTCAGGTCCTTGACGACCATCATTAAAAACTATATTTACATTGGTTAGTATTTGGATTTCTTTTTTATACTTCACTATCATCATTGTCTTAAAAAATATAAAATATAGATAGGTCTCAACACTCCAATAATCTAATAGTGTCAAGGTCTAAAGAAAACAAGAGTTGGTTAACACAGACCTAATAGGAAACAAGGGGGGGGATTCCAAGATTACTAAAAGAAAGGATAGATAGGTCTCAACACTCCAATAATCTAATAGTGTCATGGTCTAAAGAAAAAAGAGTTGGTTAACATAGACCTAATAGGAAACAGGGGGGGGGGATTCCAAGATTACTAAAAGAAAGGTGTAGATAGGTCACTAACACTCCAATAATCTAATAGTGTCATGGTCTAAAGAAAACAAGAGTTGGTTAACACAGACCTAATAGGATACAGGGGGGGGGGATTCCAAGATTACTAAAAGAAAGGTGTAGATAGGTCACTAACACTCCAATAATCTAATAGTGTCATGGTCTAAAGAAAACAAGAGTTGGTTAACACAGACCTAATAGGAAACAGGGGGGGGGGATTCCAAGATTACTAAAAGAAAGGTGTAGATAGGTCACTAACACTCCAATAATCTAATAATGTCATGGTCTAAAGAAAACAAGAGTTGGTTAACACAGACCTAATAGGAAACAGGGGGGGGGGGGATTCCAAGATTACTGAAAGAAAGGTGTAGATAGGTCACTAACACTCCAATAATCTAATAGTGTCATGGTCTAAAGAAAACAAGAGTTGGTTAACACAGACCTAATAGGAAACAGGGGGGGGGGATTCCAAGATTACTGAAAGAAAGGTGTAGATAGGTCACTAACACTCCAATAATCTAATAGTGTCATGGTCTAAAGAAAACAAGAGTTGGTTAACACAGACCTAATAGGAAACAGGGGGGGGGGAGGGATTCCAAGATTACTGAAAGAAAGGTGTAGATAGGTCACTAACACTCCAATAATCTAATAGTGTCATGGTCTAAAGAAAACAAGAGTTGGTTAACACAGACCTAATAGGAAACAGGGGGGGGATTCCAAGATTACTGAAAGAAAGGTGTAGATAGGTCACTAACACTCCAATAATCTAATAGTGTCATGGTCTAAAGAAAACAAGAGTTGGTTAACACAGACCTAATAGGTTAACAAGGGGGGGGGATTCCAAGATTACTAAAAGAAAGGTGTAGATCCAGATAGGTAACCTAGGTATGTATGTGTGTTATTAGAAATGTGCAAGAAACAGATGTTTCACAGGTAATACAATTCAAACACAGCTGTGACAACTTCCTGTTGGAGTTGCTAGTCTCCTAGCGGGCGCCTCCCCAGGTGGCGGATCGGGGAACGCTCACCAGATATGGTGGGTACCGGGGAAATAAAATACCCGGGGCGGACCAAAACTAGCTCTGCTGCCTTGTAGATAGATGTTGGCTCATCAAAGGCTAGAGGAAGAATACCTTGATCAAAAATTACCTGGTCCTCCAAGTTGGGGGAGCACTGCCTTGTGTTTAGGAGGGGGACCTTCAAAGGCTAAGGGAGAAAACCCTAACAGAAACCCGGCAGCCTGTTGTCGCAGATGGCAGCCCTGTCAACAGGATCGGGAGAGGTGGGCTAATAACCTGCTTCTCCTTAAAATACCTTATTACAGAAACTGAAAGAAGAACAAACCGGAATGGATCAATGGATATGACTTTTGGCATGAAACATAGGAACTATTGAGAAAGAGGCCCTAGATTGGAACCCGCAAGGTGTCAGAAGAAAAGGTCGACCTCGAGAAACCTGGAAGAGGACCATTATTAAAGAAGCAAAAGAGGCTAATAAGACTTGGGGAGAAGTGAAGGCACTTGCTGGAGACAGGGACAGATGGAGAGCTCTTCTGGACGCCCTATACTCCAATAGGAGATAAAAGGAAATAAGTCAAGTAAGTCAAGTGACAACTTAACATTTAATTAAATATACAGTGTTAATGTATATCATGTTCGTAATTTTTTGGTTATTAATTATTACAATCTCCACCTAAAAGACAAACTGACAACGTACATAAACTGAACTTTTTGTTTTGAAATCTTGGTTCCTACTACTTTTTCACATATACAAAGTATAGGAAAAATTAAGTGATGGGTAAAAAAAATTGTTGAGTATCTGTCTAGTATCTATTGTATGTGTCCAACAGTCTGTCGTATGTGTATGTCTACAGTCCAAACAAGTAAACCAATTTCAATAAAATTTGGTACGTGGGTTTAATTGTTTGGACTTTATTCTCTCATTTTTTCAATAATTAAAAATTTGGGGGTTGCTGCTGACATAGAAAAAAAAAAGATTGGCTTCAACAATTTTAAACAAATTTTGTTCAAATGTGAAATTATGTCTAAGGGCCCCAACAAAAGATATCGGTTGCATCTATTGAAAGATGCTGGTTTTTGCGTTATCGGCAAAAAGCCCCCAAAAAAAATCGACTCTGGAGGTGTTATAAAAGACACAATTTCTTAAAATAGGCTACATTAATGTAATTCAAATTTTAATGAAATGTGAATATTAATAACACAAACTCGTGTGTCAAATCCACCGATGTATACCATACTTCTGGATGAGTAGGTCAGTAGTGGGAAGGCAAGCGGACCCAATCCATCATGCTAAGCTAACCACTTCCCCACATGTTCTTCACTTACAGGAGATTGATTCTTACTTTCTCTAGCCTTGTATTCTCAATATGGATACAAAGAAAGGTTTTGTGATAACTTATATTTCTACTCACTCAAAGCTTATAACTATCAAGAAAAACCAGCTTTGCTTACAAAATCTGTCAACTTTACAAAAATGGATCTCTAATTTTGATTGTTAACCTGGTTTCTTAGAAGGATAATAAAATAACATGTTTAAATTTTTCTAGAGAAAACAAAATAGACAAATACTGATTTTTAAATTTTTTTTATAATACTTTCATATCCTACTAAACCAGAAAACAAATTTAAGAGGATAAAAAAATATCCAAAACAAAAACCAGAGTAATCTCATATTTTACAGGTTTTCCAGCAACACGGAAAGAGTTAAAGAGCATTTGGAGCTATAAAAATATGATGGTTTATATTTAGAGGTGTGTTATGTTTATATTTATTTATAATATCATACATTGTATGTAAAGTTACTGTAGAGTATTAAATGAAAGTGGATTGTAAATATTCGCAGGTTACATGCTTACCTGAGACTGCAGATAGATTACAGCAAACTGTTTTCTGTATGTAGAAGGAATTGGTAGGATTTATTGGTGAGTAAATCAAGTAAACGAAAAAAGGATTTCTCCTGAAGACTTGATAAGATGAAGGAAAGCAACTTGAATCATGTCAATAAATTCGACTTATATTGGAAGCTGGAGATACATAAACATTGATGTTGCCTTGATCACAAGTACTCTTACTCCCTTCAGCGTATACTCACTGTGAATCTATGCTTAGCATAGATACATGATACTAAACTTCTATATGAGTTAGATTTTAAAATTGCTTATTGTATACTTATTGGTTAAACATTGAACCAAAAATATAGTTATTAGACGTTTTAACTAAAATATAAAATTGAACTTAACTTTACCCAACAGTTACTGTTGTATTTAATTTAAATTATGACAACACAAATATATACAGCAAATGAATACCTAACTGAGGCAATAAATATAATGGCTAGTAATTCTAGAAATGAATATAATTGTACAAACTAAGAAATAAAAATTATTATTACATTAGTATATACATGTTGGCGTACCTGAGGAAGACTTATGATAAAATTGTGTATGTTGGCGATCATGGCAGCTTGGATAATATTCTCAAACAATATTTGTGGATTAGATTCTTCTATGCATTCAATACCATATGCAATATTATCTCTGATACTACAGTCAAATAGAACAGGTTCTTGAGTGACGAGACCAATATGGCTACGAAGATATCTAAGGTTCAGAGCTTTGATGTCCATATCATCTACCATCTGTCATATAAACACAAGTCATTTATTTCAGTTTCAAAAGTTCAAGGAATAATTTTTACAAATACAGAAATATCGACACACACGGCACCTGCCATATGTAAGACTTCAACTCGACACGTTAAAATCACAGAAAAGCTTGAGTTTTGATCTTAATATTAATAAATAAAATTATTTTCCGACATCTTTAACCCATATAATCCATATCAGAACTATTCTAAATTATTCCACCTGTCCGAGGAAAATATAAAATAAACAAAACACGAACATTTGACAGAAATATCTGAGTTTTAAGATAGCAGTTTGTAGGCCTAAACTATATCAAATTCTAGACAGAAGAACATCAGAATAAATTAAATTACAAGAAAACGAAATTTTAATTACATAAACAAATACTACCCGCGTATTTAAGGGAACTTTCTTCACCTAAAAGCTTGTCAGCAAAATTCTATAAAATACATAAATTCAGTAGGATTTAAAATCGAACGCAAGGTATGTCAGAAAGATGGCCGACATTGTATCTTCTCCAAACATCCCAGACCGAGAGACATGTCCACAAAGCCCAAACTAACACGTGATTGGTCAATAAGAATTGCAGTGGGAAAAAGTTGTGATGTCAGTAAATTTGTTTGAATTCGAAATATGTAGAATAGATAAGATTTTAATTTTAAGAGAAACTATTTAAGTATTCCTTCTGTTCTTTAATATAATTCATGTTCATAAAATTCCATTATACCAAAACAAAGAAAGTAGATATCAAAAGATAATAATATTTAAATAAAAACTCAATCCATCCGTTATTAACTCCACATTCACACACACACACACACACACAACTCAAGTAAAATACAGGAGACAGGAGATTAAAAACTTACGCAACGCCGATTCTGAGTGCAAGAAAAATCTATTGTTGGCAGACTCCAGAAGGGTAAGGACGTTTGGTAAGCCTGAGAAGTTTTAATACCGAAAAGAACTGTCATCACCAACAATAGTATCATATCAGTATTATATCAAGTTTCAATACATAATAGTGTGATACCACAAGTAGTAATTTGTTGCCAATTTGCAGAGAATCAAAAGAAAAAGAGAGCAGTTTCCTTCTTACACATTTATCCCAAAATCCAAATAAAAAGTAACCAAAATTAATCGTCACTAAAAATGTTAATTCAGTAGGTTGTCACTCGAAAAATGAAAATGAAAATGAAACATGGATAGGAAAATATTTATATATTTAAATTAGGACCTTCGTTTACTTTCCTCGTACAATAAATACACTCTCAGCGTAAGTCGTATTTCATTAAATCGAGCATTTCAAGGTAATATTTTTTTACTTGTGATTTTGCACAAGGGTTTGGGTCATTAATCTTAACACTTCCCTAAAATTTGAATCAATTTTAGAAACTAGACATCAATGCAAAAAAGGAATTTATAAACTCAAAAAACTTAAAATGGTACATCTGCAAAAAAATTTACATCTATTTTTTACCTATAATACAGTATAACTATGCATATCACTTTCTCTAGGCATATATTATGTAAAAAGTAAAATTTTCGTGTTTTGTTGCAATGCTCTGCACTATAGTTTAGAATATGTCAATTTGAAAGATAAGGAATTAATTGCTGAAACCTACTGATGTTGTAGAAATTCTATAGATTCTGTGGACTCAATTTAATTAAATTTAGTATATGGACATATTTTGGCCATATCTGGAGAAGGTTTTTTAAATCTGTTTAATAACTCACAAACTTGGGATTAACTGTAGTTAAAAAAACAAAAAATTACAATTTTCTCAAAATCATCTCTAAAGTTTTTGATTAAATTTTGCTCAAGTGTAGCTTCTAATGACACAAACAAAAGTATTGATCACTATCTCTCCAAAAATGCTGGTTCATGAGTTAACATTAAAAACCAAAAAATCAACCAAATGACTGTTACAAAAAGACTAGATTTAAAAAAAAATTCTACAAATTTCATTCAAATTTTAGTCAAATATGAAGATTAATCAACCGAAATTGTAAATAGAAAATATTATGGTTCTAACTGAAATTTTTTTTTAAACAAACCCAGATCGCTGTCATTAGAAGCTGTCTTTTAACAAAATATGATATATGTTTACGGCACAAGCACAAGCAAAGCAATATGAAAGAAGTAATCCTCAAACCACAAATGAAACACAAAGACAATTATTATTGTTATAAGTAATATAGCAGAGTGATATACACCACAACAACTAACTTTCTAACGTTAATTGTGATAAAGTTATATTTGTGGTTTGGGGTACTCTTCTTTCAGATTCTTATTAACCAGAAAGCTCATTTTATGTTGTACAAGGAAAGCAAGTTTAGGCCTTTACTGTAAAATATAAATATTTTTCCAAAGGTGGCATTTATGGTTATTTTTTACTGAAAATTATGGAAATGACATTTTTGTTACAAAAACAGTTTTAGATTATGAATGGGTGTGAGAGATAGTTGTACAATGTTTTTGCACAGTTTATTATAAATTATATTGTACATTGGATAAGTTAATATATTATGCTACTCACCACTTTACCCTCAGCAGGGTCATAAAACCTCTCCAACAGAGACACTACGGTGCTTTTACCACAACCAGAAGCTCCAACCAAAGCTAAAGTTTTACCAGGTTCTACGGAGAAGCTGAGACTACGTAATACTTCCACGTCATTACGAGAGGGATAATGAAAATGCACTTTATCAAACGTTACTTTCCCTTTCAATACCTGTACAAGAATACTTATTTAAATATAATAGCTCGTTATAACATATACATCACAAAATTATTACTAATTGTTATTTGTTTATGATTTTACTTTCAAATATATAAAAATGATTGAATGCATGATTTGACGATGGGATTACACTTCTTATACTACAACTAGTCTTAATAACTACAAACATAAATAAATATTGAGTTTTACTTGTGAGATAATATTAGACAGAGTAAAACTCGAATACAAGATCTCACAAAAATTACATTTACTTAATCAAAGTTTCAACAACAGTGTCGCCATCCTCAGTGATACATGAGCTACAATAACTAAACTATAACTAACCTAGCACTGTGCCAAACCCCGTATTTATATAAAACTAAAGGGGCGTGGCCTAAACCTACTTTCTAATATTAAGGTGTTAACAAGTGCCTCGCATCATTCTAAATCATTTAAGAGTTAACATCTAACAAATACAATATTCTGAACTAATCTACATTTTATATTTTACTTTAATATAGAACTTTGTATCGGCCCTAATTCATTATTTACAGTTATATTACAGTACTTGTTAATATAAAAAATTTCCCACGCATATATTGTGTTTAATTTAGTAACATTTTTTAACAACAAAGAGTTTTCTATTTTGAAATAATGTTTTCCTCAAAACAATGTTTAACCAGCTTATTTATCAGGCCTATTATATATGAAGTGGGCAAAGTATTCTTTTGCTCTTATCCAGCGTTTGATTAAGTGAACGTAATTTTTGTAAGATCTTGTGATCGAGTTTTACTCAATCCTACTGTTTATTCTCTGAATAGATGCAACGGCGTGTCAGGTTATTGCCCTGTGACAATACCTATTTATTCCACAACACATCAATGTTAGCACTTAAACTAGTTCAAATTACTTGACTCTCATGAGTCACATCACAAATCCTTAATTGTTAAGTAACTGACACACTTCTACATTCAGGTGTTGATGGAGTCATAGTTCATGCTTCTTTGGGTGCTTATATATTTCGGACTCAATAGTTTCCACTTTCAAATCCTGATGGATGATATTACTGACATACCAAGAAGCATTTACTACTGCTCTCAGTACCTCGTTCTGAAAGTTTTGAACAATTTTTATATTTGATCTTTTGGTACAGCCATATTTCATATGTCTATGTAGGATTCAGCACTTGCCTATACAACAGCGCAGCTTACTATTAATTGATAACTTGGATTGACTTCCAATACATTTTCTTAGCTGTTCACATTTCTTTATAACATGTACTTTCCAGCATACCTTGTTGTCTAAAGTAATACTTCAATATTATGTATTATTCACATAAGCCTGATTATTAGTATTTACTGATAAATAGGGATTTATCTTTCTTATTAGTGAAGTTCACATGTACTGATTTTGTTTCATTTAGCTTTATACACCATTTTTTAGTCCAGACATTTTATTTGACTAACTGCTTTTTGCAATTTGAAGATTGGTTATTGCAAATATTTAGCTGAATGTCAATAATTAATTCATAGAATTATAATATTTGTTTAGTACAATTTACTTTTTCACATTAAAAAATGAAAAAGAAAAGTATAAAATTCATGTATACATAGGTTATATACATATCACAAAGAGAATTTGGAAGTTTCATATTCACTTATAAAATGGTTAATTTTAAAGTCTATTTGGAAAAAAAAAATTTAAGGTAAGGAATATTCATAGATAAAATAGTTAAAAGACAACTAATATCAAGATTCGCATATCGTAACAGGAAAACTTTTAAGAATTTTAATATCATAAGTCTCCTAAGGATGGATGTATATCCTTGAAATTATTTGTTGATTTACGAACCATACAGTTTATAATAGTGATTTTCATTTATATGACACCCACACAGAATGACTTCAGATATGATAAGGAAAGATTGAACACCTATGAAAGACTCCCTGTTCAAGGTAGAATTACTCTATATACAGTCTATTTATACATTATACAAGCACAAGTACAATCAAATATTAAAAAAAAAAATAGTTTTAAGAATTTTAGTGCAACAGACGATAATAAATAATCTAAAAAAAGTCTGTAAAAGATATAGATTGTCCAAAAATATTTTAAAGCATATAAAACATTTGTTCTCAGGGATAGGAGACAATGCCCTCGCTGTGTCCAATAAATATTACTTTGTTATTGTAGTTACATTATTTTTTATATTTTATTTCTAATTAGTATTATTTATTACGAAATAAAATATGTAAAATATTTCATAAACACTATTCATTTTCTCAATCAGTAAAGAGTATAAAAAGAGACTAAATTGTTGTAGTTTTGTTCCAGAGGATGGATCTGTCTTGAGTGTTGAATGTTGTATTATTATTATTGTTATTATTATTCCATTTTTTAATTGATTATGTTATTTTAGGTTGGGAGAGGAAAAAAGATAAAAGATGATTTATCTAATATTAAGGTTAGGAGATTCTCAAGATTTTGTAACCACTGAGACAGTTACTTCGTCTTAGTTCTGAGGGGTTGCATTCTGAAGGGAGTGATTTTATAATTTTTGTCTTGAAGCAGTCATTAAAAGTGGCAACTTTGTAAGTTGAAGCATGTTGTGGAGTTGGTTTCTCTACAACCATGATTTTTACATCATGTCTTGTTGTCATTCATCCTGGTGCTTGAAACAATTCAGTGAAAATATATGCAGAGCAAATATTTAAGGAATGTCATTCAAATGAGGAGCAACATATGCGAGATCTAGCGGACAAAACAATAACAATCAAATAGTAGGCCTAGGAATGCAAGAAGAAAATTGGAAATTAAAATTATTTCGCGACATGTAAAGACCATGTTTCCCACCTCAAAATTATTCCAAATTAAACAGTTCATATAGGAAAATCATTAGACAATTAGACGAGGGGGAAGGGTCTGTATGTTATCTGCATTTTTTATAAGATGATGAAGACCGAAAGGTTTTTCCTATAAAGGAAAAACAATTTTTTGTGGTGAGTTCTAATCGTTAAGCCCGAATTTGTAAGAGAAGTATAAATCGGTGATTAATTGTAATTGAATTACTGTAATAATCACGATTACGATTAATCGCCTCATCCCTATTACTTACAGGTTTTGCTCCCATACACGAGACCACATCAATGTCAGACTTCTTGTCAATAAGTTGAAAGAGTTGAGCAGCAGCAAGCTTAGCTTTGTTATAATCCTGAGTGTAGGCTGATGCGCTGCCTACTGAAGCTGCACAGAACGCCAAAGCAAAGAATACTCTGCAAAAAAACCCCACTCAAAATATCAACATTTGTAATAATTGATTAATTATAATTACTTGTATAAATAAATAAATGGAGCATAAACTTTCTTACTTATCCATTCTCGAAACCAAATAAAAACCAACTAAAATTATTTGTCAACAACAATAATAGTTCAATAGTTATATTATTATAATTATATAAAGCTATATCATATGGAAGATGGGTAAATACCAAAAATAAATACTGCTCGGATGTGCTTAAGACAGGCAACTTATGGGTAAGCCAACTAAAGAGATGAGTAGATTCAATCGACACCCACAACAAGGAGATACAGGAACGGAACTGGAGGTTGGTATGACGTAATCAAGGAGGAAGCTAGGGCTCGACTTTGGGTGTACAATAAATATGTTTCTGACATTTTATGAGTATATTAGTGGCTACAATACTTGTTATATATTAAATTGTCCTCACTTGTAAACATCCGTTGCAGTCATATCTCCAGTCTCTATAAGATAAGCACCAAATCTAAAAGCTCCAGCGTACATCAAGTATACAACAACCTGTGATAGAGAGAACACGGCTGCATAGACGAATGCTTGTTTCTTGGCTTCCCTTCAAAACAAAACAACATGAACATTGTTATTAATAACATTGAAAACTAAATAAATGTTATATACGAGAAGATACTACCTTACTAAAACAAAATGATAAACATGAAGCATATAATTATTTTGGACGATTTTAGTATTTTGAAATTTACACATGAACTGTAATTTTTGTTAGACCTATTTTCCCCTCTCTTGTTTAAAGGTGAAAAACTTCACGGTGATGATTACTCAAATATCATCAGGTCCGAAGAGAACAAAAGTTGGTCAAGAGAGATCTGATAGAAAGGTGTAGTGGTGGGCATTAACGCTAACAACGGTCAACGTCAACTCCAGTTAACGTTGAGAGTGATTAACTGTTGAAAAAAACTGCTAACGTTAACCTGCCAGACAGAACAGAAGACCAAGCGTCTTTGTTTAGTGTGTACGTGTTCAGTGAGAAGTGAGAAGGCTCTAGTCATCAATCGACTGTCGCCTGTTTCTTAGCACAAACCTAACCTAAAAATTTACACAGTTAGTTGACAGTTTTTATCAGCTAAAACTAAAGTTATTCACACCACACTATTTTCGTATTATCCAGTCGTCGTTTTATACAGTTTTAGATTTAGTAAAAACAGTAAAATAGTAGGCTACAGCAGAAACATAAGTTGATTCGTTGATGAATAAACGTTGATGTTAATTGATTCGCTTTAGTTGCTCAACTAAACTAACAGACGACTGAGAGGTGTACGTGTAGCTGAGTGTGCGCGCATCGAGAGGGCCGCTGGCGGTAACAAACAACCACTGATGCGTCACCTGCAAGCACTAAGCAGTTGATCAACGTTACCAGTTAATGCACTTCTTCGTCAACTGCGTTGAGTATTGACGATGGTCAACGTTAACGGTTAGCTGTTACCCGTTAACGGACATAGCACTAGAAAGGTGATAAGAAAGGGATCTAACCCAAGACTAAAAGATAAAAGGTCTAGATCCACCAGTCCCTCGGGGTTGCCACATCCGTACATACTATACAAAAGTAAAATTTTTTGCTCTTTTGTTTTTGAAATTGAAATGTACTTATCCTCAATAACAAACAAGAAATACAAAATGAAGAAATATGGATGATCAAGAAAAGCTTTTGTGTGTTCTAGTAAATTACCAAGAAGTAATTTTTGTAAATATTTTTTTACCAATATCTCGTTTTTATTTTAATAATATTTTATATAATTTTTATTTTCAACATACAACAAAAATAAAGATATTGTTTTAATCAACATTTAAAAAGTACAAATATTTTTGCTGACAAATAATTTATAAAAACAACAGTTTCAAGAATTAGTTTTTAAAGATATTTTGGCTATTGTTCAACAAACAACAAATATAAGAGTATTGTCTTATTTAGCATTATAAAGGCTAAATATTCGTATCTTATAAATACAATAATTTGTAAAATCAATGTTTTCTAATCAATGATACAGTCTAGTGAAAAATTATCAGATTTTCTTGTACATTTTTACTGACATCTTGGCTATCCTTCAACATAAAACAAAAATTAAATATAGCATCTTACTCAGCATTAAAAGATTTTAATATTTTCCTTATAAATAGTTTATAAAACAAACAGCTTCAAGAATGTGTTTTTTCAATATTTTAGTTTTTTAAGTACCGTGTATACTTACTTCAATGGAAGTCCCAAGTGTTTCATATACAGACGAACAAACATATGTTCATTACCAAGTGACTGAACTGTTCGTACGTTCTGCATGCACTCTGACGCTATCTGTTGACAAAGTGTATAACTAATGTGTTATTCAGCAAAATAAATTAATAACAATAAATAAATCGTTTATTTTCTCCAAACAGCTAAAAAAGTTGATAACAGAATCATGGTACTTACCCAGCCCTATGTAATAGTAAGCAGATCCTCTAAATGTAATGCTTAAAGTTGTATAATGAACCTACTATAAAATATTAAAATGTATTGGTAAATCAAGGATCACTAAATCATGTCGGTGACTCAGCCCAGGATCTTGTAACTAAACAAATACTGTATATATTATCTCGGGAGGGATAGCTTAAAAATTACATTTTTAATAATGACTTCGGTATTTATCATCGTAGGGTAGGGTTGGTACAAACAAGATATGAACAAAAAACTGTTTTAAATGGTTGCCATTTTACATTTTCAATTAAATTTTTCTGAATTTCAATCGAGTTCTATACCAAATTTTATGTTCCTATTTTAGTTTTTGTGGCCTCTATCATGCTTACTTACATATCACGACAACAACGGATGAGCTAATGTCATAAATTACTGTTTTAGATTCCTGAGGCCATGAAACATGAAGATCAGACAAAAAATGGAGGTTGAAATTGTTGATGCTTACAAAAATTACTGTATAAAATGCAAAGGTAAGTAAAGATCAAAGAGAAAGAATAAGTTCATATATATATATAGTGGAACCTTGATATAACGAACCTCGATACAACAAATTCCTTGATAAAACGAATTTTTTAAAATCCCCTTCAACTTTCCATAATACTCAATGCAAATTATACCTCTATACAACGAAGAAAATACTATGAAAACCTCAATATAACGAATTTTTTAACCTCAGGGAAATACAATTTAAAACCTCTACATTAGACGACGTGTCCAGACATGAGCCTATAATGGTGGCCCCTCCCTCCTCTATTGTTTTGGAGGGGTTTTTGCAGTGCTGCTGGTTGCTAACGAACTAACGACTGCACTTTGGATATATTGTTCAGATAACAGGTAAACAAACCACGATTCTAGATTTTTTTAACAAGGACAATCAGAACAAAGACGCAGAAGTGTAATGTACAGAACGATTATTTTTTTTTGAAATTCCATTTTGATTTACATTAATTTTCATTTAAACTCACCTTTAAAACAATATTATGTTTTAAATAAAATGTAAAAATACATTGTTTGGTTGTTAAATAAATTGATTTATTTCAAACCTAAGTGTGCACAGTAGGTTTACTACAACATTGCCAGTATACTGTACAGTACTGTATAATGAATGTTATATCAAGGTTAGTGTTGGCAGATTTCGTTATATAGAGGTTTACAACTGAGATTTTCTGAACCTCTATATAACGAAATATTGGCTGGCATAACCTCGATATTACAAACCTCGATTTAGCAAATTCCTTGATATAACGAATTTTTACAAATCCCCCTGACATTCGTTATATCAAGGTTCTACTGTATATATATAAGTTTTGTTTGTGTTTTCGGTAGAATTTTTTTTTATCTTGTTGTTTTAAAGGTGACAACCTCTCAACCTCTCGGTTATTATCCCCTTATAAAAAAAGAAAAAGAATATAAAATAAGATTCCTGGAGCTCGATTAATCTAATACCACCGACTTTGAAGAGAACAAGATGGACCTGATAAAGAAAGGTATCTAAATCATGACAAAAGCTATAGATTCTGCTACGATCCCTTGGAAATGCCTTGCCCGTACTCACTATAGACAGGTGAGTTCCTGAGGGTCATACCAATTTATTTTTTTAACAAAGACCCCCCCCCAACCCTCGAATATTTTGATAAGAAAAGAACAAGAGTCAAGAGGGACTTGATAGAAAAAAAAATGAAAGAGAGGAATCTAATCTATGACTATATGAAAAAAGATGTATATCCAGGTAGGGTCCTACACGATTACCCAACCCATGAACCCCTGAGGGCTTTTCAGTATATACAGCAAGTTTCCTTTAACTTTGTTATTAATTAATATAGGTAAACATGGTTTATAAGAATCATCTTTGTAAATAAGAGGCTGTTTCATGAGCTGACGTTTTTCAATATTGTACTTCAGGGGGTGGGAGAGCATGTGATAAATCTAAATTTTCAACTGGGATATATTGTGTTTAAATTTTGCATGGATAGGAGACACAGGGTTACTTTGGAAAGTGGTCTTTGATATTCAACTAGTAATACAGAAATAAAAAAATATAATGAAACACTAAAGTTCTGAAATATTTCATGTCAAGTTTAATAAGAATAAAGTGTCATGCCTACTGATTGAGAAAGTGAATTGTGTTTACACAATTTCAGTGTTTTTATATTTGGGTACAACTAAGTAATAATACCACCATTTACAATGTAAGCCTGTTTCTCCTATCCATACAAAATCTAAACGTAATAGGCCATGTGCTTTATTAAACTATTGTATAAATGGGACATATTGTTAATGATACATAATTGTATTTTCAACAATATTTATTAATCCTTGCCATCCCAATAACAGCATTCTTGTAGACTAAGGAAACAATGTACATAGTAGATACAACATTCCTGTTGGGAAGGGTTCAATGGTTGAAGGGGTGGTAAGTTACTTAATTCTAATTAATTGTTCATTTCATCTCAAGTTGGAATGTTTACAAATTTCTTAATTTCCAGTGAATTTAACCTTTTCCACTTAGCATTGACAGAGAATCTTAAAATCTACATTTGAATTAAAAACTGTTAAATTATGAGTTTTTAAATGGTTGAAAGAACTAGTCTTCATAGCCACTTATTCTGCCGTGTTCTCATAAAAGTCTAGCCGCTAGTTAGTTGGTGTTTTTAAGGTCTGAGGCTATTTAGCTTCTTGTCACTGAGACCCAAATGGATCTTTGTGGCTATGTCTACCTGTTTGGTCTGTATACGAATAAATTATCAACATCCAAACCAAAATACAAGATAAGTCATGAGGGTAGTGGCCTGGCTCAGCACAAGTCAGGCATTGCTGGTGAGAAGGTCGTTCAGCCTCTTCTCATACCAATTCTGTTGTTCAAAATAGCTTTTATAATTGAAAATCTTGCTGATTGCGAAGTACACGCTGTTATTCACTTTCTGTGGGCAAAGAACTAGACAACAGTAGCATTCATCACAAACTTTGTGCAATATATGTTAGAAAATAGTGCCATTTGTTCCAGGATGGATGGACTAACACAATTCATAACAAAGAAAGATGGATGACCATCTGTTGTAACAATGAACATGTTGAAAAGGTGAATGAGAAAACTGGTGTTTAAAAGTTACGGAATTATCGAACCTTTCTACCTCAGGTATCGGGGATAGTGTTGTACGAAGTCCTAACTGTCAAGGTAGCAACCAAAAGTTTTGAATTCATTGAGTGCCTGAACTACTCACTAATGGCCACAAAACCTAGAAATTGAACGTAGCGCTAACTTTCCTTTCGTACTAAGATACTGTAGGTGATGATTTCTTCAGTCAGGTGATGAGACTTGACATTGTATGTCAATGTGGTAACAAAAAATCAGTCATTGGAGTGAGGCCACCCTAGCTCACCATGTAAACCTATAAAGTGCCAGTAGACATTTTCTACATGAAAACTCATGGCAAGTGTTTTTTTGGGCATAAAAGGTGTCCCATGGAACAAGGCACTAAATAATCTCTGCATTTTACTGTAAGAATTTAAAGAAACTAAAACGATCTATTCAAAACTAACGGTGTGGCATGTTGAGCACACAAGTCTACAGGATCATTTCAAAAGGAAGTGGTTTGACCATCCTTCATTCAGTCCTGATTTGGTTCCTAGTGATTATCACCTTTTACCTACCATGAAAAAATGGCTAAGGCCACAGCGGTTTGAAAACAACAAAGAGTTCAATGACCGTGTCAATCCATGGCTTAACTCAACAATGAGTGTATTAAAAAAAACATGATCATCAATATAACACGTATCTTAATGTATCTGGAAGTTATGTGGAAAAATTGACGAGGTTTGTGACTTTAATGTGTGTATAACAAAAACACCTCTAATTGTATTGATGTATTTTAAAACAAAACGGAACTTACTTTCCGATCATATTGACACCTTTTCTGATAATCACATCACATAAGGGATCCGTTGTGAACTATAGTACATGTCTGAACAATCCCTATTACACATATAAGACTTACCCTTCCAGCATTATCCATATATTTTGCATCTCTCTGTTGGTGTTTTCTAAGCATTAAAGTCTGTTGATAAGCTCCAGCTGTAATCAAAGGCACTGCTACAAGTAGCAATAAAGCCAACTTCCAACCATAGAAGAATGCCATGCCTAATGCTGCGATCAGTGTTACCAAAGCGTTAATGGTTTGACCTGCTCGGAATCCGCCAGCCTGAACATAACAGAATCTTATATAGTACACCAGTAATATCGGATAAAATAAGACACTATTGGTCTGAAGAGCAATGTTATTGCTTGAAATCTGTTCATACAGATATTTAAAAGTTATACAAAATTGTTTTTCTTATTTGGAGATGAGCATAATTTTATTATTAACAATTTAATCTGCAAAATGGATTTTTTTTTCTGTTTTTTACTTTCCCATATTATATACATAGTATATAGAAAGTTATGCGATTGGTTAAAAAATCAATGTTGGCTTTGTTGTGAGTATATCCCTAGAGGTTTTAATTTTATCTGTCTGTCACATGTGCAGTAAATAGTCTACAGCTGAAACATATGGGCCGTTTTTACTTAACTTTAGTATGTGGGCTTATTTTGTTCATATCTCGAGAAGTTTCATCATGTTTTGACAACTCAAAATTGCTGTAAAAAAAACGATATTACTATTGTATGTATCAATTTTGATAAAATTTTGCTCATGTGTAGTCTCTAAAGAACCAAACAAAACATATTGGTCGGCATTTGTCCAAAATGTTGGTTCTTGAGTTATCAGTAAAAAGCCATGGGGGATTTCTCAAAATCGGCTATACCGATTTCATTAAAATTTCAGTGAAATATAAAGATTAATGCACTAAACCTGTGTGCAAAATTGCAAATAAAAAATATTATGATTCAAGAATAATTGAAAAAAAAAAGACAGAACTAAATGATGAATAACAACAACATTTAAAGCTCAATTTTAATCAAATACAATTTTAGACTAAGAGTTTTATTTATGGCACAAGCGGAGCAAGTTTAGGCCCTAATATATATAACAAATCGTCCCATTATTTTCCATTATTGCGTATATATATGCACGAACTCCAAGGTCAAACGCCATATAGTCGAGTTGCCTGACATCCCCTCCACATTCAGTCGGGCTGCAGCCTTCATTCATGTCGGCGGATCGTGTACTTAATAGAATAACATGTTAACGTGAAATTCGCCAAGTCAGCAACAGAGACTTATTCTCTCTTACAACAAGTATATGGTGATGAGTGCATGTCACGCACACAGGTTTTTGAGTGGCATAAACGGTTCAAAGAAGGACAAGAAGAAATCCATGTGCAGGACGTCCTTCCACTTCAAAACATTGAAAAAAATAGGCAATCTCATTAGTCAAGATCGTTGTTTGAGTATCCGTGCAGTTCCCAAGACAGTAGGAGTCGACAAGAAATCAGCTCGACAGATTTTATATGAACATTTTAACAAGAGGAAAGTTCCTTCCAAAATGGTGCCCAAGATCCTCATGCCTGAACAAAAGGACAAGGATGACTATTTGTTGTGATATTCTGAAAAACATTGAAAAGGATCTTAAACTGTTGAAAAGAGTAATTACGTATGGCGAATTGTGGTTTTTAAGCTATCACCCAGAAACTAAGCGCCAATTGATGAACTGGAAACGCCTGCATTCACCAAGAACGAAGATAGCTCGAATGTCCAGATCAAAATTCAAAGCTATGATGATTGTTTTTTCGATATTCGTGGGATTCTGTATGTAAATCTGGTGCCTGAAGGTCAGATATTATCTTGAGATTCTTACTACTCTCCGTGAGTTGTGGAAGAACAAATCCCGGATTCTTCTTCAGCAGGACAACACTCCAGCCCACAATTGTAACGCTAAGCTTGTGTATACTTAGACGTGTTGGGTGTCATTTTGTAAGCGTACAGAGTGTACTTAACAAAGTTACTTATTAATTTATTACTATTAATTTGACTTACTAGGTTCTTGCCTTACTTCCCAGCTTCAAAATGTCCAACGTAATTAGTTGAACAGGTGCTCATTCTTCCATAATTTTTAGAAACTCATCTTAAATTTTTTAAATTCATAAAATTTGATTTAACTAAACATTAAATCTATATCAATAATTTTGAACAATTTACAATTGAAACAAGAGCCTTGATTTTAATATCTATTCACTTTAAAAACTATTAATCATTCATTGTCCTATTTTTAGAAAGTCTGGTTATATTACTAATTACATAACTTGGTACCTTTACAGGTTCATTAACATCTTTCTTTTATTCAAACAACTCACACTCACTCTTCTTTTAACATTCAAAATAAAACATCGCTTTGAGAACAACAGTTTTATACGTCTGACGACTTAGCAGTCTTCTCGAAGAGTGACGAAAATCCCGTTCTAGGCAGAGTTGCTTTTTCCGTTCGGCGTCTATGCAACTCCCGCTGTCTTAGGTTGTTGGAATTTTTCATCACGAACCAATCAAATTAGAAGATGAGGATCATGTCCTTTTATGGTCTAACATGTGATATTAAGTCTTCATTCCACATGAAAGTAGTCCTTATCGCTTACAATACATTCATTTAAATTCATTTTTTTATTCATCATTATAAAAACACCTTTATCCTTTTACCACTTTTCAAAATTCTAAAGTTATTATCTTTAAACAATTCTCTTTATTTCAAATTTAACCTTTTGTATCACTTAATAATTATTACAATTAATTACGAACTATAGATTATTATTGGTTGGAGATGTCCCATGCTTACACACTGCACTGATTGTTAAGTCGTTTTTGGCTAAGCATGGGATCCCTGTGTTGGAACATCCACTCTACTCACCAGGTCAAGCCCCATGTGACTTTTTTATGTTTTGAAAGAGAAGGAAGCATTGAAAGGAACTAGGTTTGAGACAGTTGAAGCTGTGAAAGATAAAACCGACAGATACCATGAAAATGATTTTAGAAAATGACTTGGAACACTGTTTTGAACAATGGAAAATTCAAATGGAGCGGTGTAGTTAAGGGTATAACGTGACATGGAGGGTATAATGTGAAAGTTGTTAAGGGAATTTTTTTTTAAATGTTACTGCAAAAATCCAGTTTTTTCCTAGCTATACCTCGTGTCTACAGTTAATTTTAATTTTTTATATTAAAAACTACTGAACAGACATTTTAGTCTTGATTTGGTTTTGGGTAAGGGTGGATGAGAGAGAGCTTGTCAGATGTTGTTGCACCATTTATTCTACAGAGGAACAATATTTCTTTAAAACAAAGTAGAAACAAACAAAATTGTGTAAAACAAAAAATTAGATCTGATTCTTGCTTTCGACACTGTATATTAAATAAAATAGAAATGTATACAAACTTATAAGAAATTCAATAATAATACATCATTAAAATACTTTTGTGTTATGAAAGTAAACTTGTAAAAGTTGGCAAACAAGGAGGGTAGATTTACAACTTACCCCTTTAATAAGTGGAGCATCACGAGCAAGTCTTGTAATAAGACGACCACAAGAGTTGCTTTCCATGTCGAACCATCCTATAGACTGGCGCACAATGGAAGAAAAAGCAATAAGACGGATTCTCATTACCAGCATTTCACTTGAAATTATCATGCCCCAACACTGAAACAAAATTAATAACCTATTATTTACAATATATTAATCAACAGGGTGGTCTTATTATGGACACTATTGACATCTTGTTAAATACTTTAAATGGACTTCCGTTACTTTTTTATGGGTTTATCAAACAAATTAAAAAAATTGGTGTAAAATAGGAAAAGGTATAAAACATATTATGGGTTTTCATATAAAAATTTTAAGTTAGCTGCCATATTGGAAATTAGCACTAATTTTCATAGTTTGCAAAAAGTGTTTTTATATTCCATGAAAAAGTAATGAAGGTCCCTCGATTTAAAATTTTTCACGATCAATAGTTTACACAACACCAATATTGCCAACAGTAAAATGATCACCCAGTATTGTTTTATTAACAAATAACATTTGATTATTGTTTAACATTAAAACTTTTAAAACTAATATAGTATGCTTCAAAAAGAACCTTACGACTTTGAAAATTCATATAAATTTATTCAGATTACTTACAGAGTTGGTTTTGGCGTCATTTTGTAGCAAATTACATGAAGTTTTTTACCTTATAGTTAGTTACATTCAATATGACTACCATGGGGCATAAAAAAGAAAAGGGTGTAAACTTTGATCTTGTTTGGCCCAAAAGATGTTAACTTTTGAGCTATCATGAATATGTTCCAAGGATTGTCGTGAATTTTCACTGCTCAAAATCTGACAATTTTGTGTATTAATTGTAAGCTTGGGACATCTCCAACCAATAAAATACAAATTAATAATAAATTAAGTTATTAAGGAATTAGATTCATGTATTAATAATTAAGAAGTTCACATAAAAATTGAAATGATTAATAACAAAAACTTTGAACAAAAAACATTTAAAACAAATAATTAAAAATCAATAAATTTAAATTAAGCGCTATTATGAATGTAATGTACACCCTCTAGGCTACAATTGACAAAAGCGCGTGTGTTGCACAACAACTAAAACTACGGTGCCATTAGAAACGGAAAAGTACAAAAATTCTAGGAATTGACCTATGCAAGCTAGGCAAAGCAGTCGAGCGTTCCGTTTTACAACCGAGAGGAAGACTTCCAGCTTAGCGTTCCTTAGAGGTAGGACGCATCTTCAGATCGCTCTGAACAAAAATCGACATGGAGCGTTTCAAACAAACAACTTTACAAGTCATCATACAGTGCAAAGGTTATTAGAAAAAGTGTGTTACATTCATAAGAAACTGATTCGTGAGTAAAAAATAATTAAACAAATATTCTATGTAAAATGTATCTGAACTTTGGAGAAAGAACTGAATTCTTTTTATGTAAATCTCATGTATAGGATTAGTAGTTTCACAAAATGTTGATATGTTATTTTTTCTTGTCTAGTTGTTAAGTATCTGAATGTCAATTGAGATATTTTGGTTAAATTCAAAATTCATGAGAACTCTGGTAATTAAAAAAAAGGTTTCAAAACTTTAAACATGTGTGTGTAGAAAAATAATTGAGTATATCCTATCATTCACGTGTCACGGCAGTCTGCTTGATGAGTACAGATTGGAGCCTGAACTCTAATTTCTTTTATTTAACGCTTGATACATGATATAAAAACTATTCTCAAAAGTAAATTCATAGTTTAACATAACCCCACTTACATAATTTTACTCCTAACCCATGGAAAGTCACTGAAGATTATGATCACAATCTCGGTCTTCGTCCAATTGATGTAACAAAACTCCTTTCGAGCAACCTTATCCGTCTGTGTCTTTTAGTTCTCGCACCACAGTTAATCTGCACGGTTTGAGATCCAAACATTTTCTCAACACTCGTCACATGCGGAATGTCCACCTCACTAGAAGCACACCGGATTGATTTGTAGGACCGGGTTACCTCACTTGCTCTACGATATCTCAGACACATGGGGACGCCCTCAGTATTTCTTATAATAGCTTATTGAACACCCGGTCTCAACAAAACACTTATGGCACTCACAAATCTTCAAACCAAAATACACAGTGAGCGTGCTCGGGACAGTGAAGGCAGCCATCTTTATTACAACTGTCGCTAGCACTAGCGGTGGTGCTATTCAGTACTATTCACTACGTGAGTCAAAACTTGATGTATTTTGTTACAAAATGACAACAAAACCAGCTCTTTAAGTAGTCTGAATAAATCTATATTAATATCCAAAGTTGTAAAGTTATCTTTGATGCTTAAAAAACCTGTACTTATTGTAATATGATTAGATTACCAAATTAGATGTGCCAAAACAAACATTACCGAAAATCTCCATACATATGTAAACATCTTTAATAAATGGTGCAAAAACATTACGCAAATTTTCTCACTGTTCAAAGTCAACCAAAAATATTCATCATAGAAAATTTTAGTTAATAAGTGAAAACAAACCACGAACACCATGTTTGAAAAAAAATATATAAGGGGCTAAACTTGCTAAATAAAGGTTCATTTCTGTTTTTTCTATAAACTTTCATATTTGACAAGTTAGAATCATTAATCTTCATAATTCTTCTTCTTCTTAGTCAGAAATCTTCCTTGTTTTACACTGCTGCTTACCAGTTTCTCAGAAGTAAAATGTGTAGACTACCACACCATCTCCTCATCTCAACTTGGATCTGCCAATCTTCTTCTGGTAAATATCTGGTCCTCCAAAAGTCATTTTAGGATCTAGTCACCAGGTTATCACAATTCACTAAATTTATATCAAATTTCTTAGAGCTGATTTTGAGAAATTATGTCTTTTATTATAGCCCCATGGCCATTTTTTCAAACATGGTGTTTTTTTGTTTTTTTTATAACTTGGAAACCTGCATTTTAGGAGAGATAGCAATCAATACATTTCGTTTGGGTAATTAGAGACTACAATAAGCATACAATCATAATTTTATCAAAATTGTTAGAGCTAATTTGGTGAATTTTTTTTCTACCAACAAATTTTGAGTTATTAGAAACAATTCTCAAGATTTTGCCAAAATATGTACAAATTTGATTAATATCAGTCCACATTTTTGGGCTTTAGACTACTGCACAGATAACATTCAAAAACCCACTTCCATTAAAACATATCAATAAAAATAAAGTTTATTATGAAACCACCTTATAGTACAGTTTCTTTTTTGATTTTGATTTTTGCTTAACGTCTTTAGATTATGCCTATTACACTAATGAAGATGGAGGAGTAGATAATACAATAAATCTTCAATACTTCGACACGGGAACCTATATAGACACATCACAAAGAATGCTGTTTGAGCAATCTACCACTTCCAGGGTTAAATTAATAAAAAAAGGTTTGATAATGTACTCAAATGAAAGAAATTGAATGCACATACAGTATCGCTTTCCACTCACAATGACAATCTTGCTCGCAAAGTTTAATACAGACTAATTAGCAGGCAAACAAAGCATTAGGATAAACACGTGGAGTTGATTGACAGATGTCACAACGCACATGTTTCTCATTGGCCTGTACAGTATTTTTAGATGAGGGGTGGGGCTTTATTTGTGTAAATAAAGCGTTCTCAGTAAGGAAATACAACCCGTTTTCCAAGAATTGAAGACAACACTTTCCTACGAACAAAACTACTTTGTACACAACCCAATGGAATGACCTTCACAACTGTAGCATTTTTCCTGTGTGATAGTTTAAATCTTCATAGCATCTTAAAACTGTACTACTGTATACAATTTTATTTCAGGTAGCTATAAATAAATCAATGAAGTTTTATGCATGAAAATAAATGTTAAAATGAGATTTTTCTGTATTTTCGTAATACTCAGATTCACATTGGTAAATATGGAAATTTGTTTAACATTCCTATGTTCACCGTTTCTATTTTTATAAACCGAACGTCCAAACTTATTTTACTATCTCGTTATTTTGACTCCTCGGTTAACCCGGAACATGGTTAGTCGGGGCTCGGATAACCGCGGCACTTCTGTACTTTTACTTTTCTTTAATGTTACAGTATTCATTAAACTTGTGCATTTTTCTTACAAAAGTCATGTTTTTAATACTCTCTATGTTATTAGTGTATGTCCAATAAACTCCCGATAGTTCGACATTTTGATACTTTGACACAAACTGTCGAACTATCAAAGTTTTACTGTGTAAATAAAAACATAACACCATCATCGCAACGAGATAAGAATGCATTCCGCTTGGTACTGTTTGCTTTGGCTCATACTGTATGCAAGTTAAAACTCTTTAACATTACCTGTAATGCGATACTAACTGCGGCAAACACTCCAAGAGCAACAAACATCCAACTCCAAAACACTGTTGCTTGCTTCAGTTGTTCTCCTCTCAAAGTAAAAGCCTAAAATATACAAACGACAAACTTTATTATTTTCAATATCAAAACATATAGTCATCAGACAGTTGATAGAATAAAACTCGAACACAAGTTCTCCCAAAAATTACGTTTACTTAATCAAATGCGTATCAACGACAAAGTCACCATCCTCAGTGATACATGAGCTACAATAACTAAACTATAACTAACCTAGCACTGTGCCAAACACAGTATTTATACAAAACTAAAGGGGCGTGGCCTAAACCTACTTTCTAATATCTGAGTATACTTTAGACCATGCCCCTTTAGTTTTGTATAAATACTGTGTTTGGCACAGTGCTAGGTTAGTTATAGTTTAGTTATTGTAGCTCATGTATCACTGAGGATGGAGACTTTGTTGTTGAAACTCGTTTGATTAAGTAAACGTAATTTTTGTGAGATCTTGTTTTATTCTATCTAATATTATCTCATAAGTCAATATTGAAATAACTAAGGGAATAAGAGGAGCAAAACACATTTTGTTTGTTTTGTATACGACTGTACATTAAGTATTTTCATCTTTAGAAATATTTTATATTTGGTTAAAGTAAAGGTTGTAGTTAATTACTGAGAAGCCTACAACTGTGAAGTTTGGAAACGGTAACCTTTCACTTTTCGTGGTTATAGTAAATAATAAAAAAAACAATACACTAAGTATTTTATATTTTAATGGGCTATGTGGATAAGCCCATTTTTTATGTTTCTATGAATAAGCATAGACACTTGTATTTTTTTATTTTCGGGATCGTGGGATCTAGGAAAGTGTACGTACAAACTACAGATTTCTTTGGAAACACCTATTTTAATAACCTGGTATTTATTTTTGCCTGAAATACAAACATCTAAATAATACTATATTTCTTATAATTAAACATACAACTTTAATCAATGAATTGTAATGGAGGTGCCCCTGAAAAGAAACATACATATAGATATATATATATATATATATATATATATATATATATATATATATATATATATACAACAATCCTTAAATATTATGATGTGATAATATATAGATAAATTTTATAGTCTAAGTCCTTTTCTGTCTTTATATACTTTATAACAATGGTTACAGGTACTAATATATCATTTATCACAATCCATCTGTTTTTAAAAAAGAAATCCACAAAACAATTAATTGTTTAATGAAAGAAATTAATAAGAATCAACTATATTTTATAGGTATTTTGATCATAAGATAAAATATTTGTCTATACTGTTCTGACAATTATTATCTGCACATTACTGTTAATACTGTTAAAAACTTTTATCCCTGAAATGTTTTCATTGTTAATTTAAAGTTTTAACATAGGCGTTTATACCAGGACATAATCATTGACTCTATTTAAACTCAGATTAGAAACTGTTTTTAAATATCTGATTATCTCTGGAAATTGATCGGAGACGATCTATCTGAGGAAAAGTTCTGCAGTGACAAGAGAGAGTCAACATAACCACTCTTGTTAAACGATATCAAGCTAATGAATTTTCCAAAATGTAACTAATCTCTTCCAATTAGAAAATACTGGCATTGGTTGAATTAATGCACCAATCCGAAACATTCTGACGAAACACATCGGCGCACTAACCCATTACACAGAATCTTAACATGTTTTAATTTTGTGGAAAAACTAATTTTTCTTAATTAGTTACTTATTTTATAATAAAATAATAAAGTTTACAATGTATTTCATTTAAATTAATATCAAGATTGTGACTCTGAGTACATAGGTCAATCAGGTAGATCTATAAAAGTTAGAATTAAAGAACATGTAAATAGCTGGAAACATGGCTATAGAAACTCTAACTTTGCTAACCACCTTTTGGACTCGGGTCATAGTTTTGATCCGAAATTGAATGTTAAACTCTTACATATAGAAAATAAAAGCAATAGATTAAATAATTTAGAATGTTTAGAAATAAATAGATCTATTTTACTTAGACCTATTCTCAACTTAAATGACCAAATTGTATTAAATTCGTCACCTCTTCTAAAACCCATCCGTACCATAGTTCATCAACCTTTATCTACCTGCTAGGTCATCCCCCTACCTTTCCCGATTTCTCTATTGTATTTCAGTTTCCTGTACTTATGTTTAAATAGTTGTCTATACCTGTAAATCATCAGTTGCCCGACGATGCCGCAAGGTGAAACAATTGTAGCTCATTTATACTATTAAATATTTGAAACTTTAAGCTTTTGCTTTATTTAATCCTTAAATTAATATTGTATTATTTTAAATACAATATTTAAACTTTCCCATTCATAGATGTTCAATGAGCACTGTGGTGAATGTGAACACTATAAAACACTGAGTCCACTACCACAAGTTTGGTACAATAACACAAACACAAATAAACTAAAATATTTATTTGCCTTATGTTATTATAATTCCCTGATGTACATTTCAGTAACCAAGTTACCATCATCGGAGGGATCTGAAGTAATACTAACAATATATGAAATCTTAAAAGCTAAAATGCCATATTCTCCCCTCCACCCTACAGGTTTCTCATTTCAACCTACGGGTTTCTCAAGGACAGGAATGTGTACCGTTAGCCGCTTTTGCCAAGGCCATTAACGAGGTCCTACGCTGACAGACCGAACCACTGGAAGTAGGGTGGAGGGGAGAATATGGCATTTTAGCTTTTAAGATTTCATATATTTGTGACCGTCTCCACTTCTTTTGACCAACTGGAAGCTCCGGCTGGCTGGAGACCACGTACACTTTAGCCAAATCTTGTCAGGATGGGTCAAGGAGTCGGGTTAGGACGCTAATGAACGCACACAACGCAAGTGAAATTAAAGGTTATATTTTATTATAGTGCCGAATTAAAGATTACAGATTTAATTATGATTTATAAAAAAGACATAACGGCAAGATAAAGCCTTAACCTTAATAGTGGCCGAAAAGCATACCGTTTAATTTAGCTAGCACATGGCCAAAAATGGACTGACCTGACCTCGTCCCGTAGCGGTCTTCCTTCTCGCGGCTCTCGGAACAGACTCTCTGTCGGCTCGCTAGCTCAAGCCCTCCACTCCTCGTCTCTACGTCATATTGCACTGCTCATCAAAATCGCAAGTGCCAATTCATATTTTATTATTTAGAATTCCTTTACATCCTAATTTATAATTATTATGATTTTGGTTTGGTGGGCTCCTTGGCTGGGCCACATATTGTTAGTATTACTTCAGATCCCTCCGATGATGGTAAATTGGTTACCGAAATGTACATCAGGGAATTATAATAACATAAGGCAAATAAATATTTTATTTGTGTTTGTGTTATTGTAGCAAACTTGTGGCAGGGGACTCAGTGTTTTATAGTGTTTCCCATTCATACCAATCGTTTACTCATGATTCTATAACATTTTCGGAACACTGTCTGTCCGTCCATACAAGGCTTCGAATATACAATCGCAATACGAGAGATGACCCAAGTTTCCTGACATCATTCTCATTTACACCATATATTGAATCACGTAGTAACCCAACTTAGAGACCCAAAAATATTAAATGTTACAGAACTTAGAATCCTAAACACTATAATTCATAAACACCTATGTTTACATGCAGATAAATAGTAGCTAAGGCAACAAATTAAGCCTGATGATCGTCCTAAATGTGTCAAACTTTCAAAAGAAGTTCTCAATCATATTTATGAAATATTAATGTTAAAAAAAAAAAATCCAAACAGAGTATGATTATAATAAACAACATCACCATGATTGTTCTCCGTAAAAAAACTGTTATAATATTATCATGTGGACAGATTAAAAGTTTTAAAATGTGGTGAGTACTACTTTGATTTGAATGTACTTAACATCAGGTGTTCTCATGGGATGTACATTATAACGTCCTGATATCAAGTGGATTTTATATAAAGTATATGTGCAGTATTGTATGCGAAAAGTGACATTTCAAATATGCGCTGTAGCCTTGCTGCTATACAATATAAACAAACAGCAAATTTAACATTAGACATCTGTAATGGTAAATTATTTTAAAATAAAGTCACACTTGTTGTGACTTTAAAAATATGTTTACATAACCGATGTCAAACGTAAAATTGCAATGTCTGTTTTATTCATGTACGCGTGTGTCGATATTTGTTTGAAGACCTGATAATGCTATGAACGACAACGAAACCTGCAGAATTAAGATGTTGGTAGTTAAATAATACTTATTAATTTTATTGAGATAGATTAGGAGGTGGTTACACAAAGTTGTGATTCTGTATTTTAAACCAAATGTTCAATGTGCTCTCAATGATAAATTTAAAAACTGATGGAATGCTCAAATCTGTTTGTAAACTTAAACTACCTTGGTTTAAAAATACTAGTTTTATGATAGTGTCCCAGTTGTTTCGGTGAAATGGTTTGAATGCATCAGTGTTGGTTTTGTTCTTCATTTTCTTAATCATTCTTATTTAGCAAATACTACATGTCTTATTCAATTTCTTGTAACTATATTTATAAATAAGAAAACTTTTTTTATTTTGTAATCATTGTATGTATGTTTTATTTGATAAATTTGTTTTAAATGTAAATATATTTTAAGTGTAATTGTTAAGGTTTATGTGGTCTTGTGGTCCTAACTTTGCCTCAGAAAATAATGATTTATTGTATTCTATTCTAACCTAACCTAATCTGGTTTTGTTCTTTGGCAACCAAGAAGTTCTGACCTAATGCCGTCGGACTCTTTCGTGAAGGATTATATGAAAATCTTGTATATTCTGTGAGAATCTGAACAATCTATGGACCTCAAGGGCTTATTATAATGAGCACGGGTGTAGCATTCCCGAGGGACCCAAGCTGAATCTCACCTTCTTTCGTGTAATCTTAGGTTAGATCCCTCTATTTTACTTCTCCTATCAGGTCTCTATTGACCAACTCTTGTTCTCTTCCGACCATGACGCTATTGGAGTATTGATTATACGAGGTGATGATGACAGAGCTTAAAGAACACGAGTGACCAATCTACAGGAGTGGATTATGTTGTTAAATTGCAATGGGTCTTATCCAGTAGGGAAAATTTGTTTAAAACAGTTGTTACACAGGTTTCATGAACATTGTAATTGTGCATCTTTCATTTTTTGTTTGTTTTAAGGTGAAAAACCATTGCCGTCATCATTGTCTTCACAAAATCGCTCCAACTTAAAACCAAGCTCTTTTCATGAGAGATCAGGATTTGAAATTACATTTTTGACAATACCTTCCCTATTTATCATAGCAGAGAGGTGATGTTGATACCATTACAAGCAGAATTAAAATTTGTATCTAATTTGGTGTATTATAACTAACTAACACACAAGATATAACAAAAAAAAACTGTTAAAAATGGGCACCATTTTGACATCCTGAATTTCAATAGGATTACACATAAGCAAATTAGAGTCTCTTCTATACCAAATTTCATGTTCCTATCTTAATTTTTTTGGCTGCTATTGTGCCTACATTATTATTATTAAGACTGGGGAGAGTGTTTTAAAAGCGCCTCCTGCACTGCGACCTAATTAGATCTTTTGTGCCCCCTTCTTGTTGGACTCAGGAGAGATCTATGTCTCTGACAAAATTGATCAAACCCCTGGTCGGGAGGTTTAGTAATTCTTCTTCCGAAATGAAGATAAATTCTAGAAATTTATGTCTTTTTTGGCATAAGGCCGGACACTCCATGATGATGTGTTCCATGCGTTCCACCTCTTCACCACAGTACCTGCAAGTATCATCGTCCACCAGGCCCATCTTACTTAAGTGGTACCTGCAATGGATATGTCCTGTTAGTATACCACAGAGGAGTTTTAGCTCTCTTCTGCTTAGGTTTAGCACTTCCTTCCCTCTCTTTTTATTAGGGCTAAGGAATTTCTTGGAATGTATTAGACCCGGCAATGTATTCCAAGTTCTGTTGATTACTTTGTCGGCCCAGTTGGTAATAACCTCCTGGTAATCCCTAGGGCCAAATTCATACATAGGAAATGGCCCTGTAAAGGGTTTAGATGCACCAAGTTTAGCTTGCTGATCTGCTTCCTCATTGCCTGCTATTTCCTCATGCCCTGGCACCCAGACAAGTTCAACTTTATTCTTGTCCGCCAGCTGCTATTGTGCTTACATACATACGACAACAATGATGGATTGGATGGGATCTCAAGGCAAATAAAAATATAGATCAGTCAAATAACACAGGTAGAAATATTTAGTAATTACTTCATGAACTGTTGCTCAGTTATTTTGATTGACAACTCGTTATTGAAATGTACAAGAAAGGTATGATAACAACACTCACCACAAACAGTTCACCGTAGAAGTAAGCAAATATAGGCATAACTACGCCCATACACATGGCTCCGACCAGTCCCAATACAATCCAAAACCATTCTGGAGAGTTGAGTTTTAACAATTTCCAAATTCCAATGTTCAGCTCAATCTGTTCCAAAGTACAATATATTATTAATATTTTTTTATAAACATTGGTTTACTAAAATATGTATAAATATTACCTTTTGTATTCCTGCTTAATTTTCAAGCCTTAACGCACGACCACTACTATAGCTAACTTCTAGTTATTTTGTAAAGATTATTTGACTAAATTTATGCTAGTAAAAAGTCAAAACACTTTTCAAATGTTCTAAATATTTACTTTTGAAAAATAATTAACATGTTTCAGTTATAAACATAATATTTTAAGAATCTACTAAGTGAATTGTTATAATTACAAATTAATTTTTAAAAAAGAAATTAAAAAAAGGGTAACAAATAAAATTGGAACATTATTATATTAATCTTAGACTCACATCAGTTTTTGAAACAACCGGTCCATTCTCTTATGACACTCAATGAGATTTAGTGTGTCGGTGGGATATTCTGATTAGAACATTTGGGGGATATTGCCAAGGAAATACAATTTTGACTAATTACGTTATGACTAAATATAAAACATGTGTCCTAGTCGCCGCATATATACCATTTCTGTACTGAGTTACCCCCTACTAACCAATTTAAAAACTATATTATTTGTTAATATGCTTTTAAATTATGTCAGCGGAAAATTCTGTATATCACATTTGAGCACATTAGAGCTGGGGGAATTTTCCATAGACCGCATTAAAAGAATTAATTTGATTTAATTTTTATTGGTCTTTATTGACATATGCTCATTCATATGACACATCATTTCACATTAATACAACAAATTATTAATTCAATAATAAATACAAATTATGGGGAATTGGCCAAAACATTTAATAATACTTACAAACATAATTTAGAATAGAAATAACAACAACAAACCCAACAATACAAAAATACATATAAACAATTTACAATTTATAGTTAAAATCTGTTTTTAAATAGATAAAATCTTAATATACATAGGCTATATACAATCAACAGGAATACAAAATCAATAAATAAAATTACAAAACCTACAAATATAAATTAAACTTAGTGAACCCATAAAGTCGTGTAAGCATGGGACATTCTCCAACCAGTAATAAATAATCAATAATTAATAATAAGTAAGAAAACAATAAACAATCAATAATTAATAATAAGTTAGAAATAATAAATAATAAAAATAGATACGTAAAATGTATTCAAACAATGAAATTGACAATTGAACTTTATGATTACTCATAGACAATAAAATGTCGACAGTGAAAAAGATTTGAATTAAAAAAGTGAGCGTAAATGGAATAGACGATACCCCTCTAGGTTAAAGCAGAATAATGAAATAGCAATTCGAAACACGATACCACGTTGAACGGAAAAGTAGAAGATATCCCATGATGCCTTGCGGGAGCATCACCTAAGGAAGAAGGAAGCAGTCTTGAGGAGTAGTCCTTGAAGTAAGTCATGTTGGTGCGATGCAAGTTGGCGTCGACTATGGAGCGTTTAAAAAAATAGTTTTGAAAGTGACAATGAGGGGAAACTTGTTAAGTATTAAAGTGATTATAGGATATTCTCATGTGAGTAGAGTGACATAAATATTCATGTATAAAGAGTAATCATAATTGCAACATTCAAGTATGAACTAAAAAATCAGAAAACTTTTATTCACACGTGTATAGGTTAAGAGAAACTTGCCTTTTATCAATAACATGTAGATTAAGTAATTTCAGTAACAGTAATAATAATGTCATTGTTTTCAACAGTTAAATTAATAAAAAAGAGAGATTTCTTTAAATTTAAAATGACTGGCTAGTTTTCTTTGTGTGTGAACCACTATCACGTGTCACTGAAACAATTTGTAAGTACCGACCAGAGTTTGAACCCTACCTTAGGTAAGAAATAAAATCATTTCTTTTTCTTTTAAATTAAATTCAAGTTAGTAAGTGCAAGCATCTTATAAAATAACACCCGAACAGTGGGTTATCAATAAAAGCATCTTACAGTCGGAGATGATATATACCCAGAAACAACAACATTATCATGATATTAATATGAAGATCTTATTCTCCACCATTTTTTGAATGCTATGTTTTCATATCCATAAAATTATGAATACATGGCCAACTCTTGTTCTCTAATACTATTAAAGGTCTTTATTTTATGTTATTATTTTCTTCACAACCCTCCTGTGATAATAGGCCATTCTACTCTCACAAATTAACTTCTTGATATTCTCAAAACTAAAATAGCATTGAAAGATCTATGAGTCACAATAAGACATTATGCAAAACACAACAGCTCAGTTCTGAACCATTTTCAAGTTAACGTTCTAGAAATGCACCCACAATAGCAGTACTGTTGGAGAAGTGTTTGTACATCCTCAAAGACTCCTTTAAAGAAAATTATGGAGAAGGGTTTCCAGCCATGCCAAGGGTCCGATACTTTGTAAACAGATCTTGTACATATATTACAAAATAAAAGTGTAATTTAAATTTGATTTAAAAAAAATAAAATTATCTAATTCAGTACCTTTTCGTCTTCTTTCTTGTCCTGTAGAGCAATCTGAGGTTCGAGTACAGTAGCCACTTCTTTGATAGAAAATGAAGTTTTCTTTGCAGCGTATTGTGGTGTGTATCTGGAGCCATCACTGTATTCCGCACTAAAAACAATTAAATTATTGTTTTAAAAAATTTTGTATTGATATTTTTCTTTTCAATTAATTAAAAAATCAATAAACAGTAAACAATAAACGTTCACCCCAAAAACACAAATCATAACTACAATTTAATGAAAAAGAGCAGATTTCAAAGAATAACATTTTATTTTATTTTTGTTGTTTAAAGGCGAAAACCCTTTGGTCATTACTGCCTTATAAACAAAGGAAGAAAAGATTATGAAAATACTCCAAAACCTCCAAACCCTCAAATATACCAAAATGCTTGGATCCAATCTACTTCTTAATGTGAATGAATAAACATGTCCCATTTGAATTGATACAAACATATCTTTTATTTGCTGAGCAATGTCGTGTCAAAATAAGTCTAAGGCAGAGCACATTTGTTGTGTTTTATGATTCTTGAAAAGAGTTTTCTGTACCCACCGAGCAAAGAACTTTTGGTAGTCTAACTTTCTGTGACTGTTTCATGCTAAACAGTCTAAAAATTTGTGAGAATTGTCCAGAAAGTTCAGAGATTGTGAACCAACGATTTTCATGAACTTTTCATCAATTTTCTGAACGAGTTCATCACTGTCTACAGATGGCCAGCTACTCCTTTTCTCATTATGAATGTTTGTTCTCCTACTTTTAAACAAGCGGACGACATTGTCACTCACTGTCTGGCCATATACAACACGCAGTTCAAGATGGAAGTTTGCTGCTGACAAATGTTTTCCCATGAGACATCTTATCAACAGCATGGACTTCACATTTTGCATGGTTTTCTATTACAGTGTTAATTTTGAAAGGCAAAAGAACTGCAGCACGACCTACCCACTACCACAGTTGGGAGTGTACTAAGCTACTGCAGGGGAACAGTGTTGTTACTCCTAGTATTTCTTGCCCTGCACGAAAACTAAAGTTACTTTCCGAACAGGCCTCGCAAGTTTTCTCAATGAATAACTTGAAACTTACAATTCTTCACTCGAAGGGCACGCTTCTTCTCCTGCATCATTCATTTGAGCCAATACAAGACCATGGTAAAGTCCTTCTCTATTGATTAATTCCCTGTGTGTACCACTCTCCACTACAGCTCCATTCTATAACACATCAAATATACATTTTATTAGCTGAGGAAACACTGCCCACTAAATAAAGGCTTAACCATGAATATATAGAAGGAGTACCAATTTACAAACATATCAAAACCAATCCCGATAGTTTATTAAATGATAAAATAAATTTTACATCTAACTGTGTATACAATACTCTATCCATTAAAAACAACAACAACAAAATCTAACACAATCCAACCAGTTAGTGAGATAACCACGTGTAATAGCTCAGTATGTCTAGAATGTGACTACAACTCTTAAAACGTGTACTATTATAATAGGTACCAATTTAAATGTAGGAAGAAATCATTAAAATATTAACTTCAAGATGGAGTTTCTGGTATCTTAACACATTTAGTTGACCCTACGATATATTGCCGAGTAACGTTTGTAATTTAAACTACAACTGGACACATAGTCACTACATCTTATCTTTGCCATTTCCAAATTACGAATTCCAGACCATGTGGGGTTTGTAGAACTCCAAATGAGACACTGGAACACATCCTTTTTGGCTGAACATCTTTTAATATGGCAAGGGATGCTCTGAGCTCAAGGTTACCGATAGACAAGACATAGATTACTGTTGCCTATTGCAGCAGAAATTTATGAGACATCATACCAAGAAGTAGGAAGTAAGCATTGATATCTGTAAATTTTTATCTAATTTAATGTGTTTTTTGATGTTTTCCATTGGATTTTATGAATTTCAATAGGATTCTATATGAACAGAGTCCCCATATAACAAATTTCATATTCCTATTATAACAAAATAAGGCCTCAGCCCAAACTAAATAGAATAAAAGCATATAATTAACCCTTAACTAACATCATGATTTAAAGTTACGCAATCAGCATCATACGTCTGGGAGACACCTATGGGTATTTAAATGAAAAAAAGGCATAATTAATGATCAATAAATGTAATAATCAGTAAAATGGCTTTACATACCTATATTAAACATAGAGTGGACGTAGAATTAGTTCAGAAACATCTTTTCACAATGTCCTTCACCACGCGTCTCGATAAAAACCATAGATAAAAACTATAAAATAAAGTCACGTAAGCAACATCATACGTCTCACAGACGGAAAGTCATCAAAAACTATAAATAGCGCAGCCAAGGGGCGAGAAAAAAAACTGGCAATTTTCACCGAAAAAAGACCAACGTCTGACTGGCAGCTAGACGGCCGGTCAAAAACAATAGGTCAAGAGGAGGGGAAATACGCCGATTTTTATTTTCGTGCCCGTCTTCAAGACGTATGATGTTAGTTAAGGGTTAAAAAAATAATTAAAGGTATATCTAATAAACATTTAAAATTAATAAATAAACTTGGGAATAGTAGAATTTTAAAGGACTTTTAAAAATAAAAGTCATTAAATAGCATCTAAATTCATTACACAAGCGTTAGGGAAAGCCCAGGTAATAAATTATAATACCGATCAAGCTTAAAAAAAGGATATATAACACACGAAATCTAAATTCACACAGAAACACAACTATTAGAACACAAATAAAAAATCAAATCATCTAAATTCTTTCTTTTATATGATATAGTAAAATCAAAAACAAGTTTGAGGAGATAGTAAGATTAAATAAAGCTAATTTGAGATGTTTAGGGAACAAGTCTGTAACAGCTGGTTAGTGGTGGTCATGTTTATGATCTCACACAGCGATACAAAAAGTGAAACATTGAGATTCAACAAAAGGAAAACCAAACGGAGGTCAAATTCAAATCTGCATATCAAAATTAATTTTTTTTTTAAATAATAATAATAAAACAATAGATTTGTAATTATAGAAAAATCAATGTTTTAGTAATTCAGAGTTAAATTAATAGAGAGAAAATAATATGAAATTAGAAAAGTGTGTGCATGTAATAGTATCTATAAAGAAAATATACCAAGAGATTAAACAGAAGACTGAAAAAGAAGAAACTTTTAGTACAACAATGAGTTGGGGATACTCCTTTTGGTATTCAGTGGGGTAAGATATGTATTTTTGCTGCTTCAGATATAAGAGGCAGAAATGTTTAAATAATAAAACAAATTTATATGGGAAGTGTTTAAGACTGTTGAGTAAAGTGTGTAAAGTAAATTGTAAATTTGATAAGAAATTGTATAATAATTACTGTGAGCATAATACAGGGGAAATAAATGAAACCATTTCTAAAGCAAGATTATAGCTTTCCAGTTACAATACATTTAACCTGTTGAAGAGTACAGGAAAATACCGATTAACGAGTACGGCCGTTCTTGAACGTCCTCTGTGCTGTTTGCGTAAATGAGTATGGACGTTCCGAAACGTTTTAGGTTATGTCTGAGCAATAAAAGTATTTATCATAAAACAAATTAGTCATGGCTTATTGTGTTGTCACAATTCAACAAGAAATAGTATTAAGAACACATGAAATCGGGTTTTTCACAATTGTAAGGCAGGACAACTCCAGGGGGCTTGGTTTCAGGAGAATTCACCATGCGTATTGATTGGCGCGAAAATGTAGGCGGTGGCATCGTCTTCTCCACGGTTGTTTCCCCCCTACACACACCTGTGCCTATGTTCCTTGTCTAGTATAAGTGATTTGTATCATTATATTATGTTACGTATATTATACATCAAACATGAAAAATTAAACACTACAAAGCTTTTTTACAGATTCCCCTCTGTCTAGTCTTTTGACACATTTAACCGCGTCTCAAACGAAACCAACACACGCTTCCAAGAAAACTGAAAAGAAATGTTATATTTTCCATAATGTAGGCTATACTACATTGATTCGTGGAAAAAAAGCGGCCCATCAAACGTTTTTGTCTGTGTATGTCTGCTATACCGACGGGTGACAATGCCACGGTGTTTTTATGCCGCCGACAATGGGATACCGCTATCAGTAAAAAAATTTATCAGTGTAAATTTTTATTCTTACAAGTTTTTAACTCAATATGATATTATTATTATACATTTGTAACCAATAAAACAACTATTTTCAAATTTTTTTTTCTTACTCCTTGACAACAATTTTCTTGTAAATACTAACATTTTCTTACTAACCAGCTGGTGGCTATTTGGGACGTTCAGGAACGGCCGCACTCATCAACAGGTTAAATACTAAAGTTGAACTATGAGAAAGTTTAAATAAATATTGTGTATGAAATTTGTGGAGAAAATTTACATTGAACTTTTAAATTAAATATTTAAAAAAAACATTTAAGAAAGAAAATTGAACTATATATATAATAAGAAGAATAATACCATCCGTAGAAGATTTTGTTTTATTTTTTTTAATTTAAAGATTTAATATTTTAAATAAGTTTGATATAAATGTTAGAATAAGTTTTAATGTAAAGATTTAATGCAAATATATTAAAAGCCCAAACCTTAAAAACCCGAAAAAAAGATTAGTTAATATTATTAGACAACAACAACAACAACAACAACACCGACGTGAAAAAAATCACTTTTTGTGATTAACAAAAATACTCTTATACTATGTACACTGAGTAAATAAAACAGCAATAATCTATTTGTTAAATACTGCTTTGAGTCTTATATTAAAAATGTTATTTAAGGTGTTTGAATTGATTCTCCCACAACTCCCCTCAAAAAGTAGAGTTGAGTTAATGACCAAAGAAATATTCCCAAGTTTCGATGTTTTAATTCCAGTTATTAACAAAAACAGGGAGGGAGCTATATATATTAAAAACTTCTCTCAAATTACAAAATCTCCTTCAATCTAAATTTGTTCTAACAGTAAGAGAAAAGCATCTCTCACCGCCATAGTGTAGATCACATGTGCATTCTTCACCGTAGACAACCGATGTGCTATGATCAGCGTTGTACGTCCTAACATTGCTCTTTCCAAAGCTTCTTGTACTATTGCTTCTCCATACGCATCCAACGCAGATGTAGCTTCATCTAATAACAGTATCTTTGGGTCTCGTACCAATGCTCGCGCTATCGCTATTCTTTGTTTCTGACCTCCAGAGAGTTGAGCACCTCTATCTCCTACCAATGTGTTGTAACCCTGAATCACACAAACGTCGTAATTAGAGCATTTCTGTAGTTCACACAGTAATACAAAGGCTGTGGACCATGAAATTATAATTGTTTGGTTAAATATTCTGTCTAGTTATTAGATATTCCTCACAGTAATGTGCATGTAATACTTAACAGTACACAAATAAGAAAACAAACACGCAAATGTTTTTATTTTGTCAAATTCTGACATCATGAAAAGTGCCAGTTTTACCTAGATTTCAGTGACACTGGTAGGCCTATAGAAGAACGTCTAACACTTGGAATAAAAGAAGACGATGATGATAATTTTGTAAGCATTGAAAGAGGAAGGAAAATACTATAAAGAAGTGTCAATGTACAGTAGTTGGCCTGCAATTCTAATTTGTGAAAAATAAACAAAAATTACATTTATTTTGGACAAAATGGTTACACTATAGTGCTATAAAGTGACACGGCAATAAACACTAAATTTATTAATTTTGAACATTTTATATGTAACTATTTTTGGTACTTCAGTTACATGAAAATGAAAGGCCAGATCATTAGCTTTACATTGATGTCAAATTTATTGCGATTAGAGGTCTTTTAGTGGAAGAAATGTTGAATTGTAAAATGTATGTTGAGCATAGTGCGTTGTAATTGGTTGCCACTTGTGGGATGGAAAAGTATAGTGTGTTGCAGGCCACTTCCAGAGTTAATGTAACAATGTGAAGTATGGAAAATTGCACAAAAATCCATCAACCTACAAATTTTCCAAAGTTCAAGAACCTTTAAACTCCTTCATAAAAAAATACTCCAAAATAAAAGAGTTAAAACATTTGTTGTAAAATTTTTTTAAAAAATGGAGGTTTTCACATTAAAGTTATATTGAAAAATATCAGTCATTTTCAAAGTTTGCAAAACAGGTATTTAAATGTCCAACAGTATAGAGATACCAATAGTCCTCACATAAAATGAAAAATAAATCAATTCTAGATAAGTCGCTGTAGTAGAGTTATAATCAATCAAAATAAAATATAAATTACCTCAGGTAGACTTTCAATGAAGTTGTGTGCATTAGCCATGACTGCTGCCAACTCAATATCATTCTGTGTGATATGTTCCCTGCCGTAACAAATGTTCTCAGCGATGGACGTTCCAAACAACACAGGTTCCTGCGACACTACACCAATCTGACCTCTTAACCAGTTCACATTTAAATCCTTTATTGGAATGCCGTCAAGTTTTATCTTTAAAAAAAATTAAACAAATAAATAAATTTTTACATTCACTGATAACAATAAAATCAATACAGAGAGCACTATAATTAGGAACTAGAGACGAGACTTCGCCCGCAGTATTTTCAAGTAGAATTTTAGCCCAAATATAGGCCATTTAGAATCTTAATTTTTGAAAACCCTTTCTTAGTGAACATATGAGACATACCATCATGAACAATTTTAGCTCTCTATATTTTGTTTTTGTGGAAATAAACTGATAATTGGTTTTAGACCTCTTAGAATCATAATTTTTAAAAACCATTTCATATGAGCTTCTATATTATTAGACACATTCCACATTCCTTGAAATTACATCCGGATTGATACTATAGTTTTGGCTGTATGTTAATAATGGCTCAATCATACTACGATAATATATACGATATTGTATATATATATATATTGCTTGATTTCAAACGGAATGGGCCTCAACGGTGTTCCGGTACCTCTCAAAAGGCAACAACGAAAAATAACATTTAACTACAGTTTACAAAGAAAGATATGTTTTATAAACTTTTTATAAGCAGGCAGCAGACCTATTGATAGCAATCTATTGTATTGTGCTGCGAGATTTAGATATTCTTGTAGTGTGTTGATGTTGTGTAGTGTAATTAGCAATCTGATATACTAAGCGAAAAGTCGGAAACCGCAGCCGTTAGTAAACTTGATGGTTCGGGACATGCAAACTGACTCATTCCATTATGCTTATAATTCTCTGTGTTTAAGGTTATAATTTACATTTGTGCTGTCAAGTAAGTTCTGTTTTCAGATTGTTAAGTAAAATGAAAAAGAAAAAAAAAACTAAAATGTCAGTTTTCACCTTTGGATATAAATAAAAGACTTAAGTCAGTGTCTGTTGTGGTGAAGTGACCAGTAGTACTGCCGTAACTTCTTCTTCATCTTCATGGTGTGTGTATCCAGCCTCAGGTAATGCCGACCGCACGGTGTCTCTCATACACATAGTTAGCCAGTCTCCAGTAGGTGGGATCAGTCAGAATTCGTCCAAGAGTGCAATCAGGTTGAAGTCTTCTCTTCAGCTCATCTCTGACATCCGATCTGATGATACAATCAAGGAGGATGTGTTGTAGGGTTTCTGCCCTGGTACTACCGTAACAAGTGATGGAAATTTGTTTAGTGTTCATGATGACACAAAGAAAAGTACAGGTTCTCAACCATCAACTGCAAATGAAACACTGATGACTTGTGACTTTAATATGGAACACACTAAAGGAAAATAGTAACTGAGTGGAACAATTCCTGGCTGATTGTTGGAATAATTCTCAAGAAACTGAGTTTTTCTGACAAAAAAAATTTGGTTGTTTTTCAAAAAGGGTTTACTAAGATACAATACTTGTAGAGAGCTTGGGTTTTACGTGTTGAAGAAGAAAAAAACCTGTATGAAAATTTAAAAAGAATGGGTAAGTAGCTATGGTGACACTAAAAAGAAAAAACAATTCATGACCACAAAGAAAGTGACGACCATCAAGTAGCTTAAAGGATTTGAAATAGACATTAGAAAAAGTTGTTATGAAGCAACTGTGGCCCAGCCAAGGAGCCCACCAAACCAAAACTATAATAAGTATAAATTAGGATGTAAAGGAATTCTAAATAATAAAATATGAATTGGCACTTGTGATTTTGTTGAGCAGTGCAATATCACGCAGAAGGGGGGGAGAGACGAGGAGTGGATGGCTTGAACCAGCGAGCCGAGCGGGAGTCTGTTCCGAGAGCCGCGAGAAGGAAGACCACTACGGGACGAGGTCAGTCCATTTTCGGCCACATGCTAGCTAAATTAATCGGTATGTTTTTCGACCACTATTAAGGCTTTATCTTGCCGTTATGTCTTTTTAATAAATTATAATAATTCTGTAATCTTTTAACTCGGAGATAAAATAAAATATAACATTTAATTTAACTTGCGTTGCGTGCGTTTATTAGCGTCCTAACCCGACTCCTTGGCCCATCCTGACAAGATTCGGCTAAAGTGTACGAGGTCTCCAGCCAACCGGAATTCCAGCTGGTCAAAAGAAGTGGAGACGGTCACACAACTATGAAAAAAAAAGAAAAAGCAACATGAAAGTATTGTTATGAGCAACGCTCTCATGAAAAAGAAGCAGGTGTAAAGATATTTCATACCGGTTACAAGATTGCTAAGAAAATTAGTCTTTAACAATTTTGAAACAGAGATTGATTTACATGAAGTAAATGGTCTAGACATGGTTCGCAGTTTTAACTCAGTTAGAGCATGTACTAACATTGCTTTCCACATTAGTAAGGAAACGAAGAAAACATTTGTGAATACTATAACTCAGAATAACACAACATTGGCCTCAAATTATTGATGAACCTACTTCCTTAAGTAATAAGTCAAGTCTGATTGTATTTGTTTGGTGTTCTTTGCCTCATACCGGCATGGAAGGCTATACTAATGCATTTTTGGATTTAGTAGAACTTGATAGTCTTATAGCTAAATTTATATTTGACTCTTTAAGTTAACTGTCTTTATTCTTGTGACAGAGCTGCTACTATTATTGGTAAAAACAAAGGTGTTGGAACATTATTTAAAGAAAAGTTTCCTGATCTTATTCTCTGGCACTCAGCTGATCACAGACTTGAATTGTTAGTGACTGACATAGTCAAGTTAATCTCGGGATTTGATATGTTTAAATTCTTTATAACTGTATACTGTATCTCATGCTTCAGCAAAGAACAGTCAAGAACTACGAATGTGTGCAAGTTTATTAGAGATAGAACGTTTGAAAATTGGAAAAGTTTTGAGCAGACGGTGGGTTTCATTTAGTTTTAGATCTGTATCAGCCATTTGGGTTTTTTATGGAATATTAGTTCATCACTTTATGGAAGCTTCAAATGACCCAAATAGAAACAAAAAAGAAAAAGAAAAAACTTTTGAAGGCAACTTTCAAAAACATTACTGAAACAAACTTCATACTAGACTTAGGTCTCTAAGATAGCTGGCACTTTGCAGAAGCTTTAAGAGTTGAGCGAAACTTTGCAACAATGCAATGTTGGCTTCAAGTTATGCAAACAAGAAATTACAAATTGCAGCTTCTATATTTGAGGAGAGAATGTCAGTTTCAGGACCTTACTCATCTATAGCCCAAGAAGCAGTAAACAACTTGTTTTTTTCCTGATTTTTTGAGAAATTGTACGAGACATTAAAAATAGACTGAACAATGAAAAAAAAACTGAACTCTTTGTCTTTTTATCTTTAGTGAGCTTACTGATTTATCCAAAGTAATGGATTAAAAAATTGGCCATAAACTGTCCTAATAACGTTTGGGGGCCAATGAAATGAGGAATCTTCCTTGAAATTCAAAATCAACGAAAGACAACTAATAAAAGGATTTCGAGAATACGTCCACTCCAGAGAATTTTCTGAAAACCTTTCACTATTGAGACAGACAATTTACTCAATAGTCATATTGTCAAGTGAATGTGAAAGAGGTTTTTCACAAATGAACCTCATTATCACACCACTGAGAACATCACTCATTATTGAAACAGTGTCTGGCACGATGCTCATGAAAATTAATGGTCTTCCTCTTTGGCTGTTTAATCCAGCAAAATATGTTGATTCTTGGCTTGTTTCTGGACATCATTCAGCGTTAGCCGTCAAGAGTAAGGAGAGGCTAAGAGTAAAATAAATATGATGAAAAAATGACGGTTATGGTCAATTTTGTAGATTTAATAAGTTTCAATAAAACGTTCACGTTTTTGTAGAACTAATGATTTATTCTCTTCAAGTCTACTAAGTTTTTTATATTCAAAACCTCTATTGGACCTCTATACAAAATTTCTTGTTCCTATCTTAATTTTTGTGACCATGGAATGTGAAGATCAGTAAAAAACTGAAGGTTGAAATTTTTGATGATTAACAAGCTTATCCTATATATTTTTTGGACGTACAAATAAATGATTCTACTTACTAAGCCTGAAGAAGTGTCATACAGCCGCAAGAGTAGACCTACAACAGTACTTTTACCAGCACCACTTGTTCCCACCAGCGCTATTGTTTGTCCAGGCTGTATATTTAGATTTAAGTTTTTTAACACCTAAAAAGAACATCAGGATATTTATTACCATTAATCAAGTTTAGTGTTACAATAAATATTCTTACTCAGTTAAGAAATCCACCACTATTTAATGCACTGAATAACTTTCTTTTTAACAGTAGTCTACTTTCATTATTCTCTTCTAAAATAAACTGTGCAAAAACATTGCATAAACTTTTCCACTCACCCATCCCCAAAACAAAAATAAAAACTATTCGTCACCAATAATCTCATTTTGGTAGTTAGTTAAAATGTGAAAATGAACCATGTAATAACATAAATCTTAGAGTCAAAAATGTCTCTGGAAAGTGGAATGGAAAGATAGAAATAAATGGGAAAATTGGAATGGAATCTAAAATAAATAGCTGGGAAAAGTGACAACAATCTTGTGATACCATAGCGCTACCATACAAACGGGAATATTTAAAAAAAAAAAAAAAAAAAACCATTCAAGTTCGTTGGAGAGAAGAAATAATATCAGTCTAAATACAGTTTTAAAAATAAATAAATACAAATAAAAATCTAAAATTAGGTAAGGTATATAATTTAAACATGATCTGTAATAAGTTTAAAAATAGTACTAAAAGTGGTTAAATTGTAAAATATAAAATAAATTGATATCCAGTTTTGTGAATTAACAAAGAGATCAAACTAGATCTGAAGAAAAAAAAATAAGCCTATTATTGAACCAACTGGGACAACAGTAAAAAGGATTCCCATTTCCCATTATATAGTCTCCAGGCATAAAATATAATTTAAGCCTAAACTGCAAAATAAAAAGGTAATATCCAACCATTTTTTAAATAAAATTTAATCATCACAACAAAAATAGAAATCATTTTAATAAGTTTAATAAACACAGTGTTTACTTGAATTGTTTATAAAAACTATTAGAAATTAACATTAACAATTACTTGATTAAAAAATGAAATCTGAACTTTAAGTAGATATTAGAAGCAAATTTGAAATAGAATTTATTTGATTTAAATATAATTGTGTAGACTCAATATTTCAATAAATTTGTATATCTAAACTTTAGGTTAGAGTTTAATAGCGCACATAGCCTATTGGTTAGATTTTGTATGGAAAGGAGACAGGCGTGGAAAGTATTGGTCCTTGGTATTACCTAATGTTATAAAGTAAGAAAACACACATAAAAACACTAAAGTTCTGAAATATTTCATAAACACTGTTCACTTCCTCAATCAGTAAACTATAAGAAGAAGACTGAATTGTTTTAATCTGCGATGGATCTGTGTTCATTGTTGAACCGCACATTATTTATTTTTTAAAGTCTGTTTTTTTTTTGTTTTTTTTTATAGGGAAAGGGAAAAGGATTATTCATCTAAGATTAAGTGAACAGTGTTTACAAAATATTTCAGATCTTTAGTGTTTTTGTGTGTGTATTCTTACTTGTATAACATCAGCACTAATACTTTCCAAGGTAAGCCTGTCTCCTGTCCATACAAAATCTAACTAAATTTAAACTTTGCTATCTTTTATGCATGTTAGAATAAGTGACACCTACACGCAAAAATATTGAGGGCATCGAAGCTGAGAACCCCGAGAAAAAGAGATCTAACTAGTTTGCTAAAATAAAGAATTAATATATATATTTTTTTTACAAATAACAACCAGTTTAAAATAAAGTTCAGTAAATAAAATATATATAATAGGTGGCTAAACTTGTTTCATTTGTACCATAAACACATCCTTAGTAGAAGTGGTAAATGGTTAGAACTGAGTTTTTAATGATAGCCGTCTAAGTAAATTTTGTGTTACAATTATTCCTGAACTGTAAAAATTTGTTTACTTGTGATTTTACACACACTTCTGGATTATTTAATTTTCAGATTAAAATTTGAATGAAATCAATAAGAACTGATTTTAAGCAATTGTGTATTTTTATAACAGCGCCATGGCCGATTTTTTGTTTCTTTTAGCAATCATTCATGAATCGGCATGGATCCTAGGAAGATTTGAGCTAAATTTTAACAAAATCATAATTTTGTGTATTTGTTTCTTATGACAGCTATCCCCAAATTTTGAGATAACTCTTCAATGTGGTTTGTCAAGCAGCACTCACATGATTTTACCCGCAGTATCCATCTGTCAATTAATGATCTCTACCGGCTTATATTTAACACAATTTCAAGAAACTAAAATTCAAAGAACATGTTGAAAAGCTATTTTTATTATTACTATCGCCTGAAACCAGTACATTTTATTAGTTTGAAATAAATTCTGAAATCAATTGTATCTTTGTTAATCAGCTGTTTAACCTCAGCTAAGATGGTATTGTGCTAAACACGAACAAATTTCTGTCTCTTACACAATGTTTTTATAGTATTATTGTTGTGTTTTGGAAAGATAAAAGTGAATCGTTGCATTTAAAATATCTGTAAAGATTGTTATTTTGTAGGTATAAAATGTTTTTAAGGATAAGTGAGTGTCTGTTTATCGGATAATATTTTTATATGTAAGTTTACTTTTGTGAAGTTGTGAAAAATGTGATTACTTTTGTTTATAATTATTACTTTTAATAGATTTTTAGTAAACTCAAAGTGTTTTTAGTGGTACAGTCTTATAATGACTCAAGTTATAAATGAAATATAAATATTTGAATGAACAGTTCAAGAGCTTATTAAAACACCACCAAAAAGTACCACAACAGGGATTATTGCTTTTTAAAAATCTCCCACATTGAGGGTTTAAGAAAACCTTCTTGAGATATAGCCAACTATACCCACACAAAATTTGATTAGTTTTGGCTGTATGTCATTGCAAACACGACAGATTTCATTCCAAAAACCAATTTTTTTGAACTTGGGGATGTCAAAATGGATATAGCTGTAAAAAATTTTGAAATCAATTTTTTGACTAATTGGATAACTTTTTCTATACTCCTATATTATGCAGTGGTGTACATTCCATACATACTACGTGTGAGCCACACTCCCTATAATAATCCGTATATTTGTTATTTTTTTATGACATTTAAAGATTTTATTTATTGATTAGAGGATGAATTTATTGTACAATTTGTTGCCTAATTAATAAAAAAAACAGGTGAACAATCATCGAGATGTTTATTCAACGCTATTTTTATGGTGAGTGTGGTAGGGATGCAGCTGCTTACCAATGGTTTGCGTGTGGTTTTAGTTCCGCATATTGGTCACTTTTATAGCAACTCGAACTATAACATACTGTATTACTGTCTATTTGACCTTCTGTATTCTTTTAGAATTTGGGCAATGTCCACTAATATTTATCTGCCAAAAACTATTTCTGTTGCAAATGGTATTGTTAAAATGAGAGGATTTGTAAAATTTGTGGCCGATTCTCATACAATTTTTCTGTTAAAAATATTTTCCTACACAGATTTATCATACAATATTCTGCAGACAACTGTAGATATGGTTTACTGTAATCAAAAAGTGAACGGTATTATTTGTCAACTACAAAATGATATATATTCTAAACCAATTTGGAGCTTACCAATAGTGTAAAGTGAAGCTGATGAAACAGAGACGAGAACTAAAAGAAGTTGACATGATTGTGGGAATATACAGGGTGTGGTAATCAAGAGGCACCGAGCTGGATCTATTCCTTTCCCATCTAATCTTGGGTTAGATCCCTCTCTTCCTTCTTGCCTATCAAGTCTCTCTTGACCAATCCTTTTTCTCTTCCGATCCTGGCGGTATTAGAGTATTCAAGGGCTAGGGGATTACTATTTCAATCATATTATTTTACTTACATTTTTTATTCTTTTAAAAAAATTTAAGCAATAACATCCATGAGATATTTTGCCTTTAAACCACAAGAAAAAACAATCTACCCTTCCAACAAATATACTGTGAAATTATTGATAATATTGTAGAGCAAATAAACACTCGGTGTGATTTGTTTAAGAAATTGACATTTTTTTCATCTTCTTACATACCAAACGTTTGAGAGCTATTAGAAACTTTTTCAGATAAATGTTTAAACGATGTAAAATTACTTTATGAATCCATATTCTATTACGTTCAGTGTTATTTATGTCATTCCTGTAATCCAAACTAAACCTACTTTTTATTTCATTAAGTTTATGACATTAACGACTTCATATCTAGCCTCAGAGTACTATATAATTTAGCAGAACTTATTTTGACAGTACAAGCTTTGTTCTCCACTTTAACACGTATCTCATACTTATTGCAGGTGTGTTCAAGGTCATAAGGACTAGAGATGTAACGGATAGTCGTTTTGGCCGGATACCGGATACCGGATATTCGGTGAGGTTCTAGGCCGGAGCGCCAGATATCCGGCTACCGGATATCCGACTCAGGTAGTGTGTGTAGTTCTAGCGATGATTCACGGAAAGACAAGTACGAACCTGTCTCTTGGACCGTAGAAGTGGGGGAGTGGGCGGCTTGTATCGTTAATGCTTCAAACACTAGTATTCAACGGTCTGTCAGTGAGTTTTTCGGTATTTGTTTTTTGTGGTTGAAGTTTTTTGTAGTTTAATGGCGACCGCTACGAAAAGATCACCTATTTGGAAGTATAGATCACCTATTTATGTAATTTCATTTACATAATTAAGTATCCGGTACCCGGCCAGATACTAAAAAAAGGGGTCGGATAGGCCGGATACCGGATATTAACCGGATATCCGTTACAACTCTAATAAGGACAGTTTTAAAAGTAGTTTAGGGTTAATTCCAATTAAGTAGGAAATGTTGCACAAATTAAGATTTAAACTTTGGTTTTTAATTGATTGAGAAGATTTTTTTTGTAAAGAAATAAGACTAGAAGCAGTTTATAAGTGAGTACAAATTTATTAGTTATAAAATAAATAGGTTACAAGAATTAATTTTACTTATGTTAATACAAAATAAAGTTGAAATAATTTTGTCAGTTTTTACCTGTTGGAATATTATTTTTAAATTTAATTCACTTTTGATTCATTATTACATTAATGTTATTAATATTTCAATTATTATAATAAACAAAATATTGTTACTCTATAATATGGTAAATACTACTCAAATGAATTATGCGTCAAATTGTATTTGTTTACCGACACTCTATACATTGTTTGGATGGGATACAACAACCATATAAAAAATTATTATCCTGTACTGATTTAGCAACAAAGAAAAAAAAAATACCCTCCACTTAATTACAGCACATCTACAGTTTAGCAACAGGATACTATGTATCTGTCAGGAAGTATTTCTCACTCACCTGAATATTAGGCCTAGCTGGATAATTGAAAGAAACGTTCTCAAACTGTATATGACCTTTGACCTTCATAGGTAGTAAGCCTCTATCTGAATATGGATCAATGTCAGGGACACGATCTATGACTTCAAATACTGTAGTGGCTGAGCCTAGAGCTGTGCCTATAGAGTTGAGATAGGGTAAAGCATTACCTAAAGTATACGCTCCGGCTAAGACGCTGAAGAAAACCTGCAACAGAATTTTGGTTTTAACTTTTATTTAAATTTCATTTTGGTATCCAAACCACTTAATAACACAGAAACTTTGTTTAGTAAATGTAACAAAGTATATTACATGCCAGTAAAGACAATAGGTTGGTTTCTGTCGAGTTTCACCAACAATGTAACAAAAATCCATTCACTAAAAAAAATAACATCATTACACACATCGGACTAACAATGCTTTGATGACCAAAGGTGTATTGACCTCTAGTCTGAGATTAAGAGACCTTTTCAATCAGAGTAAATATGATATACGAAATGAGTTCATTAATAAACGGTTATAAGCGTATTTATAAAACGATTGTAAACCATGGGAAGAAAGTGCAAAATGAAACAAAAATTAACAACTCTAAAAATAACTCTATAGTAGCTTGTGATATAATTCATAAGAACAGCAGGGGTACAACAGAAGCCAATAAAAATGATTTTGAATTGCTTGTTAAAAGTAAATCTTGTTACTATCCTCTCTATTGGTAGAAGAATTAAAATCTTTTGTATTAATATCCTCCAATGATGAAGAGTGGTTTGGTTCCTGCTAGTGTGGATCCAACAACTCTTAATAAGCAACTGTGTGGACATCTATCTTCTTGCTCTTGTGGACGAGAAAGAAGTATTCTCTATTGTTTACTCCATGAAGAGTCGCGGATATGATGTTTACCTTATATTTTGAAACTACTGCCAATTATATATAATAATTTTTTTTCAAGTGGAGTTTTTTCATAATATTCTTAAGATATCAAAAATAATATCGTTGTTTAAGAGAATGTATATAAATAATAAATAATTACAGACCTATTTCACTTCCAACCATTTTCCCAAGAATTATCAAACTTTACTGATATTCATAACATCGTATCTAAATTGATTTTTTAATTATTTGATTTTTCCGCTTATACGTTTTTACTAGCAAGTATTGAATATACAATGATATTTCAAGTGAAAAATATATGACCTAGACTGGGAATCGAACCCAGGACCTTTAGCTTTACGCGCCAATACTCTACCAATTGAGCTATCCTAGTCGGTTCCCAGTACAGGGCGTAGACTTCTCACTTGACTTTACGTTTAATTGCTGCAATTTTGAGTTTCCAAATTAATTACCTCGCATATGTGACATTGAAATTAAGTTTTACTCATTTACATGCGTAAAGGCTGAAAAATGAGTAAAAATTAATTTCAATGTTGCATATGCGAGGTAATTCATTTGGAAACTCAAAATTGCAGCAATTAAACGTAAAGTCAAGTGAGAAGTGTACGCCCTGTACTGGGAAGCAACTAGGATAGCTCAGTTGGTAGAGCATTGGCGCGTAAATCCAAAGGTCTTGAGTTCCATTCCCAGTATAGGTCGTATATTTTTCGCTTGAAATATGATTGTATCTTATCTAAATCTCGGTTTGGTTTTCGTATTAATATGCTGACGACTGCACTCCTGATAGAAGCTATGGAGTTCTTCCTGAACTAAGTGGATAACAGAAATTTTACTGTTAGTTTTTTAAATATTTATTTACAAAAAGCTATTTATTGTGTTTGCCACTACATTTTTTAAATAAAATAGAATTTGTAGGTAACGGTGAGTGGCCCTTAATTGGTTTTAAAACACATTGTTGAATAGACAGAAATCTACAGAAATAAACCATTGGAAAGATAATAGTTCTGGTAAACAAATGAAGTCTACCAGTAATACAATACAAGCTGGAATACCTCAGGGTTCTGTTTTGGGGCCTTTGTTGTTTTTATTTTATAATAATGAAATTACTCTATTTTAATGACATGAGAGTAAAACTTGTAATTTATTTATTTTTATTCTGTTGTTGTCGACAAAAATAATTTGTTTAACAAGAGTCATATTACAAAATACATATTATATAAAAGTTATTCTCTCTAACAAATTAATCATAATAAATTACAACTATAATTAAATGACAAGTATACAAGTAACTATACAACAATACAAATAAGACACAGTATAATAAAGGCTTGTTATTGTCCAAATCAATCAGCCGTTCCAAGTATCACTATCAATAATACATCTTCGTCTTAATATTAATACATAAAACACCAACAAAAAACTTAAATACAATCAATAGAGGACATTACAATTTATTATAATTAATTATAAGTAGAAACAAATTTAATCCCTGGATAAGGAACAACATCACCAAGCCGACCAAAGAGGCACCCCAGGTCCACCCCTGAATCTAATAATAAAAACCAATAAATAAATATAACTTGATCTACCACCTGTGGCTGAGGAACTCCTTCACCGAGTAAAACACCAAGAGTTGTAGAAGACTCCTCTCAAAGGCTTTCTGATTCCTTGAACAATTTAAAATTTTTGTAGAAGTTTGTTAATAAGTGTAACTCCTCCTTGAGAAGGCAGTTTTTTAAACTTTTTAAGTCTACGCTGCCTAAGCCGTAAGTTACTTTCCTGCCTGGTATTTTGTGATTATGTATATTTCCATTTATTTGTGGAGTGCAATTGAATTTTAAATAACAAATTGTTTGTATCCCTAACTCCTTGAAAGTGGCTTTGCAGGATTTCAGTTTTTATAGATCTTCGACTACCCTCACAGATTTCTTTTTGCATTATAAATATTCATTGCACTTTTTGAGCATACAAGTTTCCCCATAATAAGAATCCATAGTTAAGATGTGGGTAAAGCCTGTAGTAGGCTTTTTTAAAAGTACTAAGGCTACCAAATGATTTTAGTTTTTTTTAACTGGGCCTCCTCTATCTCAGTCTCACCCGACATATTAGACATAATGGTCCAGTAATGTTTTTACTTTTTTAAAGTCTAAAATACATTAGACGGGTTTTCATAGAATTAATTAATAAATTATTCTCAGCAAAATACTGACTTGTGATATTAGATTCTAGAAATGACTTTATTTCCAAATTTTTAATTGAGTCTGGTTGAAAGACAAGTGTTGTATCATCTACTACCTGTTATCATATCAATACTTGTTTGAGATGACAAATCATTAACATAAAATAAAATCAATATAGGCCCAAGAACCAATACCTTCGTGACACCATAGTTCAGTTGAGCCTGACCAGAAAATTCTTCACAAACGATCTAAGCTATGACAATGAATGACCTCCGATTCCATATATTTCAAATTTGTTAGTGTTGTTTATTATCAACACAATAAAATGCCTTGGAGTATTTTGTTTTAACAAACAGTTCATAATTTTATTTTAATCAAAAGTCGCCACATTTATATAATACTGTAGTGAACATAGTTAATATTATTTTATGTAAATAAGTAATAGCAATAAACGTCTATTTTACTGCAGCACAAACCTCTTCAATATCACTTTAATAAAATAGAGAACAGTAGGCACATGGAGTAAACAATAGACCTGTACTGAGCCTAAATGCAAGGACACGGGAGAGAGAGAAATTTATGTCTTAACATGATAATTTTGTCATCTTGCATAAGTACCGCTACTCTAAACTTCAACTTACAAAAATCTGCTGGATATGGGTAAACTTTGAGTTATAGAGGTTTGCCAATCCGTCCAGAAAATCAACAAAATTCGTCTTAACTAAATTTCTGTTTTTGACTTATAGAGGGAAAATTAGTATTTGGTGTTACGGGAAGTTTAAGATGAATGACCAAAAATTTGAGATATCAAGGAATTCAAGCTATCGAGGTTCGAGTTATTAACCCTTCGTACGCTACCATGAAAAGAGTAAAAAATCACTCTAGCGCTTAGGCGAAAAATTTAAAAAATATTATTTGTTGAAGTTTTATTTATTTTTTTAGTTCTATAGGTTTGTTACCCCTGAAAAACAAATATGATTAAATTCAAAATGTACGGTACTATAAAAATACTGTTCAGTGTTCACTGCCAGCCAGCGAAAATATCCGCTTCCAGCGTACAAAGGGCAACTGAATGCGTGCGCACGTGACAAAACAAAGGCTTCTCTTGTTTGTCAACAGCTGTGATGCGTCATACAGCCAACAACACGTCATCTGACTACTCAAGGAACATTGTTACGCATTCTATCAGTGTTTTGGTGAACTAAAATAAATAAAAACCTTCTTAACGGCCAAGAGCGGTATATTCCGCTTAAAAACTCGTAGGGTTATATACGAGTGGCGAAATATTCCGCTTATCGCGTACGAAGGATTAAAGTTCTACTGAATTCACAACAAATATTTAATTTATGTAAAAGACATTTAATCAGTAACTATGGATCCGTGAAACTTACTAAAATTATTTTACTTGGAAATTTCATGTTGATATTATATATATATTCAAAACTTAAGTCTTTTTTGTATTGAGGATCTGACGGGGACTGACTATGGTCGTAGTCTATACTTTGCATTTTTTCGATCCATTGCTCAGTACGGTATTCAAGTAGGGGGGGGGGGTGTTCTTCTCGCCTTAGAATAGTATTTTTAATTCACTTTGGTTATATATATATTATATTTTCACTTTTGTGCAGTATATTTTTCCCGAAAACTTCAACAACATTAAAACAAACTGACATACATCAATAAAATACCAGACACAAACAACACATCTTTCCATTACATAACTCATATAATTATAAGAAGGGGTCTAATTATTCTGGAATGAAGTTTTTTTATTTGTTTGGCAGAGGGATTAAATTGTCTTCATGACCTAAAATATTTCAAAGTTTAAATGTTGGAGAGTTTCTTGATCTATACAAGGAGGCATGTCAGTACACCTAGTATGTTTAATAATAAACTTTAAGTGTATATATTTGATATGTTATGTTTTTATGTTCGTATTGTATTACTGTTATGATTTTATGTATAATCTTCATAAATTTGACATATCCAATACCTTCTAGGTGAAAGGAACGAATAAAGATGATGTGAAATGTAAATAATGACAATACTTAATACTTTTTATTTATCAGTGTTTGTTGTACTTCAAGAGGAATATAACAGACTTCCACAATATAAGAGAGATGCATAGTTATAACACCAGAAGCTGTAATGACTTGTCTAATGAATATAGAAAACTTACAAGAAATTTAAATATACGGACATTAAAATGTTTAACAGTTTTGATAAACAAAGACCAGAGCACTGTGGTGACAATATATATACAGATACACTTTCAAAAGTCCCTTACCACACTTGGGAATAAACAAAATAACAAAAAACAAAAATTTTTGTCAAATTTTGTATCTACTATTATTATTTAGTTAATATGTTAAGATAATTAGTTTAGGGATGATTATATTGTAAATTCTAAAACATCTTTGTTTGTTAGAGGATTGGGCCTTCCCCACTCCAGGTAACAGTACATGTGTTTGAACTGTCAACCCTATTGTTGATAGGTCAATGCACCAGAGGAGTGGGGTAGGTAAACTGGTTACTTTAGTTGTAAATAGTTTTAATTTAGTCTTTGTTAAGATTCCCTCTGAAGATGACAACTTTGTTGTTATAATAGCTATAAGGGTCTAATAGGAATAAACATTTTACTTTTGACAAACATTTTTGTTTTTTGTTATTTTGTTTATTCCCAAGTGTGGTAAGGGACTTTTGAAAGTGTATCTGTATAACAGTTTTGATGTCAAAGCATTATATTTTTTTACAGTATAAATATTGGATGAAAACCATGTTATTAATGAACTTTTTTTATAATATAGAAGAGTTTACAAATTTTAGGTAGAAATGTAAATAGAGTAGTTTATAAGGTTATTAATTTGATATGTAATATTTGTTTTTGTTTTAAGGATTGCCAATTGTTCCTGTTGTTTTAACAGACAACAGTCTGTTACTGGTTTAATATTGTGTGTGTATCTGTCATTTGTTTGTATAATATTTGTTATTACCTACTGTAACTTGTTAACTAACGATGTAGTGTTAACATAATAAATTTATCAATCAATCATATCCAATATGGTAAGTTTGTTTAAAACAGTTGTTACAAAAGCGTTCTGAACTTCGTAATTGTGTATATCACTAATTTATTGACATCAGCTAGGACCTGATGGCTTAGCTAATGTTTATATATTAAAACTATCCACTTGCTTCGCTCATGTTAATGTTTTGAACCTAGTGGCCCTCAAATCTGTGCATATACGAATATGGCAATTTCTTGGAAGGTCAGTGTAAAAAAGATAATACTTACAGAAAATACACTTCCAGGTGTGCAATATCCCTCGTCAATAAGTTTCGCACCGTAGTAGAAAGCAATACTATACTGTGCATACATAATAAAAGTTGTAAACATAAAACCACTAATCAGAGAATAGTATTTCTTCATAGCCAGTCTTCTGCCTTCGTCCAACGCCATGCCATATCTGTAATATACAATTAGTTTTGAGTGGATGATCATGAAACATATGAAGGAGGTAAATTGTGACGTTATGCGATTCTTGCCAATTAGATACAATGTGATGTGTGTATTATTACAGTTTCATTGGGTACTAATCTTTTTTAATATTCGTAATGGCTAATCAGAATCCTGGACCTTCTAATTATATAAGACAACATACTAATAGTGATTTTAATTTGTTTACTTATAAATTAGCAGACCTAATTTGTTTACTTTTATTTAACGACCTCAGCAGAGCGATTTTCTGAAGATGGAACGAGTTCCGAAACGCGTCATATGATTATAAAGTAAGTAACTACTTTATTATTAAAAAAGTCACATAGACGGACATTATTGTTCTTTTATTATATAAAAAAGAGTGACTTGGATACAAACACAATGAGTTTTAAATTATAAATTAGCATTGATTAATTGAAATCCCATAGCATACGATAGTATAAGGCTTAACAGGTGGGTTGAACAGTTGTAGTTTTTTGGATTCAGGTAGTGTGGGTGCATGCCCACATCTAGTCGTAAAATTCGTCAAAACTGTGTATCATTGGTAATCTGCTGTATTGGCAATATCCCTAAACATTCTAAGTAAAATATTTAGAAAACACAGTAGTTCTCACCAAGTACCATTAGGGAATTGACCTGTTGTAATTACTTTCAAAAACTGATTAATGTAATACTCCAATTTTATTTGTTAATTTCAAACTATTTTTTATTGATAATACATTTTTTTTAAAGACTTTTTCCTAGTAGAACTTTAGCTTAATAATCGGAAAAAAAAGAATTCCAAGAAAATAATATTTTCCATAAAAATGGAAACTAAACGCCAAAGACAAGATAGCTGTAACAGCAGCTATGCACTAAGGGTTAATGTTTTTAATTAAAAGGTGTTATGTGTGTATGGGTGGAGATTTAGTATGTTTGTGTTTACAGTGCGTATGTTTCTGAATGTGTGAATGAAAAATTTGTAAATAAGGATATTTATATGTATCCTTTATTACATATCCTATAATTATGTAAATAGGATATGTATGTATAGGAAAAATAGATTTTTGATTTTGTAATTTTTAATATTTATTATCTTTAGTTTTTTGTAAGTCACATAATATTGTGTTTGCAGACATCTTTTTAGATCTAGTTTAATTTAAAGATGATAACCCAAATCTGGAAATGACAAAACGGTTATTTAATTTCCTATATTAAAATTCAAATATATTTTGAATAAAAATTTTGAGACTATTATTTAAGTTTCTTGATATTTATGTATCAACAAACAGCTGTTGGTTTTGTCAACAACTGTGACAGAGTTGTTTCCTGTATATGTGTCATTAAACAAAGACAGAGTGACCCCTACTATATTTCTTTTTCTTTTTAACTAACAGGTTTTTGACTGACTCTCACCCAGTCAATGTCTACTTATTTACCTCGCTATTTCTTTAATCTCGCCACCAAAAGCTGCCACAGTTTTAATACAAGACAACACTTCATTGGCCACTCCTCCGGCTATGGAATACTTGAGCTGTTCCCTTTCTGCAGAACTTGCCGTTAGCTGTAACACACAATTTTATAAACTTTCATACATTCTGTTTATATTATGACTTAAGATATTATATTACACCACGGTCACACGGAAAATATTTGGCAAACAAGTTTGTTGATAAGAAATATAACAAATATTTCTAAATTGATAAACAATAAACATTGTGTTTTTGACAATCTAGTTTGGTCTGGTAGCTCCTGAGTCATTAACTTTAAAACGTCCTGGAAAAAATTAACATTTTTAGTAACGAATAGATTTGCTAAAATACTAACCCTATTTTGCGTCTTGTGACTTATTATGATGTTTTTTATAAAACAATTACAGGTTTCGGGATTTATGTCACATCATCAGAATAGTTTCACTCCTTGGAGGTCGTCAGAACATTAAGAACACATAACATATATATTTAACATAACACAATACACGAGACGGGTGCGCACCACGGCATTTGAGGGACGACTGGAGTTCAGCTTACATGGTCTGTCTTATCTTGTATTTTCATGGTTATGTCATAAAAGGTAAGGTGTCACACAGCCATGAAAATACAAGATTAGGACGGACCATGTAAGCCAGTCGTCCCTCAAATGCCATGGTGCGCACCCGTCTCGTATATTGTATTATGTTAAATATATAAGTCTAATAAGCCACATAAGTCTAATTTTTGACACGTAATCCGAACTACAGTCGTTCCTCAAATGCTATAGGGTGCACCTGTCTCATGTATTGTGTTATGTTAAATATTGTTAAATATATATGTTATGTGTTCTTAATGTTCTGACGACCTCCAAGGGGTGAAACTATTCTGATGATGCGATATAAATTCCAAAAAACGTAATTGTTTTATAAAAAAACATCAAAATAAGTCACAAGACGGAAAATAAGGTTAGTATTTTAGTAATACTTTGTAACTTGGATACACGTTTAATATGAATTTTAAATTAAAATAGATTTTTGGTTGGTTTTTATATAATTTGGGGATGGGTGAATGACAAAACACTGCCAAACAGACAACTACTGACCGACACAATTAGATTACATCAGCTGTTTTGTATCAACTGATATTCCTTAAATCAATAAATATATAAGCGCTTATAAATAGTGGAATTAAGACTTACACCCATTGATTTGTGTTTAGTACATAAAAATCTACAACTTATATACGTAAAACACTAAAATAATTTTATCAACAATAGATCAATGGTTGGGTTTTTATGTGTACTTTCAATCAACAATAGATCGTCAAAGGGTTAATAAATAAAGATTACATAAATTCCTGTTTATATTGGAATGCCATCTCAGAGGTGTTAAGAGCTAACTTAATTTACCCAGCCCAGTATAGGCTACAAAGTATGGAATAAATTTGGTAATCGCCAACAAATTTTGAACTCTGTTTTTTGACTGATCTTCATGTTTCATGGCTTCAGAAAAACGAAAAAGTGACTTTTGACATGGCATCCATCCAGCGTTATTGTATGCATGTAAGTATGAAGGTGCCACAAAAAAATAATATTAGAATACAAAATTTTAGGCACTTGTGTATAACACAGACGTTCCATTTTTTTACATCAAAGAGTAACTAATTAAATTAATAAGTTACTGCAATTTTAGTGTTAATCTATCCTAACAGTGGTGATTCTTGCTACCACAAATTTTATATGCATTTATGTATACCAAAAACTCGACTAAGTTAGGTTAGGCCAGGTTATGTTACATATTCAAATAGACTAATGAATTTATTCAGTTTAAAACCAACATAAGTTAATAAATCAGCAAAATAACAATACAAACCGCTATTAAATACAAAGAATGATAATCGTAAGAATGTTGCAGTAGCAATGACTTCGTAGTGGCACGGTCTAGATGATATGAATGAGCAAATTTGAAAGGATTCAGTGACGCGAACGAAAGTTGCAGTTATGTTATTTTTGCTTCGTCAGGCACTAGAGAGATAGCAGAACCTAAAAATATATACAAAAGGATGTTTCGAGTTTTGAACTTACAAAAAAGGGGAAGTCCGTATAATAGACAAATTTTACATAGACGACCATATTGTGCTCACAAAAAAAACCTATTGAAATTTAGAAATATGTCAAAATGGCAGTCATTTTAAACAGTTTTTTGCACATATGTCGTTATTCAACTTATAATATAATAAATTAGATAAAAATTTGCATATTTCAATTCTCCATGTAATTATACCAACCCCACACATTAAAAATGACAAATAACAAAGTTATTGCCAAAAATGTAATTTCAAACCCTTCGTCCCAAGAAAATATATAGTTATAAGACATGGGAGGACTGACTCATCGACACTGCCGCGAATGAAGCGAGTGGAGAGTTATTAATATATACATCTACAAGGCCTGCTAGGGCTTAGCCCATGTCAAGAGAGTAGTGATATACACAATTACAAGGTTCGTAAGACCTGTCAACAACTGTTTTAAACAAACCTACACTATTGGGGAAAAACCTTTGATCTACCAATACAAATTAACGTTTCCTACAAGGCCTAGTAAATGTGCTTGTAATACATTGTTTGATTGAACTGGGTTTAGACTGACATACACATTACATTATACCATAGCACAATACATACCCTCGCTACATAAGCAGAAGCTCCAATAAGCAAAGGTGCCAATGCTAGAAGTAAAGATGTTAACTTCCAATTCACTAACAAGCCTACTGTAATGCCAGAGATAAAAGTAGCGAGATATTGTGTGACCATGCTAAATTTGCTGCCGATGCCTTCTCTTATTCGCTCCACATCACTGTAACCATAAGAGCACAAACTTTATATCAACATGTTATCACATTAAGTCTTCAACAACAGAATTAAGTATAATTTTTGTTTTATTATTAATAATAGGGAAAATTTGTATATTCATACATTTTGAAACTGTACTGTACAAGCTGTGATAGTAAGTCCAGAAGAGAACAACAATGTGATCTGATCATAGAAGAAATGCTCACTTATAGTGTTGCAATCCCAAAGGATCTTGCTGGATCATCACATAGTCTTGTGTTAGATCTCTCTCTCTTGTGCAACTCTTCGAACCTGATGCTATTAGAGTATTCATTTTATTCATTTAGAGGGCTAAGGAGTCTTCCTTTTTTTTCTTGTAAGGAGATGACGACTAAGAGAGGTGTTTCGCCTTTAAACAACAAGAAAAATAGATGGTTTTGACATAATTTATAATGATGGTTTGGATTTTCGCCATAATGTTGTCATAAGTACTCTGTTGAGGAAAGGGGGTGGGCCAAATGGTTGAGCAACTTGTCCTTTCGGACAGCTAAGCAACCATTAACACACAGAGTTCTCCAATCATCAGCTCTAAGATGGGATTGCCTAGGGAAACATAACAAACTAAATAAAAGCAAAAAGTAACCCTCCTGGGTGCCAAGGCATATAGAAGTAGTGGGAAATGAATGTGCAGGCAAGCTTGTAAGAACCAGTTTATGACCTTGGAGATGCTTATTTCAGAGTGGTAATAAATAAAGAAGAAGAGACTGAGAAAACAAGTCTACAGAGGAGAACACCTGGAATAAAACAGATCAAAAAAATTGTTGGGAAATTATAACAGGGAAAAATCAAAAGTATGCATCAGGATGTGTAAAAATAAGTTAACAACATTGACAATTGTCGTATTAGGGCATTATAGACTGAGAGAACACCTTAGAAGGATTGGAGTTGAGATCATGGGACCTGCAGATTCAGCCAAGAGAGGGAGGAGATCCCAACCATATATTGGTTGAATGTGGAACAGTGATGAACAAAGTGTGATAGAAGTCTAGGGGTGGTAGAGGTGATACCCACTCTTAATCTACTTCACGTAGGTTGAAAAAAATCGATATTGACCTTTAATGAAGTAACTATTAACCTTTTTTCTTTCTTGTTGTTAATCTCTTGATAATCACAGTCTTATAAAAATTAAAAAAAGGAAGAAAATAACATAAAATTAAGACTCCTAGCCCTTAAATACTCTAATAGCGTCAGAAGCAGAAGAGAGGGGTCTAACTCAAGGTATAGGATTCAGTTAGGGTCCATCAGAATCGCCATGTCCATACTCACTAAAGTGAGCCTCTGAGGGTCCTTAACCAATAAGGCGATTCTTGCCGTACAAATTATATTTTTTCAACAATTAAGAGAAAATAAATCAAATGTTTTAAATAATAATAACATACTCTGACAATTTAGTTGAAAGATCGCCTTTGTCGTTAACATCGTACCAGCTGATATCTTGTCTTAGCATCTGTTGAAAGAATATTCTTCTTAAATGATAGACTTGACGTTCACATGCTAACTCCCAACACAAGATCTGCAAAATATAAACTCATTGTTCACACTTACAAAAAACATATAAATTTGTTTATTTAATATCTCTAACTACAGACCTACTGATTATTACTTTCGTACCAAGGAAATTTCATTAAAATTTGTTAGGAATCAGTATTGTAGTGAAGATTTTGACAAATTATGTCTTCTGTAAATAAATATTGAGCTTGACTTGTGAGATAGTATTATGTAGAACAAAAACTCGAACACAAGATCTCACACAAATTATGTTTATTTAATCAAACGTGTTTCTACGACAAAATTGCCATCCTTAGTGATACATGAGCTACTATAACTAAACCAGCACTGCGCCAACCCCCGTATTTATACAAAACTAAAGGGGCGTAGCTTAAACCTACTTTCTAATATTAAGGCATTAACAAGTACCTAGTGTCAATCTAAATAACTTAAAGTTAACATCTAACTAATACAATATTTTTAACTAATCTTATACGTTATATATTACTTTAATATAGAATTTTGTATCGGGCCTAATTCATTATTAACAGTTATATTATGGTACTTGTTAATATAAAAAGTTTCCTAAGCATCTATTGTGTTTAATTTAGTAAAATTTTGCAACAACACAGAGTTTTCTATTGTGAAGTAATGTTTTTCCTCTAAACAATGTTTAGCCATCGCTGATTTATCAGGCCTATTATATTTGAAATGGACAAAGTGTTCTTCTGCTCTTATCCTGACATTTCGTTTTGTTTGGCCTATATATTTTTTCGGACATATTTCACAGTTTATACAATAAATTCCTAATTTATCTTGTTCTTTAATTTTATCTTTTGGATTTCCCAAAATTTTACAAAGATTATTCTTGGTAGACATTGTTACATTTAAATTTTCATATTTTCTTAGTGATTTTTTTGCAATATTTGACAATGGTGGAGCAAATGCAGTTTCCATCCACCGTTGTCGAGGCATACTGCCCATAAGAGTACTTCTCGATTCCTTAATTTTTTTAAATTTCGCTTTCTTTATTATATTATCTATTGTTTCTTTTTGATAAACAATAAAAATTGGAGCACCATAAATATATTGAAGTTCTTTTTCGTAATATTCTTTAGACAGGGGTAAGTTTATTAACCTGTGAACCATATAATTGAAAGCGGCTCTTTTATGTGCGGGTGAATAGTGTGAATCCTTAGTTATATATCTATCTGTATGTGTAGGCTTTCTATAAACACTAAACGATAAATTATTACTTTTTCTAAACACATTTACACCCAAAAATGGAAGATTATTATCTTTTTCAACTTCTGTTGTAAGCTTTATAGTTGGGTAAAATCCATTGATAATATCACAAAACTCTTCAAAATTTTCATTTTTATCAAACACTGCAAAAATATCATCCACATACCTCACCCACACTCGCGGAAAATATTTTAAAGAATTTTTAGCATTTATTTCAAACAAACACATAAAAAAATTCGTGATGAAACTCGTTAGGGGGTTTCCCATATCAGTACCTTCATGTTGAATGTAAAACTTATTATTAAACTGGAAACTATTTTGACACATGCACAAATTTATAAGTAACTAACAGAGTACCCGTCCTTCGTATGGGGTTAGCGTATATTTGTATTGTATAATGGAGTATAGATAATTGAGAGTTAAGGGAGTTTTCAAGGCCAGTGGGGCGGTGCCCTGGTGGAATTTCTAAATAAAAATAGGCCTATGTGTTAACCAGGGACCCTAAGAATGTCAATGTACAATTTCAGCTCAATGAGTCCAGTAGTTTTTACGTGATTGAGTAACACACACACAGACCGATAACATTAGATTTTTATATAATAGTATATAAGTATTCATATTCACTCACTTCAATATCACTTACATTGCTATTAGTGTTAGCCACTCTTTTATCATTTTTATAGTTTCAACAATTGAAACACTTGGATATAGATACACGACAATAAACAAAACTTCAACTTGGGCTCAATTCAATATTTTGCACTATTTTCACAAACTCATAAGTGTTCTTCAAGGCAAATGTAGGAGGAGGAGTTAATTGTTGGAGGCGTGGCACTAACCATTTGAAATTAGATAAGTTGGTGCTTTAATTCCTGACACTATAGGCTGCATTTTCTTTCCTTCTTTATGGATTTTAGGCAAACAATATAGCCTCGGTAAAGATGGATTCAAAACCGTGAGTTGTCTTCTAAGATTATTAATCATTAAACTTTTACAATTTTTCAAAGTTTCAATAGCGTTCTTAATAAATTTTAAAATTGGATTTTTGTTACACAAAGTGTCGTCGTCGTAGATACGTATTTTGTAGAATTTTTAATATTAAATTTGTTTCAATAAAAAAAAATAACTGAAACTAAGTTACGTCCTCATGTTGTGCAAGCTACTTGGGTCTAAGGTCTAAACATCTTTTTCATCTGGCAATGGTTGAGTCCGTTCATGGAATGATATATCTTCACCTTTGTAAAGTCAATATTCATAGATTTAATCTACATTCTCTTATATTATTTATAGTTGTTATTTTTTAAGGACGTTTATAATTTTTAACAAAATAAAACCTTCATTTAAAAAATTTTTTAGCAGGTATGGGTGGTTCAAAATAAATAACTTATATAAGTGATTATGTTATTTATTATTTTAATGTGTAGTTAAGAGTAATATCGCGTGAGCCGTGTCCAATAGTGCCTTCTAAATAAATGCTGAATACCTCTCCATCTCACGTATGTATTACAGGCTAACCAAGAGAACATCTCATGCCTCAATGACAGTAAAGTCCTTAATTCTACATTTGTATGAATGATATTAATGGAAGCTATAATGGCCATATCCCCAATTGGAGCACTTACAAACTAAACAATTGAAAGAGGGGACAATTTTTCTGATAAACTGTTGGGTCACCATTATTTCATTGACACACGAACTCTACAAGTCAGTTGTAAGCTATGTTAGTATTTTTTGCTTCTTTTATGTGTCATGGTTGCAAAAGATAATGATAAGAAAGGCGATTTTAACATCAATTAATAATATTTTGGCTCGGTTCATCAAGGAACCATACAGTTTTTCAAATCCCACACAGAAACTACAACAGTTATACTTGCTTCTGATTTGTCTTTATTTTTTTATTAAGAAGTCCAAAGCTTTACAGTATTTGATTTAAGCTTCAGTGATCAAAAGTTGAAATAACATCTCATAAAATTTTGAATTTTTTCCAAACAGAATTTGCGTGCTAGCAGCCAAAACTGAAATTTAGAAGATTTCCTGGCATAATCGTAAATTACAAAATTGAAGTTATTTATACTTATAAAAGAAAGATCAGGACTGATGCTGAAAAATAGAGAAATGACTATTTTCTGGAGGACACAATCCATTAGTTCATTTTTTAAAAATTTTTTAGTGGTTTGTAGTTTTTTATATATATTAAAACAAACAGGTTTGCGAGATTTTGTTTGTTTGTATCCAATAAGAAATATATCTTTTTGCCTATTAATATACTTTTCTAAAAGTACTGATTTGAGACTGTATACCTACTATAACGTAATATTCAATTTCGGTCAAAAGGATATAAAATTATTTATATTAGACCGATTATAAAAAAAAAACCTTGTAAAAGAGTCACAAATGCGACTTTAAAACAACAAACTGATAAATAATTATCGGACATGCAACTTTAGCACTTGGTGAATTAAGGATAATAAGGATAAGTTTAAAAAAATTATTTGTATACATTTAACTGTGCGTGAGTCAGTGGCGGCTCTAGCGGGTAGGCCGGGTAGGCCCGGGACTACCCAACTTATTTGGTTTTCGGCCGGTGAGACGCCTAAATGTACATATTACCGTTTTAAGGTGTATTAACGAGCTGTATGGTTTACTTTGATTTAAATATTATTTCTCAACAACTACTTTTGTGACACTTATAGGCAATAAAATATATTATATATTATAAAATAACAAAAATATTTTTATTTTTCATAGTTGACCTGGCTCCATAGTTTTAAAATTAACAGTGTGGTGTATGCTTTTATCTTCAATAAGCAGTCCCCCCTTATCCTAGGGGGTATTTACCCAGGTCCCCCGCCATAGTCATGACACCCCTAAACTGTGCCTACCCAAAAAATAAATCCTGAAGCCGCCCCTGGCGTGAGTAGACGTCCTTGGCTCTGTGAGAGACATTGAATGACTGGCCGCCTGACATTTTCACCCCTTAACAATAAATACGACGTTGACAGCTGTCACCCGCTGTCTCATGTGTATTTCAACCTAACTTTTACTTCCAAGGATAGTTCTGAAATTTATTTTCACTTATAACTAATAAAAAACTTAATATGTACTTTTTCGTCTAATCACGTCGTTGGCTCTTTATCCCTGACTGACATAAAGGTCATAAGGACTGACATAAAGTGTCGTTGGTTCATGCTTGACTGACATAATCGTCCGTGGCTTGCAAAAGGTTAAAACTCTTCATTAAAAATATTTTAAATGATTATAATACTTTCCCTTCAATTCCAAAACAATTTTTAAAACAATACCCTCAGTTATGTTAATTTTACCTGAATAAAAGCTGCAACCAAAACTCCTAAACCAATGAAGAGGTAGTAGATGGAAAACATTTCCATATAACTGGTGAATTCTTTAGGAGATAACGGTCTCTGAGAGATGCTGTCTAACACAGAGCTAGAACAGAACAGAGTAATTTAATTGTAGACAGGCCATTTGTACTTTCTTGCATATATATGTAGTGTATAGAAAGTAATGGGGTGTGATATATCTATTGAGCCTTGAGTTCAAAATAATGTTTCTAGGAATTGTCTGTATGTCGTATGTCCAGTACTCTCCAGCCCAAACATATGGACTGCTTTGAATTAAATTTGCTATGTGGACATAGTTTGACCATATTTCAGGACCTTTTTTAAAAAATTTCCAATAACTCAAAATTGGTGGTAGTAGCTACCATAGGAAATAAACATAAAATCTGCTTTAACGATTTTTATCAAATAATTTTATCTCATATGTAACTTTTAAGGAATAAAAAAAACATAGTGATCTACTAAATTAATTCAAATTTTAGTGAAATGTGACAATTAATGGCCCAAACCATTGTGCAAAATAGCAAGTAAACAAATTTAAACAGTCCAGAAAAATTGACAAAAAATAAAAATGATCGTTAACCCTAGGATTGGTCATTATATCTTGTAGTAGGGTAATTTTGGCCATTTTGCAACATATTTTTTTAAAGAAATTATAAAAAATTTAAAATAATGCAAAAGGTATTATGTTACATACAATTGGTTTCAAATTAATCGGTGGAAATTCAAATCAAGCTCTGCTTTTGAGGAACAATATTTTTTCACAGTCAAATAAAACATAAAACACTTCTATTCTGGAGGGGGCAATTTTATTGTATAAATCAGTTCCTAGGGACATTTTAATTAGACAAATAATTGTATATTTACAATTTAAATTGCAAAATGGTAAACAATTGGACTGTAGAACACTGCATATTTCACAGACAGATATCAGACTTCACTTTTTTGGACTCTGTGAATATTTTTTTAGGTATGGTTGTATTAGGATTTAAGTTAGATGGTTAAGTTACATTTTTATTCTAATTTCCGACAACAATCACCAGAGTGTAAACAATAATTGCGACAAGATATAAAAAGTTAGGAAACCGCTGAGCTTGCAAGCATCAACACATTATGCATCACTCAAAGATATATAAGCCAAGACTTGGGGGAAATTGAGGTCTATCAATCAACAGACAGACTGGAGGTAGGCAGTGTTAAGAATTAAGATAGATAAATGAAAATAATATTAAAGTCAGAATGGAGACCAACTGTTGCAAAAGTCAAAAGTATAACAATAATTATGATGAATTGCTTACCTTGCAAAGGCAGTCAATGTTACAAACAAGAAGGAGTGTTTGGAAAACTTTAGTTGTTTAATACTAAAAGTAAACAGTAGAGTCATAACATTTGGAACCATTCTGGGTTAATATTTCATGATATAGTTGATTATATCTATTTAAAGAACAGGGAAGAGATAGGATCAAAATTGTAACAATGATATATATAAATATTAATTGTTTATGTACAATGAATATTGAGTAGTGATAAACAAAATTTTATTGAGTATTAAAGAAATGCTGTAATGCAGTTTATATAATATGATTATAAAATAAAAATTAAAAAGAATTTAGTAAAACTGAACCACTAAGTTTATTGAAAATAAAGAACCCAGACCTAATAAAAGGAACTTTCTAACAGCAGTGAGACTCCCGAAAGAAGGTGAGACCATCGAACGTTCTTCAGGGGAAAAGTACAGGGAACCAAGGACCACTAAGGATCACAGTCTGGGCACGGTTAAGCTCCAGTAACAAAGGTGAGCATGCTTTGTGTAACTCTGTTCTTATATTAACTTTGTATAGATCAGCCTATATGACGAGAGATTAATTAAACTAATTTTCTTGTCGCAACATTCCTTTCGCTCTTGATTAAAGATAGTAAAACTATTGTATTAATTTAAGTAATTGAACCACCGATGATTAAATCTAAGTATAGGAATACAAAACCATTGTATTAGTGTAGATAATTGACACACTGGTAACGAATACTCACAAGTGTAATAATCAAAAGAAGGTTATATTAAAAAATAGTTAGGCCTAACTGAAACATCGATTCACTTTATCCACTCTATAACACTAGTTTCTAGATAGACTCGAAAATGTAAAAAGTCAAAGTTACTCAGTTCTAATAAACATAAAACAAATTTCAACCTGTTATATACACTCTGTATAACTGACCTCATATTTGGAGCTGTTGTTGTGGAGTGAAGTGACATCTGACTGATAACAAAATCATCTGTGAGATTCAAATTCGCATCCGTGTAGTCGAACGTTGTTTCTTTAACAACTAAACCCTAGAAAACAAGATTACCATAAACTTACTTTTGTAACTAAATCATGAAACAAGTTGTTGAACAAATAAAGCACAATCTTTCTCAAATTAATATTAACCATTATATATAATAATTTGGTTTATAATAATTATAAACTTAAATGATAAATACGATGGCACTGGAGTGTACCAGTTGTCGTGTAAGGATTGCCCAAAGACTTAGATAGGGCAAACTGGAAAATCGTTTTACAAAAGGTTTAAAGAACATATCCCTACAGCCAAACAATATATGGACCATACAAGAACCTTGTCTAAATTTACTGAACACATCATCCAGCAGGATCATAGTTATTCATCAATAGAAAACACCCTTAAAATATTACATCGATGTAAGAAAGGAAATTTCATGAACGCATTAGAACAGTATGAAATATACAGATATTTCAAAATTGACAGTAACTTGTTGTTAAACGAAAAACTAAACTTTAATTCCAATGCATTGTACGACACCGTGTTAACTCAAGTAGATAACGTAACTCAACCCCTCCCAATGTCAATCTGTGATACCAGTAATATTCGAGACTCTGTGCAGTAAGGACGTAGACAATGATTCATGAATCAATTTTAATCGTATGTACGTGTAAGTGTTTCGTGTGTAATTTTGCTCTTGTGTAATGTGTATAAGTGTTTGTAATTGACGAAGGGAAACCAGATTACATCTTTACAACTTGATAATGGCTGAATAGCCAAAACGGCCGTCGTTTGAACGACGCAAACAGAATATTGACGACGGTAAGTCTTATATATTTGAATTAACCATTATAAAGTAAACAGTGCACAAACATTTTCAATCACATCCACAAAACTACTCATTGCCAAAAAAATCAATCAAAAACCAAAAGTGAACCAAGTGTGCGTTCTTTTTTTTAAAAATAGATCTTAATTTGCTTCACTTGTGCCATAAACACGTTCACAGTGCAAATTGTATTGGATTAAAATTGAGCTTTTAACGATGGCAGTAAAGTTCATTTTTCTTTTTTTCTAATTACTCCCTAAAACATAATATTATTTTACTTGAGATTTTGTGGCCTCTTCTGTCATCAACGAATATTTGATAGAGTGGATAGGATAAGAAATTTACCAGGATCGATGATTAACAATTTCTTTATTTACTAAATATCCTCAAATTTTTAGTAGTGTCCATCATGAAATTGTGACAGAATGTTTAGGCTATCGGAAACTGTGCTCACGTTGAGTGCTGTAAATGCTGTCTGATTTCCACAAAACGAAACGACTGGAAATGTTTTGCAGTTTCTCACTCGATACAATGATGAAGGTGATCCTTTTTTAAGCCAAATATTGAATGGGAGCAGTGGTGGTATAGCTTAAACTTGGTACTGACTGACTACCACTTGTTTCTGCATTTAAACCGATCTCTAATCGGCCAACATTGTCACAGTGATTACCATCACAGGCAGCATGAATAGCGTATACAAAAGCTAGTAATCCGATATGACAAGTTTCTTAAAATGGTGGAAATTATATAGAAAAATAGTTTAAGGCATCTTGTATTTTTATATATTAAATATTTTTATGTCAAAATGATACTTATTTTCTGAACACGCTTCGTACTGTTTTCATCAACACAAAATAAAAAGATTCACAAATAAATAGACCTACCTGCGTAACCTGTTGCAGGAAAGTATTCGTCATCTGTCCAAACACCAATGCCAAGACGGGGAAACTGGCTCCATGGATGGTAGAGAACAGGATACCAATGCCAAGGAGGACAAGATCTGGTTTAGTAGCATATCGGAACTAAAACAAATAAATGTAATTAATAAATTATTTAAGAGGTGGAGAATTAAGAAAACCATTTCTCCAGAAGTACTAAGCCCTAAGTGTTTCAATAGGCATGTGTTGGTGTTTTTTTCTTCTTGTTTAAAAACAAAAACTACTTGGTTATCATCACCTTTTAAAAAAAGAAGAAAAGAACATAAAATAAAAACCTCTAGCAACTACCAAATTGCAACAGATATTAGTATATATGGATGACAGTTATTGTAACCAGAACAAAGAATGAAAGATTCATCACAAATAAAAGTGATGATCTATAGTGCTGAAGTGTGGACACTACCAACAAACTGAAAAGTACACTTAGAGTTTTTGAAAGAAGTAGGATGGATCTTGGAGAATTAGAAGTATCCAAGAGATTAATACGCCAGTTGGAAAAATGGATATTGTGAGGCTTGTGACATCACGAAGGTTACATGGGTAAGGACACCTCTGAAGATTGGCTACCGAAAGGGACGTTCGAATGGAGGAAAACAGGGAATAGGATACGATGGAGAGGTGAAGTAAAAATGTTGAAGATAACAAATGGAGAATGGTTGCTGCAATTTATGTGAGGACAATAATTGTTGAGGAGGCCAAAATCTACAAATGGTTGGTAGCGCAAATGGAAGAATAATAGATATACAATAAGTTACTAGATGACATAAAACACTGTAGAAGCATTAAACACTTTTTTCTATGCATTAAATAAGTGAGTTAAGCACCAATGAACTGATACCTTAAGAAATAGCACATTTAATTTATATTGTAAAAATTTGAATTTTTATTGTTACATAATTAATTGTAATTCATTTGGGACAAGCATGAATGTGAATATAACGGGTGTTATAAAAAGGACGCAACCCAAAGTTTAAGAAGATATAAGTGATGCATAGGTAAATTTTTTCTTCCCCAAATATCAGTTGGCAAAACTGTTCTAATTGTTGACCCATCATGTGTTATTATAATGCACTAGTGCTATTCCAGTATGCATTTGTCTTTGTAAGTGTGCATATGTTTTCAACTATGTCATTTTCCAAGGATGAATGTGTGTATTGTCTTATTGTGCGTATAAATCTTACAAACGAGAAAAGACGAGTTCCAGTTACAATTTCCCAATTCTTCAGTAACTAATAAGTCAACAATATCGTGTCTGATTAATAAATTTCGTGCGACTGGCAGTGTATATGATTGGAAAAGCATTGCTCGACCATCACTGTTAACAGTGGAACTTCTGGACAATGTGAAAGAACGTTTGAATCGCTCACCCAGCAAATCACTTAGAAAGTTATCTTCACAGGCTGGACTTTCACTATCTACTGCTTTTAGGGCAACTAAAAAATTTTAAACTGTGTGCTTACCCGCATCGGTGTCGTTCATGAACTGAAAGAAGTTGACCACGGTAAACGTCTACAGTATTGTTGTTAGACGTGTTCCCTTGTTAATGACAAATTGTTCCCTTGAAATGTGGGATCATGTTTTGTAGTAACGAGGCATGGTTTCACTTGGATGGTTACATTAACAACCAAAACTTCCAAATATGGAGTGCTGAAAATCCTCATTCGTTTCACCCACTATACGCACGTAAAATTGGTGTTTGGTGTACGATCTCCCAGCATTGTGTAATAAGGGCCATTATTTTTTGACAAATCTGAAGATGGTGTGGTTTATTGTAACTTAATTAAACAATTTATAGCCTTGTTAGATTTACACGGACGATACTGCTGGTTCCAGCAGGATTACACAACTTGTCATACTTCTAATCAAACGGGAATTTTTTGACCATCATGTGATATCAAAAGGATTGTGGCCTCCAAGTTCCCCAGATCTTACTCCTGCAAACTTTTTCCTTTGGGGGTATTTAAAAAGTAAGGTTTTTCAAAACAATCCCCATAAACTTGACGAATTGAAGGATAACATTGAAAGTGAGAAATCGTAGGCTAGATTTCAAACATTACTGAGTTAATACTACGAAAAGTGGCTCCAAATGTTTTGAAACGTGTCCGTACCTGCATTGCAAACGGATTGTCATTGTGAACATTTATTATAAAAGATTAAAGGTAATTTGAATTTGAATAGCCTAATTATATAATGTTATATTAAAATTTTAAAGTAATAAATTCATGTCATCAAAAATTGGATTGTGTCTTTTTTGAAACACCTGTTATATTATGCTGGATGATGTGTGAAGATATAGAAATTATTCATTTTATTTTCTCAAATGTTTGGAATAAAGAAAATTATACGATAGGTCAAGATATTTTTTGTTATCATTTATTCACGAACAGTAGCCTAATATTTTCTTACTTGCGATTTTTGAAACGAGTGTGGGTAATTAATTTACAAAAAATTGAATGAAATCGGCAGAGCTAATTTTGAGAAATATCTACTTTTATAACAACTCCCATGACATATTTGTGTGTGTTTTCATTGGTAATGGCAACCAATATATTTTGTTTGGGTCTTTAGAGGCTAAACTCGACCAAAATTTGATCAATATCATTGTAGCTAATTTTGAGATCGTAATTTTGTATTTCTACCAAGTTTGATTAAAATCAGTCCGCACTTTTGAGCACTACAAATATGTCAGATGCCACACATCATTCCAAAAACTACATTTATAATCTCAGGTGACCTCAAAACAGATATACAGTACCTGCAAAAAACTTGACATCAAATTTTTTACCTATATGTAAATATAATAAATACGTGGTGGCACTATCTTGTTTATTAATTACTATTGAAATATATAATCATATTATTATTTCTAGAGGTATAATCCTTATTTCATTTTATTTATTTCTGGCCCTGAACAAAATAAAGTTGTATAGCCATAGTTATTTTTAAATGTTATACAAACAATACAATAAATAAATAATGAATCCTGTACTATTTGTAAAATAAAACTCTACCGAATAAACATGAATGCAATATAAATTCTCTTTAATTATCACAAATGAACAATAAAGAAGTCACACATAGCTCAAGTTGCTTGACAGTTTGGAATACTCTTCTTAGACATGCAAGACAATTTAATGGCCAATCATTTTTAACTAAACTGACATGACAATGAGTCTGTGGTAAATTAAACTGCACCTGATACAATCTGATACTGGTATTTATACCAGATATAATTATATCATATTTTTAGGAACAGATACATCCTACATGGATAAAATACACACAATAGAGTATCCTGAACGGTTATTTCAAACAGATTTTTTAAACTTTATAAAAAGCTTTTTCGTGTGTTTTTAATAAATTCATTACTGACTGAACGCTTTTTATGTAATAAGCTACTAGTTTCTTTCACCTGTTTGTACCACTACAAATGTTATTTTTCTCTAGAGGTTCTTCATGAAACACACATCAATACTTACATTGCAGTTGAGTTGTAGGTTTGACTTTTGGAAGCCATAAAGCACACATAATGATTTTACGAACATACTGTATTCACTTTATGGAGTTTTCCCATTCACTTATGAAACTTCCTATAATTTACCTCCTCTACGTATCTTCCATACAAGTTGGTTGTCTTGGTTGCGATTGTAAAAACAAAGAATCTAATATCCTTATTGTGTACAGTTATAGTAGGCTAATACGATCAAGAGTAGAAATAGAAAATTTTGTAAAATTCGTTTAGTTCAAACCTCATTTTGAAAAGAAAAAATATTATTTTAAAGCGCAATTCATTTTTTCACAGTAAAAATTTAAATTAGAAAGTACAAAATTCAAATATAAATAGGTCACAATAAGTCAAAGGAATTTATTACCCTAATTGTAAAAAAAGTATAAGTTTATGTACATTATTAGTATTAAAATTTAATTTTTAGTAATCCTTGAGCTACCATTTTTAAAATGGAATATTACACATCGATTATACCAATCAGATTAACTGGGCATGTGTAATACAAATTTCCCAATCTTTGTATTTTGCCGTCAAAGACAAGTTAATTAAGGGGGTTACTTCACCCTATGGTTTACTATATTCACATATGTAGGCCTACCTGTTTATTTAAATTGGTATTATATTGGAGATATTAAAGTTCTGTTTTTATTTTAACAGACTGTGCTTTATGCTTACTTGACTATGCTCAGATGTAGTAGACTTGCATACATATCAGGCTACCATTGCTATGTGTACAACCTATGCATACGTGCATTTCGTAGTTTTCAATTTGAAATAATTCAGTATGTATCCACATTACAATATTATATTATTATTTGAAAATAAGGTATGTAGTACACGAATAACAAAAAATGTTTTAAAGAAGACACTATTTTCACTTATTCTACAATTACAATAAAACCCTTTTACTTCTCAACATTTCAAACAATACACTAACAAAAAATATGGTTAAGAAGAATTTGACCAGGGTAGCACCCAAATTTGTTTACATGGTCTAAAGAGCACAATCTACTAAATAAAAAAATATTAAAAATAAAGGCAATTATTTACCATAGTGCCCCAATTAAATTTTTTGTACAGTTATTCTTATACTACATTATTATTAGTCTCCATAAGAATAATAACATTAACGCAACATTGGATGTGATTAGTAGGCCTACTTGAATAGCTAACCACTTGGAAACACCACGTGCTGTTGCCACAATTTCTTCTTTTTTCTTCAAAATTTCAGTTGGGGTTATAATTATATCGTGCGTAGGTTTATTTACACGTAGGTCAGGTAAGGTAACCTTACTTGACCTTGTAAACAATTTGCATACAAACCTATTTTAATGTGTAATTTATTTACTGGATCTTAACCTAGAAAAGTTGTTAACCATTATGTTTTTTTCATGAAAAACTTTAATGCTCACCAAAAAATGTTATTATTTTTAAAGACGGGTATGTAGTACATTAATAACAGCAACAAAATATAATCTAAATTGGAGTGCTACAGTAAATAATTACCAAAATAAAATATATGCCCATAAATAGGAAGTTTGCAGGCTTGAAGTTGAGAAAACCTCTGCAACTAACAGGCGTTGACAGCAATCAGTCAATTGCACATTTATGCAAATCTGACGAAGCCTAAATGGTCTTTTGTTATAATTAGTTGAGTAATGGCGATGCCTTAAGGTTGTCAAGTTTCATTTGTTTTGTTTTTGGGAGTTTTAAGGGGAAAAAACATTTCGGTCATTATCGCCTTTCATTTGTGGAATCTGTCTACAAAAAAATCCGGATACGATATTTTGTAAATTATTTAGTACATTATGTTACCTGCCAAAGCCGATTTCAGGACAAATCTAGTTTGTCAATTTCATGAGTCTATTGAATATATAACATGACCTAGCCTAACCTAGACTATTTGCAGAGTTAAACAAAAATGTTGATTAGATTGATGGTAAATTTAACCTACCTTTTAAACATGTTTTTCTCAACATGTAGGTTATATACTATCATAGGAAACATTGATTTTTAACAATTACCAAAAAATATATACACAAACACTCTAAAAAACACTTCCAATTTCACAAACAACAAAGCGCAATTAATTTAAATATCAAATTTCAACAACAAGTAGTCAATATATGATATGAATGTTCAATGTTCATAAACAAAATCAGCTGTAGCAATTAGTCTACTGGAATGCTGTCGTGCATGCCGTATGTTATTCTATTCTATATTCAGTTTCATATTCTGTTGGTTAAACACTACCTATATCATTGGCGGTATAAGCGACTCGAATTATATATACAATTTTAAAGGGGAGACTTTAAAGAGATCAAGGAAGAAAAATGTTTTATTTACTTTTATACTACTTAAGAAAAGTTAAATCTATTAAATTAACATACTCAACAACTATTACATGGAATACTGTTTACATACAATATTACTATTATAAAAATCTTCTTTTTTTAATAGAACTATTAGAATTATCAATCTGCATGAGTTAACCGTTACTTGAGTCTGGATATTTATTTTTTCCCCTTTGTTGTTTAACGACCAAAAACATCTCGATTATCGTGGCCTTATAAAAATAAAAGTATGAAAAGAACATAATATAAAGGACCCATAGCTTTGAAATACTCTAATACTGTCAAGGTTGGAAGATGATTAGAATTGATCAAGAGAGTCTTGGATATGAAAGATGAAGAGGGGGGGACTCATGGTTAAAATATAGTCTGTCTTGTTTATTTTTTCCCTTTGTTGTTTATGTGAATTTGGTACTCTATTTCCAGTTTTTACCATGGGCGTCATCGCCGGGGGGACCCCCCCCCCCAATATTTGAGATGTAAAAATATTTTTGCTAAAAACGAATGATTTACTTAAAACCTTACAAGGTAATCATCGCGCTTTGTCTTTACTAGGGTTTTTAACATTACATTTCTGTTACAAACGCATAAATTAAATGCATAAAAACAATGTTTTGAGAAGTTTAATTTAAAAAAATTTCTATACCCCCAGACCCCCGGCATATGTCCCCCCCCCCAATAATGAACTGGTGATGACGCCCATGGTTTTTACGGTAATTAACTGCGCTCTAAAATTTTTCTTTTTCAAAGTAAAGTTTCTACTAAATGAATGTGGCAAAATTAGTTTATTCATTACTATATCCTTCACTTCATATTGTACACAATTACCGTAACCGTAAAGAATTGCAAACTCACCAAACCCAATAGTCCTGATCTCTGCTTTTGTCTTTGTTTAGAAATGTTTTTTCTTCTGAAAAAAAAAGGGAAAAAAAATACATCAATTAGTTATAATTTGAATACAACTGTATGGTACATTGAAAAGGTTGCATAATCTTTCTAACTCCAATACAAATAACCTAAAGATTTTGTAATGTAAAGTTTCCAGTTGTTTGGCTAATTGTAGAAGACAGAATAAAACTGGAATAAAAGATGTCACAAAAATTACGTTTACTTAATCAAACGCGTTTCAACGACAAAGTTGCCATCCTCAGTGATACATGAGTTACAATAACTAAACTATAACTGGTATCAATATTTATTTATAAATATGGCTACTTATAAAACGTAATCTTAAATAAGCGATGCAAAAACATTGCGCAAACTTTCCCACTAACTAATTCCCAAAACTATATAAACACTATTCCTAAACATAAATAATGTCATTTCAGTTTTTGTCAATCAAAAAGTGAAAATAAAACATTGACACCATATTTCAAAACACATTTAAAAATAAAGGCCTAAACTTTATTTGCTTGTGCCCAGCGTAAGTAGGCCTAATAAGATTAAATGTTTATCGGGCTTATGGCGGCGTATAAAGTTCATTTTCGTTATTTGTTAATTATTATTCCTGAACAATGATATTTTGTCAACAGTTGTTGACAAAGTGGCATTTTGTTCATTTTAAATTAGTTTGCAAAACAGCTGATTTCTCAACAGTTTCACTTTGCCCACTACTTTGCTCACTCCGAATGGCAACCGAACAAAACGAAATTTAGGTTAAGTTTATTTGAATTGACTTATAATATACAGGAAATGTCCAGTATGTATGTTAGATTAATTCTTACATGTAAAAATAACATAAATGAACAACAAAACAACGTTTTAAAGTTGAAAAAGGAAGTAATTATTAATAAAGATGATTGACAGTGTATGTACACGGAGAGTATTTTTCGTTTGCTGAGTTTTGAAGTTGGCAATTCCGTTTCCTCAACAATACACCTAAGTTATTTGTAATATTCATAAATAACCCAAGTTTTGACGTGAGGTTGAACACTATTGTATTAAATTAATGTTTTATTAATATGTGTTATGTGCTGAAGTGTTTTTTATTTGTCACAAAATAACAACTGTAGACAAAGTATAATGTGCAATTCGTGAGCAAAGTGTCTTTTTTAAACTCGATAAAATTGACGCACTCGGCAAGCGTCGTGCGTCAACATTTTTCTCTCGTTTAAAAAAGTGCCACTTTGCTCTCTAGTTGCACAAATAACTATTGTTTAGGCTACTTCCGATTTTGAAAACGGGTTTAGATTGTTTAACCTCCCATTTCACTAAAATTTCATCAAAACCATTTTTTTTCTTATTGAAGCTACCCAAAATTTTGGTAAAATATTGGATACAAAATGCATAACCAAATTAGGACTCAATATCGTATACATTTTCAACGTTACAATGTTTCTTTTTTTACAAGATGGGCCCAAGAAGCATTTTTGGACATCTGTTTAAACTTTTGTCTTAAAATGATTCAAGGAAACACTCTGTATATATTACAGGGTTTATATGAAAAGTTGACCAATATTTTATAGTTGTTTGACTATGTCTATAGCTAGTTAACTATGCCTAAACACAATAAAACAATATAATGTAATGCCAAAAAGTTGGTTTCTTCGGCCTTGTAGGATATATTACATTTCATTGATGACCCAGGTTTTCTGAACCTCGTAATTATGTATTTTACTATTTTGTTAGCGACGGCTAGGCCAGGGACCAGGTTTCGAAATAACGTTTTTTAACAATAACTTCTCTATTAGTCATCGTAGAGCGGTAAGGTTGGTAGCATTGCATCCAGAATTAAAATCTGCTAATTTTTGTCCAATTTAAAAGTTGAATAACACACAAGATATTAACAAAAAAAAACTGTTTAAAACGTCCAACATTTTGAAATTTTTCTAGTCTATTCTTAGCAAATTTCATTTTTCTGTTATTTTTGTGGGCTATCGTGTTTTTTTACAGATGACACGTTTACGGATATAAGTAAAATTAATTTTTTCAATTTCCTGAGACCATAAAATGTGAAGACCAGTTAAAAACGGAGCTCCACATTTTTTCGATTTTAGGCCTATCCTATATTATATACTGGATAAGTAAAAATTGAATTTATATTTTCGAAAAAGAATGAGCAATTTTATTGACAAATCAATTATATATAAGTCAAAACCCACTGACTGATCACGAAATCTCTGGATCCAAAAAGCCTAGAGTTATTTTTTAACATGGTTTGGGGTAGGTCTGTAGACGTGTACTAAGAAAGCATTTTGAAAATGTTCCACTACAAGGTTTTCTTTACCCCTTTAGCATATCTCTGGATCCAAGAAGCTTAGAGCTATGAATTTTTTAACATGGTTTGGGGCAGGTCTGTAGACACGCACTAAAAGGGTTTTGGAAATCTTTCACTAGATGGGTGTTTTTTTACTCCTAAAGCATATCTCTGGTTTCAAGAAGCTTAGAGCTATGAATTTTTAAACAGAGTTTGGGTGTAGATCTGTAGACGCATACTACGAAAGCATTTTGAAAATGTTCCACTCAAAGGGTGTTTTGTACCTCTAAAACAAGTATCATATCTTTGTTATTTATGGGTCGATTTTGATCAAAATTGGTGTGTTGCTGTATTTAGGCATAATTTATTTCCATGGCACCACCATTAGGGTTGTGCTATAAAAAATGATTACTATGTAAAACTATTCTCAACTATCCCCAGACGATACTGGGGCCATCAGCTAATTAGGTTAGGTTAGGTAATATGTAAGAAAAGAAAATTAACATGTTTTCAAGATCACGACCAACTTAAGCTTATCTGAAGGCTACAATACAAGCATAGCCAGGTTAGGTTAGGTTAGGTTAGGTTATGTTAGGTAATATGTAAGAAAAGAAAATTAACATGTTTTCAAGATCACGACCAACTTAAGCTTATCTGAAGGCTACAATACAAGCATAGCCAGGTTAGGTTAGGTTAGGTTAGGTTAGGTTAGGTTAGGTTAGGTTATGTTAGGTAATATGTAAGAAAAGAAAATTAACATGTTTTCTAGATCACGACCAACTTAAGCTTATCTGAAGGCTACAATACAAGCATAGCCAGGTTAGGTTAGGTTAGGTTAGGTAATATGTAAGAAAAGAAAATTAACATGTTTTCTAGATCACGACCAACTTAAGCTTATCTGAAGGCTACAATACAAGCATAGCCAGGTTAGGTTAGGTTAGGTTATGTTAGGTTAGGTAATATGTAAGAAAAGAAAATTAACATGTTTTCAAGATCACGACCAACTTAAGCTTATCTGAAGGCTACAATACAAGCATAGCCAGGTTAGGTTAGGTTAGGTTAGGTTAGGTAATATGTAAGAAAAGAAAATTAACATGTTTTCAAGATCACGACCAACTTAAGCTTATCTGAAGGCTACAATACAAGCATAGCCAGGTTAGGTTAGGTTAGGTTAGGTTATGTTAGGTAATATGTAAGAAAAGAAAATTAACATGTTTCCAAGATCACGACCAACTTAAGCTTATCTGAAGGCTACAATACAAGCATAGCCAGGTTAGGTTAGGTTATGTTAGGTAATATGTAAGAAAAGAAAATTAACATGTTTCCAAGATCACGACCAACTTAAGCTTATCTGAAGGCTACAATACAAGCATAGCCAGGTTAGGTTAGGTTAGGTTAGGTTAGGTAATATGTAAGAAAAGAAAATTAACATGTTTTCTAGATCACGACCAACTTAAGCTTATCTGAAGGCTACAATACAAGCATAGCCAGGTTAGGTTAGGTTAGGTTATGTTAGGTTAGGTAATATGTAAGAAAAGAAAATTAACATGTTTTCAAGATCACGACCAACTTAAGCTTATCTGAAGGCTACAATACAAGCATAGCCAGGTTAGGTTAGGTTAGGTTAGGTTAGGTAATATGTAAGAAAAGAAAATTAACATGTTTTCAAGATCACGACCAACTTAAGCTTATCTGAAGGCTACAATACAAGCATAGCCAGGTTAGGTTAGGTTAGGTTAGGTTAGGTTAGGTTATGTTAGGTAATATGTAAGAAAAGAAAATTAACATGTTTTCAAGATCACGACCAACTTAAGCTTATCTGAAGGCTACAATACAAGCATAGCCAGGTTAGGTTAGGTTAGGTTAGGTTATGTTAGGTAATATGTAAGAAAAGAAAATTAACATGTTTCCAAGATCACGACCAACTTAAGCTTATCTGAAGGCTACAATACAAGCATAGCCAGGTTAGGTTAGGTTAGGTTAGGTTAGGTTAGGTTATGTTAGGTTAGGTAATATGTAAGAAAAGAAAATTAACATGTTTTCAAGATCACGACCAACTTAAGCTTATCTGAAGGCTACAATACAAGCATAGCCAGGTTAGGTTAGGTTAGGTTAGGTTATGTTAGGTAATATGTAAGAAAAGAAAATTAACATGTTTCCAAGATCACGACCAACTTAAGCTTATCTGAAGGCTACAATACAAGCATAGCCAGGTTAGGTTAGGTTAGGTTAGGTTAGGTTAGGTTAGGTTAGGTTATGTTAGGTAATATGTAAGAAAAGAAAATTAACATGTTTTCTAGATCACGACCAACTTAAGCTTATCTGAAGGCTACAATACAAGCATAGCCAGGTTAGGTTAGGTTAGGTTAGGTAATATGTAAGAAAAGAAAATTAACATGTTTCCAAGATCACGACCAACTTAAGCTTATCTGAAGGCTACAATACAAGCATAGCCAGGTTAGGTTAGGTTAGGTTAGGTTAGGTAATATGTAAGAAAAGAAAATTAACATGTTTTCAAGATCACGACCAACTTAAGCTTATCTGAAGGCTACAATACAAGCATAGCCAGGTTAGGTTAGGTTAGGTTAGGTTATGTTAGGTTAGGTTAGGTTATGTTAGGTAATATGTAAGAAAAGAAAATTAACATGTTTTCAAGATCACGACCAACTTAAGCTTATCTGAAGGCTACAATACAAGCATAGCCAGGTTAGGTTAGGTTAGGTTAGGTTATGTTAGGTAATATGTAAGAAAACAAAATTAACATGTTTTCAAGATCACGACCAACTTAAGCTTATCTGAAGGCTACAATACAAGCATAGCCAGGTTAGGTTAGGTTAGGTTAGGTTATGTTAGGTTAGGTTATGTTAGGTTAGGTAATATGTAAGAAAAGAAAATTAACATGTTTTCAAGATCACGACCAACTTAAGCTTATCTGAAGGCTACAATACAAGCATAGCCAGGTTAGGTTAGGTTAGGTTAGGTTATGTTAGGTAATATGTAAGAAAACAAAATTAACATGTTTTCAAGATCACGACCAACTTAAGCTTATCTGAAGGCTACAATACAAGCATAGCCAGGTTAGGTTAGGTTAGGTTAGGTTAGGTTAGGTTAGGTTATGTTAGGTAATATGTAAGAAAAGAAAATTAACATGTTTCCAAGATCACGACCAAAATAAGCTTATCTGAAGGCTACAATACAAGCATAGCCAGGTTAGGTTAGGTTAGGTTAGGTTAGGTTAGGTAATATGTAAGAAAATAAAATTAACATGTTTTCAAGATCACGACCAAAATAAGCTTATCTGAAGGCTACATTACAAGCATACCCAGGTTAGGTTAGGTTAGGTTAGGTTAGGTTAGGTAATATGTAAGAAAAGAAAATTAACATGTTTCCAAGATCACGACCAACTTAAGCTTATCTGAAGGCTACAATACAAGCATAGCCAGGTTAGGTTAGGTTAGGTTAGGTTAGGTTAGGTTAGGTTAGGTTATGTTAGGTAATATGTAAGAAAAGAAAATTAACATGTTTTCTAGATCACGACCAACTTAAGCTTATCTGAAGGCTACAATACAAGCATACCCAGGTTAGGTTAGGTTAGGTTAGGTTAGGTTAGGTAATATGTAAGAAAAGAAAATTAACATGTTTCCAAGATCACGACCAACTTAAGCTTATCTGAAGGCTACAATACAAGCATAGCCAGGTTAGGTTAGGTTAGGTTAGGTTATGTTAGGTAATATGTAAGAAAAGAAAATTAACATGTTTTCTAGATCACGACCAACTTAAGCTTATCTGAAGGCTACAATACAAGCATAGCCAGGTTAGGTTAGGTTAGGTTAGGTTAGGTTAGGTTAGGTTAGGTTAGGTTAGGTTATGTTAGGTAATATGTAAGAAAAGAAAATTAACATGTTTTCTAGATCACGACCAACTTAAGCTTATCTGAAGGCTACAATACAAGCATAGCCAGGTTAGGTTAGGTTAGGTTAGGTTAGGTAATATGTAAGAAAAGAAAATTAACATGTTTCCAAGATCACGACCAACTTAAGCTTATCTGAAGGCTACAATACAAGCATAGCCAGGTTAGGTTAGGTTAGGTTAGGTTAGGTTAGGTTAGGTTAGGTTAGGTAATATGTAAAAAAAAGAAAATTAACATGTTTCCAAGATCACGACCAACTTAAGCTTATCTGAAGGCTACAATACAAGCATAGCCAGGTTAGGTTAGGTTAGGTTAGGTTAGGTTAGGTAATATGTAAAAAAAGAAAATTAACATGTTTCCAAGATCACGACCAACTTAAGCTTATCTGAAGGCTACAATACAAGCATAGCCAGGTTCAATTTGCCTTGAACCCATCAATAAGTGACCTAATTCCTATTTGCCTTTTTAGAGCCTCACATATACGCCTAGAATAGTGTAAGTTATGTGATCAGTCCAAAGTAACGGATTGTAAAGTTCAACAAAATAATTTGTCCCATGTGTAAGTAAGTACTTTGCAGTCCGAACCCATTTTAATCGGACGTGAGCATACTTTCAAACAATATAAATACAAAGTTGTAAATATATAGGATTTATAGGCTTATCTATGCGACTAATAAACACGCGCGTAAAATTATGCATTCCACGAATTGTTCTCACATCTCAAAAAAATTTATTTTGAAACTTATACGCTACGCATTTCTCATTCTGGGGTTAATTTAAGTTGTATTCGTCATACAAAAACTATGATTTCGCGATTTAATTTCACATCTCAATAATTATTTTCAGATTTGTAGGTCTCAGAAAGAGAGGGGTGTGATATCTGACACTTTATTTTGACTTAGCACCAAAATATTAATTTTTTTCCTTATAGAAACATACATATTCGTCATCAGAATAACTTTCGATTTTATTAGATACCACGTACATAATATTTTACAAAATAATTTTTTTCCAACTCTATATTTTTTTAGCCCTTACCTATCTCAAGGTTAGGTTAGGATTTTATTACCGCTATATTTTTCCTATATTATAAACAACATAAATGCAAAGTTTGAAATATACAGGATTTATCGTCTTGTCTGTGTAGACTGGTTGCGACTTACAGACAGACAGACACAGACTAAAATTATAACTTATCTCGACTGCCCTTCAATATAAAACTAGTAATGGCGGTTAACAAAATATTCCGTAAACTCAACAGTGTACGAAATACTGTATAACGACGCCATTTTGAAACTATCAAGTGAAAATGATGAGATTGTAGAGTACAAAGTAAATTAATAGTAGGAAATATTCTCCAATATTTCAATTCTTTCTGGAGTTATCTTTGTTTTTTGACCTAAAGACAAACAGAACACTAAACATGTTTAATGTAACCCTACCCTACAATGAGTAGGAGCATTGTAACTGCGAGAGATCCTAGGGTTAGATACCTCTCTTGTTCTCTTCCGACCCAGACACGCTAGGGATCTTTATTTTATTATAAGGCGATGATGACCCACAGGTTTTCGCCTTTAAACCATAAGAAGGGGGGGGGGAGAAATTAATACCAACACAAATTTTCTCCCCTTTGTTTCACTGTATACAGAAAAGTATAAAAATGGTTTGTTAACTTTGGAACAAATCCCAGCAGATAATCGTGTAAATAGAACTACAAATTTGAATACAGTCCAATTTGCAAACCTAAAAAGGAACCCCCAAAAGTTGTGTCAACATTTTCCAATTAAAATTATACGTAAAATCATATTTATTATTGTTTTTCCCCCTTAAAGATGAAAAACTACCCCTAGCCCTCAGAGTCATGGTCGGAAGAGTACAAGAGTTGGTCAAGATATACCTAATAGTAGGCCTAAAGAGAGCGAAATAACTATAGGAAAACATGAATAAACTTGGAATTGCCACCCCCATAGTGAGCCCCAAGGGTATATTACATTTTCAATTTTCTCTTGTGTAAAGTACCTTCTTCGTGTAAAATCATGGGCTTTCCATACTCATATACCTTTAATATTTAAAACAAAAACGTGATTTTTAAAGTTTTATACAAATGTTGTTGAAATTATTGATTTTTCTACACTAAGACTAACACAGCTGAGCTTCTAATTGAAAAATTTGAAAGAATAAAATCGTCCTAAAAGCGTTGGATTAATTAAACCAATAACAACTACAAATAATATTAATTAATTTTGAGGTTATGATTTCACAAAAATCAAGTCACCAACAATAATCTTACCCAATTTCAGTAGATCCATAACTAAATCCTCTTTCTGGTATAAGCAGAAACTTTTCCTCCGATTTACCGAAACCCATAGCCTAGGTATAAACTAATAATTCACAGACCACTGTTCAACTCTATACTGGTCAGTGCCGTCAGTGGTTTGTTTACTACGAGATAGGAATATCGGTCAGGGGTATACAAAGTCCGGGCGATAAAAGTTTGGGGGAAAAACACATGAGTCGGCCAATATTATTTGCTGTTGATTTAGTGTTGGGCGCTTGTTTTTGTCGACTCACCCTCCGATTAACTTCATCGAAGTAAGTCAAATGATTTTAATAAAATATGTAATTTTACAATAACAGTACTCCCTACAACCCAGAGACTGTAATATTGATGGGGGAGGGGGGTCTATAATCTGTTCTTTTCTTCCATTATTTTATAAGACCATGATGACAGAGAGGCTTTTTGCCTTTAAACATGAAAAAAAAAAAAAAATTATTACTTACTAAACAGCTATTTCAAAAAGTGATTGTCCACTGTTGCACCCGTAAAAATGTAAAATATTATTAATAGTGATTTTTACATTAGAGTGATGATTGCTATTGATACAAAACTGCAGCTTGAAGGAGTGATAAAACAGCGATTGTTCACTGTTTACATCCGTTACATGAATTTATAATTATGTAACAAATGGTGATTTTACAATCAGAGTGAAAATAATTTTTGTTACTGATCAATCACATAGATTTATAAATAGATTATCAGTTATAAATCACCGTAAAAAATAGTGATTTATAACACTGTTAAACGTTTAAATATTAACAACGGTGAATTTTTAGTGATAGTGAAAGTGATAATTGTTACTGACCAATCACAGAGGTTTAAAAATGAATTGCAGTGATTGCTCACTGTTAAAGATGTAAACACAAAATTATAGTGATGGTGATTTTAGAGTAGTAGCCTAGTATTACAGCAGTGAAGTGATGTTTATAATTGACCAACAACAGCGGTTAAAGAAGTGATAATCAGTGATTGTTCACTGTTAAAGATGTAACACTAAAATATTGATTATGGTGAATTTATACTAACGGTGAAAGTGATCATTGTTCTGACCAATAACAGCGATTAAAGAAGTGATTATCAGTGATTGTTCGCTGTTAAAGATGTAAACAATATTAGTGTTGGTGATTTTACAGTAAAGGTGAAAGTGATAATTGTTGCTGACCAATAACAGCGGTTAAAGAAGTGATTATCAGTGATTGTTCGCTATTATAGATGTAAACAATTAATTTTGGTGATTTTACAGTAAAGGTGAAAGTGATAATTGTTGCTGACCAATAACAGCGGTTAAAGAAGTGATTATCAGTGATTGTTCGCTATTAAGTTATAGATGTAAACAATTAATTTTGGTGATTTTACAGTAAAGGTGAAAGTGATGATTGTTGCTGACCAATAACAGCGGTTAAAGAAGTGATTATCAGTGATTGTTCGCTATTATAGATGTAAACAATTAATTTTGGTGATTTTACAGTAAAGGTGAAAGTGATAATTGTTGCTGACCAATAACAGCGGTTAAAGAAGTGATTATCAGTGATTGTTCGCTATTATAGATGTAAACAATTAATTTTGGTGATTTTACAGTAAAGGTGAAAGTGATAATTGTTGCTGACCAATAACAGCGGTTAAAGAAGTGATTATCAGTGATTGTTCGCTATTATAGATGTAAACAATTAATTTGGGTGATTTTACAGTAAAGGTGAAAGTGATAATTGTTGCTGACCAATAACAGCGGTTAAAGAAGTGATTATCAGTGATTGTTCGCTATTATAGATGTAAACAATTAATTTTGGTGATTTTACAGTAAAGGTGAAAGTGATAATTGTTGCTGACCAATAACAGCGGTTAAAGAAGTGATTATCAGTGATTGTTCGCTATTATAGATGTAAACAATTAATTTTGGTGATTTTACAGTAAAGGTGAAAGTGATAATTGTTGCTGACCAATAACAGCGGTTAAAGAAGTGATTATCAATGATTGTTCGCTATTATAGATGTAAACAATTAATTTTGGTGATTTTACAGTAAAGGTGAAAGTGATGATTGTTGCTGACCAATAACAGCGGTTAAAGAAGTGATTATCAGTGATTGTTCGCTATTATAGATGTAAACAATTAATTTTGGTGATTTTACAGTAAAGGTGAAAGTGATAATTGTTGCTGACCAATAACAGCGGTTAAAGAAGTGATTATCAGTGATTGTTCGCTATTATAGATGTAAACAATTAATTTTGGTGATTTTACAGTAAAGGTGAAAGTGATAATTGTTGCTGACCAATAACAGCGGTTAAAGAAGTGATTATCAGTGATTGTTCGCTATTATAGATGTAAACAATTAATTTTGGTGATTTTACAGTAAAGGTGAAAGTGATGATTGTTGCTGACCAATAACAGCGGTTAAAGAAGTGATTATCAGTGATTGTTCGCTATTATAGATGTAAACAATTAATTTTGGTGATTTTACAGTAAAGGTGAAAGTGATAATTGTTGCTGACCAATAACAGCGGTTAAAGAAGTGATTATCAGTGATTGTTCGCTATTATAGATGTAAACAATTAATTTTGGTGATTTTACAGTAAAGGTGAAAGTGATAATTGTTGCTGACCAATAACAGCGGTTAAAGAAGTGATTATCAGTGATTGTTCGCTATTATAGATGTAAACAATTAATTTTGGTGATTTTACAGTAAAGGTGAAAGTGATGATTGTTGCTGACCAATAACAGCGGTTAAAGAAGTGATTATCAGTGATTGTTCGCTATTATAGATGTAAACAATTAATTTTGGTGATTTTACAGTAAAGGTGAAAGTGATAATTGTTGCTGACCAATAACAGCGGTTAAAGAAGTGATTATCAGTGATTGTTCGCTATTATAGATGTAAACAATTAATTTTGGTGATTTTACAGTAAAGGTGAAAGTGATGATTGTTGCTGACCAATAACAGCGGTTAAAGAAGTGATTATCAGTGATTGTTCGCTATTATAGATGTAAACAATTAATTTTGGTGATTTTACAGTAAAGGTGAAAGTGATAAATGTTGCTGACCAATAACAGCGGTTAAAGAAGTGATTATCAGTGATTGTTCGCTATTATAGATGTAAACAATTAATTTTGGTGATTTTACAGTAAAGGTGAAAGTGATGATTGTTGCTGACCAATAACAGCGGTTAAAGAAGTGATTATCAGTGATTGTTCGCTATTATAGATGTAAACAATTAATTTTGGTGATTTTACAGTAAAGGTGAAAGTGATGATTGTTGCTGACCAATAACAGCGGTTAAAGAAGTGATTATCAGTGATTGTTCGCTATTATAGATGTAAACAATTAATTTTGGTGATTTTACAGTAAAGGTGAAAGTGATAATTGTTGCTGACCAATAACAGCGGTTAAAGAAGTGATTATCAGTGATTGTTCGCTATTATAGATGTAAACAATTAATTTTGGTGATTTTACAGTAAAGGTGAAAGTGATAATTGTTGCTGACCAATAACAGCGGTTAAAGAAGTGATTATCAGTGATTGTTCGCTATTATAGATGTAAACAATTAATTTTGGTGATTTTACAGTAAAGGTGAAAGTGATGATTGTTGCTGACCAATAACAGCGGTTAAAGAAGTGATTATCAGTGATTGTTCGCTATTATAGATGTAAACAATTAATTTTGGTGATTTTACAGTAAAGGTGAAAGTGATGATTGTTGCTGACCAATAACAGCGGTTAAAGAAGTGATTATCAGTGATTGTTCGCTATTATAGATGTAAACAATTAATTTTGGTGATTTTACAGTAAAGGTGAAAGTGATAATTGTTGCTGACCAATAACAGCGGTTAAAGAAGTGATTATCAGTGATTGTTCGCTATTATAGATGTAAACAATTAATTTTGGTGATTTTACAGTAAAGGTGAAAGTGATAATTGTTGCTGACCAATAACAGCGGTTAAAGAAGTGATTATCAGTGATTGTTCGCTATTATAGATGTAAACAATTAATTTTGGTGATTTTACAGTAAAGGTGAAAGTGATAATTGTTGCTGACCAATAACAGCGGTTAAAGAAGTGATTATCAGTGATTGTTCGCTATTATAGATGTAAACAATTAATTTTGGTGATTTTACAGTAAAGGTGAAAGTGATGATTGTTGCTGACCAATAACAGCGGTTAAAGAAGTGATTATCAGTGATTGTTCGCTATTATAGATGTAAACAATTAATTTTGGTGATTTTACAGTAAAGGTGAAAGTGATGATTGTTGCTGACCAATAACAGCGGTTAAAGAAGTGATTATCAGTGATTGTTCGCTATTATAGATGTAAACAATTAATTTTGGTGATTTTACAGTAAAGGTGAAAGTGATAATTGTTGCTGACCAATAACAGCGGTTAAAGAAGTGATTATCAGTGATTGTTCGCTATTATAGATGTAAACAATTAATTTTGGTGATTTTACAGTAAAGGTGAAAGTGATAATTGTTGCTGACCAATAACAGCGGTTAAAGAAGTGATTATCAGTGATTGTTCGCTATTATAGATGTAAACAATTAATTTTGGTGATTTTACAGTAAAGGTGAAAGTGATGATTGTTGCTGACCAATAACAGCGGTTAAAGAAGTGATTATCAGTGATTGTTCGCTATTATAGATGTAAACAATTAATTTTGGTGATTTTACAGTAAAGGTGAAAGTGATAATTGTTGCTGACCAATAACAGCGGTTAAAGAAGTGATTATCAGTGATTGTTCGCTATTATAGATGTAAACAATTAATTTTGGTGATTTTACAGTAAAGGTGAAAGTGATGATTGTTGCTGACCAATAACAGCGGTTAAAGAAGTGATTATCAGTGATTGTTCGCTATTATAGATGTAAACAATTAATTTTGGTGATTTTACAGTAAAGGTGAAAGTGATAATTGTTGCTGACCAATAACAGCGGTTAAAGAAGTGATTATCAGTGATTGTTCGCTATTATAGATGTAAACAATTAATTTTGGTGATTTTACAGTAAAGGTGAAAGTGATGATTGTTGCTGACCAATAACAGCGGTTAAAGAAGTGATTATCAGTGATTGTTCGCTATTATAGATGTAAACAATTAATTTTGGTGATTTTACAGTAAAGGTGAAAGTGATAATTGTTGCTGACCAATAACAGCGGTTAAAGAAGTGATTATCAGTGATTGTTCGCTATTATAGATGTAAACAATTAATTTTGGTGATTTTACAGTAAAGGTGAAAGTGATAATTGTTGCTGACCAATAACAGCGGTTAAAGAAGTGATTATCAGTGATTGTTCGCTATTATAGATGTAAACAATTAATTTTGGTGATTTTACAGTAAAGGTGAAAGTGATGATTGTTGCTGACCAATAACAGCGGTTAAAGAAGTGATTATCAGTGATTGTTCGCTATTATAGATGTAAACCATTAATTTTGGTGATTTTACAGTAAAGGTGAAAGTGATAATTGTTGCTGACCAATAACAGCGGTTAAAGAAGTGATTATCAGTGATTGTTCGCTATTATAGATGTAAACAATTAATTTTGGTGATTTTACAGTAAAGGTGAAAGTGATGATTGTTGCTGACCAATAACAGCGGTTAAAGAAGTGATTATCAGTGATTGTTCGCTATTATAGATGTAAACAATTAATTTTGGTGATTTTACAGTAAAGGTGAAAGTGATAATTGTTGCTGACCAATAACAGCGGTTAAAGAAGTGATTATCAGTGATTGTTCGCTATTATAGATGTAAACAATTAATTTTGGTGATTTTACAGTAAAGGTGAAAGTGATGATTGTTGCTGACCAATAACAGCGGTTAAAGAAGTGATTATCAGTGATTGTTCGCTATTATAGATGTAAACAATTAATTTTGGTGATTTTACAGTAAAGGTGAAAGTGATAATTGTTGCTGACCAATAACAGCGGTTAAAGAAGTGATTATCAGTGATTGTTCGCTATTATAGATGTAAACAATTAATTTTGGTGATTTTACAGTAAAGGTGAAAGTGATGATTGTTGCTGACCAATAACAGCGGTTAAAGAAGTGATTATCAGTGATTGTTCGCTATTATAGATGTAAACAATTAATTTTGGTGATTTTACAGTAAAGGTGAAAGTGATAATTGTTGCTGACCAATAACAGCGGTTAAAGAAGTGATTATCAGTGATTGTTCGCTATTATAGATGTAAACAATTAATTTTGGTGATTTTACAGTAAAGGTGAAAGTGATAATTGTTGCTGACCAATAACAGCGGTTAAAGAAGTGATTATCAGTGATTGTTCGCTATTATAGATGTAAACAATTAATTTTGGTGATTTTACAGTAAAGGTGAAAGTGATAATTGTTGCTGACCAATAACAGCGGTTAAAGAAGTGATTATCAGTGATTGTTCGCTATTATAGATGTAAACAATTAATTTTGGTGATTTTACAGTAAAGGTGAAAGTGATAATTGTTGCTGACCAATAACAGCGGTTAAAGAAGTGATTATCAGTGATTGTTCGCTATTATAGATGTAAACAATTAATTTTGGTGATTTTACAGTAAAGGTGAAAGTGATAATTGTTGCTGACCAATAACAGCGGTTAAAGAAGTGATTATCAGTGATTGTTCGCTATTATAGATGTAAACAATTAATTTTGGTGATTTTACAGTAAAGGTGAAAGTGATAATTGTTGCTGACCAATAACAGCGGTTAAAGAAGTGATTATCAGTGATTGTTCGCTATTATAGATGTAAACAATTAATTTTGGTGATTTTACAGTAAAGGTGAAAGTGATGATTGTTGCTGACCAATAACAGCGGTTAAAGAAGTGATTATCAGTGATTGTTCGCTATTATAGATGTAAACAATTAATTTTGGTGATTTTACAGTAAAGGTGAAAGTGATGATTGTTGCTGACCAATAACAGCGGTTAAAGAAGTGATTATCAGTGATTGTTCGCTATTATAGATGTAAACAATTAATTTTGGTGATTTTACAGTAAAGGTGAAAGTGATGATTGTTGCTGACCAATAACAGCGGTTAAAGAAGTGATTATCAGTGATTGTTCGCTATTATAGATGTAAACAATTAATTTTGGTGATTTTACAGTAATGGTGAAAGTGATAATTGTTGCTGACCAATAACAGCGGTTAAAGAAGTGATTATCAGTGATTGTTCGCTATTATAGATGTAAACAATTAATTTTGGTGATTTTACAGTAAAGGTGAAAGTGATGATTGTTGCTGACCAATAACAGCGGTTAAAGAAGTGATTATCAGTGATTGTTCGCTATTATAGATGTAAACAATTAATTTTGGTGATTTTACAGTAAAGGTGAAAGTGATGATTGTTGCTGACCAATAACAGCGGTTAAAGAAGTGATTATCAGTGATTGTTCGCTATTATAGATGTAAACAATTAATTTTGGTGATTTTACAGTAATGGTGAAAGTGATAATTGTTGCTGACCAATAACAGCGGTTAAAGAAGTGATTATCAGTGATTGTTCGCTATTATAGATGTAAACAATTAATTTTGGTGATTTTACAGTAAAGGTGAAAGTGATGATTGTTGCTGACCAATAACAGCGGTTAAAGAAGTGATTATCAGTGATTGTTCGCTATTATAGATGTAAACAATTAATTTTGGTGATTTTACAGTAAAGGTGAAAGTGATGATTGTTGCTGACCAATAACAGCGGTTAAAGAAGTGATTATCAGTGATTGTTCGCTATTATAGATGTAAACAATTAATTTTGGTGATTTTACAGTAAAGGTGAAAGTGATGATTGTTGCTGACCAATAACAGCGGTTAAAGAAGTGATTATCAGTGATTGTTCGCTATTATAGATGTAAACAATTAATTTTGGTGATTTTACAGTAAAGGTGAAAGTGATGATTGTTGCTGACCAATAACAGCGGTTAAAGAAGTGATTATCAGTGATTGTTCGCTATTATAGATGTAAACAATTAATTTTGGTGATTTTACAGTAAAGGTGAAAGTGATGATTGTTGCTGACCAATAACAGCGGTTAAAGAAGTGATTATCAGTGATTGTTCGCTATTATAGATGTAAACAATTAATTTTGGTGATTTTACAGTAATGGTGAAAGTGATAATTGTTGCTGACCAATAACAGCGGTTAAAGAAGTGATTATCAGTGATTGTTCGCTATTATAGATGTAAACAATTAATTTTGGTGATTTTACAGTAATGGTGAAAGTGATGATTGTTGCTGACCAATAACAGCGGTTAAAGAAGTGATTATCAGTGATTGTTCGCTATTATAGATGTAAACAATTAATTTTGGTGATTTTACAGTAATGGTGAAAGTGATAATTGTTACTGACTAATAAGTTACAGTTATTAACACAAATAAAATGGCTAAGAAGAAGAAAATAACTTATTTCAAGTGAAATCACTTTTAAGCTAAAATCACTAAAATTTTTTTTAATTTATTTAATTTCAGTTGGTAGCTCACACAGAAAAAACATACAATTACATTTCATATTTATAGACTACTTCTATAGAAAAAAATAAATGCATATAAACAATAGTAAATTAAATTGAACATATATATATAATAATTAAAATAATTATAATAATATCATTGTCCTTTATATTTAGTTTACAAATTCAAAAAAAAGAATATCTCTATGTCTTTCTACCAAATGAAACCCTCAAAGGCTATGCCTGTTTTGAGGTACACCTCTTGTTGTTTTATGTAATAAAAAAAAATTGTTCTTTTAAGACTGTGAATAACTGTATTTATTTCTCTCATAACACTTGTACATTTTGGGATATTAAGCCAATTCCAGACACGTAGCCTATGTATTAGAATCAATGTTTTGCTTGTTTTAGATTGTAACCGATAACATTTATTCCTAACAGAAACTAAAATTCCCTAACGGGTATTTTTTTTTTTAAACGATTACCTACATTTTATTCAGATCCTTAAAGGCAACATTTTACTAAAATTTGATCAAAATCGATAACGCCGATTTTGAGAATATCGTAATTTTATTGTAACCATTCAATTTTTAGTTATCAAAAAGTCTGAACTTTTGATCACTTGGGATTAGCGATGTTGATACTCGGGTGAAATGGATAATCGAATTAATCGGTTTCAAATGATTTCAATATTCGGATTATTATTTCGAATTCGAGTATCTGCGCAGAATGATTTTGCGCATCGGATTCTAACTCAGTTTTACCAATCAGCGCACTACTAACGAATATTATATCGTCTCCTTGTTCCTAGTTACGAATATGTTCTCTGAATATTTTATTCCGAAAACGAGGATTTTAATAATCGGAACGTTTCTAGGATTTTGATACTCGAATTCACCGAGTATTTTAATTCGAACTCACACATCACTACTTGGGATCCAACCCAAGCCCCAAGACTAGACCTCGGGATTGCCTGTAGCTGAGTATACGGATATTTCCTGCTTCCATTGTTATTTAAAGGCAAACAACCTCATCATTTCCTGATAAATTCAACGTTAATGAAATAACTTTCCACGTACATGCGAGTTATTTGGACAACCCTGCCGTAGTTTTGAATCTAATCACCAAACAATGCTAAAGGTCATTTCAGATTGTGACTTTTGTAACAAGTTTTTATTAAAATTATTTAAAAAAATAAGATAATGTCTGACGGCAATTAGACTGTCATTGAAATGTGTGAAAACATTATGAAATATGCATTGATCTTATACACAACACAGGGTGAATCTATGATGGCTTTCTGCTGTTTTCAGGATAATATTCTGCGAGGAATTCTAACTGGCAAGGAATTCGAGACAAAACAAGTTGAATTAAAACGATAGCCTACTAGTAAAATATTATTATTCAAGGTTACAGACAGACAATTTTGTAAGGGGAGGTGGTGAGTAAAACAAATCACAAGTTTTTCGCGGAATTATCCTATTTGACGTAACCTGAGTCAACAAAAGTATTTTGGGAATTATTTTTCATTGTTGTTTAATTTTCAAAATAAAAGGTAAATGTAAACGAATATAAACTTTTTTCTTCTTTTAACCTAACACATTTCTTTATGTTAGTTTAAAATTATTTAACTATCAAATACAATATTACCAAGACACACGAGTAAAATAGACAAAACTACCGAAGTAATAAAACAAAAACCAAATTTTTAGTACTGCAGTAACCTTTAATATTTGAGACATTTAAATAGCTCTTTAAACCGAGTTATGCAATGCATGGCATAAATAAATAAGAGTGGAAATGGCGTCATTGGTGAAATATATCAGAGCTGTAGAGGAAAGCAATAGTGGCCTGCAATGCTGGACAGGAGAATGTAGAGGACAGCATACATCAAAATAATTCAGAGCTTTTGGGAATCTTCCATGGCCTGCAATGCTGGACAGAAGAGTGCAAAGGGTTAAAGGCAAATTGCTTCTAGGTCATCATAGCCTTATAAAAAACAAATAGAGACCTCTAGTCCTCAACTTCTCTAATAGCGTCAAAGTCAGACAAGAACAAGAGAGATCTGATAGGAGAGAGATCTAACCCAAGACTGCGAGAAAAAGTGTTGATATATAGGAGGCACTCGGCCACGCCCGAACTCACTGTAGCCAAGCCTAACCTAACCCAAAACTACATGAAAAAAGTGTAGAAGTGTTAATTCAATATTTTGGGATAGTTGTTGTAAGACAAACGTTTAAAATTACAACATTTATTAAACTTTATTAAAATCTAACCTCAAAAGACGTAAACAAAACGTATTTAGTCGCCATCTCGTTATAAGTTGTAATGAACTAGACGCGCTCTCGTTAAGATTCGCATTTCTCAAAATCGGCGCAAACAATTTAGATCAAATTTGGAGTGAAATGTAAAAATGTATATCACTAACTGTAATTAAAAGAAAATTACTCTGTATGAGTAATTTAAAAAAAAAAATACTTTAATCGATTTATGTCCGCCCACATATTGGTTTTGTTTAAAATTACAAAAATGTATTTTCATTCAGGATTAACAAAATTAAATTTGAAAATTTTAACTAAAATCAACGTGTCAGCAATTATTATTATTAATAAAACTTCGTGGACTATTCATAACCAATAGTTTATAACATCACTCCCGTTTACACAAGTAAACATTATGAATAGCCTATCTTGAAACGTGGAATAGCCTTTTAAAGCCCAAATATTGGTAAAATTTCATCAAAATCTGCTAGAACCGATTTTGGGAAACAGGGAATTTTTACAGTATAACAAACACACAGAACACAATACGCCTAAGTATGAGACGCGTTTCAACGACAAGGTCGTCCTCTTCAGTGATACACGAGCTACACCAAACAAACAACAACTCCAAACTGTTTTTATGAGAATTGTGTTCTGTGTGTTTGTTATACTGTATAGTTTTTCTCATAAGTCAAACTCAACATTTAATACGGAATTTTTACTTTTTCTTATGAAATCTACTCCCCGATTTTAAGTTTATGAAAATAATAAACTATTTTGTCAAATATAATTAAAAATTTGGTCAAAATCGTAAGAGACGTTTTAAAGAAAATCGTATTTTTTTATTGTTTTTTCCTCATAACGTCCAGGTTTTAAGTTTTCGAAAAAAATATATAAATAAAAAACGAACTAAATAATAATGAATAAATAGGCCGTATATTTTACATATTAAATTTTATAAAATTCCTTAACTTTAAGTTTTGTTTTCTTATGGGAAGCTACAGTTTTAAAACCCTTACGACTATCATTATTATTGCATTGAACACTCCTTCAGGTCTTTTTTTTTCCACGTTTAGAGCTGAAATAGAGCTAATAGACTACTTAAAATTTTATAAAATAAAATAAAAACAATGTATTTAATTTCAATTTAGTTACTATAGTTAGGCAAAACAAAAATGATAAGCACTTATAATTTCACAAAAAACAATTTATTGTTACAGCTGTTTCGCCGTTAGGCATCGTCAGACAACGGCGAAACAGCTGTAACAATAAATTGTTTTTTGTGAAATTATAAGTGCTTATCATTTTTGTTTTGCCTTATTATGGAATTTCACCGAGCACCGACTGTAGTCACACTCAATATACTATAGTTACACAATAAAAGAACAATGTGTATAGATCAACTCAGATTATAACCAAATATAAACCGATATAATCAATTTTATATCGTAAACTATCTAAAATTAACTTTAAAATACTGAATTGTTCATTGTGGGCCTAATAAGAAAACTAAGATTACAACTTCATGAAGAATTTCCCAGAATGAACAACATTTTTTTCAAGAGAGGAAAAAGTTTTCTAATGTTGTTCTTGTGAGTAAAATAATATATCAATTTAGAAAATTTGCATTACAAAAAACAAAACAAAATGTCTATAAAGTTAGGCCTACTTTGATAAATTCATAAATAATAGTTATTTTATCCAAAACCCAATTTGTATTTCAGAAAGGTGCGTACAAATTCAACTACGTAATAAAAAATAATATGTTAGATTGGAAAATTTTTGAGTTAGTATGTCAGGAATAAAAAAGGTATTCAAAAATGAGAAAACTTGTATTTTGAGAAATCACAAACAAACTTGTATAAAATAGAAAAAAAATTGTTTAGGCTATTTAAACACATACTAACAATAGTTTAGAAGAGATATCTGTAATATTAGCAAGTTATTGAACAATCAAAATAAATAAATAAAATAAAATATTCATCAAAATCGTTAGAGGCAAATTTGAGAAAAACAGAAATTTTGATATTTCCTCTCTTAAATTTTGGAGTAGGTAAAAATATGCTTAGCCTACAGGAGCAATTAAAAAAATACATTTTACAAATTATTTTATATCAATTTACAGAATACAGCGTTCAAAACACAAAATAATTTGTATTTCTTTTCACTTGAATTTTGATCAAAATCGTTACTCTTTAAGTTTCTTTTATTAAAGCTATCGCCAAATTGAAAATATTGATCAAAATCGTTTGAGCAGATTTTGAGAAAACAGAATTTTCATATTATAGGTCACAAAATAACAACTGTAAACAAAGTATAATGTGTAATTCGTGAGAAAATGTCTTTTTTAAAATCGATAAAATTGACGCACTCGGCCCCCTAACGTTTTTAGGAAATTACAAAAACAAAAAACTCACATTTTACAAACAACTTTATATCAACTCACAAAACACAACAATGCCAAAATTATTATTTTCTGTTTACTTGAAATTTCCCAAAATCATTCTCAGTCCCACTGAACACTTTCAAAACATCACAGTTGCAATCGTTAGCGAGCGAAATTAAATATCCCGCAAAATCTTCCTTTTCCTTGACAGTCAAATTGGTCAAATATTTCCTAGTTTCTGCCAACAAAACAGCTCCATTCTTCGCCATAGACATCACATCAGGCGTCAATCTTTGTGCTAAATTTTGTCCAATAAAAACAACGTCGAAGAAATTTTTAAATTTCGGTTTAACAACATAATCATTCAAAGCTGTAATGGGTAAAAACACTATCTTCGTTTTATTAATCGGCAAAGCACTATAATCTTCCCTTTTCTTATAATCTACCGATAATTTTGGTTTTGGCCTATCTACACTATCACGAAGATCAACACTGGATATCTCTGTGATAACGACGCCTAATTCATGGTCTACTTTTCCTTTATGCACATACTCCTCCTGATTTTCAATTTCGAAAAACATTCGCGTTAAATTCCGTTCCGTCAAATCTGTCGATCTCTGAGTATTTACACCATTTTTGACTTTCAACATTCCTTCATCTTCACACGTTGTACCGAAATTCACAAAAGGTGATGACACAATATCCCCTAAATAGCCGTGATGTACGATACGATCGCCTAATTTGACAATACCAGAACCAAAAGTGAGGTTATCTTCTGAGGAGGTAGTCTCCAACCAGGTGAATGCAACACCAGTGTTCCTCCAATTCTTGTATTCCCTCGCATTGATCAATTTACCTCCTGGAATATCTTTCAATTTCATGTGATAGTCCCAATCGAAAGCACCATCTCTAGAATCGTATCTGACGCCTAACGATTGTCGTAAACGATTATCCCACAACTGAACGCAATTAAATTTCTGTTTACCTTCCCAAAATTGAAAAATACTTTCCAAACAATCTCTTTCTTTATATTTCAACAAATCTAAATTCACTACTGGCAATCTAAACGATAAATAGTTTAAATCGGTCACCATGTGTACCAACTGTATAGATTTCTTTTCCAAATAGTCCCTAGTTGTCGGTCTCAGTAGACTATTGCCGTATAATTCCATCCATAACCTAGTTTTCTCGAATAGACCTAGACGATCGGATGGTTCTAAAGCTATTAGAAATAATAAAAGCTGTCGTGCGACGAAATCTAGTAGTACTTCACAAACATAAAAATTTACTTGTTTAGTTGGATGTGTGTAGTATTTTGAAATCGTTTTAAAAATATGCCGACCATCAGCTGATCCTATCAGTAAAATGTTTAATTCCCCTACGTTTTCAAGCGTAACGATATTTTTTATTTCGTTTTGAATATCCAAAGCCGGACTGAATCCCCACAACATTTTGTCTCACTCACGACTGAACGAATAAACTACAGACGTAGAAGTAAATAACCTCTGTTGCCATGGCAACCGTTGTATTGTTCACCACGCATCGATTTATTAGGAACAATGTTTGAAAAATGATTCTAACAATAAGTACAAGGGTTTTACTATTGGGGTCGAATTAATTTCCTTATTGCTAATTTTCTATTGTAGTAGAATGACAAAGGAAAGTATGTTGGAATTGATTGTTTGTAATACAAAATATACTTGCGATTAATTTGTTTGATAATATGATTTAATACTGTTTATTTTCTTACATACGTTTAGTGTAGAGAAAATTACGTATTGTGTTTAAAAAATCATTGAGTTTGAATTTATGGGTGTAATTTTGTTTTTAATTAGGCCTACTTAGTAGGCTATACCTATAGGCCTATGTTTGGTAACTGCAAAAAATTTTGACGTCCGATTTTTGACTAATCTTATCGTTTCGTGGCCTCACGGAAGTGAAAAAATGAATTTTGACATACCATCCATCTATCGTCGTTGTCAAATAAACAAACATCAAACAATCAGAATAACTTAAAGTTTAATTTAATACCCTACAGACAATACCCCCCCCCCCTCTCTCTTCATTTCCAACTATATAAATTTTGCCTCTTAACTACCTAAATATTTATTGTTACCGTGATATTTTTCTATCAAGAACATTGCAAAGTTTGAAATATATAGGATTTATCGACTTGTCTGTGTAGTAGACTATTTTTGACTTAGACGGACAGACACACGTGTGAAATTATAAGGGCCTTTAGTTTTAACAAACCTAACCTAAAAATCGTTTAACGGAACTGTTATAAAAGACGTATTTTCTCAAAATCGGCTCTACTAATTTAGTTTCAATTTTTGTATTTCTTACCTCAACTCTACTACTGCAGTTTTGGGTGAATCAGGAAAATTTAAACACGATTACAAACATACAACAGTACACAAAACACATTTCACTCTGTTCGGAAGTTGTTTATTGTAAATTACAAGCGAAAATATAGATGAGTCCATGTGTAATCATGGACATGGATTCCTGTGCCAGTGTTTATAATTTTGTTTTATTTTTCCTGTAGATGTAACTCACCCGAAACTGCTATAAGACATACCTAAATTATAAAATTAGCATTTTAATAATACTGTTTTCTTTTTTCAACGAAAGTATTGGTGTTTTTTTACTTCATCAGTACGTAACATAAGTTTGTTAATCGCAAAATTTCAACCGTTTTTTGAATGTCCTTCATGTTCCACAACCTCACCCGTGAAATTCGACCGTGGATATGATGTTAATCCCTCCCTGGTCGTTGTCGTCTGTACGTAAGCATGACAAAACTCACAAATTTAAAGATAGGAAAGTGAAATTTGGTACACGGGACTATAGTGTGCTCCTATAGAATATGATATAGTCATATCGTGTTGTTTTGGCTAAAAGGGTGTACACCAGTATAACGCTATCTATAGTAATATATGTATTAGAAAAGATCTTCAACTGTTTGCTCAGTATCGCATACTTGAATACATCTAGAAGGACAAGTAATGGTGAAGATTTAAATTGCATAAATAGTGTTGGAAAATACCTCTGATTATGGTATTACTAGCTGATGGCCCCAATTTCACCTGGGCATAGTTGAGATAGTTTTATAAAGAAATAATGTTTTTAGCACAACCCCAATGGTGGTGCTATGGAAATAAATTATGCCCAATACACCAATTTTGATCAAAGTCGACCCACAAATAACAAAGGGGGGGGGTTGTTTTAGGGGTAAAAAACACTCTTGGAGTGGAACATTTTCAAAATCCTATCTTAGTACGTGTCTACAGACCTACCCAAAACCAAGTTAGAAAAATTATAGCTCTAGGCTTCTTGTATCCAGAGATATGCTTTAGGGGGAAAAAAATACCCTTAAAGTGGAACATTTTCAAAATCCTATCTTAGTACGTGTCTACAGACTTATATACTTTAGGGGTAAAAGCACCCTTGGAGTGGAACAGTTTCAAAACCCTTTTTTAGTAAGCGTCTACAGACCTACCCCAAACCATGGTTAATTTTCCCCACTCTTTCTTCATTGTTAAAGGGGTGTATCCACTCAACTGTTACTTTACCTGTATGAGATCATTCACTGTAGGATCTTGTTTCTTTCATGGACGCAGAGATGAAAGATTTGTATGACAGTCCTTATTTTTGAAAAAGGTTTAATCTAGAGCATGTACCTTATATGGTTGTTTTGGGCGAGTAAGTATAATTAATTATACCCACATAATCTATAGGAGAATTTATTGAAGGTTTGAAATAGTGTTTTAATGTGGCATGGACACTATCAGCCTCTGTCATTGTGTGTTGTATTTCCAAAATTAATTGTTATTGATTTTTGTTTATCAAGATCACTGAAAGCACTACCTAATGTTTTGTTGTGATTCGGTTAATTTCATAATATAATCAACTAAGCAAGAAGTAAATTCATAAATTGTATATCGTTTTTTGTGCACCTTTCTTTATTTTACCAGAAGAAATGAAACTCGATATAATTCAATTTCTACTAAAAAAAGGAAAGAAGTTTTATTCATAATAAAATGTACTTTCATATGATACCTGAAAATGTTAAATTAACTAAAACAAAATTATAATTATAATTTTTAAACCCTTTTTCTCCCAGGACCACCTCAAGTCTCCCCAATCTTTCCACATCCTCAATGAGAAGAAGACATTATTCACTCCTACACTATCTATCCGCAACCAGATCGAAGTGTTCAGTTTCATTTTCAATAAAAGTTCTGTACTAAAGGTGATTGAACATTGTAGATTTGTCATTTCAACTGAAAAAAATTTCACTTGTAACAATTTAAATCGTAACTTTGTTCGTAGGTTTGTGGAGTTAGTAAAAAAAGACTTGAAAAATTTGACAAAAAAAAGACAAAGTTGTGCGTAGATAAGAACTTCAAAAATTGAAAAAAATCGTAGACAAGTAAATTGTGAAGCAAAGAATCTCCAAATTACTAATTTTAAACACTGAAAATAATTTTATCGCGATGCTACTTCTTCGAAACACTGTATAATTTATTCAGGATCTTATCCAAGATAGGACACAAGACAGGACATAAATAGTGATTACATTTATTCACACTATTTCGGCTTAATCCATTACAGCTCTATCACATTTTTCTTTTTGTCATGTTTTATAAAAACATACACAGTATTTTAATTCAATGACATATAAAACATATTTATTTACCTATTATCATCTGGCATTCCTCTTTCCGCAGTTCTCTGAGTCTACGAACTCCTCTGAGTTTGTGAATTTCTCTGATTACAAAGTTCTCAGAATTTAGAAAATTGTCCAAATCTATGAAGTTACCTGACTTCAATGAATGATTAACTGTTTTCAAGTAAAACAATCCAAAGAAAACCTATTTGACAATAAAGATAAAAGATTAATTTTATTCTGACAAATCAAAAATGCCTCACATTCACACGCATCCAAACTTTTCACCAACAAGGCTAACATGATCTGAAACCATCACAATAGAGAAGAGATAAGCAGGTAACTGTGGCTCGATCTATTTAATCTCACCAAAGCGAACCAACGACCTATTAACTTTGATTGTGATAATACCAACCAATGGAATCACATACACACCCACAAACTCACATAATATGAAACAAAAACATAATTTTTTTAATACTCACCATATGTTTCATAGCAGAACAGCGCCTTCTTCAAATTTAAATCTTCTTTACTTTTGGTCTCATAAACCAAAAATGTAATTCTATTTTAAAAAAATGACTTAAAACTAAAAGAGCCCTTGCGATGATGTAGCAAATCATTAGACATTTTCTAATGAAACTGATCAAAGTTTTCTGATGTTGAGATTGAAAACAACTGTTTTCTCATACAGAACCTGAAAAACCTGAAACAAAAACATCCTAACAAAAAGTACATCCTAACAAAAAGAACATCCTAACAAATAGTACATCCTAACATTTCTATCAGGGGCCATGTATACTTATTATCTAATTTAAATTCAACGCGAGTACTAATGCTGCCTCTAAAGTGTCGAGGACTTACGCCTGAAGAAGTGTAACAAAAGTGGTGTACACTTGGACAATTTGTACAAGTGTGTGATAAATGTTGTAACAAGACATCAACAAAAGGAAATAAAAACCCTTGTTGAGTAGATCCAACCAAGGCGAGGGCGTACAACCCTTTTGCTAAGTAAACCTAACAAGAGGGAAGGACGTATCACCCTTGCTGGGTCAACCCATCAACGATCTACATCACTAAATGTTGGCCTAGGTGTTGTTAGTGCGATGGACTCAACAGAAGATTTTACTCATCCTTCTGTTGAGCCGGGTGTGTAGGTGGCCTGAAAGAGAAACACATACACATACATTGATATACAAAACTAGAAATAATTAAAACTAACTTGCTCCATTTCAAAACTCAATAAAGATAGCAGATTTAACTTACGCCTAATAATTTTATTTGTTAGTTTTTCTTATATGAATTTTTTTTTTTTACAAAACTACTATTTTTCTTTGTACTTAAAAAATATATATTAAAAAAATATATAATAATTTTCAAAATTTTTGATTTTTTGGTACTACTATTAAAATTAGAGAAAAATTTTGAACCTTTATTTATTTTGTTAAATTTTATAAATATCTACTATAATTGTTGAATAAAAAAATGAAAGCAAGGCATGCATATTAAACTATAATGGAGGGATCAAGCAGCCAACTTTGTAGGGATAAACTTCAATTTTACAAAGACTTAAAAAATGTTTCTGTTTATTAATTATGAATTATCAATAAGTAATACTTACGTTCATACAAACGTTTAAATAGATCAGTTAAAATTTGACAGAAAATATGTTCAAATCAATAAAAAAAAAAAACTAAAAATTAAAGAAATGTAATAAAATAAAAGTTGTGTTTGTAGAAATGTGACCTGGAAGTACATTTTTGTGTAAAAGGATTTCATTACATTTCAAGGAATTCCATCAAAACCTTTGTATGTAAGGGGGATCAGAGGTTGGTTAGAAACTTAAATGTAACTTAACTATCTTCAAGGGTGGGCTTCTCCTGATCTGAAAATACAAGCTGAAAAACAAAATCTGAAAATAAGGAGTACCTGAAACACAAATGAATACAAGGCATGTTTTTAAGGTAAGCTCCATTTAAAAAAACAACAAAAACTAAAATAAAACAACAAAACACAGATGACGGCAATGGAGCAATATTGCTCACGCACTGTGTTTTATTATGATGTAATAACAAGCTGTTGAACATTCTGTTAGCAATTGTTACTCAATTATTGTGGTGTGAGAACAAAATTCACGATCAATAATTAGTGTGACAAAAAATTGTGTTCCTAATGGATTCTGATAATCTTCTTTTTTGGGGGATAAGAAATGCATTTTGATTGATTTTATGGAAAGAACGACTATTAATGGTAACACAAACTATGAAACCCTGTCTGTAGAAAGTTGATGAGTTATACAAAATAAAAGATGTAGATTGAAATTGGTACCGAACTTTTGGAAACAAGGAAGCTGTTAAAATGATATCAAAAATACATAGAAGGCAATGGTGGTTATGTTGAAAAATAAATATGATACAAAGGTTACAATAAGTAATATTTACTTTTAAACATGTTCTTATTTTTAAATGGAGCTTACTTAAAAAATATGCCTTGTAGTACCTAGGCCAAATTAGGCCTATTAGAATTAACCCAATCCTCTGAAGTTTATATATTAAAAATGAAAAACCTTTGGGTCGCAATTACTTTTTTAAAAAGGGTGAAAATCAAAGGTAATGATGGAAACAAAGTTGGCTGTCATGATTTTTCACTTTCCAAACACGTAGTAAGGAAAGTATCATTGTAGAAATGTCGGTATCCCAGGGATTATACCATGTTCTGCACTCACCCATGTCACAAAGTACTTTGCTTGAGACTCTGCAGAAACCTGAAACAAGACATTTTCAAAATAAAATTAGTGGAAATGAAAATCTAACACCATAATTCAAAATAAAACGAGGAAAAGTCTAGATTGAAATATATATATTATATATTTATTCATTATTGAGATTTCTAACTATTCATCGCAGAAAGTAAATATCTATAATAGCAAAAAATTATTTTTCTTTAAATATTCCCTAAAAAATTATTTCTAAGATACGATAACACATGAACCGCAAGGACATGCATCTGTGTACTTATTTTAAATTGAGCAATGTATACTTTCAGCTATAGCCAGTGTGGATATGCAACTAAAACTGAATGATAGGTACTGTATAACTGCCAAGTGGATTCCTCTTGCATTAAAACAAGGAATAGTCAGTGATTGTAAAATCACCATTACCTTTATTGGTGATTGGTTGTAAGGAACTAAATGTAACAAACTAATGAATCATTTCATGACTCTCTTGAATTCAGATGTGATTATGGCCTTTTACACTATAAGAAAAGTTCAGTTCTTTCTAATATGATTAGTTGATACTTCTATAAAAGTTATGTTTATATTCCGTCAACATTTAATTTTTGTTTTTTTAAACCTACTAGGTAAAATTTGCAGGAGAGCTATAAAATGTTTAAAACAATATTTTTCAACATCTCTAACTGGTAATGGTAATAATTGATTGAATTATACATTTTAGCATTATTATTTTATAACAAATCTATAAAGGAAAAAATTAACTCCAAAACCATAACAAAAAACTGTATAGTTATGTTTATTCTACCTGATGTACATATTTCAGTAAAATATTTACCATCCTCAGAGGTTGAGTGGAAATACAGTGTTGGTGTAACAGTTAGTAGACATTAGTAGATATGTTAGTTTAGATTTAGTTTATAAGCAAGACCCTCCGATGATGATAACCATGTTATCGAAATGTACATCAGGGCATTTAGTAAAAATAATAAACAAAGAACAATTAATCAGATAATTGTGTTTTATTTTAAAGTTTCTAGTGATTGTGGTTAGGGGCTAATTCGAATCATTATTACACTTTGTTAGATAACAAAAAATTAATAATTTCCTTCCTTTATCAAATCATCAATAATGAACTAAAATAACAAATTAAAGTAGAGGGACTACTTCGCTTTTGAGTTGTTACTTCACAGCTATGTATGTTTGTCTTTATCGGTAAGAATGTGGGAATAATTTGGAGCGAAATCTGTTTAGTAGCTTTCAAGAAAATCAAACTCCATATAATTTTACAACCAAATTTATTTCACACAACATAATGGTTTTGTAAGTTAAAATTATTAAAATTGAAAAAAATAGAAATACGTATTGGTAGATTCTTTTACCCGTGAATAACAAAGACAAAGGTTGCGGTGCTTCGAAGCTATTACTCGGCGTCACTTTTAATTGGTGATAAACGTCTTTATAGTTCTTAAAAATAGTATTTTGACAGCGATCAGTGAAGTAGGCTTAATTACTGTTAATAACCAGCTAAAACACATATCGACAGTTTAATAAATTTGCCATCGTTATGAAATCTATTTCTTAACATTTTATTGGATAAAAAAATTTTGAAATGTCATTTCTTTACTAAGTCATCAATAATTTACAAGAAACGAAAATTAAAGTGAAGGAACTACGTTGCTTAAGATATGTTACTTGGCAGCTGTATATGTTAGTTAGCATCCATAGGAATGAGTTTTGCAAGACTGGCTAAGTAGTTTACAAATAAAGACAAATCACAGATAGTTATACAAATAAATTAATTCCACATCAAAATGTAGTTTTGCAGTTATTTAAAATTATTGAAATTGAAAAATAATAGAATTTCCGATTGGTAGATAAATTTTTATCAATGAATAACAAAAGCAAAGTTACTGTGCTTCATAGCCATTACTCGGCGTACTTTAAGTTGGCAATAAACGTCTTTATAGTCCTTACAAATCTATAGGATTTTAAGCAGAAACAGTGAGGTATTCCTTACTACAAAATTAATTTGATACTATCAGCTGTTCTTAGAAGAATGGCCAAGTTCACATTACTTTCGCAATATTTATTTTAATAAAAGATGTCGCCTTAAAAATTCGTTTTTCTGTCATGGTTGTAATGGCAGGATTTCTTTATTTCTACAAGTTTCACAAACTTCTGTATTTTTGTCATAGTTCCACGATGTCACGTGCTTAAAAATTTGTTTTGTCTTTCATGGAATGTCTAGGTTTATATTTCAAATGAATCCTGTACACTGAACAATTTCAGAAAAAAAGTGATAAATTTTATATTCCAGACTGCTATTATTACTGTTGTCCTTTACATTTTATAAATTTAGTTGTTCAGGATGTTCTCAGTAAAATTTGTAAAATAATTTTGTTTTTTCACTTTCAAATTTTTGTCACACGTTTACAAATTGATTTTATCTTTCATGAAAAGTAAAACAATATTAGTCTTCACAAATCTTATGTGGAGTCATAAAAAAAAGAATTGAAATCCATGAGTGTATAGGCCCATTCAGACATAACTAAAGTATTTTAAAAGAATAATTTGCTCAAAGCTAATAAGATTTTTCCTGTTGTAACATGAATAAAAAACGAGACACAAGTTTCGGAAATTAGGAAGCAGAACAATCATCTTTCAATTCTCGGTTTAGTTTATCTTCTAATAATTACGAAAAAAGACATCTCAATAATTCATTTTTGTACTACCCTCGCATTCTGTTGGAATTTGGTAAAACTATTACCATAACTATTGAACAATTATATTTGATTTGAAATTTAAATTAGTGATTTTTGGAACACAAAAATAAAATATACAACCGGAAACCCTTTCTTTCGATTGGTTATCAGAAGATATGATTTAATAAACAAAATAGTGATAATTGTGTATAATACTCTATGTATTTATTATTATGCTTCCTCTTTGTTACTTTCTTCAATTCTTTTTATTACAAAATTAAATTTTGCCTGTTTAATGAGTGAACCATATTTATTTTTATGGTTATGTATAAACTGAGTTAAGTATTTAAATAAAAGTTAATTTCAATATGATAACCCTCGAGTATTCTAGACAATTAATTACCAAGAAATTGTTTCAACGTTTTTTGTCGACAACTCAATCATCCTTTTTGATGCACAGAAAACATTTTTTAAACCATTCTATGTCCTATTAAGAGGAACCGTTTTTTGTCTCTTGTACAGTTCTGGTAAAATTAATGTTTTTTATAAATACTGTATTCGATGGTTAAACATTTAAAATGGCAGGCATTTTGAAATGAGGAAAGGAAATAAGTTGATAATTTTTCTCAAATAGGGTATTTATATCATTGTTGCATACAAAATTTTAACTCTGTATCATTTGCCATTCAAAAGACGAATTTTTTGTTCAAGATACAAAATGGCAGCTAGATAGACAACTAACCATTTAAAGGCATATGTTTATATGAACTTTTTTCTTTATTTTTACTATCCTGAAAATTTGTCCACTTTAACAACTTTTTTTGTTATTCTGATCTTTGCAACAGTAAAGTTATAAAACTAGAAATATTTATTGTCGATCAATCAAGTCATTTAACAACTACTATAATTTAGAATAAAGGCTTTACAAAAGAAATCTCTTAAGACCTTTAAGCTTAAACCACGTAATTGGTTTATTGCAAATTCAATAGCAGCAAACTCACTTAATGATCTTGTAGGTATGTTTTGTTACTGGTAGTGTTTTATATATGAATTAGTGTAGATAACTATTATTTAACTACTTTGAGACAAGGGGTGTTATATGTTATTCATAATTTTTGTGGATTGATATATTTTAATTGCTTTTTATTAGCCGATGATTTAGTTACATGGAACAATAGCAACTTTTATTACTTCCGTTGTTGTTTTACTGGATCATTAAAAATTGTTATGCATTTAATTATTTATTTACATAAACAATGTGTTTCCATCGCTTCTTTTAGAATTTAGTTTTAATCTGCAAAATATTCTTTTATATTTATCGATTATATACACAGCCTGTAAAATATGACAAAGGAAATTAATTGATTAAACAAAATTATACTACCATTTTTTAAATGCATTAGAATTTGTCTCCAAACTTTGAAAAAAAAAATGTATAAAATGATAAGATAGCTTACAACTACAATTTTAAAGTTGTCTTTACAAAATACTAAAATTGTTCATTGTCAAAGACCAACATGTTTTCAAAGCTGCTGTTGTTGGAATGAACTCATTAAAAAATTAGTTTTTCATTTAGTAAACATGTTCATGTAACTAAAATAACTTTTCTATTGGAAAATTAGTCTTAGGTTTTTCAGTATAACTATGAATACATTTTTAATTCTTTAGAAGTTACAGACTAATATGTATTTAAATATTTATAGTTTTATAAGCACAATGGTGTTTTCCAAAACCCTATAGAACAGTAATATTTTATTATTAAAAAAAAAAATTTTTTTCAATAAGGCCAAAAATATAGTTTTATTGTCTCAAATGCATTAAATGTGGAATGCCCAAAGGTGTTGCTGTTGATTCAAGAAAATAAAGAGAACTCAAAACTACTCAACTTATGTGAGGCCAAGATATTTTCTTACCCCCCCCTCAAACAGTAACTTTGTCTGAAATATATTTTAGAATTATAAAAATTGCTGTCCACATTTTCCAATTCGTGTAATTTATTCTAGTGCAACATCATTTATCAACCAAAAAGACATGATTTGGTTTCAATATTCCATTTCCTTCAATGCTAGACATAACTTACCTAAACATGTTTTAAGGAGTGCATATTTGATGTTTGAGAAACTAAGACCTTTTCTTCCTCTAAGCTGTGGTATTTTGCACCATTTTATAGTTTCCTGTTTGTAGGCTTATTTATAAAACATTTGGAAAGCTATAAATGAATGTTATACACCATTGTCTTCAGAAAAATGCATAGAATAAAAGGAAACTTGTTGTATAGAACATGTACTTTCAGTTTTTTTTAAGTGGAACAAATACAAATATATAAATTTTAGGTACTGTAAAAGCCACAAATATAAAAATGGAATGGTTTTTACGTTGAGCATTGCTACGCAATTTATGTGAAAATTGCATACACATAAGTTAATTATGAGAAATATCTGTGGACCCATTCGCAAACCTCACATTTGTTTGTCGAAACGGACATGTAATGAATGAAGACATACTCTCATCAAATGGCTATGTTTTGATAAGGGAAAAATAGTTCTTTAATGAATCATTCAGTGGGTTTTATATTTATAATACAACACAATGACATTCATTAATTGCACAGTTATGGCGATATATTATTAATTGTAATACAAACATAACTAGAGATCAGTCATTTAACAGTTGCAGGGTTAATAACAGACTCACTCAAAATTAATAATCCAACAGTTCTCTCTATAAACAAACAATGACAAAACTTCCTTCATTCTCGGTATTTGATTGATAAATATTAGTTTTTCCAATCATACACATATTGTCAAAAATATTTTCTTAATAACCTAGTTTAAGGCACATTCATTCTAGATGTAATAAAAACTTGTCTAGTTATCTGATAATCAAACCCCTTCCTGATTGGTTGATTTTCATAATAATAGATTTATAAATACCAAATAATAAACTTTCATCATTCTTTTTGTTTTCAAACTCTTCTCTCATTCAACTGATGTTAACATAATACCAAAACGAGTATAAAAACAAACAAAAATATTGCTTACAGACTTATTATAAGGGAGATATAAACCTATTATTTTATAAACCGAGCGTAGTACGCTACAGAAGATGAATTTGATCGATACTAGTGTCAAGCCAAGAAAGATTAGGAACAAAGGATAAAGTATAAGGACGGAAGAGTTGTATTATAAATAATTACAACATAACTTCTTACAACCAAAACTTCAAGTTATTTATTTATAAAAACAGTTTGAACCATCTAATCCTTGCTCTCTATCTTTACTATATTACAAATCAATATATATTTTTTAAATAATTCAAAACAGTTGCTACTAGGCCTAAATTACACACAAAATTCAGTGTCGGTTATAATTGTTGAAAAACTGGACATCAAACAGCAATGGTACCAACCTGGAAAATAAATTGAATAATGTTCAAAATAATATTGAGATCAAAACAGATATGAGACGAGAGGAATTATTAGAAATACAGGAAGGAAACAAAGAGGTTTTGGATAACGAAGGAGTCTGGTTGGATGAAGGATAAATATAAAGGATGAGATGGGTTGAGGGGATTATTGGATGTAGAAAGACAGAAGAAATGTAATGTTAAGATATGTACAATACAATCAAATATTAGGTTTCGGATAATGAAGGAGTCTGGTTGGATGAAGGATAAATATAAAGGATGAGATGGGTTGAGAGGATTATAAGATGTAGAAAGACAAGAAATGTAATGTTAAGATATGTACAATACAATCAAATATTAGGTTTCGGATAATGAAGGAGTCCGGTTGGATGAAGGATAAATATAAAGGATGAGATGGGTTGAGGGGATTTTTGGATGTAGAAAGACAGAAGAAATGTAATGTTAAGATATGTACAATACAATCAAATATTAGGTTTCGGATAATGAAGGAGTCCGGTTGGATAAAGGATAAATATTAAGGATGAGATGGGTTGAGGGGATTATTGGATGTAGAAAGACAAAAGAAATGCAATGTTAAGATATGTACAATACAATCAAATATTAGGTTTCGGATAATGAAGGAGTCTGGTTGGATGAAGGATAAATATTAAGGATAAGATGGGTTGAGGGGATTATAGGATGTAGAAAGACAGAAGAAATGTAATGTTAAGATATGTACAATACTATCAAATATTAGGTCCTAAATACAGTTTTATTTATATTTGTGCTTTAGCATTACAAAGATCATATTCTAGCTTTTAGTATTTTTGTTGTTTTTTTAACAAGAATTTGTAGTAGTTACAGACCAAATTTGGAAACAGGTTGATTTTACCATTACCTTGGTTAAATTTGTTAATCAGAGAAAAAAATGAATAGTTCATGAAATAGCAGAACTTTTATGGATGTTATATTATCAAACACCAACATGACAGCTATGACAGGGGGAAAAAAATAATTATGAAATGTGTTTCACTATCCCTGGTGGTTTGTTCAGCTAATGGAAAAGTTATAAAAAGCATAACTTTTTCCTTTTTTTTTTTAAAGTCCGATCCTTTAAAAAGATTCAAAGAGCACATCCAGACAGCTAAACAAACATTTTGTCAACAACAAAATCGAATCCAAAAACAAAGAACACCTGATTGTAAACAACTACAAATACTCTGCAATTGAAGATTCCTTAAAAACAATTCATCATTGCAAAAAAAAAGAAAATTAATTGTGGAAAAATTTGAAATATACAAGATGTTCAAAACTAATCCCGATACCATACTTCATGAAAAACTACTTCTCGATTCAACGCATTATATGACACTATAATTACAGAAATTGAAATATAACGCTCAACCCCAATACCTTTCCCAGTGACAAACCAGTTTTATCATTTTAAACAATGAGCAGTAGTTCAGTGCAAAAAAGTCAAATTACTTTAGGCTTTTATCAAAAACAAAATATTGTTCATACTTCAAATAGAATAATAGCTGAATAATAACAAGCATACCTGATTTAGGTGGCAAAGACACTGATGATGGTGGTGGTAGTGAGATGGGTTGGATGTCAAGATGGTAGGTGATGGTTGATGATATGTTAGATTTTTATAGATGTCTTGAGACTGATGCTGAAGTTCTTTTCTAGAGGAAAAAAAATGATAACATTATTGTAAAGAAGAAATCTCATAACAATGAATAAATTCAACAAAATCAAAAATATATTATTTGTGGTTGCAAATACTGTATCATGATTGTTTCAATAAATCCTTAAACCTGTAGCTAAATATAAGAGACCTTTCAATAAATATCATATTTATTTAAACATAGCATCCAACATTGACTAAACAAAACTGTACAAGATTGTAATACTCGGATTGTTGATTTGACTGATATCCGACTTCAATTTAGGCTATAGGAAATATGATTAGTACCAATATATAAATTTCCTCCTTTTTTTTCTCTCAAAGCTAAATTTCCTCCCTTTTTTCTCTCTCAAAGCTGTAATATTATGAACATATAGGGTCTACAACATTATTCCTCAAAAAACTGTTTCAACAACTGTCATTTTAAAATTACCCCCCTCCCCCGACTTTGTTTATCAATAAATTAGTCCAAGTTATTGTAAAAATAGTAGACTGGAACAAAATGAAATAAAAATAAAGACATCTATTAGTAATAGCACACATTTAAACATGTATAATTGATCAAACTCTGAAATGTGATTTATAGATTATGATCAGTGTTCATTCTAAACCCTGGGTAAGTTTGTGCATCATTTATTAAAACTTACCCATTCTTTTTAATTTTCATAACATTTTAGTAACTAAAAGTAAAAGTTTCAGATCAGGACCTATCCAAAATATCCTGACAAGTATAATGTGATGAGTAATGAAAGGATTTATTGACTTCGTTAAAATTATAGCACTTAAAAATGGTTATCTAGCTGCATCTGATAAACAAACCAACTAAAATAATTATGGTATAATAAAAATAAATTCATCTGTGCTCTCACCAAATGTTAGTTGATCCAATGTGTTGCTGTCATTGTAAGTTTGTGTCTTGTAGTAAATAGCCTTCTATCTTTTGTCAGTTTGTTTCAAAAATACAGGTTGTGTATCCTGAAACTAAAAAGCACACATTTTTAAGATGAATCTATATCAAGCCTACTTTCAATACCAATAAACTTTTACATAAATAAACATTTGTATTCTCCCCCCCCCACACACACTGCATATACAAGATGCTAATTTCTTTAATGACCAGGACCCTGGTAAAGTGAGCTATTATATATAAGTTAATCTAAAGATTAAAAAAAAAAACTAATGACAAGTTTTCACAGAAATATCCTTTTTGAAATCCAAGTTTAAAAAGTGGTTTTAGGAATGCTGACTGTCCATCATCTTTGGTGTGTTCTTCAGCTCAAATCTATGGACAGTTTAACAGGGTGTCTACCAGGAGTAAAGATAAAATTACCTGAGATATCCCTGATTTTCCCAGAAATACTTAGAAAATTCCAAAGTTTAGCAAAATCAATACATGCAATATTAAACAAAGCAGTCATAAATGTAGCCACCTCACATTTAACAAATTGTAATAGCCTAAACTATATTTTTTTAGATAGATGAATAATTATTGCAATATATGTTCCACGCATATTCCATATTCAACTTACAATATATAAAATTTAAATAATTACAAATTACACTTTCAATTTTTAGGATTAAAATATACTATAGAGCAATGCTGTTCGAATAGCGCACCTAAGCTTGGTTAGTGTTTCGCAATATCTCTCAGCATTTATGATCATTCCTCTTGGCTGAAAGTCACAATCGGAGGGTTTATTGATTAACATGGAGATAAACAAAGCAATGTTATGATAGAACCAACAGTCGCAGACATGAAATCAACTGACTGAATAGATGGGGACTGGGCAAGAGTAGCTAACCTTGAGCAACAGGCGTCACGTGACAGCCTGTGCGGTTGCTATTCGCAAACGGTTCTAACTTAATAAATGACCTCTCGTATTAATTGAACAAATTGTATTAATAAAATAACTCACCTAATTTATGTGTTGAATAAGGTCATGATATAAGTAAACATAGGTTTGTACAGCGATTCAGTTTTTATTATTGATCCTAGTTCTGAAATTAACAATTACCACACTCACGTATATTTTGTATATTGTCGAATGAAGTTGAAATGAATAATACTATAAACGGATTACTTTTTTAATTAGTTTCTTATATTTTTTCACAATTTTTACTTCATATGAAAATAAATTAATTTAACTAATTATTCACAAAATCAATAAATTCTCATAGTAAATAAACACAGTACTAAAAATGAGCTACTTTCTCTTTATCTCAGCCCCCTTTGAAAAAATTGATGTAAACATTTATTTTAGCAAACAATATATATACCGTAATAAATATATCGTACAGACTAACATACACATTCGTAATAACCCAAATAAGCCTTGAATCCTTATGTTTAAAAGTATCAGTTTATTAAATATTAATGGATTTTAAAACTTGAAATTTGTCTAGCGTCAAAAAATATCTCACTAATGACCAACAAGGTAAATAATTTGGTAAATGTCCAGTTGAGATCTCGTAGCAATTTAATATTGAAATTTAATGAAATCATGTTTTACATACCTCATTGTTAAACAATTGGATCATCCTTTAGCTGGGAGGACCTTCTTAAAGTATCAAAATACAATATTTCTGTCAAAAATAAGCAATTTACAAGTTTGCATTCGATGTTTAGAATTTACACAATGAGTCTATGCGTCTAAGTTTCGTAAGTTATGTATAGGTAATAGAAAGATGTGTCTTTAGATGTATTATGCATATTCATTGTCTTCTAACAGGTAAATATTACTGGGCTCTATGATTACAGAATCATGTGAACTCTGTCTTGGCAGGTCAATATATATACACCTCATCATTATATATATAATTAACCTAACCAGACCTATTTACAGGGATGAACATAAACAGAAAGATGAGATACTCAATATATTCACCACCATTGCCATTGGAATTAATGTAGACAGATGCCTTAACCACATAAGTCTAAGATTTGCTATTTTAGACAGAAATAATGGATTTTGATATTTGAAAAGTGTCTTCCCAGATGAAGGATGATCCAATTGTTTAATAATGAGGTATTAAAACACGATTTCATTAAATTTCAATATTAAATCGCTACAGGACCTCAAGAAATACAATAAAAGAAAAATTAATACTTTAATGAGTTATTTACAATGAAACTACATAAAACAAGTAATAATAAAGATCTAAGCTAATATCATTTGAATGAATAATTTTAATAAAAAACTTAAAATATAATTTCAAAAGTTATTGACCTATACCTGTGTTAAAGTCTCTGATATTAAACAGAGTCCATCTTTTGGTAAATGTTTACTTAAAGATGCACCGAATTTTTCGGATTTTATTTTTTAGTACTTACATATTAACGCCACCGCAGCAACTTTGCGCATATATATATGCACCAATATTTGCTTACTTTGCGATATAATTATATATCATGACAGGTTTGGCCAGGTAGCTCTATATATATATATATATACATACACATAAACACCTGGCCAAACCTTATATATATATGCGCAAAGTTGCTGCGGTGGCGTTAATACGTAAGTACCTTATTTTTTTATCGTTTACTACATACCTTCAGAAGAATAAGTATTGTTTTCCTTGCGCCGATCACCATTTTTCACTGAAAAATCACAATTTAAAAACTATCAAATTGAGAAGTTTATAGGTTACACTTAATAGCAAGACATAATAATTAATTAATCTTCAAACATAAGTTTTAATAGTCTTTCTTCTATAGGTCCCTGACGTGAATGTTTTACTTTTCTTGTAATGGAATTTTCAACCATTTTGTCACTGAGAAGTTTACAAACTAAGCTTTTCATGAAATGTTTATGAGTTAACAGCATTGAAAGATTCTTCTGTACATCCTTGTATAAAATGATCGTGTTAACAACGGCTACCTCCAAACACTAAAAATAAAATTTCTGTACCACTTCTTAGTTTTATGCATAAACTGATACATAGCAATAAAATGATCGCTCCTGTATACTGCTACCATATGTTTTATGTAATCCAAAACTACATTTATGTGAGTTTCCTCCAATGCGCCATCAAGTGGTTTTTATTATAACTTGATTTAGAAGCATAATAATCACAGTCTGGACATATACACGGTTTTTCTCCAGTATGCTTTGTCATGTGCACTTTAAGTTGACCTTTATAAGAAGCAGAATAATCACAGTTGGGACATTTATACGGTTTTTCTCCAGTATGCTTTGTCATGTGCACTTTAAGATCACTTTTATAAGAAGCAGAATAATCACAGTCTGGACATTTATACGGTTATTCTCCAGTATGCTTTGTCATGTGCACTTTAAGTTGACCTTTATAAGAAGCAGAATAATCACAGTTGGGACATTTATACGGTTTTTCTCCAGTATGCTTTGTCATGTGCACTTTAAGATCACTTTTATAAGAAGCAGAATAATCACAGTCTGGACATTTATACGGTTATTCTCCAGTATGCTTTGTCATGTGCACTTTAAGTTGACCTGATCTAGAAGCAGAATAATCACAGTCTGGACATTTATACGGTTTTTCTCCAGTATGCTTTGTCATGTGCACTTTAAGTTGACCTGATCTAGAAGCAGAATAATCACAGTCTGGACATTTATACGGTTTTTCTCCAGTATGCTTTGTCATGTGCACTTTAAGATTTCTTTTATAAGAAGCAGAATAATCACAGTTTGGACATTTATACGGTTTTTCTCCAGTGTGCTTTGTCATGTGCACTTTAAGATTTCTTTTATAAGAAGCAGAATAATCACAGTTTGGACATTTATACGGTTTTTCTCCAGTGTGCTTTGTCATGTGCACTTTAAGATCACTTTTATAAGAAGCAGAATAATCACAGTTTGGACATTTATACGGTTTTTCTCCAGTATGCACTCTCATGTGCACTTTAAGTTGACCTGATCTAGAAGTAGAATAATCACAGTCTGGACATTTATACGGTTTTTCTCCAGTGTGCTTTGCCATGTGCTCTTTAAGATTAGTTTTATAAGAAGCAGAATAATCACAGTTTGGACATTTATACGGTTTTTCTCCAGTATGCTTTGTCATGTGCACTTTAAGATGACTTGATCTAGAAGCAGAATAATCACAGTCTGGACATTTATACGGGTTTTCTCCAGTATGCACTCTCATGTGCACTTTAAGAATACTTGATCTAGAAGCAGAATAATCACAGTTTGGACATTTATACGGTTTTTCTCCAGTATGCACTCTCATGTGCACTTTAAGTTGACCTGATCTAGAAGCAGAATAATCACAGTTTGGACATTTATACGGTTTTTCTCCAGTATGCACTCTCATGTGCACTTTAAGTTGACCTGATCTAGAAGTAGAATAATCACAGTTTGGACATTTATACGGTTTTTCTCCAGTATGCTTTGTCATGTGCACTTTAAGATCACTTTTACAAGAAGCAGAATAATCACAGTTTGGACATTTATACGGTTTTTCTCCAGTATGCACTCTCATGTGCACTTTAAGTTGACCTGATCTAGAAGTAGAATAATCACAGTCTGGACATTTATACGGTTTTTCTCCAGTGTGCTTTGTCATGTGCTCTTTAAGATTAGTTGATCTAGAAGTAGAATAATCACAGTTTGGACATTTATACGGTTTTTCTCCAGTATGCTTTGTCATGTGCAATTTAAGATGACTTGATATAGAAGCAGAATAATCACAGTCTGGACATTTATACAGGTTTTCTCCAGTATGCACTCTCATGTGCACTTTAAGATGACTTTTATAAGAAGCAGAATAATCACAGTCTGGACATATATACGGGTTTTCTCCAGTATGCACTCTCATGTGCAATTTAAGTTGACCTGATCTAGAAGCAGAATAATCACAGTTTGGACATTTATACGGTTTTTCTCCAGTATGCACTCTCATGTGCACTTTAAGTTGACCTGATCTAGAAGTAGAATAATCACAGTCTGGACATTTATACGGTTTTTCTCCAGTGTGCTTTGTCATGTGCTCTTTAAGTAGATTTGATTGAGAGGCAGAATAATCACAGTTTGGACATTTATACGTTTTTTCTCCAGTATGCTTTGTCATGTGCAATTTAAGATTACTTGATCTAGAAGTAGAATAATCACAGTCTGGACATTTATACGGTTTTTCTCCAGTGTGCTTTGTCATGTGCTCTTTAAGTAGATTTGATTTAGAGGCAGAATAATCACAGTTTGGACATTTATACGGTTTTTCTCCAGTATGCACGCTCATCATATGCAATTTAAGTGTACCTGATCTAGAAGCGGAATAATCACAGTTTGGACATTTATACGGTTTTTCTCCAGTATGCACTCTCATGTGCAATTTAAGTTGACCTGATCTAGAAGCAGAATAATCACAGTTTGGACATTTATACGGTTTTTCTCCAGTATGCTTAGTCATGTGCACTTTAAGATTACTTTTATAAGAAGCAGAATAATCACAGTCTGGACATTTATACGGTATTTCTCCAGTGTGCTTTGTCATGTGTCCTTTAAGTAGATTTGATCTAGAAGCAGAATAATCACAGTTTGGACATTTATACAGTTTTTCTCCAGTATGCTTTGTCATGTGCACTTTAAGATTAGTTTTATAAGAAGCAGAATAATCACAGTCTGGACATTTATACGGTATTTCTCCAGTGTGCTTTGTCATGTGTCCTTTAAGTAGATTTGATTGAGAGGCAGAATAATCACAGTCTGGACATTTATACGGTTTTTCTCCAGTATGCTTTGTCATGTGCTCTTTAAGTAGACCTGATGTAGAAGCAGAATAATTACATTTGAACAAGTCTTTGCTTATATGTAACGTTGATTTTCTAAATGTTGTGCCCATCAACTGCATATCTAAAACAAATTTAAACAGGAATTGACACAAATTAAATTCACATTATTATTATTTATTCAGTCACTGAAAAACTTGATAGTTTATGTATATTATTAACATCTAAATAACTAAATCTCTAAATAATATAAGTGTTGACTATATTAACCCTTAGCACGCGTATGACGGGATTTCACGTAACCCTCAACTTAACTGGTAACGTGTATGACGGGATATCTCGATTCAACACTATTTGACTTCTGCAGGTATTTTTAATTCATTTAAAGTCCAATAGAGAGCAGGGAAATGTCCTATTGGTGTAAAGTGACACTCCCACTATGGACTTTGTTCTCATCACCTGTCATAGGACTTTATTTGGTTGTTATAGCAACCAGGCGCCATTTTGTGCTCTGCCCCAGCACGTATGCCGTGATTTCTCGTTCTAGTAAGCTACGACTGTCAGTTGTGAAATGTTTTGTCAGCGTTATCACTGCTATAGCTGTTCATTGTTGATTTGTTTAGGCCATATTATTTATATTTTAGGTTATAGTATACATTTTTATTTTGTGTAAAATAGGCTAGTTATACATATGGCAAACCCTGACTACCATGGATTTGATCAATTTATCGATGAAATAATGAATGCATCTTTTTCAACTACAGAATACATTTTGAAATATAGACAGTTTCTATGGACACAGTATTATCACAAATATTGTTTGCGTGTTAATATGTATATTTAGTCTATATCAGTAATTTTTTTGATGTTCTGAATGTAGGTAATTATTATGAGGAGAAGAAAGATATTTTTGATACGGTATGTTGATTTTTCTCAAAATCTTTTTTTAGTAAAATTTATTTGTTTGATGAAATTCAGGTTATTTTGATTTAAATAGTAGGCCTACTTTTATATAAAAAAAATATGATTTATTTGTAAATATTAAAAAAAAAAAAAATAATAATCTGTTTCATAGGGCGGTCAAAAATGTGAAATCAAGTATTTTTTCTTGTTTTAATCTGTAAAAAAAATAAAAAAATTATTTTAAAGCCAATCTACATAATTTTTTTTTACCAAATATATCTGTAAGAACCCAAAATTAAATAGAACTTTAAACAATTACAACAAAATTTTTTTCCCCTAATAACACGTTATGAGTAAATAGCCTAAATTGTTATTCAGCGTGCTAAGGGTTAAATTATAAACTTCATTGTTTCCCTCTAATTAAACATTATATACAGTAAATAAAATACAGTATAGAAATGATAGGAAAGGCGAGACTAACAGTATTAACTTTTCAATCCTTTCTCATGGAAGTTGAATGTAGCCTTTGACTTTTTCTTGGACTCGAATACAATCAACAGATATTTCTCATATCTATAATCTTCCAACATAATAAACATTATTATTAAAGGTTTAGATATTGGGGCTTTATAAAGTAGTTTCAACCTGTATCACAGCTGTAAATTGTAATGTCTCCTTCGGTTGACAGGCAAAGAGATGACGACTATTTGTCTCCTACAATTGGTTTGCTTTATTGAATTGCAATGTAATAAGAAATACTCTGTAAATACATTACAGTTTTGTAGAAAATACTAGAGATATGTTTCAACACACACAGATGACTTTATAAAAATAACATAATTATAGTTGTTACTGGGACAAAAACAAGATATTTACAAAGATTTTTCTTTACAAACTGCACTTCAGAATAAAAATATTTCATGCCGGTTAAATTCTACTTCTTGGGTCATCATTAATATTTATAGGTTCCAATAGTATTACATATTACTACAGAGCTCACTATTGGGAGTGGTTAACAATAGCCTGTGTTAATTTCCATTTAAAGGTTTGGTTATGCCTTCCAATAACAATACATCACTGTATTTGAGCCCGGAAGAAAAATTTGAATATCATAGTTATTGAATTTTATTGGTTAGAGTTTAATAGAGCACATAAGCCTATTGGTTAGATTTTGTATGGACAGGAGACAGGCTTACCTTGGAAAGTATTGGTCCTTGGTATTACCTAATAGTATACACGAAAACACACACAAAAACACTAAAGTTCTGATATATTTCATAAACACTTTTCACTTTCTCAATCAGTAGAGAGTATAAAAAGAAGACAGAATTGATCGTAATTGATAAAAGACCAAACTTCACACTAGTAAATTATGGACTCAATGTCTATACAACATTTGATGATAAAGTCTATCTAAATTTTAATTTTTTTAATCTCAATTCTAAATGAAGTGAAAAAATCTGATGAATTAAAAACAACAGGATTTCTGACAACAGATTTAATGTTTATTTTAAATTAACTTATTACACAAAACTAAACACTGATAATGTGACACTAACCCTTGATTCCTGTACTTATGTTTGAATAGTTGTCTATACCTGTAAATTATCAGTAGCCCGTCGATGCCGCAAGGCGAAACAATTGTAGCTCATTTATACTATTAAATATTTGAAACTTTAAGCTTTTGCTTTATTTTATCCTTGATTTTACATACACATCAGATAAGCTATCAAACTTCAAGAATAGCGTGGTGTATTAGGTCTTCAACTCCTCCCAAGCTAGCGCATTCTCTACTAAAGTCATGAAACTACAACCGTTCAGTTCACATATTGAGGTCTCATATTATAATAACTGTAAAGTTTCGCAATTGTCTTTTAAATTAATAAATCTGAACCATCGTTTGTTAGTACAAGCACCCGAACGCTCCAAGCGGCGGACATCGTAGACTCAAATGTAAACACCAGCAAACTACGTAAATCAATGAATTTACCGCTAGTAATTTACATAAATAGTTTAAAACAACCAACGACAATTAAAAACTGATTCTTCACATCTCTCCAGTACTTGACTTGTTTTTCATGTTGTGTTATCACTAGAGATTCAAATGAATTGGCCTTTTTTCTTGAGATGAATTTAAGAATATTCACACGGTGATCATTTGATTGTTCATGCAGCTTAGCTAACTCAAAAGAATGCTTCCAGTCATTGAAACCTTCACAAAAAGACGAACGTTTATTTTCAGGTTGGAAAAGCAGACAGGGAACGCAAAATACACAGCCTGTAGATTTAGAGTACAACAGCCAGTCTCTTTTAAAAATCTCACCATTTGGGAGCAGATTAGAAAATAAATTCACAGAAAGCCTGCGAGTTGTTTTAACATCTTTATAAGAACGTACCGACTCTGAAAAATCTACAGTCAAGTCTTGTTTGTTGTTATAATTGACTACTTTTTGCACATGCTCATAATTTTTTACGTTCCATGTAGCTGGGTCATCTATATGAAATTCAACATCTTTGTCAATAATTTTGGATTTTACAATGTCAATTTCAATATTAGGCACTTTTTCTGGCGTAATTGAATCTGCGTTAGGCATTGTCATGATAGGGTCAATCACACTGGATGATGTTGGTTGTTGTACATTTCCCTGTGAGTTGACATCTGATTCTGGAGTTGAGTGAACAAAAATTTGAGTTGGAGAAACAATATTTTCTATATTTATTTCGGGGCTCGCGAGCTCGACATTGACTGATGGGGTTTGTTGTGGTGATTTAGATTTGGGGGGAGTAGTGGTAAAAAATCTATTAATTTTAGGAATCTTTTTAAGAAAATTCTCCTCTTGTGTCTGTTTCTGAGCGGCACGCTTACGAAATTCTGCACCACTAGGTTTTTTCTTGTCCTTGTCAGCCATAGTCAACACGATGCTAAATTGTTACTATAATAGTCTAAATACAATAAGAAACCAAACACTGTCTACAGATGTTTTAAACAATGAACACTATTGCGTAAAGTGTATGCTATTCACTATTTCACAACTAGAAATTACAACAGTTTGAACACAGAGCACTGAGAGAAAAGTAAAAGTCAAATCACTGACAAAATACTTCTACTAGGCAGTAAATGCACGAGCAAGACACGTTGACGTCGTTTACATTACAGACTGAGCTTCATCGGCTTCCGCCTCCGACTAAGACAGTGACACAGATGAGAAAAGTGAGAAAACAATACTGAATTTGATTGAAATAGACGTCTAATGTCTAATCAACCTAATGTTCCATGTTTCAATTTCCTTTCCAAATAAAAAAGTCAATTTATGATAACTATAACTATTATAAGTCTATAACACTTATAACAGCAAAATGGGAAATCACTTTACCGCTTTTATATCAACATACGCACGTTCTTCTTAAACACTGTTCATTTCACATAGAAACAAATTGAAGATTTACCTCTCTCTTCGAAAGTCATGAGCGTACTGATCATTTTGACCAACTGTCTCATTGTACGAAAGGAATATTCAGGAGCATTAGAAAATTCCGTGAATTTATACAGTCGTATTGTGGGAACAACAATAATTGCCAATTCACTCAAGTTTTTCGGAGAACTGCTGTCCAGTCGAGTCATATTTCCATATTTGTTTAGTCCGACTGTGCGTGAGAACATCAAACACTAGACGCTCTAGGTTTCCTAGAAATTGTCATGCAGGCTGATCCTGAGACCTGAGACTATTTATTGAGAGGAGAAACAATACTCTCTCACTAATGATAAAACTTATACGTTGAAGTATAAGTACAATAATTAAGAGGTCTTACACTTACTACCATTGAATGAATTTATACGAACGAGGTGATTTTTGCGATGCGCGGGTGAAGAGGGGGCAAAACGAGTTTTCTGTTTCGGACGCTATTTTCTAACCGATAAGCATGGAAATGTTACCAAATTGTTCAGAAAGGTCTGAAGAATGGTTGTGTTACCTTAAAATTTTGATTTTTCAGTTCTATAATTTTTTAGTTCTAAAATTATTACCCAAAACCCATGCGGCTTGCGCCCCTGGGCAAGTGCCCATGTTGCCCAGTTATAGAATCGGGCCTGATTGAAAGTATGAACACAGCTATGTTATGTTAATTAAAAAGTTTTATTTCGAACAAACCCAATTATTTAAAGAGTTTGTTTCTCCCAAATAATTTATAAAAATCTAGAAATTAAGGGAATTTTGTAAAATAGTATATAAGTTCATTCCATTCATACTACTTCATTTAATTAAAAAAGTGAATAAGTGAGAGGTACTTAAATCCATGTTAATTCATCAGCTTAAAAATTTTGGGTTCGAGATTTTTTAACACCAAAAAGGATGCTATTTTAAACTGGCGTCAGTCGACATCCAGCTACCAAATAGAACATTCACATAATGTGAAGAGGATCCATTTGAAACCTATCTACAATCAACCAGGACTCTAGAATTGGTCAAAATTCATCATCATAACCTGGACAAGATATCTAAATACTAGTGAGACCCATCCAGGGTATATTTTACAAATTTTAAAGGCTAAAATTGGATTACCAAAATTAACTTTGCAAACTTTTAATTTTTGAACTTAAACAAAATTAACTCTGCTAAAACCATTCAAAGTGTTCATAAACTATTGTCATCATTTATAATTAAGTAATATTATCTATGTGTAAATCTAAATATAAGATAAATACCAACATTTTAACCAAAAAGTGGTGAGGTCAGCGAACAACCCATTCCCGAGATTAAATCAAAATTTAACAAAATACCAAACTTATTTGATAATATTAGAATTAATTACTAATTGTGATTAGAATTAATAGCTATCTTTGTAGATATAATTAATAATTTGTTACTCATTGAATTGTCCATTTATACGTAAATCCCAATATACCTAGTGAACAATCAGTGAAAGGGATAGACTTTTAACAATGGATTTACAAAATATTGCATAAACCTATGTATTGAAATGAACTTATAATTTATCACAATTTGTTTGATTTTAATAATTGAGTTTGATAAAAAAAAATAAATGCGTTATAAATTGTTAACTTGAACTCTATTGTTTTATTTATAATTATTAAAATGGCTCATTACAAAGTCATTATCAGCCAAATATTTAATTGAGATTATTATAGTTCGAATTCATTGGTTATTTACCAAAGTTAACTTAGTTCTTTTATTTTCTATTATTTTATTGTAACTTAACACTTAAGGTTACCCATGAATTGTATGATTTGAAGTATCATATTTTTTTTTTTTTTTAATAAATTGAATCAATATCATTTTCCAAATTACTTCATATTATTATGTTGATTGTATTTGATAAGTACTAATTTTCAATTTATCACAATATTTTGACAAAATTTATTTTAGTTGTTTTAACCTCAAATTTATCTATTACATCTTTATAAACATTTTATGTTGTCACTACAAAGTGAAGCAATTACAATTTAAGATTCAATGATAAAATTTACTATTATAGGTTATCTTTTATTGCATTGGCACCTCAACGTAGGGTTTTTGCAAGATAACTACCTCAGTGTGAGTTGGTATCTAAGTATATAAATATTTTACATAATAATATAGAGGTATTGGGAAAATTTTATTACATAACCTATAGGAATTCTTCTCTTAGATATAAATTAAATGATTCAACTTACCCTGTGAAGTACTCGGATAAATATCTATTGTGGACATGTGTCCCTCCTCTGTAGAGTGAGGCTCGACTTTCTGCAATATAAGACGAAATTATTATAATTACCTTAACACTAGGATTAGCTACAATAATTAAAAAGCCTGTAAACTTCAATTTATCAATGACAATAATTGTACAATCTGTCTTAAAAACACAAACATCTAAGCACATGTATATACAATCAAACAACAGTTTCAATTTATTACAGTATAGAGAAAGTTATGTCATGGATCAATGTCACGTTTTTGTGAATATATCCGAATTTTTAAATGTGATCTAAAAGAGAATGATGTCTGCTTGTGATGAAATAAATTACAGTGGGATAAGAGAGGACATCTAATATCTAATTAACAGCTAAATTATTATTGAAGTGTGCTAGTTTGATTGTACCAACATGTTGTAACAGCCATAGGTCAGATCATTCACCGAACCAATCATTTACAGCTATAGTCTTAATATAACCCTAATGGTTTATACAGCCAGCCTATTGATGAACGAATATATTGAATTTTCATGAACACATTTACACAGAATAGTTCAAACTTAAATCAAAAAACTTGATCGAACAAAAAAATAAACACGAGGCCACCTGAAATACATATTGAATGTTTTCTCGTTTAAAAACAAGTTCCAAGAAAGCGTACGAACAATGCAAATAACTATGGGATATGTACATAGCAAAGCAGAGGGGAGTACATTGAAGGAGATGAACATTTGTAAAGTTGAAAGTATAATAATAAAGATTTTATGATGAAAGTTCTGCTTTTTTTTTTAATAAACCTCGTATTTAACTTTAACATAATCATAACAGTATAACAAATGTACAAACATAAAAAAAGACAAAATATAAATTATTACCACTCTAATTACAAGTCAAAGTTTAAAAATATAAAAGTGTCACTGGGGTAATCAAATTAAAGATGTTGTTTATGTTAAATAATATACTTATAACCTAGCATCAATTTGATAGGTCAGCTGTTTTACAATACTAACTGTATTTATTATTATAAATAAGGTCATGAGGACAAGCTAGTGGCTTCCTTACTTCTTTCACTCCAATGTTGCCACATTGTCAATATGATCCATGACATTTTCTAATTTTATTGACATTAACTATTTATTCAAAAAACTAATTTTGTATTGTGAAATATTTTCTTTATATTGGTTTTTAGGTTAACAAGAATGAAATTTTGTAAGCATTACTTTATATTCTGTCATTTATTTGTTATAAATAATTATAACAACATAAATCACTTATTAGGTTTGGGTGAAGTTAAACAGTTGCCATCATAAACTTGGCAATGCCTTGATGAATCAAAGAGAGACTATATTCATGACTTAGGTTATAGAATTGAATGAATTTCAAAAGTGAAAAGAGATAAAGACTAAATACAAACTTACAGTTTCTATAATAGGAATTAAAGCCAAAGGATCTGCTTCATGTCCTGGAGGCTCAGTCCTGGAAACATTACAATCACTGATATATACTACAATTAATATAAAGATATTGTTAGGAATTAAATATTAGGATTAGATTAAATAGTTAGTATCATTCTAAGTCACAAAACAGTTATAAACAATAGTTGTAAAAAATTATAAAACAGCTGAGCTGGCATCTATCAAACAAGTCACTAACTACTCAACGATATATAAGCCAAGGTTGGTAGAAAATGGAGGTTAGATTTAGCAGGGCATTTATTGATGGTAAGTTTGAGACTGTTTGAAATTGTCATCAAACAGTTCTCAATGTAAATTTGAAAATTACCAATCAGTATCAACAGAAAAACTAAAAACAGTAGTGTTGGACAAATTAAACACTACAAGTTTTTCATAAATAAAAAAATTGAATTAAGTAATTATCCAAATTTCAATACTTGACTACAATTAATTAACAGCAATTACCGTCCTATAGTTTATAAAAGAAAAAACTCTTAATAAAACAAATACAGTTTAAAAGTGAAAAAACCATGATCAGAATAAGCATTATGAATAAATATATGTTAAAATGTTGAAAGAAATTAGGATGTATAATATAGGGATTCGCATGTCTTAACAGGAAAACTCTTGTTGTGAATTGAAAGCTGCATAAGAGCCTATGTAAAAATTTATAAAACTTTTGTATATTTATAAAATAGAGAAAATTATAAACAACTTTTATTAATGAGTAAATTTTAGAAATCTTAATAATTATAAACTTTGCTATTGCAGTTGAGATCTGACGCCAAGCAGTGTCACAGTTTAGTGTAGTAAATTATGGTTTTGAGAGATTTTTGATTTATAATTTATTGTAAATTATTTATTATGTTTTGTTCATATGTCTTGATACAGATTTATCTTCACAACTATATTCTATAACAATTGTTAATTGTTTGAATAGTCTAAACAAATTTGTACGCATGTTTGTTGGTGATTTTTAGATTAAAATTTTTGAACATGATTACAACTTTTCTCATTCTTAATTACAGTACAACCTCGTTTATCCGGACTAATTGGGACTGGAAGTGATCCGGTTAATCAAAAATCCGGATAATCCAAAATTATAGAAAGATAAATAAAACAAAATATAAAATGATAACTTACCATTTATAAGTCATGAAAAAACACAATATTTACACAGTCATTCAATTTACACAATACACGAAATTACACAATGTACTGTAAATGACGAAAAACATTTTATTTACACACCTGAAATATTTACACATGCTTTTAATTTACACAGGGTTTAGTTGTTATTTACAAAAAAGTCATTTATCTTCCTCTGTTTTAATTTGGTGTGACGTTTCAATGCGGCCCTGTCTATACGATTCAATGCGTCTAACTTTTGGGCCATTGTAAGCACATTACGTTTTCGTTTCGTCGCCATTTCCACGCACAAACGCTAACACACGAATATAAATAAATAGTAGTAACAACGCCCCCCTCTAAATACTATGCCGATTCTCATTCACGTCCTCTATACTCCTGACTGGGGATTTGATGTGCCAACTGCCACAAAAAAAACGGGGGTGCCCAAAGCTGGCGGCACCACTTTAAGATGTGACAAAATGTTCACATTTACTGATTTACACCCTTGAGTCTTAGCAACCCGACAACAATAAAGTTGTAAAAATGACATGATGGTTTATGATGCGTTGTAAACATGCACCTGGTTTGTATTTATTTCACAGTTGTACATTTTCTTTAAGGACCGTTTCAGGCATCGTTATTGCATTACACTTTCTAAAATATCAGGCATTCTTAATTTTTTTCCCGGTTTTTTAAAAAAATCCCTGACTTTTCCAGAAAATTCAAATTCCCTGACTTTTCCCGGTCGCTAGACACCCTGATTAATACTATTAACCCCAGAAGCGGTAATGTTAAATTTCTTCTTTTGTTTAAAAATTAATTAAATATATTATTTGTATACAAAACCTAACTTATAAGATATCATTTTTCTCAGAAAGATGCATAGAATCCATCTATGTAATAAAAAAAAATTTTTTTGAAACGGTTTTGGAGTAAGTATGTTACATGTCAAAAACGAAGTTACCAATTTTCAGGAAAAACCTGTATATTCCAAAATCAATAACTTACTACCTTTTTCTAAGATATACAAAAGTTTTGTGTAATATTTTTGAATATATTTAGGGGGAAAAAAAAATTTGTTATATTATCAAAAAAACAAAAAATAGTTTACGAAAAAAGGTAAAATGATAATTTTTTTTTCAAAAAATCACTAAAAATAGTAATATATATCTTATACAAAAGTTCTATATCTCATTATGTTCAGAAAGGTGCATAGAATGTAGGTGTGTAATGAAAAAAAATGTTAGATGTATCACATTTGGTGTTTTTTGGTCAAATACCAAAAAATCGAAGAGTAATGGAGCAGAAATTTCACAGAAATGGTAATGAATAACATACTAATAGATTTTTAGGATTTTTTTCAACCATTTCTTGAGATTTGTCATATATTTTTGAATATATTTAGGGGAAAAAAATAATAATATGTTACATTTTCTAAATAAAAATACCGATTTTCCCTAAAAAGGTAACTTTTACAAGTGAGGTTAGGTTTGTAACCTCCACAATTTAGCTTCACTAGTACCAATTTGAAGATAGGTCAAAGACAAAACTTATAGATTTAACTAAGAAAATATATACTTTACAAAGAATAACACACATATTCACTTTTATAATCATATAAAACACTATATATAAGACAATTTGCATATAGCCTAAACTTACCTTTTTGGCCTAGGTTATCGCAAATAAGAACGTTCAAAAACTAAACTATCACACAAAAACATAAGCTTTAGATATAAAAACACATATATTGTAACTTTTATACACAATTTATATACAATTTGTATACACAAACCTTCAAAATAACAAATATATAACCCCAAAACAATATGTGCCACGCCCTACTTTCGCGAGACAATTCCTTGGTTTTGAGATGAAAACAAAACTTTCATTGTAAATACTTGACACCATCAGGTGGTACCAACTTATAGAATGGAATTTCCCCTACAACTTAGTGTAAAGAAATATAAGAAATATAATATTAGAAACCAAAGAGAAATGCAAACCTAATGCCAACCAAATTTCGTCTCGTCAAGTTTGTTCTACGTTCAAGTAGGAATATCTCTGGATCTATGAGACGCAGAAAAATTTGTAATCTATGGTTGGAAAGAGAAACATGTGATCTATAGAACAGTGTTTTAGTTGACTTCAATGACAGATAAATAGAGTTGGAATTATATCGGGAAAAATGGCGTCGCGCTAACAAAAAGGCGCAGAGTTCAAATCTACGATTTTACGCATCAAAAATATGCGAACTTCACCAATTTTTGGAATATTATTTATAACGTTTTGTGGTATTTTCTTTGCATGATTATGCATCTACGGAACATTAGCTTTCCAACGGTATTTTATTTATTGCGATCGGATAATTTTAAGTGGGCGTAACGTTGAATTGCAAAATACGTGTTTTATAGACGGTGCCCAAGTTATTGGACCAGGCCTGGGTCCGGTATCGTTTCTAGGGTTAACCGTATCTGATCAAAAATGTAAAGAAACTAAACACGGCACAGCACGATATGGTAATGATGTATTCCGGTCGCTAGCACATGATAGACTACCCGCCGGCATAGACAATAGACAAGGTCACTGTCATGCCGTATGGGGGTAGGGGGATGGCGACGCAGAGGTCATTGCTACTTCACTTTCTCTTCCCAGTGCATCAACAACCCGCCCTAATACCTCGAGGCGACACTGTAGTGTTGAGGAAATCACGTTTTTATCAACATTAATGTAATAGCAGATATTTCTTGTTGAAACTCCATATTCAAGGATAAAATAAAGCAAAAGCTTAAAGTTTCAAAACATTATAAATATTATTTAAAATATTTTGAAACTTTAAGCTTTATTTTATCCTTGATTAAATTTTTTATTTTTTGTTCCGGATCGATCCGGACATCCGGTTGAATGAGGTCCGGATAAACGAGGTAGTACTGTACTTTATTAAAAAAAATGTATCATTGTAGAAAATTTATAAATTCATAGTTCAATTTTCACGTAAATTTATCTAAACAATGGTATATAATGTATTTTTGGTGAATTTGTCAAAATAATCCAATTTTTTTAAAGTTTTTTTTTTTGTTTTATTCATCATGAAATATAATATTACGATTGTTATGAATTAATAAAATTAGCAAAATGGGCCGATTTTATAGTAGGCAGTTCTAAGCTTAATGATTTTTTTACACAAATCTGACATATCAGTTTGTTTTAATGTTTACTGAAAAAAACAAATAAAAGGTGGTCTACTAGACTCTTTCCTATATTATACAAGAAAGTCCATTATATTCCAGATAAATTATTTGGAGATAGAGTTAAACTTCTGATGCAATATTGGTTATTCAGAATAAACAACACAAACTACATGAAAATTATTTGTGAAAAAGAAATTATAAAAACCACAAAAGATGATTTTAATTATAAGTTATTGTGTAAAATAAAAGGAGTTGGGACTCTAATACCCAAGTAAAGTTGCATCTTCTCTATCAAAAATTTGGACAATTAGTATGTAAAAGCAAAACAATAATTTATACCCAAAGTTATACTATTAGGTAAAACAGTATAACTGAAACAGAAAATATTCAAACCTTTAAGTCAGAAATTATTTCAAATGTTGGCAACACTTTACATAATTTGTACTTAATCTACTTACCAAACAATATCTATTTCTTCTTCATCTTTCACATTGATGAATTCCATCATCTTGCTTTGGTAAACTTCATCTGTATTCTCCTTACCGTCGTCTTCTTCCTTTATTTCATTATTTAATTCAGTCTCATCTTTGATCAAACAGCTTTCTTCTTCTTCTATCAACTCAAAACTGACTTCCTCTTGTTTTATTTCTATATCTACATTTTCTTCTTTAATGTTCTCCAACAGACCTGAATGTTCCATGATGTAGTTCTGAAACAATAAGAGATTTAACAACAAATTATATTTGCAAAGTCCACATTATCCTGTAATTTATAATAAATACTAGTTTACTCTAGAATGAATACCTTAAATAACTTGAATGAATAACAATGAATTATTTTAATTGTTTTATAAAAATTTTGTACTATATTTTTAGAAAAGATCATTTTCCAAATATCTGAAAGGATACTGTACTTCCTCCTGCCCTATCAGCTAGTAACCTTCTGCCTTTAGAAGGATAGTAGCAAGTCAACCCTATACAAATGTTTAGAGCAAATTGTCCATCAGGAGTTGTCGAAACATGGAAGAAATAAATGTTCTCAGCCCATTTCGATTAAGCTTTCAGACAGGCAATAGCACTGATAAAACACTAACATATGTATCTGATAATATACAATTACCAATGGACCGTAGAGAAGTTACCCTGTTAACGTTATTCAATTTCTTATTACAGCTTTCGATTGTGTCAATTATTCTTTGTTTTTAAAATTGAAGAGAATCGATCTGTCATTTCAATGCATAACTTGAACCAAATCATATTTGTATGGAAGGGAGAAAAGTGTATTTTTTGTTCAATATAAAAAACTTTGACATTTACAGTGGGATCATAACTAAGACCAGAATCTAGTAAATGGTTGGCAAAATTTGAATTTGTTTGACCATACTTACAACAATGTACAGGCCGTGAGGCGAGTGATGAAAATCGCGATGCATGTAGAAGGGGAATTGGGAGATGGGGAGAAAGACAAACACCACACACATAGATATAAACCAACTGAGGGGGTTGTTGCCACTCATGCGCAAACTTTCTCTTTGCCACTGCGCATAGCCAAGATAGTTTCATCACTCGACTCACGGCCTGTACATGTTCTTTAATTCTAGTTTTAATTGATCTATTTGTTTGACCTATGTATTCACCATTACACTCATTATAATTTACTTTGTACACACCGCTATTATCTAATTACTCTCCATTACAGTAATCCATAAAGATTTTTCTTTCTGTTTCAATTTGTAATTTTTCAGTGAAAAAGTGAATTCATCACTAAAATATTATAATACAATTTCAAAATAAGGTTTGTAGTAAAAGGTTATGTTATCATATATACACTATGAATTAACAATATTAACCCTTAGCACGCTGAATAACAATTTAGGCTATTTACTCATAACGTGCTATTAGGAAAATTTTTTTTTTGTAATTGTTTAAAGTTCTATTTGATTTTGGGTTCTTACAAATATATTTGGTTATATATATATATATAAAGTAGATTGGATTTAAAATTTTTTAAATATTTTTTTTACAGATTAAAACAAGAAAAAATACTTAATTTCACATTTTTGACCGCCCTATGAAACAGATTAGGCTATATATTTTTTTTATATTTACAAACAAATCATATTAATTTTCTTAATATAAAAGTAGGCCTACTATTTAATTTAAAATAACTTGAATTTCATCAAACAAATAAATTTGACTAAAAAAACATTTTGAGAAAAAACAATATACTAATCAAAAATATCTTTCTACTGCTCATGATAATTACCTACATTCTGGACATCAAAAAAATTACTGATATAGACTAAATATACATATTAACAATAATACAGCCTAAACAAATCAACAATGAACAGCTATAGCAGTTATAACGCTGACATAAAACATTTCACAACTGACAGTTGTAGTAGAACGAGAAATCACATTATACGCGCTGGGGCAGAACACAAAATGGTGCCTGGTTGCTATAACAACCAAATAAAGACCAACAACAGGTGATCGAGAGCAAATACCATAGTGGGAGTGTTCAATTATTCCAATAGGACATTTCCCTGTACTCTATTGGACTTTACACGAATTAAAAATACCTGCAGAAGTCAAATAGTGTTGAATCGAGATATCTGGTCATATGCGTTACCAGTCAAGTTGAGGGTTACGTGAAATCCCGTCATACACAGATAAGATAACAGATAAGGGTTAAAATTGTAGGACTAAAATCAGAAAATATAACAATTATCTAAATGTAATTGATGTAAGGAAAAGAAAAACCGCTACCCATGAACAATATAATGTGTATTTATTGTTACCATTTATTATGTAAAAATGATTGTTATGTAGGTAATTCTGTGCAATTACTTGGTCAACCCCAAACTTTTTCATATTTTACTACCGTCATAAGGATGATCTCAGAAAGCAAGAAACATATAATTCAAGGCCCGCAAGGCCATCGTACAGAGCGATAAGAAGGTTCAAAGTCCACGCGATAACAGTGGCTTGCGGGAGACGCGCGGAAGGCCAGTTGTGACAGTACCGTTATATAATTATATAAATTGACAGGTTTGGCCAGGTAGCTATATATATAGCTACCTGGCCAAACCTGTCATTATAAGCCTTCCGCGCGTCTCCCCATCGTACAGAGCGATAAGAAGGTTCAAAGTCCACGCGATAACAGTGGCTTGCGGGAGACGCGCGGAAGGCCATTTGTGACAGTACCATTATATATAATGACAGGTTTGGCCAGGTAGCTATATATATAGCTACCTGGCCAAACCTGTCATTATAGGCCTTCCGCGCGTCTCCCACAAGCCACTGTTATCGCGTGGACTTTGAACCTTCTTATCGCTCGGCAACCTGTACGATGGCCTTGCGGGCCTTGAATTATATGTTTCTTGCTTTCTGAGAACATCCTTATGACCGTAGTAAAATATGAAAAAGTTTGGGGTTGACCAAGTAATTGCACAGAATTACCGTTATGTAAAAGAATAACAGGTCATAATCACACAGAGACATTAATCTTTTCATTTTAAAAGCTGACCTTAAGGTAAAATAGAATTGAACAATAGGTATGAAAAATTACTATTGATAGAGGAAGCAATCCATTTGACAAATGTAACTTTAGGATATTTGCTAATAATCTGCAGATATTCGTAATTGAATTAAAGTTATAAACCTCAATTATTGCAATATCAAAACTTAAAATTAGACAACGAACATGTAAAACCTTAAAACATGCATAGTATTTATAACATAATATGCTTAACAATAGATCTTACATAATGAGGTGTTATTATTATCCCTTATAATTGAATACAGAAAGTTGATTCCATGGGTAATTATAGAGTGTACATGCCGGTTGAATTATATGGTGAAAAATCATGAAATCAGTTACTACCTACCTTAATTTGAAAGAACTCGATAATATTTTATGTCAGAAGACACTTTTGAGGTACGAAAATACATTATTTTGGTCAGAAATAAGCAATATGCCAGTACGTGTATTGTTTACAAATAAAGTCACCCTTTTTTTTGGCAATTTTGTTTTACATACCTTATTTCTTAATAATAAAATAAGTTTATACACAGAGTTAACTTTTCACGAAACTAAAACATAATTTCGACTTTTCTAGGTTAGGATAAATTAAGTGAATTATACGTTAAATTAGGTACATGAATTTTTACCTTACATGGTTAAGTAACGTAGCTATATGAATAGCCACCTTACCTGTAAGTGTAAATTTGACCAAAGTGTAAATTTGTAAAAAAAAGAAGAAATTTTGTGTAATTTCCTAAGCGGTCACCCATCCAAGTACTAACCGTACTCGATGTTGCTTGACTTCGGTGACATATAAATCCATTGATTTCTGTAGTTTCGAAATTGAGATTTTTCGGTGAAAAAATTAGCTCAGTGTTGAAAACTTATTTTATATTAACAAATAAGGTATGTAGAACACAGTTTAAAAAATGCAAAAAAAGCAGTGACTTTCTTTATAAACAATTACCGGTAATTGTTTACAGGTGTTTGAACTGTCAACCCTATTGTTGATAGGTCAATGCACCAGAGGAGTGGGGTAGAGAAACTGGTCACTTTAGTTGTAAATAGTTTTAATTTAGTCTTTGTTAAGATTCCCTCTGAAGATGACAACTTTGTTGTTGTAATAGCTATAAGGGTCTAATAGGAATAAACATTTTACTTTTGACAAAAAAATTTTGTTTTTTGTGTTATTTTGTTTATTCCCAAGTGTGGTAAGGGACTTTTGAAAGTGTATCTGTATAAATTGTTTACTTGTTTACTTAAAAGTGGCGTTTTATTTTCTGGATTTTTTTTTTTTTTATCCTCACTACAAATCTTACTTCTTAAGAATAAATGAGGTTTTCTTTGCACAGATCACTTTTATTCACTAAAAAATGTCAATCAAAAAACTATCAAATCTAAGCGTATTTATAGGTTAGACATAATGGCAAATGTTCACATTTACATCTCATATGTTACTAAAGATATTTCAATGTATAAATCCGTCATCACAGATCACGTGATATGCTCTGAATCCTCCATATTATTAATTTAAGGTAATTATATAGCAGAGTAGCCTCACTTCAAAATCAATTTATATGGATTTTATTCGTAAATAAATGTTGGAAAAATATTTTATTATCGAAAAAAAGTGTCGGAAAGATGATTACATAATATAATTACACAAGTTGTTTTTTCGTGAAAAAATTACCTCTGTGTTATCTTTCATACTCATGACATTCACTTCAATAAACGTACGGAAGGTTTGGCCAGGTGGTTTTATATATATATATATATATATATATATATATAGCAACCTGGCCAAACCTTTCGTGACATAATAATACAGCCCTACATATTTATAGCAAAGAAAACATTATTTATTCTTATGAAGTAAGGTATGTAGTAGAGGATAAAAAAATAAAACAAGGAAAATACGGTGCCACCTTAACCTCCTAAGACCCAGAGGTGAACTAGTTTATAGGCCCAATACCCTGATGTATTATAAATTATGTAATCATCTTTCCGACACTTTTTTTCGATAATAAAATATTTTTCCAACATTTATTTGACTAATAAAACCCATAAAAATTGATTTTGAAGTGAGGCTTCTCTGCTATATAATTACCTAATTTAATTTCAAAATATTAACTTCAATAAACATACGAAAGGTTTGGTCAGGTAATTATATATATATATGGTGATATGAAATAGCGATCTAGTATATTATAGTGTAATGTGTGTGTGTGTGTGTGTGTCAAACCATATGCTATTCTCAAAATATTTTTCATTGCTATTACGTTTTGCCATTATGTGTAACCTACAAAAGGAAAACATTATTTAATCTTAAGAAGTTAGGAATGTAGTAGACGATACAAAATATGTCCGGAAAATAGGGTGGCACCTTTAAGTACACAATTACCACCAGTATGCATTCAATTTCTGCTTTCGCAATGAGCCTATGTGTCTAGGTTTCATACATTACTCGGAGGAAAGATAATAGCGTATCGTTGGATGCATCCGCATTAGATGAATATCACTACGCTATGAATTCAGAATCATGCAAACTAGGTTTCGGCAGGTCATTAGGTAGTTCCTTTAGTAGGTCTGGTTAATTAACCATATGTATATAGTTAACTTCCCAGACCGTTAGGTACTTTAACTAGTATGTAAAATATATCGGATGGGTAAATGTTAACTTTAAGGCCTTATTTTTTACAATTATTTTTATGCTTTACTACATACGTTATTATTTTAAGAATAAATAATGTTTTCCTTGCGCAGATCACTATTTTTCACTGAAAAATCACAATCTAAAAACTACCACATCCGACATATTTATAGGTTAAAATATAATGGCAAATGGCAATGATAATAGATTATGGTTTGACACATGCGCATTACACAGTGAGACTACGCTAGATCGCTAGACCTATTTCATATCAAGATTCACCAGTAATGAGCATTTATTTTGAGTGGGGTGTATAAATCTAATTACCTAATCAGACATATTTTTCGAGTGATGAGACATTGACTATAGTAGTAATACAGATGAATATTGGCATGTAGTAACGTAAACACATTATGGGTGGAAGAGAAACTGGGATTATAAATACGTATAACATAACCTAACTCTAGAATAATACACTTTCATTTGCAAGCGAGGGAGGGAGGAAATCAAGCTTAAAAGCATAAACTCTACAATTAATTCCTACAAATTTATCATCCCCAGACTTAAACGAAATTCTCTTCCACAGACAGAGAAGAGTATGTAACCTACAATTATAATCGAAAACAAAAAATTAGAAGATGGATACCATTAGAAAATATAAAAATATCAAAATAAGACTCAAATCATTTATCACCAATCTTTCATAAAAAATAAAACCAAGTTATATTACTTACATAACTCAAGGAGGTACTTTGGAGAAAAATAAAATAAAAAATATAGCTAAAACAAATAAAAACTACCAGCAGCAGTTATGGTTTAACCATGTAGCCTTTTAAAATAATCACTGTCACTTTGTTTCTCCATTATTATATAGCTACAGAAGTTTGTCTGAACATATTATCTTTAATAATTCTTCATTGAAACACTTTCAACCATGTACATCTTTTAGAAAGCATTTTGCTTTTATTATAATTTTAAAAAAAACACTAACTATATTTGCCACTTGAACTAAAATTATTTGTCGTTTGAAGATTATATAAATTTTGTTAATGGGTAACGGAACATATATATCCTATAGTTTTGTGATGGGAAAAACTATATAGTGTCCTAAAAAATAATAATTGTTAGTCACAGAAACAGTGAAGAATAATTCTAAAGGGTTTTGAGAGACGGGATTAAATAGTGAAAGATAAGGAACCGGTCTTTCTCTTCTCGCCATAGGTCCTTCTGGCATTCCTATCCCGAAAAGGTTTGGTGGACCATGGAAATAGAAGAACCTCGAGCCAAGGATTAACAGATATGTTTAATATTGTTCAGTGTTATTTTTCAGTTTTAAATTGATACTTTTGCTTTTTTTTAACATTTTTACTATTTCTAGGATGGTGTTTAAGTTATTGGTAATTCTGCACAATTACTTGGTCAACCCCAAATTTTTTCATATTTTACTATGATCATATGGACGTTCTCAGAAAGCAAGAAACATAAAATTTAAGGCCCGCAAGGCCATCTGCCGAGCGATAAGAAGGTTCAAAGTCCACGCGATAACAGTGGCTTGCAGCAGTAGCGCGGAAAGCCAGTTGTGACAGTATCGTTATGGCTAGTGGTTCCTCCGATAATCCTCTTTTATGTGACGGGTGTGAAAACACGGTACTTAGTTTCACGGTTTTAAGTGAAGATCAGGAAAAATTAACACGTTTTTTTGTACGAACACGGCGTTTTGCAACGTACCAAAGTGTGTCCAACATGTGGCGGGTCGATGACGTTAAATGAAGAAAAACACGCGTTTAACTGTTGGAATAGAATCGAGTCAGTGAATAGTAGTAAAAAAAAGGTCAAAATTCAGTGTAAAAAATACGTGTCGCAGTATAAAAATACGTGGTTTGAGAGTCATAATTTGTCACAGCAAACTATTTGTCGTTTTGTTGCCATCTGGATGAGGACGTTGAACCCGGCGATTACTAAGGTAATTTCTATTTTTTTTAGTTTCACATATATCTCTACAGGCCTATAATGACAGGTTTGGCCAGGTAGCTATATATATAGGCCTATATATATAGCTACCTGGCCAAACCTGTCATTATATATAATTATATAACGGTACTGTCACAACTGGCCTTCCACGCGTCTCCCGCAAGCCACTGTTATCGCGTGGACTTTGAACCTTCTTATCGCTCGGCAGATGGCCTTAAATTAAATGTTTCTTGTTTTCTGAGAACATCCTTATGACCGTAGTAAAATATGAAAAAAATTGGGGTTGACCAAGTAATTGTGCAGAATTACCAAGTTATTTTCTTTCAGAATGTCAGATAAGTTGAATGGGGGTTTCCAATTTTCTTTCTTTAATTTTTCATATATTTGTATTCTAAAGAGTTCATATGTGGGGCAGTCAAAAATAATATGTTGTAAAGACTCGTTGACATTCATAGGGCATCTCAAGCAATTGGGTGTAAAATATTTTTTTATTTTATAGAGAGAGCTATTCGTCTTAGCATGTCCAAATCTTAACTTACATATCGCTATTATACCCCATCTATTTAATTTTGAATTCATAAACCAAGGGGTATTACTAAAATTTTCATTTATGTATTTGTACCACGTTACTTTATTTGAATCTTTAAAATAAAGGTTAAATTTAGATCTGTAATTATCGTTTAAAAAAGCTGTATAGTCGTTAATCGGAATTATAATATCTTGGCACATGTTATCGTTATGTGTTGCTTCACGGGCCAATTTATCTACATATTCGTTGTCAGTTATTCCGATATGTCCGGGAACCCATTGGATAATTAAACTTTTATTGCTGTCTAATGTTTCTACTATTATATTTAATGTTAATCCATTAAACTCCCCATTTGTACTGGTTTTTTGGAGGTCTAATATTGCTGCCTGTGAATCTGTACATATAATACACTGCTCGTACTGTAATGTTTTAACCAGTTGCACGGCTTTATAGATAGCATACATCTCTGCTGTGGAACTGGATGTTATAGGGTCAGTTTGTATTTTTTTTTTTCAATGTTAAGGGATGGGATATATAAGGCAGCGCCTACACCAGAGGCACTCTTTGAACCATCTGTGTAGGCCTATACTTTTTAATAATTATTATAGGTTATGTTAATGACGCTTAGATAGATCTGTTTTAATGCTATGGGGCTTATTGTTTTATTTATGCTTATATCATAATCGATGTTAGGGTTACAGATGACATGTGTTTTTGATAAGAAAATGGGTCTGGCAAAATTTCGTTTGTTTGTGTATTCCTGGAGTAGGTTCGTTTGGTACAAGTTTAATTTATCCATACACGAATTAAAAGATTCAATGTAAATAGGTAGTTTTTTCTTTTCCCAGTATTTGTTATTAGTCACCATGTTTAGTTCTAATATTTTTAGATGGCATGGGTGGTTTTGATCAGTTGCTATTTTAAACATTAGTTTATCTGTTAATATTGATTGTCTGTATTTGAGAGGTAGGATTGCTGCTTCTGTCTGTAATGCTATTAGAGGTGTTGTTTTAAAGGCACCCAGAGCAATTCTGATGGCTTGGTTTTGTATGACTTCTAGTTGATTTAGTCTATTATTAGCCATATGGCCAAAAAGAAAACTGCAAAAGTCCAATCTGGTTCTAATGAGTCCTTTATATATATATATATATATATATATATATTTATATTATTTATTAGTAAGTGCTTCACATTAAAAATTTATGAGTTATTGCTTCCACTTTAGAAGTGGAATATATCCTATTAAATTTATTTTTACGGGTTTATTCCCATTGGAATATATTTCTAGAATGCACTGTATGATGTTTATATTCCATAAAATGTATTTATACTCTTCATTTGTTCATCTGTAAATTTTAATAAATACTGCTTCCATCTTCCATCTATGTGAATCCTTAATAACTGCTTCCGGAGGTAGATTCTAACAATTGATATATTACGAATATATTTATATATATTACATAGGTCGAATTATGTGGTTGCTTCCAGTACAATTTAACTACTTCTGTCATACATGTATATACTGTACTATGATTTTGACAAATGCCAAGACATGAAAGTTAATAATTGAACCTGTGCAATGCAAGTACGCCCCTGTGACCCTGTGACCAAAATAATCAAGCAAAATTTAGAAAATGTTAAGAGAAGACAAAATCGTTCTACTCCATCTGTTTTACTGTTTTGGTTAATGTTTGTTATTGAATTTAGTATGGTGTTTATGAACGCAGATTTCATTGATACAAGATCATGAAAATAAATAAATTAGTGTACTTTGTGAATACTTTCTTTAGCTGTTGTCAATAGTAAAGTGTGTCTGTGTTAAGGTGATATTTAAGGTTATCTAACTGCCAGGCTTACATTTTCAAATAACAGCTGGCATAACCTTAATTACAATAATCTAATAAATTCTTTTACCCAGTCCTATAGGCCTATTATTTTAATGTGGAATTCTAATATTGATAACTTAGGCTAAACCTACAAATCTTCTGATAAGTTCATAACAGGACTATTTTTTCAACAAAATGTGTAAAATCCATATTGATCAAATTTGGTTAAGTATGTAGTCTTACTGTCCTTACGATTTACTAGCAAAATTTATGCAATTCATATTCTACACAACTTTTGTTGAAACAGTTAGATAATCCTTTATTACGCCCTACACTTTTAATGTTTCACAATACATTATTTCACTTAAAAATAAGCAACATTCGAGATTTCATGACTCTAAAGAACGTAATTGCTTTATGCCTCTAGGTTTCATAGATTATGCATAGTGAAATGACTTTATAGGGTGAATGTGCATTACAATACATTTCACAGGTTAATATTATTAAGCTATATGATTTAAGAATCATGAAAACTAGGTTTCGGAAGGTGAATATATATATATATCATTGGTAATTGTTTACTTTGCCAGACCTAGTAAAGGATAAATATTGACCTTCCTAGACCTGTAGTTCTTTAACTAGGTCTGGTTAGGTAGTTTCACAAATCTCTAAACAGACCAACTTATGCGGATGAACTTAAATATCGAGGGATGAGACATACAATAGATTCACAAGTTGTCATAAGTAGTAACATCAATATCCTGATCTAACCTCAAAATCCCATGATATTGTCCTTTTAAATATCTTGCGTTCAACAGAAATAATGGACTTTGGTAAATCAAAAGTGAATTGAATAATAAAGGATGATCTAATTGTTGCAAAAGGAGGTAGGTAGAACACAAATTACATAAATTTTGCTATTAAATCACAACAACAGGAACACTACATATTTACCAAAACTTGTAACATGTTCTCAGCAAATTATATGTATTGCAAAGTTGTTGGTCTAAATAGTTTTGTAAAATCTAAATACAATTAGTGGTGGTCATTAATTAATTACCAAAAAAGTGAAAAACTAAAAATGATCTTGCACAAAAAACAATAATAAATGCTATGAAAAGACACAATAAAAACTCAACTTGATTAACGTTGCCAAGTTAAATGTAACATCATTGTGAAATAATAAATTTATTGGTCTCAAATAAATAAGCCATATTGGCGTTTTGCTAAAGTATTTTATTCTATACATAAAACATATGCGATCACAGTATATTTTTAGTTTTAGTTGTTAAACATATAGCCTATATAGCACTTCTTATTTCCAGATAGAAATAATCTGGCGATGTTGTATTACAGTTGTTAGTCTATCTGGCGATTGCCTGAAAATTATGGCTAAAGTTTTCAAGGTTAATTATTCTTATAAACATTTTTGGTTTGGTAATTTCTTAAGTTGTAGGCTACTTGTATATTGTTTATAATTGATTTCCGCCAACAGTAAAGTATATAGATCCCTTATATATAAAGGGATAAGTGAAGTGTTGTGTCTTTTACACAATAAGGCGGGGTCAAGCTTAACTGTCCTATTACCAATAAAATTAAGATCGATAGCTACAAAACTAGCATTTGACTTTAAAATATACTGTGGTATGTTAGGTCAGATTAGCTTTGGATATATATTAATACTGTATATGTTTTCTATAAAAAAAGGAATTTTATGCAACTGTTTATACATAATAGTCAACAAAGGTTGTTGTGTTCTAATTGAACGGTTTACTTTTATCTGTAATCATTAGATAGAAATAAGTATAATAAAAAGCTAACCTGAACCAACTTGTCAAAGTATGTTTTTTTCAAATTAAACTATAGAAGATACAAGTAATTTTATTCTATTTAGTTACTTTCAGCGTGACCATGGAAAGACACTTTTTGATATTTCTGTATACGTAGGCCTATGGTAAAATGTATTTTAATATAATATTTATACAGTTTCTAAACTGTGATGTTTTACAGTCTAAACATTTAATGCATTTTGACTGGTATAAAATTATATTATGACAACTATGGCTAATTAAACTTATTTTCATGGATTTATTAAATAGAACTAGGCCCTAAATACATATCAAAATTTGTATAAAGTCATACAATGTTTCAAAATTCAATAAATGTTATTAACTTAAATAGCCATTTCTTATTTAAAAAACTACAGTATTTGATATAAGTATGTATTAATTGCCAAGATTTAAACAAATTTTAATCACCTATATCTAATAATAATATGGAATTATTTTGTGTGTGCAACCAACCCTTGATGAATGATGAATTGTCACTCTGTACATTAAGTTGTCTAGGCGGAATAAACTGCGACTATACCGACATACTAAATGTTGACATACATACACATACATGGAGTATTAAATACTACATATATAGGCTAGAGCTTTATGAACTGGATCTCATTGTGTCCAGTTCTGGGACTTCTATACAAGTTTCATATTAAGATCATGAATGTGTCCAGAGTATGCTAGACATCTTCTATATACAAGAATAAAATAAAGCGAAAAAGCTAGTTTCAAAAATTATTTAATAATATAAATGAGCTACAATTGTTTCGCTTTGAGGCATCATCAGACAACTGATAATATACAAGTATTGACAACTATTTATACACACACAAGTAACAGGAAACTATATACAATACTAATAGAGAAATCGGGAAGGGTAGGGAGAATGACCTAGCAGGTAGATAAAGGTTGATGAACTATGTTAGGATGTGTTTTAGAAGGGGTGAAGAATTTAATACAATTTGGTCATTTAAGTTGAAAATAGGCCTACGTGAAATAGATCTATTTATTTCTAAACATTCTAAATTATTTAATCTATTGCTTTTATTTTTTGTATGTAAGAGTTTAACATTCAATTTCGGATCAAAACTATGACCTGAGTCCAAAAGGTGGTTAGCAAAGTTAGAGTTTCTATAGGCATTTTCTATACAAGTGTAGCATATGCCCAGCATGTGTGTAGAATGTGTGTGTAGCTCATCATATTAAGATAGTCAAATGTGCCCAGCATGTGTGTATAATGTGTAAAAATCATATTGACTTGAATGTGCCCAAAATATGCTAGGCATGTCCTCTAGAAGTGTAGCATGTGCATAGTTCATATTGTGATCATAAAACGTGCCCAGGTTATGATGAGGAAAAAAATAATACGATTATTTTTGAGAAAAGGCGGAATGTGCCAAGTACGTTCTGAGAATATTCATGCATGTCCCAGGCACCTTGTGAGCGCTGTCGTTCACTTTTCCTGAGTATATACCAGGAATATGCCAGGCATATTCTGGAATATTCCAGGATGTGCTTTTCACATTCTGCATTTTCTTAAAGAATGTACTGAGCATGTGCTGTCTGCATGAAAGTATGTTTGTGCTGTCTGGTATGGTGATTTTTTTAATATCAATGTTTTTAAAACCAAAATCTTTTTAGCAACTAAATAACAGTCAATGAGTTATTGAATGAGTTGTGCTCACGACCATAAGATTCAGTTCGGTTGATTAATTAAAAAAATTACAACGTTTTACTGGATATGATATGTAGAACACAGTATTAATTCTTTGTATCCTTGTATTTTTGGTGATCTGTCCAAGGCATTTGATTGTGTGGATCATTCTCTATTGCTTCAGAAAATGAAGAAATGTGGTATTATTGAAAATCTTGTATCTTTGATAAAATCTAATTTACGGAATAGAAGACAAAGGACTATTTTATACAGTGCTAGTGAAAGATATCTATCTAAATTGGATTATGTCAAATTTGGGGTACCACAGGGATCCATACTGGGACCATTGTTCTTAGTTTATATAAATAATCTTTCACCGGCAACAAATTTAGAATTAATATTATTTGCAGATGACACCACAGCAGTTATCAAGCAAAATTTTTTGAAACTTTGAACAATGTAGTAGTTGAATCACTAGAAGAGTTAGATTCTTGGTTTACAGAAAATGGACTTCTTCTGAATCCAGACTAAACCGAAATAATACATTTTAAAACAAACAGTAATGGAAAAAAAATTCAAAATTCTGTATATTGTCGTAAGTTTTTGGTTATATATATATAATTAGATATATTAATAAGACTTACCGTCACAATAGTCTATATTTTTCTGTAGTTATATCACTAAGGCCATTTCGGCTATTCAGCCATTTTCAAGTGTTATGCTGGGTTTTCCCGTTGTCTTAGTTTAAAATCACAAATTACGAACACACGACACAACAAACACACAAGTTCTTTAAACATTTAAAACATGATGCAGTAGGCCCACTGTCACAACGAGTACTCCAGTACTGAGTACGCGTTGTGACAGTGGGCCTACTGCATCATGTTTTAAATGTTTAAAGAACTTGTGTGTTTGTTATGTGTCGTGTGTTCGTAATTTGTGATTTTAAACTAAGACAACGGGAAAACCCAGCATAACACTTGAAAATGGCTGATAAAATATAGATATTAACAACCCAAAACAGTCTGCCAGATTGCAAGTAACAAATAATTGCAGTTCAGGAATAATTAGCAAAAAAACAAAATTGAAGCTTGTTTTATTATTAAAGACTATTTATTATCAAAGACTTAATTTCAAAAAATATGATTTTACCCTTACAAGTTTATGGCACAAGTGAAGCAAACTTAGGCTTTATTTAAATATATCTCATTTGTTGTGTGAAGAAACCTGAAGGAAGAGTAGGTAGCTGAGCAAGTGGTGAATTAGGCTAGTGGCAAAGAAGTAAACAAAGAGGGTGCCAAAGACAGAACGGCAAAAACACACATTCCTTGTACAGTAGTTGTGATTCTATTTTGTTTTTGTGGAACTTTAATCCAGTGGCGTAAAAAAATATATATAAAGGAATTAAAAAAAATAAATGTAGTAAACACACTACTGTACCATCAAAATAAATTTTACAATGAACAACATTTTGTTAAGATATCTTAATAAAACTGTTCCATAAATAATATAACCATGGATCATAAGTCTGAAACCGTAATCATTACGATTGAGCAATCTGTTTACTAGCAGTTAACAATAGTGCTACCCCGCCCAAACTTATCAAGACTTATTTGAGGAATACAATGTCGAACTCCAGACTGAGTTCGAGCTTGTGCTATCGATCTTAACATATTAGCAGACAAATATTTTCACATGAAGAAAAGAAAAGGTTTTAAATAATTAATTATAATTATAACAAGTTACAAGGTTTTTAAAAATAATAAACCTAGATGTTTAATGTTGCAGTTTTTCATTCCCTTTTATAGATGATAATTTTTTTAAAACTTAAAGCTTGCATGTTCTTTTGAATATGATACTTCATAGCATTGGCATATTTAACTACAATGCTACCAACAGATAGTTTGGTTATATAAAGAATGTCCTATACTTAAATTAATTTACTTTCATTTCAATTTAGAGTAAAAATAATGTCTAATTACTACCAAATAGTAGTTGCTTATAAGACCATGGGGTGGGATTGCTTACGGTTGAAGAGGGGTCATCAAAAGCTGACAAGTTGCGACTTCGTTTTTTGGGGGTGCCATTCTTGTAGCTGCGGGGGTGGCAATCAATAAAGTTATGTCACTGCTTCAATCTTTATTCTTTCAGCAAGTAAAACATTAGTAAACCACCATTTCAATTACTATATTTAAATTGTCTAAACATAACATGCAATGAATAATTATATAAAGCAAACAAAAGACTATTTGTTGCCTTCACTACCGGGTAAAATATAAAATTCTTTTCCCTGATAACTAACATTTAAGTATAATTTAACTTATCTAGTAATAGGTAAGTGCTTGGGTGTTTGATTATAGAAATACAAGCAGTGATGAAAAAACAAGCTACTTTTTGTGGATTGCATTGGGACTTAGAATAAAGACTAAATTTTTATATTATCTCATAATTCCTAACACTATCTTCACTATCACTACTACTGCATCTTCTGTCCTCAGCTAAATTGACAATTATTCTTTCAATAACAGATTCCAACTTTTAAATATTCATCCTCATTCTTTTCAGCTAGATTACACCTTTTTAGCCAATCATCTGGGTTATCATATACATTTTATCCTTAGCCCAATTAATGCAGTTCTCCACTTTAAATGTATTGTCTTTAGAAACATGATTTTCATCTAATGGGGTTCAAATCGGGATGGTGAATGGTCTGCTTACACTAACTACATTCTTCAAGTAACGAGTCAATTTCATATGTTTTGTTCTGTTTTTACTTAAGTTAATAAGTGAATACGATTCTGGTTTGAACGTTTTATCATGGTAAGATACTGTATATTGTTTTTGAAGCTATGTGATTATATCAGATTTTTTGAAGTTAGAATTTCGAGATGGGTTTAACTGTGTGTTTTGATATGACACATTGTCAATGACAAAAACTGAGTTAGATGGAAGATTAGGAATTAACTTATCCCTTAACCAATTTTTATAATTCAAGGAGTTGTGATGGTCACGACATTTTTCTCTATACTTAAACATTAATAATGCTTCTTTGATTAATTCTTGTTCCTTGCCAGCATGCACATTGATGGTATATTGTCCCTGAGAATGGGAGTATGAGGGTCTACATTTGAGTCGTTTGTTCACGAGTGCGATTTAATGTATGATGAATGTAAATAAGTTTCATCTTTTTATACGATTGTTCTTTTCTGATCCCTAAATCTTTCGGTGGTCTGCTTTTCCAATTAAAATTTTTCTATTATTACAAAACTTCTACCGTTTTAAACCAAACTTTTTATAATATTCTAGAGACCACAAACCTTTGCTAAAACAAATATTTCCTTCAATACAGGAAGCACATTTTTGTACTGTAGGTCATTTTTTATGCATGTCATGAAATTCATGTATGCATCTACGAACACTTGTCAAATCCATCTATTTCGGATTTCTGTTTTTTTAGCTGTTGTTTATGAAGAATTGATGAGTATTCTCAGTGGATTTATTTCCTTTAGTATATGCTGTATACTACTATGAAATACACCCCATTATGTATGATGACCTACTATGAAGGGTTCAGTGACTATTTTTGTGCATGCTGTGAAATTCATTTATGCATCTATGATCACTTCAAATCCATCTATTTCGGATTTCTGTTTTTTTAGCTGTTGTTTATGAAGAATTGATGAGTATTCTCAGTGGATTTATTTTCTTTAGTATATGCTGTATACTACTATGAAATACACTCCATTATGTATGATAACCTACTATAAAGGAGTCAGCAACTATTTTTGAAGTGGTAACATTATCAGACCTTCTTGTATCTTCCTTTTCATAAAATTATAAATAATACATTACTTCACTTGACTGACTATGAATTACTCTTTCCCATTTTTTTCACGTGTCTACTTCCATAATATTACTATGGTATTAAGTGTCCCACATACCTCACTAAAATAAAACACACAAAACAATAACTACTCATACCTATGTTTTACTAACAACACTATATCCACTCTATAATCCGCTATCCCATGGTTTGGCATGTTTTATAATCCACCACACCTCGGTCCTGCTCGGTAATTATTGCAACAGGTGTGTCTCGGCTTTGGTCACTAGCCGCCATTTTCTCAGTATGATGTCATTCTAGAAACGCATTGCATCATCATAACTCTGTTGTAATTGTTGTTTTCTGTTATATTATTTGTTATTAAGTTTTGTGTATATTAGTTTACCATTATTAAATCTAGTTATACTTCACCGTGAAAACTATACGTTAAGATGTTCTCTAAGCCAATTTGTTCCACGGTACAAGTATTAAGCATAAACCAGCGACTCTTATGATCGAGCAAAAACTGGACAGAGTCAAACTTCTTGAAAAAGGTGTAAACAGAAACTGCATTATATGTGATTATACTATAGGGTCATCAACGATTTATATATAAAAAAACAAAAAGTTGAACTAAACAAATTTGCTGTTCAGGCTGTAACGGAAAAACTATTGAGTCTAGACATACGTTTAAAAATCCTAAACTGAAACAGACTATTTTATTAACTCGGCTCAGTGCACTAAGATTACAAAGTAAACCTGTGACCAGCCTTATGGTAATTGACAAGACAAAACAATTTCATCGTAAGATGGATTTGCAGATAAAGAATCCTTATTTTTGGATGGTTGGTTCAAAAATTTAAAGTTTGCCATTGAATCCGTAGGCTAGATGTGAGTAGTGAAACTAGATCGTCTGATGAAAATGCAGTTGAAGAATACATTGGAACTTTTAACACCATTGTTTTAGAGCATAATTTAACCCCAAGTCAAATTTACAATGTGGATAAGATCTGCCTACTGTAGTGTTGTTGGCCACTTCAGCCCTACCAGGCTAGACGAAAAATGTGCTAAGGGTTTTAAGAAAAACAAAGAGATTGATGGCTTTACTTTGTGCAAATGCTTCTGGTGACCATCAGTTAACTCCTTTCATCATTGGAAAATACAAAAGGCCGAGAGCTTTTAAAAGTGTTTTAAACACATGGTTAAACAATCATGGATGACAGCAAAACTTTTTAAGAACTAGTTTTTCCCATAATTGCATGCCTAAAGTGAAAAACAATTTTAAGAAAACTGGAATATCTGAAAAATACTTTTAGTTCTCCTGGTTCGATAGCAGAAGACTCCTCGGAACCTGTGCCAGTGCCTTGGGGCGGATCTGCTGCCAAGGAGCTGAAACTTCTAGTCAGCCTAGTTCCACTCCACAAAGCAAGGATATGACGGCTGTCGCTGTATCGCAAGCCGAAGTTCCCTCCAAAGGTATAGTGGCAGGCTTTCACAGTATGCTTGGCTTCTGGCAGATTTGTCCGAGAAATGGGAATGGTTGGGGTACTGCATCTGGCAGTTCCTTCCTTCTAAAGTTACAAAACCTAAAGGGCCATCACCAGCCACAAAGATAAATTCTGGCAGGTATAACTTGTTAGAAGGAAACCAAAGGAGTGGTCTAATACAGACTAAACTGAAGATGGATACTCCTATATCAGGGGCAAACCAAGTCCCTGATAAGAATAATTAAAATGCCAACAAATCTGAATGTCATTCAGATAAATCTCAACAATGCCAGGACAGCTTCCTCGGCAAGTGATTTACTGAATGCACAGAAGATATACCTCTAACCCAAGAGCCATGGGTCGAAGTAGAAAACATCAGAGAGTCCTTTATATTGTCTAACCCAAAAAATGTAAGTTAATTGACAATAACATGGTAGAAATACATGGGGCAGCTATATTATTAAACAGTAATGACATATTTCTTCCTATTCCAGAGTTTCTAACACAAGACTTGGTAACTATGGTGAGACAAGAGATAAGTAATAGGGGGAGGGGGGACAATCTTACTTTCAACAAAGCAGGACATAAAGGTTGAATAGACTTGACTTAAGGGGGACAATATCCTTATTTGGCATGAATCAGATATACCAACACTGTCTGATGACATGTACATTAAATTCAAAATTAATTCAACTCGGACCCAGACAGTAAAAAACCAAATCCAAAGAGAACCAATTGGGATAAATATAAAACAATCTAAGTTAGTACAAATTAAAAGCCTTCTAGAAACGGAAACAGAGCTAGAGAAAACTGCTGAAACCTAACAAGCAATAATTATCAATCCCTATGAAAGTAGGTGCCCTGTTAACAAAAGAAGAGTGTAGGCACAGATACCTTGGTGGCAGTGGCGGCGACAGCGGTGTAGGCGCTAGAATAGGTGAAATACGAAATTCTATTAAGTGATGTCTACATCAGTAGTTAAAACTAATAAAACTTAGTATGTTGTGAGGCAGTAGTGGAATATTCGCACAAAGGTTTTGTCTAGCAGCCACCCACCCCCCGCCAACACTGCCGCGCCAAGCCCAAGTGCAAGCTTATGTGGAAATACCCATAATAATGTTTTTGAAGATTATTGGGAGAGGGGGGGCCGGATGAACAATCTTGAGGGGGGGGCGCTGGTTCTTATCGCCGCCACTGCTTGGTGGAACATAAAGCTTTCCAAATTGAGAGCTGTTGTACATAAATTCTTTAACAGGGCAAAGCTTAATGGGAACTGGGAGACAGCCATCACAGAATATAATAAGGAATTGAGAAAGTCTAAAAGAAAGGACATGGAAGGGGTTCTGTGAAGGGATAAACAATGTCCCAACAGTGGGTCACTACACAAGACCTTAAGTAAAGATCACTCACTCCATATAGGCTTCTTAAAGATATAAAATAGATCCTAGAGGGAGAGTGCAGAGGAAACTATGAGTCAATTGTTAAAGACACATTTCCCCGGCTCTATCACGTTTAATTCCACACAAACCACTACAGTATTGAAGATTATCTTGTGCCTTGTTTCCTTAACTGGAGGAAAATAACATCTAATCTGAAAACAAGGTTAGATGGGCAATGGGGAACCATAAACCATATGAATCACTAGGTGGAGATTGGGTTTTTTCGGCCCTATTGCAGCAGGGCTTGGAGTAGCTACTGCAACTATTGGAATCACTGTTTAGGGCTAATTTTTCCCTGTCATATATTCCAAAGAGATGGATGGAAGTAAGGTGATTTTTATACCAAAAACCGGGAGAAGAGACACTGTGGAGCCTAGGTCATACAGATCAATCAGCCCAACATCCTACTTTCTTAAAACAATGGAGAAATACTAGACAAGCACATACGGAGTGAAACCCTTGACTAGGCTTCACTCCATAATGCTCAGTACGCTTATCAAATGGGCAATTGACCTCTAATGCACTACAATAGGTTGCGGAGGTTGACAAGTCAATAGCTTTATGCGCCTTTTGAGATATTGGAGGAGCTTTCAGTACTACCTCCTAACCTCTAGAGATATGAAATTGAACACAATATAATTAAATAGATCAGATCTATGTTAATGAGTTAATGTTAGGATGACAGCCAATTTGAGTGGGGAGTCCAAAACAGTGTTGGCAGTCATGTGGTGCCCACAGGGACGGGCACTCTCCCGTCTCATGTGGACCCTGGTGATGGATGAACTGCTTGGGTTGCTGAATGCTAAAGGCTTTAAAGTAATAGCATATGCTGACAATCAGGTAATCATCGTTAAAGTATCTGACCTCATCCAGATTGCTCTTCTATTGGTACAAAGGTGGTGTCAAAAGAGGGCATTACCTTAGCATAGCCCTAATAAGACAACCATTATTCCTTTCAAAAGGAAATTGTTTATTCTTCAGACTTTAATGATAGATGGTGTAGAATTTGCTGCTTCTAAAGAAGTAAAATCTGGGTGTAGTTAGTTCTACATCAGACTCACCTGGAATAACACATTGATAAAACCAATAAAAGAGAAATAATGGCTATATGAGCATGCCTAAATATGAGAGCCTAAATGGTAAAACTTGGGGACTAAACCCAGATGGCCTACTGGTCATATCCTGGCTATAATTAGACCCATGGTCACCTATGCTTCAGAAATATGATGGCCAAAAATGAAACAAAAATCTACGACAAAGCTTCAAAGGCAGGCTTGCCTAGGAATGATAGGTGTATGGGTACCTGTCCAACCGCTGCCATGGAAGTGGCTCTGGATGTGCGACCAATGAACCTACTGGTGAAAAGGTGTAAATACACTGTTGCTCTTTGGCAGTAGGGGACTAATGCCAAAAATACTGGCTGTAAAACCTGCAAGAACAAGATACCACTCAGTTAACCACAACAGAATCGTACTTAATGATCAAGACAATAACTTTTGAAAAGAATTTTAAAATCTTTTTCCCAGAACAACAAGTTTGGAAAGAAAATGAACCAAAACTAATGGAGCGATCCCTCCAATGGTACAATGATAGATTCAGAATGAATGGTGGGGATAAAAGACCCAAATTTTAGCCTTAGCAGATCTCTAGGAAAAATTCCATCCATATTTCAAGCTGAGATACATGCAATAGAGCTCTGCACTAGAGAGAATATAAAAAAAGGTCTCAAATTTATATAATATCAGACGGTCAGACAGCTCTTAAGGCTCTCAGTTCATACACTTTTGAGTCCAGATGGGTCTGGGGATGTCTACAAAAATCAATCAACTGAAAACAAACAATATCTCCTTACTTTGGATGCCAGGACATGAATAAGCAGATCATCGATCTTGTGAAGGAGGATGCATAGGCTGATTTTGTTGGGGCCGAAACATTCTTTGGGGTACCTAAAACATATCTTCATGTAATGAAAACCTGAGAACAATATCAAAAGATCAAGTATTAGACCATCGACCCTGGTCCAAGACAAGCCAAAAAGTTTATAGTCTACTCAAGGACAAAGGCTAAAAAATTACTGGATCTCACCAGACTGGATTACTGGATTACCGGATATTGTCCTTCTATCCCGACACTGTCCAGTGAATTACCATATAAACCGCATGGGGAAGGCTGCAGTGGATACAAGCCACTTCTGCCTGACACATAAAGAAACAGCTAAACACTGCTTGTGTGTGTGTGAATCTCTAACATGCAAAAGGCTACTTTACCTCAGCATTCCATTCCCCACCATTGCAGAGGTAACAATCATGTCCCCTAGAACCATTTTAAGTTTCTTAGAAAGCTTAAATCTTGGCAGGGTCAAAACAAAATTAATTGGGTAGTTACAAAAGATCCATTTGGATCGCAGTGATAAGTGATAAAATGAGTCCAAACACGGTACAATTGTGACAACTCTAAGCGGTTTTAGTGAGTTTAAAAACGAGAAAATAAATAAAACCGGTCCTTTATCACGTATTTTATATTGTAATAATCAGACGTCTTTAATGTAATAGTAATCAGATCCATAACATGGAAACTGTTTACAATTATTCTAGGGGTGACTTACATTGTTTGCAAAATTAGCCGTAGTTCTAACTTTTAATAAATTAATAATTAAGGAAAAATTTGAAATATTAATTTACTAGATAAGGAAGAAACTATGAAAAAAATAAATTAAGTAACATCAAACAAATTTTACTAATTACACTACAAACTAGTTTGTTGTTACTCGTAAATAGTTGTAAAACACAAAGTGCTAAATTCCGGCCGTGACTCACACTTAATTCTGATTATATATTATATATATATATATATATATATTTCTTTTTTTTTTTTTGCGTACGTTGGAAATTTTAGAAGAGGCCTTCTTAACATAGGATGGTTATGTAAATATGCTTGTATTAGTTTTATGTTTTATAATATTATTCTATTGGTTTATCAGTTATGGTACAGTAACATTACAAAATTAATTTGTAATTATTTTTATTTAACTCTTAGTATACGTTCACTGTTATAATGATTCTGATTTAGTTTATTTTTTTTGCATACGTTTGAAATCACTACTAGAATTACTGTAAATATGTATGTTATTGTGATCGTGCTAATTCAAATAAAATGTTTATAATCATTTTTAAGTAGGTAGTCAAATTTATGATTTTGTAACCTACTGACCATAAAACCGCTTAGAGTTGTCACAATTGTACCGTGTTTGGACTCATTTTTGCGAGAAATAATATTTAGAGTTCAGTAATTAGAGTAAAAATTAAGTAAAGTTAAAATCTAGAAAAATTTTATTTTGTAGCATAAGGGCTAGTTGGTGATTCATAGAAGAACCATTAGCGGCAGGTAGGCCAAGCCGGGCGTGTGAGTATGTCTGCGCGTTGGGGAGCTAGGGTCGCCCTAATCCTCCAGGGCTCACGGCTGTTTGGACAAACTGTAGTTTGTAAATAGATTTTGTATTTTATAAAACACAGGTTATATCAGAATCGGGAATGTTTTTTGAGTTTTTCCTATGGCAAAAGAAAAAATCCAATGTTCTCTAAGCTGCCTGCATCAGCCGTGACGGTCGAAAGAATACATCACTGCCCGCCGCTTGGTGCGCACACGGAGGGGTGACCTGTGTAGTAGCCTATTCGCTTACCATTTTAACCCTGGAATGGTATTCTATCGTGATTTTTACGAAGGCGAAATTAATTTTGGCTGGTACTGTTTCGTTTGCGTTTGGACTGTACCGGCCCTTTGTATAAGCTCTCCCCATCCTCCACCAAGGTCAGTAATAACCACCTTGTTTCACATTCAAATAACATTTTTTTACTTTAATAAAAATTTATTAATTGTAACCAAATTTATGTGTTTTTAACACTTTTAACAGTATTAATCAATAATTGGTTATGCAAATTGTTGTTGTTTTATTTGCATGGCAACTACAAATGTTTACAATTACAAACGTAAAAAATACGATACTATACCAATACCGGTAACGTATCTCTGGGTATTTATGTCTATGGGAGAGTAGTTGTCACTAAGGTGGCTACCGTTATCGCTGGGGCCGAATCTATGGCAACGAATTAACAGTAAATTATTTGACTATGGTTGTCCGAGTTTAAGAGCGTGAATTGGCCAAGGGACGTCCGTTATTGTTAGTAAGAACCGTCCACGGATCATTGTATTTTTTTCTTTTGCCATAGGAAAAACTCTAAAATTCTTGTGTAGCCTATGTCTTGTATTATAAAAGAGAAATTCTATTTAAAAGAAAGAAGGCACTTTTATTTAAGCAAGGAGGCCACAGGGGGGGGGGCGGTGCCCCTAGTATAAATCCTTTAAACCTCCTTCCACACCTTTATGCAAAAAGGATTTACAGAGGAGATGAAAATCTTACCAATTTGTTGTACCGGTGTTGATTCGATAAAATGATATTGATTACGTATATTGATTATTAGACTACAATATATGGTTAACCTACCTATATTAAAAAAAAAACAAAAAACTATTGTCTTTTTTCCCCAATTTGTCCGATTTATTCAAAGAAAATCGGCCCAGACAAGTTTTTTTTTTTTTTTTTTTTTTTTTTTTTTTTAATAAAAGGGGCTAAATTTGCAAAAATTTAACCAAATCGTTCAAGGTAGTTATGTGAAAACATTATTTTATGGACCCCAAAACCTTTAATTTTTTTTTTTTTTTTGGAAAAATACACCTTAATCCCAAAGTAAAGGCCAACAATATCATTGGCAACAGAGTTACTCAGCTGGCGTAACGTCCATAGGCTACACACTTTTGAAATTTTTGGACTCTTTAGTGATAATAGAGTCGATATTGATTATAATATCCCGTTTGAATTTTATATAATAACAATATTTCCTCAATCATCGCAGGAACCAAAAATACGATTTATTTACATACATAGGTAAATTAGCTTTACTCATCCGAGAATTGAGAAGGAAGAGATGTTTTTTTTATAAATATACGAAAGTTAGACAATGAACAGACTAAGAAATATAAGTATTATTACTTAACAGAACATTTGTCATCATTTACGTATAGCTAATAATACACAACATTTCGAAATTAATTATGGATCTACTCTCGTTATAAAACACTACGAATCGTTTTAAACAGTTAAACAATAACTGTAGGCTATTTAATTTCGGTTAATAAATTCGTTTTCCCCAGCATTTAAGAAGATTTGTTTATAATGTATTAATCAACATAAGTATACAAAGAACAAATACTCTTAACAAACTTTAATAAGCAATTGAATGTAGACTATATGTATACGGTACATAGTACTGTAATCTCTAAACTGTGGCAGTGCTAATGTGTTGTGTAAGCGGAATATAATAGACTAAAAATAGAACTGGTGGGGGATAATCCAAACACCTGCGTAAAGCAATGTTGCGCGCGCACTACTCCTTATTCATTTATATCCATTCTGCATCTCAGAGCGGCAAAGAAATATTTACCATGTTTTGAATTATGAGTTATTGCATCCATGGAAGCAGTAACTATAACTGGAAGCAATAACTCGACCCGGATGCACTTACATTCAAATGACATATAAAATGACGCAGTAACTAATAATTAGTATATGTATATATATATATATATATATATATATATATATATGTTTAATAAGAGGTTAGGGTGGGCCCCTTTAGTATTGCATGCTAGGCATTTTAAAATGTTTAAATCTTTGTAACATTGTAATCCAATATTTTCTATATGTTTATTGAATTTTATTTTGTTATCTATTATAACTCCAAGAATTTTATGGGATGATACTATTGGGATCTTTTCATTTCCTAACGTAAGTTCCTGACTGAATTTTTGTTTTATTTTCCTAGAGAAAATGATTATTTTGCTTTTACTGGTGTTAAAGGTTAAGTGCATTTTGTTAAAGGCTGTTTCCAATTGTATGAGTGCTTCTTGCATAGTGGACAATGCTACCTCACCATTTTTGTAGTCCGGAGGAATATATTACAATATCATCTGCATATTGTAGCGAGTTTACCTCTTTTGGTAGATAACTGTTGATATCAGAAATATATATTGAAAAAAGTAATGGACTAACAACACTCCCTTGCGGACGTACCCCTGTTATATATCTTGTAATTATGGTTTGTGAGTCTGTCAGTGTTATGATTCTATTTGTTAACCATTTGTGGCAATATCTAATAAAATTTCCTTGGATGCCTATGTTATGCATTTTTGTTAAGAGAGTAGGGATATGCACCAGGTCATATGCTTTTGATAAGTCTAAGGAGGCACAGAACCATGGTTAGGTTGTGGGTGAGGGAGATTTGAATATCAGATAGAAGGTGTAATAAATAATCTGATACACCTTTTTTTTCTTTTTTTTTTTTTTTTTTTTTTTTTCTTAAAACCATATTGGGTGTCAGGGATAATGATATTTTTTTCACTAAACCACTCTAATCTATTTTTTATCATGGTGTTACAGATTTTTGCGAAAACAAGATATTAAAGAAATTGGCCTATAGGATTCTTACTGAGTTTTATCTTTATGAGGTTTTGGTATGGCTATAACTTTTATATTTTTCCAGGGCTCTGGGATATCATTTATTTTTTCCAGCCATATATTATTGTAAATGTTTAACAGAGTTTCCAACGCATTTGTTGGTAATCTCTTAATCATTTCGTAATTGACTCCATCAATGCCAGGAGCAGTGGATTTTTTTGGATTTAATGGCTTTATTCAGCTCAGATATGTTAAAAGCCTCGTCTAAGAAATGATTACTGGTTAAAATTATAGGGGTTAAGATTTCTTGGGAGATGTGTCAAGATAAAGTTATATTCCATCATCTCCCTGTGAACTGAGAAATAAAATTTACATCCCACCTGTAAATTGATGTCCGATATAGTATCTCAAATTTAGCAAGTAACTAACTGACTTCAGTCTTACAAATCTAAAAAAATCATTATTAGCCTATATATTTATTTCTCAAGAAAATATGTATCAAGTAAGAAATGTACCTACACATTTGCTCAAATTATCGCAACTGCCACCCTAATATTAGAAAGTTATACCTTCCCAAACCTATTTGCTCTATTACGTCTGGTTAGATGACTATATATATATATATATATATATATATATATATATATATATATATATATATATACAGTAGAACCCCCCTTAACCGGTCTAGCGGGACTGACACCCGGGCCGGTTGCCCGTTTGACCGGTTAATCCGAGGTTCCCGTGAAAAATCGGTTTTCGTTCAAAGAAAGCTTATTTAATTAGGTAGCACTAATAATTATGCAATTAAGATGTTATTGCAACTTATTTTATTGTACATAAATGTATCGTATATATTATGTTGTGTATATTATACATCAAACTAGAAAAAATTAAACACTACAAAGCTTTTTTACAGATTCCCCTCTGTCAAGTCTTTTGACACATTTAACCGCGTCTCAAACGAAACCAACACACGCTTCCAAGAAAATTGAAAAGAAATGTTATATTTTCCATAATGTAGGCTATACTAAATTGATTCGTGGAAAAAAAACGGCCCATCAAATGTGTTTGCCTTTGTATGTCTGCTATACCGACGGGTGTCAATGCCGCGGTGTTTTTATGCCGCCGACAATGAGATACCGCTATCGACAAAGTTGTTTGACTCGCCGCCGCTTTGGTGTTTCAATTACAATTTTATTTTCGGAAACTCTCATCCAACCAGTACACTACGATATAGGTCGGTTAATCCGAGGACCGGTTAATCCGAGGACCGGTTAATCCGAGGCCGGTTAACAGAGGTTTTACTGTATATATATAGTTACCTTCAAGACCTTCAGTTTATTTACTAGGTCAATATATATTTTGACTTGCCAAGATCTATTTCACATGTTTTTAAAATTATACAAAGAAGTAATATTTACCTATTGTTAGAATAAATTAATGCACACACATCTAATGACACGCTATTCAGTTATCTAGGCTTGACTTACGAAACCTAGACTCTGAACATTGAATGTAAACTTGTATATTTTTGACAAAAATACTGAATTTTGTAGAAAACAGATTTCATGATTTTTTTTTTCGTCATTAAATTCAACCAGTATGTACACTCTATAATTACCGTCTATACTACACAAAATGGTAATAAATTAAACTTACTACCTACACTACTTAATTCTTGACTAACACACATTTTTATTATCATAAAATATTAAAGTAATTTCGTTTAAATAGAGCAATTTTCTTAATATTCATATGAAATTATCACAGTACTGTAACTTTAAACTTTACCTTAAATGAATTTTTAAAGATAACAGGTAAGTATTGTACAAATAAAAGAGAGAAGAGAATTTAAATCATGTTTTGAACATCTACAAAATAAAGTTGATCACTGTTTAATATTAGAGACTTTAACATAGGAATAGGCTCAACTTGTAAAATGGTACCAAAATAAATTTAGTGTTTATATTGATTATTCAGTAGATTAACAACTATTAAGCTTAGATCCTTATTATGTGTTTTATGTAGTTTCAATTTTCATAGTGAATATCTCAGTAAACTTCTATTAAAAAACTGTTGACAACTTTAAATATGGCCGACTTGAATACAAAGTTGAATTAAGCAAGGCCTAACGATATAACACATACAAATTGTCAACAATAAAATCACTTCAACTATTTAAATAGTGTAAACTTACTGCTATAAAGAAATTATTAATAATTTTTAAATGTCACAAGCCTCAACAAAGATTATTATGCTTTTCTTGCCTGAAGTCTCTAAATGCAATACCCGCAAAACATTTTCCAAATTTAAACGTTCAAAAGACAAATTTGAGAATGAAGTTAACTTTTACATAATATTCGGCAACAAGAAAATAATTACAAAATTTTAGCTTTTTGGAGAAAATATTTCCTAAAATAGAAAAGAAAGAAAACAAACCTTTGTAATTATAGGGCCCACACCGTATATTAAATGAATAAATGAAATGCAAAATTCTGGAAAGTGAAGAAGAAATGCGCAAAGCGTTCTGCGCATGTCAGCTTTCTTGATCGAGTGAGTGCTGAGAAACTGCAGTTTTTTGTCAATAAAATATGATGTGAACCAAGATATAATAATAATTAATTGTTATAATTTATAATGTGATTAAAATAAACTATTATTGACTTTGAATTAAATATTTCCCAGTTTTCCATAAATATTATTTTCCAGAATATTCATAACTGACAGTGTAGATCAGGTGACATATATAATACAGTATTTTATAACATGTATAAATATTTTTTATTCAATGAATAGATTTAATTAAACTGTAATGTAATAAAATTAGTGGAATAAAAAGATCGATTTGGTTTAGTTTTATATAAACTTTAATGGTCAAGTCTCATAGTATTTTATAACATGTATAAATATTTTTTATTCAATGAATAGATTTAATTAAACTGTAATGTAATAAAATTAGTGGAATAAAAAGATCGATTTGGTTTAGTTTTATATAAACTTTAATGGTCAAGTCTCATGTAGTTTTTAAGATATACATCTCATCAGGGTATCAGTGAATTTTCAAACAGAAAATATATCTAGTTCTCTCCCTCACTAGAGATAAGTTTAATTTTGGCAACATTTTCAAAATTTGAATTTTAATAAAGACTGGATCTTTCATAATCATTTTACAAACATTGTTACACATCACATCACAATTATTGTTTTATTGTTTTCAAATAACTATATGGAATATCCTTATTTTTTATAAAACATATTTGTCCTTTCTGGCTTTGTGAATGTTATTTTAATGTGACAACAGTCTGTGTTTGATAGAATTCAATATTATTAGAAATAATGAAACAATTATTTAATTCCACAAAAGAGCTTTATTGAGAGACATATGTTTCGCAGTTAGGCATATGAAAATAATTTTTTTCCATCTATCTGTCTTTTTTTAAAAACAAGATAAAACTCAAAAACAGATTGATAAATCAATTCCAAATTTTGCAGCAGGTTTTGACTAATATTTCGTAGTGTACATGAACTTGCACATAAAACACAGTATATTTTCTTGTTTCGAAAACTTAATTTATTTACATTTTAAACTCCAATTATTTAAAGTTTTTGTTCTTTTTACGGGGTGTTCTGTACTATAATGCAACATAATAGTGAAGTTGCGGAGCTTGGTAGCCATTACTCGGCGTTACACTAAAACGTACATTATAGTTGTTAAAAATGTGTAAGATTCTGAGTGAGATAAGAGGAGGCCTAATGTCTAATAAAAACCAGCCACCAACACACTGGCCGTTTAACAAATTTGTTGTCGGCATAGAACAAATTTATTTACACTTTGTTAGATACAATCTTGTTGAGCACTGTGGTGAAATTCACAATAATGATTCGAATTTGCAAACATGTTAGTTTAGATTTAGTTTATAAGCAAGACCCTCCGATGATGATAACCATGTTATCGAAATGTACATCAGGGCATTTAGTAGAAATAATAAACAAAGAACAATTAATCAGATAATTGTGTTTTATTTTAAAGTTTCTAGTAATTGTGGTTAGGGGCTAATTCGAATCATTATTACACTTTGTTAGATAAAAATTTTTAAAATAATTTCCTTCCTTTATCAAATCATCAATAATGAACTAAAATAACAAATTAAAGTAGAGGGACTACTTCGATTTTGAGTTTTTACTTCACAGCTATGTATGTTTGTCTTTATCGGTAAGAATGTGGGAATAATTTGGAGCGAAATCTGTTTAATAGCTTTCAAGAAAATCAAACCCCATATAATTTTACAAACAAATTTATTTCACACAACATTAATGGTTTTGTAAGTTAAAACTATTAAAATTGAAAAAAATAGAAATACGAATTGGTAGATTCTTTTACATGTGAATAACAAAGACAAAGGTTGCGGTGCTTCGAAGCTATTACTCGGCGTCACTTATAATTGGTGATAAACGTCTTTATAGTTCTTAAAAATAGTATTTTGACAGCGATCAGTGAAGTAGGCTTAATTACTGTTAATAACCAGCTAAAACACATATCGACAGTTTAATAAATTTGCCATCGTTATGAAATCTATTTCTTAACATTTTATTGGATAAAAAAATTTTGAAATGTCATTTCTTTACTAAGTCATCAATAATTTACAAGAAACGAAAATTAAAGTAAAGGAACTACGTTGCTTAAGATCTGTTACTTGGCAGCTGTATATGTTAGTTAGCATCCATAGGAATGAGTTTCGCAAGACTAGCTAATTAGTTTACAAATAAAGACAAATCACAGATAGTTATACAAATAAAATAATTCCACATCAAAATGTAGTTTTGCAGTTATTTAAAATTATTGAAATTGAAAAATAATAGAATTTCCGATTGGTAGATAAATTTTTATCAATGAATAACGAAAGCAAAGTTACTGTGCTTCATAGCCATTACTCTGCGTACTTTAAGTTGGCAATAAACGTCTTTATAGTCCTTACAAATCTATAGGATTTTAAGCACAAACAGTGAGGTATTCCTTACTACAAAATTAATTTGATACTATCAGCTGTTCTTAGAAAAATGGCCAAGTTCACATTACTTTCGCAATATTTATTTTAGTAAAAGATGTCGCCTTAAAAATTCGTTTTTCTGTCATGGTTGTAATGGCAGGATTTCTTTATTTCTACAAGTTTCACAAACTTCTGTATTTTTGTCATAGTTCCACGATGTCACGTGCTTAAAAATTTGTTTTGTCTTTCATGGAATGTCTAGGTTTATATTACAAATGAATCATGTACACTGAACAATTTCAGAAAAAAAGTGATAAATTTTATATTCCAGACTGCTATTATTACTGTTGTCCTTTACATTTTATAAATTTAGTTGTTCAGGATGTTCACAGTAAAATAATTCGTAAAATAAGTTGTTTTCACTTTCAAATTTTTGTCACACGTTTACAAATTGATTTTATTTTTCATGAAAAGTAAAACAAAAGTAGTCGTTCACAAATCTTATGTGGAGTCATAAAAAAAGAATTGAAATCCATGAGTGTATAGGCCCATACAGACATAATTAAAGTATTTTTAAAAGAATGATTTGCTCAAAGCTAACAAGATTTTTCCTGTTGTAACATGAATAAAAAAACGCGACACAAGTTTCGGAAATTAGGAAGCAGAACAATCATTTTTCAATTCTCGGTTTAGTTTATCTTCTAATAATTACAAAAAAAGACATCTCAATATTTCATATTTATTTGTACTACCCTCGCATTCTGTTGGAATTTGGTAAAACTATTACCATAACTATTGAACAATTATATTTTATTTGAAATTTAAATTAGTGATTTTTGGAACACAAAAATAAAATATACAACTGGAAACCCTTTCTTTCGATTGGTTATCAGAAGATATGATTTAATAAACAAAATAGTGATAATTGTGTATTATACTCTATGTATTTATTATTGTGCTTCCTCTTTGTTACTTTCTTCAATTCTTTTTATTACAAAATTAAATTTTGCCTGTTTAATGAGTGAACCATATTTATTTTTATGGTTATGTATAAACTGAGTTAAGTATTTAAATAATAAAAGTTAATTTCAATATGATAACCCTTCAAAACATTGGTTGAATTGTCAGTTTTAGATTATTGCTTTCAATATGACAGCCTAAGCAAAACTTTTGTTGTAAATTTTAACTTAGCCCTAAATTTAGAAAAAGGAAATTATATTTTGTTAACAGCAAAGAATAGAACAAACTGGAGATGTGTTTGGGAACAGTTTTATTATCAATTGAGTGTTCTAGGTTTAACCAGTGGTTTCAAAATTAAATTCCTTAATGTACATCTTAAATTATCAAATTAATGCTCTTTACCAGTTCTGAGAATGGCATATGGTAATTTACTGTCATGCATAATATGGGATAATGCATCAAAAGGAGATTACGATGAGATTTTGAAATAAAAAAGTTTGAGTTAGTGTTATATTTATGCAGTTCATTCTTCCAAAAACTTTAATTTTAACTTTTCCTAAAATTTATATTTTGAATGTCATAATGTATTCTAAGTTTCAGATAATACAAAGAAAACAAACAACCTAAGCATTGCAAAACATAGGCTTGCTCAAATTGCTGAATCAACAACAATTTCCAGTGACATCGACAAAAAATTTAAGTAATAGAAGTAAAGTCTTAAAAAAAAGAAAGACTTAAAGGAAAATAATTTTTATTTCAGTACATTTTTGAAAAATAAAATGCAGGCTCTTAGAGGATGTACCTAAACAAAGTAGATTTCAAATGATTTTCCAGCAAGATGGTTCAACTCTACATTTTTATTTAGTAGCTAGAAATCATGTGAATGCTAATTGCTTTAACTGGATTGGACCAATCACTTCATTTGGCTCCATATGTATACCAATAGAAGAGTTACTCACAATAACAAACATACAGACAAAGTGCTGTGAAGAAGGGAATTTTGAATAATTACTGTAACTATTACTGTTCTGTGGCCCAGCCAAGGAGCCCACCAAACCAAAATCATAATAATAATAAATTAGAATATAATGAAAAGGAATTTTTAATTAAAATATGAATTGCACTTGCGATTTTGATGAGCAGTGCAATATGACGTAGAAGAAGGGGAGGGGAGAGACGAGGAGTGGAGGTCTTGAGCTAGCGAGCCGACAGTTAGTCTTGTCCGAGTCTGGTGCGAGTCTTGTCCGAGAGCCGCTAGACGGAAGACCGCCACGGGACGAGGTCAGTCCATTTTTCGGCCACGTGCTATTAAATTCAACGGTATGCTTTTCGGCCACTTTTAAGGCTTAATCTTGCCGTTATGTCTTTTTCTTAAATTATATTCAAATTCTGTAAACTTAATTCGGCCATATAAATAAATATAATATTTAAATTGCCTGTTTAATGAGTGAACCATATTTATTTTTATGGTTATGTATAAACTGAGTTAAGTATTTAAATAAAAGTTAATTTCAATATGATAACCCTCGAGTATTCTAGACAATTAATTACCAAGAAATTGTTTCAACTTTTTTGTCGACAACTCAATTACTCTTTTTGATGCACAGAAAACATTTTTTAAACCATTCTATGTCCTATTAAGAGGAAACTTTTTTGTCTCTTGTACAGTTCTGGTAAAATTAACGTTTTTATAAATACTGTATTCGATGGTTAAACATTTAAAATGGAAGGCATTTTGAAATGAGGAAAGGAAATAAGTTGACAATTTTTCTCAAATAGGGTATTTATATCATTGTTGCATACAAAATTTTAACTCTGTATCATTTGCCATTCAAAAGACGAATTTTTTGTTCAAGATACAAAATGGCAGCTAGATAGACAACTAATCATTTAAAGGCATATGTTTATATGAACTTTTTTCTTTATTTTTACCATCCTGAAAATTTGTCCACTTTAACAATTTTTTTTGTTATTCTGATCTTTGCAACAGTAAAGTTATAAAACTAGAAATATTTATTGTCGATCAATCAAGTCATTTAACAACTACTATAATTTAGAATAAAGGCTTTACAAAAGAAATCTCTTAAGACCTTTAAGCTTAAACCACGTAATTGGTTTATTGCAAATTCAATAGCAGCAAACTCACTTAATGATCTTGTAGGTATGTTTTGTTACTGGTAGTGTTTTATATATGAATTAGTGTAGATAACTATTATTTAACTACTTTGAGACAAGGGGTGTTATATGTTATTCATAATTTTTGTGGATTGATATATTTTAATTGCTTTTTATTAGCCGATGATTTAGTTACATGGAACAATAGCAACTTTTATTACTTCCGTTGTTGTTTTACTGGATCATTAAAAATTGTTATGCATTTAATTATTTATTTACATAAACAATGTGTTTCCATCGCTTCTTTTAGAATTTAGTTTTAATCTGCAAAATATTCTTTTATATTTATCGATTATATACACAGCCTGTAAAATATGACAAAGGAAATTAATTGATTAAACAAAATTATACTACCATTTTTTAAATGCATTAGAATTTGTCTCCAAACTTTGAAAAAAAAAAATGTATAAAATGATAAGATAGCTTACAACTACAATTTTAAAGTTGTCTTTACAAAATACTAAAATTGTTCATTGTCAAAGACCAACATGTTTTCAAAGCTGCTGTTGTTGGAATGAACTCATTAAAAAATTAGTTTTTCATTTAGTAAACATGTTCATGTAACTAAAATAACTTTTATATTGGAAAATTGGTCTTAGGATTTTCAGTATAACTATGAATACATTTTTAATTCTTTAGAAGTTACAGACTAATATGTATTTAAATATTTATAGTTTTATAAGCACAATGGTGTTTTCCAAAACCCTAGAGAACAGTAATTTTTTATTAAAAAAAATTTTTTTTTTCAATAAGGCCAAAAATATAGTTTTATTGTCTCAAATGCATTAAATGTGGAATGCCCAAAGGTGTTGCTGTTGATTCAAGAAAATAAAGAGAACTCAAAACTACTCAACTTATGTGAGGCCAAGATATTTTCTTACCCCCCCCCCCCTCAAACAGTACCTTTGTCTGAAATATTTTTTAGAATTATAAAAATTGCTGTCCACATTTTCCAATTCATGTAATTTATTCTAGTGCAACATCATTTATCAACCAAAAAGACATGATTTGGTTTCAATATTCCATTTCCTTCAATGCTAGACATAACTTACCTAAACATGTTTTAAGGAGTGCATATTTGATGTTTGAGAAACTAAGACCTTTTCTTCCTCTAAGCTGTGGTATTTTGCACCATTTTATAGTTTCCTGTTTGTAGGCTTATTTATAAAACATTTGGAAAGCTATAAATGAATGTTATACACCATTGTCTTCAGAAAAATGCATAGAATAAAAGGAAACTTGTTGTATAGAACATGAACTTTCAGTTTTTTTTAAGTGGAACAAATACAAATATATAAATTTTAGGTACTGTAAAAGCCACAAATATAAAAATGGAATGGTTTTTACGTTGAGCATTGCTACGCAATTTATGTGAAAATTGCATACACATAAGTTAATTATGAGAAATATCTGTGGACCCATTCGCAAACCTCACATTTGTTTGTCGAAACGGACATGTAATGAATGAAGACATACTCTCATCAAATGGCTATGTTTTGATAAGGGAAAAATAGTTCTTTAATGAATCATTCAGTGGGTTTTATATTTATAATACAACACAATGACATTCATTAATTGCACAGTTATGGCGATATATTATTAATTGTAATACAAACATAACTAGAGATCAGTCATTTAACAGTTGCAGGGTTAATAACAGACTCACTCAAAATTAATAATCCAACAGTTCTCTCTATAAACAAACAATGACAAAACTTCCTTCATTCTCGGTATTTGATTGATAAATTTTTTTTTTCCAATCATACACATAATGTCAAAAATATTTTCTTAATAACCTAGTTTAAGGCACATCCATTCTAGATGTAATAAAAACTTGTCTAGTTATCTGATAATCAAACCCCTTCCTGATTGGTTGATTTTCATAATAATAGATTTATAAATACCAAATAATAAACTTTCATCATTCTTTTTGTTTTCAAACTCTTCTCTCATTCAACTGATGTTAACATAATACCAAAACGAGTATAAAAACAAACAAAAATATTGCTTACAGACTTATTATAAGGGAGATATAAACCTATTATTTTATAAACCGAGCGTAGTACGCTACAGAAGATGAATTTGATCGATACTAGTGTCAAGCCAAGAAAGATTAGGAACAAAGGATAAAGTATAAGGACGGAAGAGTTGTATTATAAATAATTACAACATAACTTCTTACAACCAAAACTTCAAGTTATTTATTTATAAAAACAGTTTGAACCATCTAATCCTTGCTCTCTATCTTTACTATATTACAAATCAATATATATTTTTTAAATAATTCAAAACAGTTGCTACTAGGCCTAAATTACACACAAAATTCAGTGTCGGTTATAATTGTCGAAAAACTGCACATCAAACAGCAATGGTACCAACCTGGAAAATAAATTGAATAATGTTCAAAATAATATTAAGATCAAAACAGATATGAGACGAGAGGAATTATTAGAAATACAGGAAGGAAACAAAGAGGTTTTGGATAACGAAGGAGTCTGGTTGGATGAAGGATAAATATAAAGGATGAGATGGGTTGAGGGGATTATTGGATGTAGAAAGACAGAAGAAATGTAATGTTAAGATATGTACAATACAATCAAATATTAGGTTTCGGATAATGAAGGAGTCTGGTTGGATGAAGGATAAATATAAAGGATGAGATGGGTTGAGAGGATTATAAGATGTAGAAAGACAAGAAATGTAATGTTAAGATATGTACAATACAATCAAATATTAGGTTTCGGATAATGAAGGAGTCCGGTTGGATGAAGGATAAATATAAAGGATGAGATGGGTTGAGGGGATTTTTGGATGTAGAAAGACAGAAGAAATGTAATGTTAAGATATGTACAATACAATCAAATATTAGGTTTCGGATAATGAAGGAGTCTGGTTGGATGAAGGATAAATATTAAGGATGAGATGGGTTGAGGGGATTATTGGATGTAGAAAGACAAAAGAAATGCAATGTTAAGATATGTACAATACAATCAAATATTAGGTTTCGGATAATGAAGGAGTCCGGTTGGATGAAGGATAAATATTAAGGATAAGATGGGTTGAGGGGATTATTGGATGTAGAAAGACAGAAGAAATGTAATGTTAAGATATGTAAAAATACAATCAAATATTAGGTCCTAAATACAGTTTTATTTATATTTGTGCTTTAGCATTACAAAGATCATATTCTAGCTTTTAGTATTTTTGTTGTTTTTTTAACAAGAATTTGTAGTAGTTACAGACCAAATTTGGAAACAGGTTGATTTTACCATTACCTTGGTTAAATTTGTTAATCAGAGAAAAAAATGAATAGTTCATGAAATAGCAGAACTTTTATGGATGCTATATTATCAAACACCAACATGACAGCTATGACAGGGGGAAAAAAATAATTATGAAATGTGTTTCACTATCCCTGGTGGTTTGTTCAGCTAATGGAAAAGTTATAAAAAGCATAACTTTTTCCTTTTTTTTTAAAGTCCGATCCTTTAAAAAGATTCAAAGAGCACATCCAGACAGCTAAACAAACATTTTGTCAACAACAAAATCGAATCCAAAAACAAAGAACACCTGATTGTAAACAACTACAAATACTCTGCAATTGAAGATTCCTTAAAAACAATTCATCATTGCAAAAAAAAAGAAAATTAATTGTGGAAAAATTTGAAATATACAAGATGTTCAAAACTAATCCCGATACCATACTTCATGAAAAACTACTTCTCGATTCAACGCATTATATGACACTATAATTACAGAAATTGAAATATAACGCTCAACCCCAATACCTTTCCCAGTGACAAACCAGTTTTATCATTTTAAACAATGAGCAGTAGTTCAGTGCAAAAAAGTCAAATTACTTTAGGCTTTTATCAAAAACAAAATATTGTTCATACTTCAAATAGAATAATAGCTGAATAATAACAAGCATACCTGATTTAGGTGGCAAAGACACTGATGATGGTGGTGGTAGTGAGATGGGTTGGATGTCAAGATGGTAGGTGATGGTTGATGATATGTTAGATTTTTATAGATGTCTTGAGACTGATGCTGAAGTTCTTTTCTAGAGGAAAAAAAATGATAACATTATTGTAAAGAAGAAATCTCATAACAATGAATAAATTCAACAAAATCAAAAATATATTATTTGTGGTTGCAAATACTGTATCATGATTGTTTCAATAAATCCTTAAACCTGTAGCTAAATATAAGAGACCTTTCAATAAATATCATATTTATTTAAACATAGCATCCAACATTGACTAAACAAAACTGTACAAGATTGTAATACTCGGATTGTTGATTTGACTGATATCCGACTTCAATTTAGGCTATAGGAAATATGATTAGTACCAATATATAAATTTCCTCCTTTTTTTCTCTCAAAGCTAAATTTCCTCCCTTTTTTCTCTCTCAAAGCTGTAATATTATGAACATATAGGGTCTACAACATTATTCCTCAAAAAACTGTTTCAACAACTGTCATTTTAAAATTACCCCCTTCCCCCGACTTTGTTTATCAATAAATTAGTCCAAGTTATTGTAAAAATAGTAGACTGGAACAAAATGAAATAAAAATAAAGACATCTATTAGTAATAGCACACATTTAAACATGTATAATTGATCAAACTCTGAAATGTGATTTATAGATTATGATCAGTGTTCATTCTAAACCCTGGGTAAGTTTGTGCATCATTTATTAAAACTTACCCATTCTTTTTAATTTTCATAACATTTTAGTAACTAAAAGTAAAAGTTTCAGATCAGGACCTATCCAAAATATCCTGACAAGTATAATGTGATGAGTAATGAAAGGATTTATTGACTTCGTTAAAATTATAGCACTTAAAAATGGTTATCTAGCTGCATCTGATAAACAAACCAACTAAAATAATTATGGTATAATAAAAATAAATTCAACTGTGCTCTCACCAAATGTTAGTTGATCCAATGTGTTGCTGTCATTGTAAGTTTGTGTCTTGTAGTAAATAGCCTTCTATCTTTTGTCAGTTTGTTTCAAAAATACAGGTTGTGTATCCTGAAACTAAAAAGCACACATTTTTAAGATGAATCTATAACAAGCCTACTTTCAATACCAATAAACTTTTACATAAATAAACATTTTTATTCCCCCCCCCCCCACACACTGCATATACAAGATGCTAATTTCTTTAATGACCAGGACCCTGGTAAAGTGAGCTATTATATATAAGTTAATCTAAAGATTAAAAAAAAAAAACTAATGACAAGTTTTCACAGAAATATCCTTTTTGAAATCCAAGTTTAAAAAGTGGTTTTAGGAATGCTGACTGTCCATCATCTGTGGTGTGTTCTTCAGCTCAAATCTATGGACAGTTTAACAGGGTGTCTACCAGGAGTAAAGATAAAATTACCTGAGATATCCCTGATTTTCCCAGAAATACTTAGAAAATTCCAAAGTTTAGCAAAATCAATACATGCAATATTAAACAAAGCAGTCATAAATGTAGCCACCTCACATTTAACAAATTGTAATAGCCTAAAATATATTTTTTTAGATAGATGAATAATTATTGCAATATATGTTCCACGCATATTCCATATTCAACTTACAATATATAAAATTTAAATAATTACAAATTACACTTTAAATTTTTAGGATTAAAATATACTATAGAGCAATGCTGTTCGAATAGCGCACCTAAGCTTGGTTAGTGTTTCGCAATATCTCTCAGCATTTATGATCATTCCTCTTGGCTGAAAGTCACAATCGGAGGGTTTATTGATTAACATGGAGATAAACAAAGCAATGTTATGATAGAACCAACAGTCGCAGACATGAAATCAACTGACTGAATAGATGGGGACTGGGCAAGAGTAGCTAACCTTGAGCAACAGGCGTCACGTGACAGCCTGTGCGGTTGCTATTCGCAAACGGTTCTAACTTAATAAATGACCTCTCGTATTAATTGAACAAATTGTATTAATAAAATAACTCACCTAATTTATGTGTTGAATAAGGTCATGATATAAGTAAACATAGGTTTGTACAGCGATTCAGTTTTTATTATTGATCCTAGTTCTGAAATTAACAATTACCACACTCACGTATATTTTGTATATTGTCGAATGAAGTTGAAATGAATAATACTATAAACGGATTACTTTTTTAATTAGTTTCTTATATTTTTTCACAATTTTTACTTCATATGAAAATAAATTAATTTAACTAATTATTCACAAAATCAATAAATTCTCATAGTAAATAAACACAGTACTAAAAATGAGCTACTTTCTCTTTATCTCAGCCCCCTTTGAAAAAATTGATGTAAACATTTATTTTAGCAAACAATATATATACCGTAATAAATATATCGTACAGACTAACATACACATTCGTAATAACCCAAATAAGCCTTGAATCCTTACGTTTAAAAGTATCAGTTTATTAAATATTAATGGATTTTAAAACTTGAAATTTGTCTAGCGTCAAAAAATATCTCACTAATGACCAACAAGGTAAATAATTTGGTAAATGTCCAGTTGAGATCTCGTAGCAATTTAATATTGAAATTTAATGAAATCATGTTTTACATACCTCATTGTTAAACAATTGGATCATCCTTTAGCTGGGAGGACCTTCTTAAAGTATCAAAATACAATATTTCTGTCAAAAATAAGCAATTTACAAGTTTGCATTCGATGTTTAGAATTTACACAATGAGTCTATGCGTCTAAGTTTCGTAAGTTATGTATAGGTAATAGAAAGATGTGTCTTTAGATGTATTATGCATATTCATTGTCTTCTAACAGGTAAATATTACTGGGCTCTATGATTACAGAATCATGTGAACTCTGTCTTGGCAGGTCAATATATATACACCTCATCATTATATATATAATTTACCTAACCAGACCTATTTACAGGGATGAACATAAACAGAAAGATGAGATACTCAATATGTTCACCACCGTTGTCATAGGAATTAATGTAGATAGATGCCTTAACCACATAACCCTAAGATTTCGTACCATTAAATTGCTATTTTAGACAGAAATAATGGATTTTGATATTTGAAAAGTGTCTTCCCAGATGAAGGATGATCCAATTGTTTAATAATGAGGTATGTAAAACACGATTTCATTAAATTTCAATATTAAATCGCTACGGGATCTCAAGAAATACAATAAAAGAAAAATTAATACTTTAATGAGTTATTTACAATGAAACTACATAAAACAAGTAATAATAAAGATCTAAGCTAATATCATTTGTAAGAATAATTTTAATAAAAAACTTAAATATAATTTCATAAGTTATTGACCTATACCTGTGTTAAAGTCTCTGATAATAAACAGAGTCCATCTTTTGGTAAATGTTTACTTAAAGATGCACCGAATTTTTCGGATTTTATTTTTGGTACTTACGTATTAACGCCACCGCAGCAACTTTGCGCATATATATATATATGCACCAATATTTGCTCACTTTGCGATATAATTATATATCATGACATGTTTGGCCAGGTAGCTATATATATATATATATATATATATATATATATATATACACATAAACACCTGGCCAAACCATATATATATATATATATATGTGCAAAGTTGCTGCGGTGGTGTTAATCCGTAAGTACCTTATTTTTTTATCGTCTACTACATACCGGTACCTTCATAAGAATAAATAATGTTTTCCTTGCGCCGATCACTATTTTTCACTGAAAAATCACAATTTAAAAACTATCAAATTGAGAGGTCTATAGGTTACACTTAATTGCAAGACATAATACACCTTAATTGATGCATGCATCTTATACAATGACTAAGCTAGATCGCTATTACTTGGCTAAACCTTTAGTACGTTTATTGAAGTTAATAATTTAAAATTAGATCACGAATAAAATCTGTGATCAGAGATATTATAGAATGAAATATCTTTAATAACATGAGACGTAAACATTTGTCATTATGTCTAACAAGTCCAACTTATAAATTTGATAGTTTTTTATTTTAAAACATTATAATATATTCTTATGAAGTAAGGTATGTAACTTAGTAGCTGATAAAAAAAATAAAATTCGAAAAATACAGTGCCACCTTAAAGTAAACATTTACTCAACTTTTTGTAGATGTTCAAATTTCAGTTCATAACATGATTTCTCTCCTCTCTTTAAATTGTATAATACTTACCATCATAAATTCTTTTTTTTAAAACTGTTGACAATAAGATTAGACAAATTGTGCCTTTTTTGGAAAAAAAAAAAAATGGCGGAACTGAATTAGGCAAATTATAACAATATAAATAACATACATTACAAATTCTACACACTGTCAACAACATCAGTTAGTTAGGAAAATCACTTCAAATAGTTAAAACTTACTGCTATAAACAAATTGTTAATAATTTTTAAATGTACAAGCCCCAACTGGATTTATAATATGTTACCCTTACTTCCAATATCCACAAAGATTATTCATTAGTTTACACGTTCAAAAATTCAAATTTGATAATGAAGTTAATGTTTACATATTTGGCAGAGTAACAAGAAAATAATTCCAAAATTTCATAGTTCTTTGAAGCAAATATTTCCTATAATAGGAAAGAAAACTTACCTTACTAATTTCAAAACCACCCCCTAAATTAATACAACTGCAAAATGGTGAAGAAGAACATGAAATGCGCAAATCATTCTGCGCATGTCAGCTTTCTTGATCGAGTGAGCGCAGAGCAACTGCCGTATTTTGACAATAAAATATGATGTGAACCGAGATATAATAATGATTAAAATTAATTGTTATAATTTATATTGTGATTAAAATAAACTATTATTGACTTTGAATTAAATATTTCCCAGATTTCCATAAATATTATTTACCAGGAAATTCATAACTTTAACAACTGGTTGCAATACAGTGTAGATCAGCTGACATATATAATACAGTATTTTATAACATCTATAAATATTTTTTAATTCAATGAATAGATTTAATTAAACTGTAATGTAATAAAATTAGTGGAATAAAAAGATCAATTTGGTTTTATATAAACTTTAATGGTCAAGTCTCATGTAGTTTTTAAGATATACATCTCATCAGGGTATCAGTGAATTTTCAAACAGAAAATATATCTAGTTCTCTCCCTCACTGGAGATCAGTTTAATTTTGGCAACACTTTCAAAATTTGAACTTTAATAAAGACTGGAATCTTTCATAAACATTTTACAAACATTGTCACACATCACACCACACAATTATTGTTTTATTGTTTTCAAATAACTATATGGAATATCCTTATTTATTATAAAACATATTTGTCCTTTCTGAATGTTAATTTAATGGACAACAGTCTGTGTTTGATTGAATTCAATATTGATAGAAATAATGAAACAATGATTTAATTCCACAAAAGAGCTTTATTGAGAGACATATGTTTCGCAGTTATGCATATCAAAAAAAAAAAAAAATCCGTCTATCTGTCTTTTTTTAAAAACAAGATAAAACTCAAAAACAGATTCATAAATAAATTCCAAATTTTGCAGCATGTTTTGACTAATATTTCGTAGTGTACATCAATTTACATATAAAATACAGAATATTTTCTTGTTTTGAAAATTTGAATAATTTAAATTATTTAGGTTTAAAATCCAATTATTTTAAAGTTCTTGTTCTTTTTACGAGATGTTCTGTACTATAATGTGGCATAATTAGTCGTAAAAGGCGAAATACAATAAATATAACTTTTCAACAACTTGGACTCTCATTGGCTCAATTTATTGAGTATGGGCTTGGCAATCCTGAGGGACCTAGCTGAATGTACACCTTCCTTCATGTAGTCTTAGTTTAGATCCCTCTCTTTCATCTTTCCTATCAGGTCTCTCTTGACTAACTCTTGTTCTTTTCTGACCTTAACGCTATTAGAGTATTCGAGGGATAAGGGTCTTCATTTTATGTTCATCTCTTCTTCTTTTTATTTATTATAAAGTGACAACCAAAATATTTTATGTCTTAAAAACAGCTTAACTTTGGGGAGTCTATGTTGTTAAATGTCTGGACGCTGCTCTGGTCTCAGGAGCACACCTGTACTCAAGACTAATTGTAATGGTACTCATGAATGATTTGGATACCAGTGTAGTGAAGAGCTGCATCCTGCTTGTGGTGGCCCTGCACTAGACTGCTGATCCTAACAGATCTGGTCTAGACAGAACCGTTTAAAGGACTAAATCCTGATATAAAATGACCTTGATGATCTCACATCTTGTAGGTTTGGGATGGCATCCCTGAGGTTACCTTTGCTGAATCTTAGCTTTTCTTCATCTAGTCTTGAGCCGGATCCCTTCTATTTTTATACTTTCCTATCTAGTTTCTCTTGGCTAAATTTTTTCCAACCCCAATGTTATTATAGTATTTGACTTGAAAAAAGTTGCAGTGAATTGCAAGAATGCATCAAAGAACTGGAAGCAAAAACTTAGTGTACCACCACAGAAGTGACTCTCACACTATACCAAAGCACTAACTTTCATACACTATCATAACCTAACCAAAACCTAAACTAACAAAAACTTTACTATATCCACTAAACTCTTGAGTCAGGAGGTATCACTCAAATGTTCAAGTTAACAAAACATTAAAACATTATTAGTGTCGTAAAAGACTGTGTAATATTCGTTTTTGTATATTTTCTTTTAGAATGATCAACAAAGATAACTGGTAATTTCATAAATAATTTTCTAAAGTTTATATTGAAATTAATCTTTTAATCTTCTTCAAAAACAAAAGTTAGAAATCCCAACAATATTTCATATATGTTCAGATATGACATTGACACATAAATTTCCACTGTACTTAGCTAGAGTTCAGAATCCCAGAACCAAGTCTGTCTTCACAACAAGGAATTTTCACACACTTAAGAACTTCACATAAAAAAACTGCGAGAGCAGAGTGAAACCGTAAATCTAAAACTTTTATTAAGTTTAGCAAAAACTTGGTGTACCAACAACTGCCTAGCTTTCAGATCATTAACATGACATGGATAGTGAAGCTCTATATAAACTGCTAGTGACCTAGAAAGAGGGTCAGTTGGATCAGAGACATTGGTAAGGATGAGAAAACACTGCTGGTTACCAGAGAGACATATACACAAAAAAGGGACTCACTGGCAGTTTATAGATATTCACCGTCTATGTTGAGAAGGTGAGCAGATACATGCGTTTGGAAAACAAGAGTTATTAAATTCAATAATTTGTCTTTGCTCTGGATTGAAGGTATAAAGATCTGAATAGGAGAGATTGTGTTTTATGTTGTATTTGAATAATTAAGTATTAGAAAGGGTTATAATATCCCAAACTGTTGTAGAATAATAAACTCAGAATTGTTTGATAGCCTAAAGAAAACGAAAACCAATAGGGAAATTAATAATAAATCAGCTATGTTTTTGATTATCCAATGAACCAGTAGAAATTTGTATCAAGAAACCTATTCCTAATAGCTTCCTGGACAATTCTTAAACTAACTCATTTCATTATTCTTGTATTTAGTGTTGTAAATGAACAACTTTTGTTTGTTTACTTCCCTTAAGTTCAGTTTCCTTATTTAAAAAAGAATCAATGGCTTATTTTAGAACTGGTGTGCTTCGTATTAAAATAACTCATTAAAAGAGATGATCTCATACTTTGTCCAAAGAAAGTTTCAAAACAAATGATACATTGTGGGGTAGGTTCATTTTCACCTCCTGTAAAACTAAAACCAAAAAGCTAGAAGATAGAATCATATTTGAGTTTTATGTATTCTTATTTTAGTTGGTACTCGATGGTAGAGGGACAGAATGTTGTTATGAATCTTTGTTTACAGTTTTTGGCTATTTTGAAGCACTTGTACTAGGACGTGGCAAAGAACGTTTTAACCACTAATCCATAATTGAGTTTGACAACAAAACCAACACAATAAAACCACAATGAAAGAGAAACATACTCAGTAATAGATAAAGTGACAGCAGATGACTAGACTAACCTGGTGAGCTTGTGCCCTGCTTTGCCAGTCTAGCACACAACGCATGCACTGGGCTCTATCTAGAACAAAAATTACTCAGCATACTAACAAGCAGCCACAGGTTGAGAAACACTGGACTAGGTTATAAACCTTTCCTCTTCAAAAAGAACATCTGTAATTTAAAGCGCTAAACGCTTATGTAACCATATTTTTACAGTGTTCTGATATATTTCCTTAGTCGTTTGACTTAATTAAAACCTGTATTAAATCATACTAATCTTAATTGTAAATATGAAAGTTAATCCTTCACTTATTACTAAGGCTAAATACTAAGAGTAATACAAAATTATTAAGAGTTTGTTACTGAACTCGACTTAAACGTAGTTTAACAAATGTTTGTAAACAAAGCTGTAAGTGTTAACACATTTTTTCACTGCCGATATAACCCATTCAATCTTTAATTTCTACTTCAAATAAAATATAACATAATTAGCATTATCATCAAAGATTTGTGTACTTGTAACAACTGTCAATGATGGCTTGATTACCGAATCACATGCTTATTTCAAATAAAGTGTTGTGGAATTTTTTTCTATATGGTGGTAAATAAATTGTTTAGGACTAGAAAAGATAAAATATTTAAAACAATATGGTAAATTTATTATCAAAGATTTTTAGTATAAAAGTAACAAAATATCATAATCAGTATTGAAGAGTATAAAGCTCATCACGAGGCAGCTACTCCCATATATAAACCACCGCTAGTAAAGCAAGGTTTTTGAGGCAAGACTGGTAACTCGTGCCTACTGCTCACAAGCACTTCAGTTCCGTTACTAATCTTACTATAAGAGACGGTAATCTCAGGTTTAACTACCTTTGATGCTTCCAATTTTTGTCCAAGTTTTTCAGCTTTTTGCTTCTGTAAATAAGATATAGTATAAGAAACGTGAAGATAAACTGATGATTGAAGGAAAGGACTACTGGAGGTTAGGAATGGAACGAAGAAGCAACTACTTTGGTAGAAAATGAATGGATGAAGATATGTGAAGAAAAACTGGTTTCAACAAAGTATGGCAAAGAAAGAAGGGTATTTTTAAAATTTAAGAACACTTCTAGGCTTTCTAGACAGTATCTACAATAACTACATTATAATTAAATAAAGCAGAAACATTCTCAAAGTTTTGCAACTATAAATATAGGTAGATATATTGAAACGGACACAAATAATTTAAATACATACTAGTTTATTGTTATATTAGCTGTGATCATGGAGCCAGGGCATCAAGTTTTGTATGCATATCTTTAATTTGTGCAAGACCCAGTTTCTGTGGACTATACGATTTGTTAAGCACCGGCTATAATAAAATCAATTATTAATATGGTTTAATCAAATATTTGTTTATATAAAAACAAATACACAACATTACAAGAGTAAAAATCATTCCCATAAAAAAAGTGATAAAGACCAAGATGGCCTAGAAAAGAATTTTTTAAATTAAGGACAATTCTAAAAGGTGGTTGATTGGGCCTTGTAGGAAATGTTAAATTTTATTGGTAGATCGAGGGACGTTTCCCTAGTGTCAGTGTCTCAGCAACGTAGCTGAACACATGTAATGGAGCCTCCACTCGCTACGCTCGAGTCCAGTGACAGTCCTGGATTTCATAACTATACAAATATCACATTTTGGGGGAGGTCAAGCTTCCAAATAACATTTTTGACAATAACTTCGCTATATTTTATCGTAGAGATGTAGGGTTGGTACCATTACATGCAGAATTGAAATCTGAACATTTAAATTTAATTTATTGTGTTATAAGTAGAATAACACACAAGATATGAACAAAAAACTGTTTAAAATGACCACCACTTTTACATTTTCAATTTGACGATACTAAATTTGAATACGGTTTTTAATGAGTGCACAATAGCATGGCCGGCCCCAGGGGTGGGCCGACCGGGTGGCCGCCCAGGGCGGCAGATTTTTGGGGGCGGGCAAATTTTAAAAGACAGTAAATTAATTTTGGAAAATGGAAAAAATAAATAATTATCTATCTTGTTCCCACGTTATTCAATGCACGCTTATTGCCCGACCTTTAGCGACGGCAAAATGTCATTAGATTGATGTCATGTTGTTATTCAAATAAATATAACTCAAACACTTTTGTGAACTAAGGAAAGACAAGTATACCGTTCTTTTCTTCGATTTATCCTCTACACTTTGTTATAATAATATTTCATTTTTGGTCAAAGCATATATTATTAAATGACGTTACAATCTAGGCCTAGGTTTGTTACCAGTAGTGTACTTGAAACATAAAAACTGTTTTTTCAAAATAAAACATTTGAAATTGATAAATGTTTTTATACAGTTATATTTAGAACTAAATTACGAAACTTTTTTACGCTTACGAAAAAAATACAAAAAATGTTTACTACTTGTTATGTAGGCCTAAAGTTGAACTTTTTCCTTTCGTTACTGAACATTTTTTGTTTCTTGAGCTAATAACTTTTACTATTTCAAAATAAACTAATTTTTAGTGGCATATTTGAATTCTTTGAAGTTTCATCTACAAAAAAGATATTGAACACTTTTGGATTGGGGTTCATTTACTATTTTTGGCGAATTTTTAAAAATATGCTTGCAAAACGCTAAAAACGGGCTGGCGAATTTTAGTTTTAACCATGCCTGTTCTAGGGGTAAATAAAACGTATATTTACATACGTAATCATCGTTATTAAGAAGACACTATGGTTTAGTTTGGCAATCGCTGAATCACTCAACGCTCAAGTAACGGGTGGAGGTGGAGACTAGGTACGTATACGCAGCTAAATAGGTGGGGGGGGCGGCGGTCACCGATCTCGCCCAGGGCGGCAAGGTCCCTAGGGCCGTGCCTGCACAATAGTTTCCTATACCAAATGTCATGTTTAAAATCAAAATTGTGCAAATTGCTGCCATAAGGGGCCACTTTAGTGAGTACGCACATGACAATTTGGTAAACACTAGCTGGATCAATAACTTTGTTCATGTAATATTGGATTAAGATCCCTTCCTTTCAACTTTCCTATCAGGGCTATCTTGTTTTTTCCGACTCCCACACTATTAGAGTATTCGGAGGTTAGAGGTTTTCTACCTTGTTTTCTTTTGTATGAAGATGATGACTGAGAGGTTTTGTCTTCAAACAACAAGGGAGGGAGAGGGGAAATAGCAAACAATTTTCCTAAAATTCAAATTTAAAACATGTTGTAAATTTCTCAAAATTTGTATTTGATATCTGTTAAAAATTAAATCGTAATATCTCAAAACTAAAGGCAGGGACTTTTACTAATAATCGATATTATGGTGATATATTGAACCCCTATTTCGTAGACTTCTATTCCTACATAGGTGTGTTGTGAGTTGTATACCTTGCCCTGTATCTCACAGCTGAGAAATATCTTGAAATGGAAAAGGGCGCAAAAGCAGCAGCACAGTAGAATCACAATGTGGTAGCAAACACATGCACTAGATCTATAAATAGCGTACTATGTCTTGCATTAAGTTCAACTAAACTGATTTCGCTAATCTCGTAAATTTAAAGTGTCCTTTATATTTAAATAGTGTCTATCTAAGATGGCCAGTGTAGTAGACTAACCTTAGGTCAAGAGTATTACTGTGAATTATCAATCTGACAAAGTGATCCACGACTCTGGGTAGGCACCACCGACGGGTCCCTTACAGTATTAATGTCCTTTATATTTATATAGTGTCTATCTAAGATGGCCAGTGTAGTAGACTAACCTTAGGTCAAGAGTATTACTGTGAATTATCAATCTGACAAAGTGATCCACGACTCTGGGTAGGCACCACCGACGGGTCCCTTACAGTATTAATGTCCTTTATATTTATATAGTGTCTATCTAAGATGGCCAGTGTAGTAGACTAACCTTAGGTCAAGAGTATTACTGTGAATTATCAATCTGACAAAGTAATCCACGACTCTGGGTAGGCACCACCGACGGGTCCCTTACAGTATTAATGACTACACCTCTTTGGAGCCCTTACCTCGCAATATAAATCTAACCAAACGTCAAATAAAACAAAATACATTTCGTGAGTAATTTGAAAAATATCAAAAAAGAAACCTGATCGGAGTAAAAGAGTGAAAAAGTTTGTCCTCAGATTTATTAGAAAAAATAGCCACTTCAGTAAGGACAAGTTCTATTCCTGGAGTCTTTATAAATAATAAGGATTTGTAGAACACAAAGGAGAAAGCTGTAAGCAACATCAGTGATGGGCTATTTGTAGACTCAAAAGAAGGCAACTAATTAACACTTTGTTTATAGACTACTGACTTTAATGAAAATGTACCTAAATGGGTGTACTTGAAACCTTATAATTCAAACCTATCTAAAACCAAATCCATATATTGCACTAACTTTCTCACACACCATGGCATATGATATGGTGTTAAGTCTTTGTTTCACATGAAAGCCATCTTTCCCGCTTACATTAATTTAATTTCACTTTTTTATTTGTAATTATAAAAAGAGTTTTCTCCTTTTACCATTATTTAAAAATTCTATTTTGAGTTATTATTTTTAAACAATTAAAGATATACAGTAATATCCAGTCTGTAATACAGCCTCGTCAATGCCTTAGCAGGCGAAACCATTGGTCGGCTAGACTAATAAAAAGTGGATATTACAAAATACAAAAATTGTGTTTTATTATCATTAAACATAGAATTCCACCAAGAACCATCGGTCTCAACAGTAATGAAAATTAAAGAAGCAAGTACAGCAAGTTTGACCGTTTTGTTTAAAAGACTAAGAAAAAAGAAAGCTTTAGCATCTCAACATATATGGTTTAACAGTCAGTGTATTTTAAACAATTGTCTCTTTATTTCCTAATTTAACTATTTAATTATTACAATTACCAACTACAGATTTATTATTGGTTGGATATATCTCATGCTTACACAAAAGAAAGTCATCTCTTGTCCTTGTGTAATCGTTTTAATTTCTTTGTTAAAAACTGAAATAAATTTATCCGAAAACATTAATAAAATGGTTTCCGTTAATTATAATGATGAAAAATCAAGATATTTTTCTGTTTTACTTAGTGAAAACTGTAATTGTTGTTGGAAATTATAATTTTTCTCTAATAATATTCTAAAAAGACTGTTCTCAAGCATTCCAAGATGGAGACATGATAAAGTATTAAGAGACATAAGGAAAGCTGTAAGATTACCAAATAAAGATAGGAAATAATACTCCATAAAAAATAAGAAGTTACAAGTGGTGGAAAGACAGCACTCATTTGTAGAAAACTTAATTGTGAAACTGATAATTCCTGGTTGACATTGGCAATAAATATCACAAGTTCTCGTCGAATGTGGTAGTGATTTCTTTAATTTTATTAGATAAACGGTACATAAATAATACTGAAACTAGTTACATAAACTAACAATAAATTTAAATCTAACAAAATGGTGTTTACAGTCCAGGTGGTCCTAGTTATTTCTAGAGAAGATCAAAAGGCTTTGTCCGTTTGAGTCTCCTCAGTAATTCAACATTATCGAGTAAGTATGATGCTTCCTCGTTAACATGGCTTTGAAGCCGTTGTTGGTGGTTTTGAGCAAATAGATTGATTTCTTCTTCAACTGTAGGTGTATGTAAATTATGGAAAATGTATAAAAAGAAAAGATAGCTTACAACTACAATTTTAAAGTTGTCTTTACAAAATAATAAAATTGTTCATTGTCAAAGACCAACATGTTTTCAAAGCTGCTGTTGTTGGAATGAACTCATTAAAAAATTAGTTTTTCATTTAGTAAACATGTTCATGTAACTAAAATAACTTTTATATTGGAAAATTGGTCTTAGGTTTTTCAGTATAACTATGAATACATTTTTAATTCTTTAGAAGTTACAGACTAATATGTATTTAAATATTTATAGTTTTATAAGCACAATGGTGTTATCCAAAACCCTAACAAATGTGGTGATGTGAAAAATCATAATTTATAATAGATTTAAAATCCGCGGTTTAGCGCTGAAAGCAGGCTGTTCAAATCATAAATTTATTTAGAAACTTCATTAATAAAAGAAAAATAGATTTTCAAGAAAACCAAATATGTAATCATGTTAATTTTAGTGTAATTTGTTTTTTATAAATAGAATATGTAAATTTAATGTGTCTTGTGGGAAGTGTGTTGAACATTGATAACGGTTTAACGGAACAGCTCTCTTGCGGAAGAGAGAAAAATCTCGTGGTTAAATCAGTCATCTTTTGGGGCTTGATGCACCAAGACCTACGAATGGTAATTCTCCGAGTGTATGTTCAAACAATAAAAAATGTGTTCAGAAGTTTTAAATTCGTAAAAGACATGGTGTACTAACAGTTTGGAAGTGCTAAGACAATATTGTTTTCAATAAATAAACTTTTAAATGAAAAAGCGTGATAACTTGTAATTTTTAGTTATGTTGTGCAATCGCTGCCACGTGATTTTCGAATTCTCGACAAAGAACTTTTCTATAAGATATATGGAACAATTAAAGTTATAATAAGACATTAATAATTGGTTCTAATACAGGTACAACAAAATAAATCTCGTGAGCTATGAACAAAAGACAATTCTTTGATAGTGGACAAAGCATCTCTATAATTAGCACGCAGTCACATGGAAAGATACGAATCATCCTTCGAGGAAAAGTGTTTTTTAAATAAAGAATATAACGTGATTTGGTATAACACGTTTAGACTTTCATTATTTAACCATATATATGTACTTTGAACAATTTAGATTTTTTTTATATACTTTCAAGATATATATTTGATATCATAAAATTATGTATTTCATTAATAACATTCAATATTTTTGTTGTGGAGTTTTAAAGTATTTTTAAAGAAGTTACTTTTTATAATTAATTAATTAATTCTCAATTTCATTAAGAATTATATTTTTTCTAATTAATATATTTACCAAAAGAAGTAAAGTAAAATCCTTTTTCATTTTGTAGAGTTGCAACTAAATAATACAAATTTATTAATATAATTTGACTAGATTCTTTTTCTTTGAAGATCAAAGCAATGATAATAATGTTGATAGGATGTAAGATGTCTTATATAAATTTTTCTTTTTTTGATTTCTGTTACATGAATTTAATGTGCTTTATGTTTAATAAATTTTTATGTAATATTTCAGAGACAAGTGTATTCATTTCTATTCCAGAAATCACTGTAAGTACACCGTAAAAAGAGCTTGCGACCCTAGAGATTTTATAAATAATTAAATTCATTTTTTTTTCTTTTTCTAAATTGATGCTAAAATGCATCTGGCGCCCTAGACGAGCAAATTAATAAATTAATAACAATAAATAAATAACTTCAACTCATTTTTAAATTATTACACAAACAGTAATTTTTTATTATTAAAAAAAATTTTTTTTCAATAAGGCCAAAAATATAGTTTTATTGTCTCAAATGCATTAAATGTGGAATGCCCAAAGGTGTTGCTGTTGATTCAAGAAAATAAAGAGAACTCAAAACTACTCAACTTATGTGAGGCCAAGATATTTTCTTACCCCCCCCCCCCCTCAAACAGTACCTTTGTCTGAAATATATTTTAGAATTATAAAAATTGCTGTCCACATTTTCCAATTCATGTAATTTATTCTAGTGCAACATCATTTATCAACCAAAAAGACATGATTTGGTTTCAATATTCCATTTCCTTCAAATGCTAGATATAACTTACCTAAACATGTTTTAAGGAGTGCATATTTGATGTTTGAGAAACTTTTCCTTTTCTATTCATTGTTGAACAGCTCTAGAACTACATATATTTGTACATAAAGACTACATTTGACAGATACGAATAGTATGCCTATATATAAAATTAAAAAAATAATAAAAATTCCTTTTCTTCCTCTAAGCTGTGGTATTTTGCACCATTTTATAGTTTCCTGTTTGTAGGCTTATTTATAAAACATTTGGAAAGCTATAAATGAATGTTATACACCATTGTCTTCAGAAAAATGCATAGAATAAAAGGAAACTTGTTGTATAGAACATGTACTTTCAGTTTTTTTTTAAGTGGAACAAATACAAATATATAAATTTTAGGTACTGTAAAAGCCACAAATATAAAAATGGAATGGTTTTTATGTTGAGCATTGCTACGCAATTTATGTGAAAATTGCATACACATAAGTTAATTATGAGAAATATCTGTGGACCCATTCGCAAACCTCACATTTGTTTGTCGAAACGGACATGTAATGAATGAAGACATACCCTCATCAAATGGCTATGTTTTGATAAGGGAAAAATAATTCTTCAATGAATCATTCAGTGGGTTTTATATTTATAATACAATACAATGACATTAATTAATTGCACAGTTATGGCGATCTATTATTAATTGTAATACAAACATAACTAGAGATTGGTCATTTAGCAGTTGCAGGGTTAATAACAGACTTACTCAAAATTAATAATCTAACAGTTCTCTCTGTAAACAAACAATGACAAAACTTCCTTCATTCTCGGTATTGGATTGATAAATATTTTTTCCCAATCAAACACATAATGTCAAAACAATTTTTTTAATAGCCTAGTTTAAGGCACATTCATTCTAGATGTAATAAAAACTTGTCTAGTTATCTGATAATCAAAACCCTTCCTGATTGGTTGATTTTCATAATAATGGATTTATAAATACCAAATAATGATCTTTCAGCAATCTTTTTGGTATTATACTCTTCTTATTCAACTGATGTTAACATAATACCAAAACGAGTATAAAAACAAACAAAAATATTGCTTGCAGACTATATTATAAGGGACATATATACCTATTATTTTATAAACCAAGCGGAGTACGCTACAGAAGATGAATTTGATCGATACTAGTGTCCATCCAAGAAAGATTAGGAACAAAGGACAAAGTATAAGGACGGAAGAGTTGTATAATAAATTATTAGAACATAACTTCTTACAACCAAAACTTCAAGTTATTTATTTATAAAAACAGTTTGAACCATCTAATCCTTGCTCTCTGTCCTAGCTATATTACAAATCAATATATATTTTTAAATAATTCAAAACAGTTGCTACTAGGCCTAAATTACACACAAAATTCAGTGTCGGTTATAATTGTCGATAAACTGCACATCAAACAGCAATGGTACCAACCTGGAAAATAAATTGAATAATGTTCAAAATAATATTAAGATCAAAACAGATATGAGACGAGAGGAATTATTAGAAATACAGGAAGGAAACAAAGAGGTTTCGGATAATGAAGGAGTCTGGTTGGATGAAGGATAAATATTAAGGATGAGATGGGTTGAGGGGATTATTGGATGTAGAAAGACAAAAGAAATGTAATGATAAGATATGTACAATACAATCAAATAAGCCTATTAGGTTTCGGATAATGAAGGAGTCCGGTTGGATGAATGATAAATATAAAGGATGAGATGGGTTGAGGGGATTTTTGGATGTAGAAATACAAAAGAAATGCAATGTTAAGATATGTACAATACAATCAAATATTAAGTTTCGGATAATGAAGGAGTCCGGTTGGATGAAGGATAAATATAAAGGATGTGATGGGTTGAGGGGATTATTGGATGTAGAAAGACAAAAGAAATGTAATGTTAAGATATGTAAAAATACAATCAAATTTAGGTCCTAAATACATTTTTACTTATATTTGTGCTTTAGCATTACAAAGATCATATTCTAGCTTTTAGTATTTTTGTTGTTTTTTTAACAAGAATTTGTAGTAGTTACAGACCAAATTTGGAAACAGGTTGATTTTACCATTACCTTGGTTAAATTTGTTAATCAGGGAAAAAAATGAATAGTTCATGAAATAGCAGAACTTTTATGGATGCTATATTATCAAACACCAACATGACAGCTATGACAGGGGGAAAAAATAATTATGAAATGTGTTTCACTATCCCTGGTGGTTTGTTCAGCTAATGGAAAAGTTATAAAAAGCATAACTTTTCCCTTTTTTTTTTTTAAAGTCGGATCCTTTAAAAAGATTCAAGGAGCACATCCCGGCAGCTAAACAAACATTTTAACAACAACAATTTCGAATCCAAAAACAAAGATCACCTGATTGTAAACAACCACAAATACTCTGCAATTGAAGGTTCCTTAAAAACAATTCATCATTGCGAAAAAAAAGAAAATTAATTGTGGAACAATTTGAAATATACAAGATGATCAAAATACCATACGAATACCATACTTCATGAAAAACTACTTCTCGATTCAACGCATTATATGACACTATAATTACAGAAATTGAAATATAACGCTCACCCCAATACCTTTCCCAGTGACACACCAGTTTATCATTTTAAACAATGAGCAGTAGTTCAGTGCGAGACAGTGGACCCATCGAACAGTTTTTATTGAGTGTATTTTTTATGAATAATTTTATTTAAATATTTGTAAATGTGTTTTTGTTTAGTGTTACATGACAACAGGAGAAGCTTCTCCAACTTAAACGTGTTAATGACTGAAAAGCCAAAACGGCCATCATTATTAATCATACAATAGTTGACGGTAAATGTTAATCATACTAATGTACAGTATAACAATAGTCTTAATAGCGATAAATAAAATAAATTAAACTTTCAAAATGATGAAGTCAATCAAAAACTCGGTTGTTCATAAAACTGCAAATTTTCAGTTAATATATTTATTTAAAAGCATTTAAAGTTCTTATTGAAATAGGTATATTAAACTAAAATTGTTTTCAAGTAAATAAATAAATTTTAATCCTAAAAAGAGATACAACTTTCAATTACAATGACAACGCAAGAGTTTTATTCTTCATGCACAACTAATGAAGAAGATTGGTAGGATTGGCAGAACAATTATTATCAAATGTATATAACTGATATGCTGACTTTACCCTGGTATGGCACCCAACACGCTATGCTCATACATTTTACAATTCAACATTTCGCCCATCAATGTAAAGCCACGTCACTTTGCTAGCGCCAGAGTGTAACCATTTTGTCCGAAACAAATGTCATTTTTAACAAGTCAGAATAACAGGCCTACTACTTTACAATGACACTCTGTTATGTATCACTTTTTCGATCTATGTATTCTTAATAATTGTAGTTTTTATACTTATTGAGATATAGACACTTCATTCAGCACCTGTCTCGCATGTGGTTTCCCACTTCAATCGGCTACGCTAAACATAGATTTTATAATTCCCAAAATTTCGGCTACTAAAAAAAGCCCAGTCGCAATACATTTGTCACTACTTGTAAAGCTAATGATTTGAGCATCATTTTCATATAACTAAAGTACATAAAAAAGTACAAAGTCACATGATTAAAACCAATAAATTATTGTCTTGCCACATCAGTTTGAAACACCAAATTCAGTCGAAGCAGACGACAAAAAATTACACTTTTGTCTATTTTTCCCCCCTCTCGACGAAAATTCTTTTCTATCAAGTTGGCATTCACACTATTTCAAAGATAGTTTTTTACTCTTTTGATATATGTTTTCAAAAACAGTCAGTCATAGATTCCGAGTTATAGACGTTCTATGAGTCTACTAAGTTTCACTAAAATCAAAGTGAAACTAACATTTTTTTAATGATGTTAGAAGTTGTTAAATATGAATTAGCAATATATGGATTTCCAATCATTTATACATCACCATTTTTTCGTACAAAGAGAAGTAAGTTGGTTCTGAGTTATTCGATATTGTTTTTTTTTCTAATATTTTACTAACATTACCTCCAAAATTTTTATATTTTCTTTTTTAATAAAAAAAAAAAGAATTTTATGTATCTTCCTAGGCTATAAATAATTGATATTACAAATTGGGTTTTGGATTATTTTACTAATTTTTTTGGTGAATATAGAAATATAAGGCCAACTTTTTTTCTGTTGCCGTTTTGCAGTTTTTTTATAAGAACTGTTTTTGACAAATACAAATTTTTTAAATTTGTTTACCCACTTGTATTTACATATAGACCACAAAAAAACTACTTTATATCTTGAAAAACTTTAACAAATTTTGGTGTTTATCTGGAATTTTACACTTTTTTTTTATTCTGACATATGTACCAACTAAATTTTTTTTTTATTGTATATTTACGTATTTATATGGAATTTTTCCTTCTGAAGAGCAATTTTTTTTTTATTCCTGTCAATACTAAATCCAAAGTGTTTATATCTAACTTTTTTTTTATTAGATAGGTAAATTCTATGAACCTTTCTCTAAAAAAAATTAATTACTATTTACTTAAAAAAAAAACCACTTATTGTTCAAAATGCACTAAAAAGACCTGCCACTTGAGTAATATACAGGGTAGTTCGAGGGTTAATAAAAACAACATTTTTATTACTCTAAAAATGATCTTTCTCATGATAGTATGAAGCTTTGAACATAAAAATAAGTACTGCATATAAAGATGACATAGATGACACTAGGTCTTTTAAAAAAGTCAAATTACTTTAGGCTTTTATCAAAAACAAAACATTGTTCATACTTCAAATAGAATAATAGCTGAATAATAACAAGCATACCTGATTTAGGTGGCAAAGACACTGATGATGGTGGTGGTAGTGAGATGGGTTGGATGTCAAGATGGTAGGTGATGATTGATGATGTTTTAGAGATGGTTTATAGATGTCTTGAGACTGATGCTGAAGTTCTTTTCTAGAGGAAAAAAAATTATAACATTATTGTAAAGAAGAAATCTCATAACAATGAATAAATTCAACAAATTCAAAAATATAATTGTGGTTTAAAAAATCATGATTGTTTTAATAAAACCTTAAACCTGTAGCTAAATATAAGAGATCTTTCAATGTATAATCATATTTATTTAAACATAGCATCCAACATTGACTAAACAAAACTGTACAAGATTGTAATACTCGGGTGGTTGATTTGACTGATATCCATCTTTAATTTAGGCTATAGGAAATATGATTAGTACCAATATATAAATTTCTTCCTTTTTTTTTCGTCATAACAGTAATATTATGAACATATAGGGCCTACAACATTATTCCTTAAAAAACTATTTAAACAGCTGTCATTTTAAAATTACCCCCCTCCCCCGACTTGTTTACCAATAAATTAGTCCAAGTTATTGTAAAAAAAGTAGACTGGAACAAAATGAAATAAAATTAAAGACCTCTACAGTAAAAGCACACATTTAAACATATATAATTGATCAAACTCTGAAATGTGATTTATGGGTTATGAGCAGTACTCATTCTATACCCTGGGTAAGTTTGTGCATCATTTATTAAAACTTATCCATTCTTTTTAATTTTCATAACATTTTAGTAGCTAAAAGTAAAAGTTTCAGATCAGGACCTATCCAAAATATCTTGACAAGTATAATAGTAGTAGAATAAATTTATTGCAACAACAACAATTTTTACAACAAATAAAATACAAAATTAATTATGTTGCAAAAGCAGCCCCAACAGGTTAAAACCCAATTACTGGGGTGCCATATATAACAAAATACCTAAGTCTGCCTAAACTATAGTAAAAGTAAAAGTAAAAGTACAACAACCAAATACACAATTACAAATATACTAATTTAAAACCATATATACTAAAAAAATAAGTAAAAAACATAAAAACTAACATTTTACAATTGTTGATTTCCACCAAAACTTGCAAATTTAAAACCAAAGTTGTTTAATACAGCCAAAGTTTCCCTACGAAACCTCGACAAACCCCAGGAAACATCCACCCTATGAGCGACTACATTATACAGAGCAATCGTCGAGTTCAGCGGCGACGACGCATGAGAATTGGTTCTAACGCGCTCTTGGTAGAGTGGTCGTCTGATTCTTATCCCGCAAGGTGGAACATACCAGAATACTTGTCTCAGGCTCTCAGGATCCTCAATCACGTCACACATAACTCCTCTCAAGAAACACAACTTCAACAGATTTCTCCTAACTGTCAAAGAATTGACTTCAAATACCCTCAAAAATTCCCTATACCTTATCACACAAATTTGTGGGTTATTAAATCCAAATTTTTTATAGAACAACACACGCAAAAATCTTTTCTGAACCTTCTCTATCATATTAATATAATATTTTGCTGATGGGGACCAAACAATACTAGCAAATTCCAACCCTGATCTAACTAGACTATTAAATAAAACTTTAAGTACGATAATATCCTTAAAATCTCTTCCCAACCGACAAATAAAACCTAAGGTGGAGTAAGTTCTCTTTACTATATTAACAATATGAGAACTAAAAAATAAATCTTGTGACATAAGAACCCCCAAATCCTTGAACTTATCAACCCTATTCAACGACTGCAAATCAATGTCATAATTATGAATTAAAGGCTGTAATACTCTATAATATGACATGACGCAACATTTTTTAATATTCAGTTGAAGTGTATTATTTTCGCACCAAACAAATAATCTATCTAAATTTTCCTGCAATATTCCACAATCATGAGTTTTAATATTTTAAAAAAATTTCAAATCGTCGGCGTACATTAAATATTCACAATTATCGAAACACGAAGTTATATCATTAATGATCATATTAAACAATAAAGGTCCCAAATTACTGCCCTGAGGAACACTGGACCCCGTTAAGAATCGATTAGATTTAAAACCACAATGCGTTACATATTGATACCTAAAAAACAGATAGGAAGAGAAAAACATAATTAGATCATTGGAAAACCCATAAAAATTCAGCTTCTTAAGCAAAGTGACGTGATTTACATAATGTGATGAGTAGTGAAAAGATTTATTGACTTCGTTAAAATTTTAGCACTTTAAAAATGGTTATCTAGGTGCGCCTGATAAACAAATCAACTAAAATAATTATGGTCTGATAACAAAATCAACTGTGCTTGCTCTTAACAAATGTTAGTTGATCCAATGTATTGCTGTCGTAAGTTTATGTCTTGTAGTAAATAGCCTTCTATCTTTTGTCAGTTTGTTTCAAAAATACAGGTTGTGTATCCTGAAACTAAAAAGCACACATTTTTAAGACGAATCTACAACAAGCCTAATTTCAAGACCAATAAACTTTTACATAAATAAACATTTTTACCCCCCTCCCCCTCCACTGCTTATACAAGAGGCTAATTTCTTTAATGACTAGGACCCTGGTAAAATGAGCTATTGTATATATAAGTTAATCTAGTTGATCTAAAGATTAAAAACAAAAAAAAAAAAATTGACAAGTTTTCACAGAAATATCCTTTTTGAGATCCAAGTTCAAAAAAGTGGTTTTAGGAATACTGACTGTCCATCATCTGTGGTGTGTTCTTCAGCTCAAATCTATGGATAGTTTAACAGGGTGTCTACCAGGAGTAAAGATAAAATTACCTGAGATATCCCTGATTTTCCCAGAAATACTTAGAAAATTCCAAAGTTTAGCAAAATCAATACATGCAATATTAAACAAAGCAGTCATAAATGTAGCCACCTCACATTTAACAAATTGTAATAGCCTAAAATATATTTTTTTAGATAGATGAATAATTGCAATATATGTTCCACGCATATTCTATATTCAACTTACAATATATAAAATTTAAATAATTACAAATTACACTTTCAATTTTTTAGGATTAAAATATACTATAGAGCAATGCTGTTCGAATAGCGCACCTAAGCTTGGTTAGTGTTTCGCAATATCTCTCAGCATTTATGGTCATTCCTCTTGGCAGAAAGTCACAATCGGCAGGTTTATTGATTAACATGGAGATAAACAAAGCAGTGTTACGATAGAACCAACAGTCGCAGACATGAAATCAACTGACTGAATAGATGGGGACTGGGCAAGAGTAGCTAACCTTGAGCAGGCGTCACGTGACAGCCTGTGTGGTTGCTATGCGCAAACGGTTCTAACTTAATAAATGACCTCTCGTATTAATTGAACAAACTGTATTAATAAAATAACTCACCTAATTTATGTGTTGAATAAGGTTATGAATATAATAAAAGTGAAACCTTTCCCTTTATAAGTAAACGTAGGATTGTACAGCGATTCAGTTTTTATTATTGCTCCTAGTTCTGAAATTAACAATTACCACACTCACGTATATTGTCGAATGAAGTTGAAATGAATACAGTAATACTATAAACTGATTACTTTTTTAATTAGTTTCTTATATTTTTTCACAATTTTTACTTCATATGAAAATAAATAAATTTAGCTTATTATTCACAAAATCAATAAATTCTCATAGTAAATAAACACAGTACTAAAAATGAGCTACTTTCTCTTTATTTCAGCCCCCTTTGAAAAAATTGATGTAAACATTTACTTTAGCAAATATATATATACCATAATAAATATATCGTACAGACTAACATACACATTCGTAATAACCCAAATAAGCCTTGAATCCTTATGTTTAAAGTATCAGTGTATTAAATATTAATGGATTTTAAGACTTGAATTTTGTCTAGCGTCAAAAAATATCTCACTAATGACCAACAAGGTAAATAATTTGGTAAATGTCCAGTTGAGATCTCGTAGCAATTTAATATTGAAATTTAATGAAATCGTGTTTAATATACCTCATTGTTAAACAATTGGATCATTATTTAACAGGGAGGACCTTTTTAAAATATCAAAATCCAATATTTCTGTCAAAAATAAGCAATTTACAAGTTTGCATTCGATGTTTAGAATTTACACAATGAGCCTATACGTCTAAGTTTCGTAAGTTATGTATAGGTAATTAAAAGATGTGTCTTTAGATGTATTATGCATATTCATTGTCTTCTAACAGGTAAATATTACTGGGCTCTATGATTACAGAATCATGTGAACTCTGTCTTGGCAGGTCAATATATATATACACCTCATCATATATATATATAATTAACCTAACCAGACTTATTTACAGGGATGAACATAAACAGAAAGATGAGATACTCAATATATTCACCACCATTGCCATTGGAATTAATGTAGACAGATGCCTTAACCACATAAGTCTAAGATTTGCTATTTTAGGCAGAAATAATGGATTTTGATATTTGAAAAGTGTCTTCCCAGATGAAGGATGATCCAATTGTTTAATAATGAGGTATTAAAACACGATTTCATTAAATTTCAATATTAAATCGCTACGGGATCTCAAGAAATACAATAAAAGAAAAATTAATACTTTAATGAGTTATTTACAATGAAACTACATAAAACAAGTAATAATAAAGATCTAAGCTAATATCATTTGAATGAATAATTTTAATAAAAAACTTAAATATAAATTCAAAAGTTATTGACCTATACCTGTGTTAAAGTCTCTGATATTAAACAGAGTCCATCTTTTGGTAAATGTTTACTTAAAGATGCACCGAATTTTTCGGATTTTATTTTTGGTACTTACATATTAACGCCACCGCAGCAACTTTGCGCATATATATATGCACCAATATTTGCTTACTTTGCGATATAATTATATATCATGACAGGTTTGGCCAGGTAGCTCTATATATATATACATACACATAAACACCTGGCCAAACCTTATATATATATATATATATATATATATATGCGCAAAGTTGCTGCGGTGGCGTTAATACGTAAGTACCTTATTTTTTTATCGTCTACTACATACCTTCATAAGAATAAGTATTGTTTTCCTTGCGCCGATCACTATTTTTCACTGAAAAATCACAATTTAAAAACTATCAAATTGAGAAGTTTATAGGTTACACTTAATAGCAAGACATAATAATTAATTAATCTTCAAACATAAGTTTTAATAGTCTTTCTTCTATAGGTCCCTGACGTGAATGTTTTACTTTTCTTGTAATGGAATTTTCAACCATTTTGTCACTGAGAAGTTTACAAACTAAGCTTTTCATGAAATGTTTATGAGTTAACAGCATTGAAAGATTCTTCTGTACATCCTTGTATAAAATGAACGTGTTAACAACGGCTACCTCCAAACACTAAAAATAAAATTTCTGTACCACTTCTTAATTTGTCTGCATAAACTGATACATAGCAATAAAATGATCGCTCCTGTATACTACTACCATATGTTTTATGTAATCCAAAACTACATTTATGTGAGTTTCCTCCAATGCGCCATCAAGTGGTTTTTATTATAACTTGATTTAGAAGCATAATAATCACAGTTTGGACATTTATACGGTTTTCCTCCAATGTGCTTTGTCATGTCCCCTTTAAGATTACTTAATTGAGAGGCAGAATAATCACAGTTTGGACATTTATACGGTTTTTCCCTGGTATGCTTTGTCATGTGCACTTTAAAATTACTTTTATAAGAAGCAATATAATCACAGTCTGGACATTTATACGGTTTTTCTCCAGTATGCTTTGTCATGTGCACATTAAGATTACTTTTATAAGAAGTAGAATAATCACACTTTTAACATTTATAAGGTTTTTCTCCAGTGTGCTTTGTCATGTGCTCTTTAAGTAGATTTGATTGAGAGGCAGAATAATCACAGTTTGGACATTTACACGGTTTTTCTCCAGTATGCTTTGTCATGTGCACTTTAAGATCACTTTTATAAGAAGCAGAATAATCACAGTCTGGACATTTATACGGTTTTTCTCCAGTATGCTTTGTCATGTGCACTTTAAGATCACTTTTATAAGAAGCAGAATAATCACAGTCTGGACATTTATACGGTTTTTCTCCAGTATGCTTTGTCATGTGCTCTTTAAGATCACTTTTATAAGAAGCAGAACAATCACAGTTTGGACATTTATACGGTTTTTCTCCAGTATGCTTTGTCATGTGCACTTTAAGATTACTTTTATAAGAAGCAGAATAATCACAGTCTGGACATTTACACGGTTTTTCTCCAGTATGCTTTGTCATGTGCACTTTAAGATCACTTTTATAAGAAGCAGAATAATCACAGTCTGGACATTTATAAGGTTTTTCTCCAGTATGCTTTGTCATGTGCACTTTAAGTTGACGTGATCTAGAAGTAGAATAATCACAGTCTGGACATTTATACGGTTTTTCTCCAGTGTGCTTTGTCATGTGCTCTTTAAGTAGATTTGATTGAGAGGCAGAATAATCACAGTTTGGACATTTATACGGTTTTTCTCCAGTATGCTTTGTCATGTGCACTTTAAGATTACTTTTATAAGAAGTAGAATAATCACACTTTTAACATTTATACGGTTTTTCTCCAGTATGCTTTGTCATGTGCTCTTTAAGATGACTTTTATAAGAAGTAGAATAATCACACTTTTAACATTTATAAGGTTTTTCTCCAGTATGCTTTGTCATGTGCTCTTTAAGTTGACGTGATCTAGAAGTAGAATAATCACAGTCTGGACATTTATACGGTTTTTCTCCAGTGTGCTTTGTCATGTGCTCTTTAAGTAGATTTGATTGAGAGGCAGAATAATCACAGTTTGGACATTTATACGGTTTTTCTCCAGTATGCTTTGTCATGTGCACTTTAAGATTACTTTTATAAGAAGCAGAATAATCACAGTCTGGACATTTACACGGTTTTTCTCCAGTATGCTTTGTCATGTGCACTTTAAGATCACTTTTATAAGAAGCAGAATAATCACAGTCTGGACATTTATACGGTTTTTCTCCAGTATGCTTTGTCATGTGCACTTTAAGTAGACTTTTATAAGAAGTAGAATAATCAGTTTGGACATTTATACGGTTTTTCTCCAGTATGCTTTGTCATGTGCACTTTAAGTTGACCTTTATAAGAAGCAGAATAATCACAGTTTGGACATTTATAAGGTTTTTCTCCAGTATGCTTCGTCATGTGCTCTTTAAGTAGACCTGATGTAGAAGCAGAATAATCACAGTTTGGACATTTATACGGTTTTTCTCCAGTATGCTTTGTCATGTGCACTTTAAGTAGACTTTTATAAGAAGTAGAATAATCAGTTTGGACATTTATACGGTTTTTCTCCAGTATGCTTTGTCATGTGCACTTTAAGTTGACCTTTATAAGAAGCAGAATAATCACAGTTTGGACATTTATACGGGTTTTCTCCAGTATGCTTTGTCATGTGCTCTTTAAGTTGACCTGATCTAGAAGCAGAATAATCACAGTTTGGACATTTATACGGTTTTTCTCCAGTATGCACTCTCATCATGTGCAATTTAAGTTGATATGATAGAGAGGCAGAATAATCACAGTTTGGACATTTATACGGTTTTTCTCCAGTATGCTTTGTCATGTGCTCTTTAAGTTGACCTGATCTAGAAGCAGAATAATCACAGTTTGGACATTTATACGGTTTTTCTCCAGTATGCTTTGTCATGTGCTCTTTAAGTTGATATGATCGAGAGGCAGAATAATCACAGTCTGGACATTTATACGGTTTTTCTCCAGTATGCACTCTCATCATGTGCAATTTAAGTGTACCTGATCTAGAAGCAGAATAATCACAGTTTGGACATTTATACGGTTTTTCTCCAGTGTGCTTTGTCATGTGCTCTTTAAGTCGATCTGATCTAGAAGCAGAATAATCACAGTCTGGACATTTATAAGGTTTTTCTCCAGTGTGCTTTGTCATGTGCTCTTTAAGTAGTTTTGATTGAGAGGCAGAATAATCACAGTCTGGACATTTATACGGTTTTTCTCCAGTATGCTTTGTCATGTGCTCTTTAAGTCGATCTGATCTAGAAGCAGAATAATCACAGTCTGGACATTTATAAGGTTTTTCTCCAGTGTGCTTTGTCATGTGCTCTTTAAGTAGTTTTGATTGAGAGGCAGAATAATCACAGTCTGGACATTTATACGGTTTTTCTCCAGTATGCTTTGTCATGTGCAATTTAAGTAGATTTGATTGAGAGGCAGAATAATCACAGTCTGGACATTTATACGGTTTTTCTCCAGTATGCACTCTCATGTGCACTATAAGATTAGTTTTATAAGAAGCAGAATAATCACAGTTTGGACATTTATACGGTTTTTCTCCAGTGTGCTTTGTCATGTGCACTTTAAGATCACTTTTATAAGAAGCAGAATAATCACAGTTTGGACATTTATACGGTTTTTCTCCAGTATGCACTCTCATGTGCACTTTAAGTTGACCTGATCTAGAAGTAGAATAATCACAGTCTGGACATTTATACGGTTTTTCTCCAGTGTGCTTTGTCATGTGCTCTTTAAGATTAGTTTTATAAGAAGCAGAATAATCACAGTTTGGACATTTATACGGTTTTTCTCCAGTATGCTTTGTCATGTGCACTTTAAGACTAGTTTTATAAGAAGTAGAATAATCACAGTCTGGACATTTATACGGTTTTTCTCCAGTATGCTTTGTTATGTGTCCTTTAAGATTAGTTTTATAAGAAGCAGAATAATCACAGTCTGGACATTTATACGGTTTTTCTCCAGTATGCTTTGTAATGTGCTCTTTAAGATGACTTTTATAAGAAGTAGAATAATCACAGTCTGGACATTTATACGGTTTTTCTCCAGTGTGCTTTGTCATGTGTCCTTTAAGTAGATTTGATTGAGAGGCAGAATAATCACAGTCTGGACATTTATACAGCTTTTCTCCAGTATGCTTTGTCATGTGCACTTTAAGTAGACCTGATGTAGAAGCAGAATAATTACATTTGAACAAGTCTTTGCTTATATGTAACGTTGATTTTCTCAATGTTGTGCCCATCAACTGCATATCTAAAACAAATTTAAACAGGAATTGACACAAATTAAATTCACATTATTATTATTTATTCAGTCACTGAAAAACTTGATAGTTTATGTATATTATTAACATCTAAAAAACTAAATCTCTATATAATATAAGTGTTGACTATATTAACCCTTAGCACGCGTATGACGGGATTTCACGTAACCCTCAACTTAACTGGTAACGTGTATGACGGGATATCTCGATTCAACACTATTTGACTTCTGCAGATATTTTTAATTCATTTAAAGTCCAATAGAGAGCAGGGAAATGTCCTATTGGTGTAAAGTGACACTCCCACTATGGACTTTGTTCTCAATCACCTGTCATAGGACTTTATTTGGTTGTTATAGCAACCAGGCGCCATTTTGTGCTCTGCCCCAGCACGTATGCCGTGATTTCTCGTTCTAGTAAGCTACGACTGTCAGTTGTGAAATGTTTTGTCAGCGTTATCACTGCTATAGCTGTTCATTGTTGATTTGTTTAGGCCGTATTATTTATATTTTAGGTTATAGTATACATTTTTATTTTGTGTAAAATAGGCTAGTTATAAAAACGGCAAACCCCGACGACCTTGGATTTGATCAATTTATCGATGAAATAATGAATGCATCTTTTTCAACTACAGAATACATTTTGAAATATAGACAGTTTCTATGGACACAGTATTATCACAAATATTGTTTGTGTGTTTATATGTATATTTAGTAATTTTTTTGATGTTCTGAATGTAGGTAATTATTATGAGCAGTAGAAAGATATTTTTGATACGGTATGTTGATTTTTCTCAAAATCTTTTTTTAGTAAAATTTATTTGTTTGATGAAATTCAGGTTATTTTGATTTAAATAGTAGGCCTACTTTTATATAAAAAAAAATATGATTTATTTGTAAATATTAAAAAAAATAATAAATAATCTGTTTCATAGGGCGGTCAAAAATGTGAAATTAAGTATTTTTTCTTGTTTTAATCTGTAAAAAAAATAAAAAAATAATTTTAAAGCCAATCTACATAATTTTTTTTACCAAATATATCTGTAAGAACCCAAAATCAAATAGAACTTTAAACAATTACAACAAAAATTTTTTTCCCTAATAACACGTTATGAGTAAATAGCCTAAATTGTTATTCAGCGTGCTAAGGGTTAAATTATAAACTTCATTGTTTCCCTCTAATTAAACATAATATACAGTAAATAAAATACAGTATAGAAATGATAGGAAAGGCGAGACTAACAGTATTAACTTTTCAATCCTTTCTCATGGAAGTTGAATGTAGCCTTTGACTTTTTCTTGGACTCGAATACAATCAACAGATATTTCTCATATCTATAATCTTCCAACATAATAAACATTATTATTAAAGGTTTAGATATTGGGGCTTTATAAAGTACTTTCAACCTGTATCACAGCTGTAAATTGTAATGTCTCCTTCGGTTGACAGGCAAAGAGATGACGACTATTTGTCTCCTACAATTGGTTTGCTTTATTGAATTGCAATGTAATAAGAAATACTTTGTAAATACATTACAATTTTGTAGTTTTGTAGAAAATACTAGAGATATGTTTCAACACACACAGATGACTTTATAAAAATAACATAATTATAGTTGTTACTGGGACAAAAACAAGATATTTACAAAGATTTTTCTTTACGAACTGCACTTCAGAATAAAAATATTTCATGCCGGTTAAATTCTACTTCTTGGGTCATCATTAATATTTATAGGTTCCAATAGTATTACATATGATGTACTACAGAGCTCACTATTGGGAGTGGTTAACAATAGTCTGTGTTAATTTCCATTTAAAGGTTTGGTTATGCCTTCCAATAACAATACATCATTGTATTTGAGCCTGGAAGAAAAATTTGAATATCATAGTTATTGAATTTTATTGGTTAGAGTTTAATAGAGCACATAAGCCTATTGGTTAGATTTTGTATGGACAGGAGACAGGCTTACCTTGGAAAGTATTGGTCCTTGGTATTACCTAATAGTATACACGAAAACACACACAAAAACACTAAAGTTCTGATATATTTCATAAACACTTTTCACTTTCTCAATCATTAGAGAGTATAAAAAGAAGACAGAATTGATCGTAATTGATAAAAGACCAAACTTCACACTAGTAAATTATGGACTCAATGTCTATACAACATTTGATGATAAAGTCTATCTAAATTTTAATTTTTTTAATCTCAATTCTAAATGAAGTGAAAAAATCTGATGAATTAAAAACAACAGGATTTCTGACAACAGATTTAATGTTTATTTTAAATTAACTTATTACACAAAACTAAACACTGATAATGTGACACTAACCCTTGATTCCTGTACTTATGTTTGAATAGTTGTCTATACCTGTAAATTATCAGTTAGCCCGTCGATGCCGCAAGGCGAAACAATTGTAGCTCATTTATACTATTAAATATTTGAAACTTTAAGCTTTTGCTTTATTTTATCCTTGATTTTACATACACATCCGATAAGCTATCAAACTTCAAGAATAGCGTGGTGTATTAGGTCTTCCACTCCTCCCAAGCTAGCGCATTCTCTACTAAAGTCATAAAACTACAACCGTTCAGTTCACATATTGGGGTCTCATATTATAATAACTGTAAAGTTTCGCAATTGTCTTTTAAATTAATAAATCTGAACCATCGTTTGTTAGTACAAGCACCCGAACGCTCCAAGCGGCGGACATCGTAGACTCAAATGTAAACACCAGCAAACTACGTAAATCAATGAATTTACCGCTACTAATTTACATAAATAGTTTAAAACAACCAACGACAATTAAAAACTGATTGTTCAATTACGTGATAAATCAATACCTATCCATAATAAGTCTTCAACATCATATATCTGGATCGAGTAGGAGATATTGTATGTTAACACAATGTAAATTCAAGTCAAATGGACAACTAAAATACGCAAGGACGACGTTGATTAATAATTGTATTTTATAAATGAGCCTACAGAGAATAAAGGAGTGATGTTAGAAAAATTCATAAATATCATTAATACGCGAAATCTCATGAGACACCCATGGGAACTTATATTAAATTATGTACTTGCATATCTTTATTAAACATAATTTCTGTCAGCCATTGATAAACCCCGCCCATCGGCACACTGACATCACTCAGCGGCAACGTATTGAAAGCAGGCCCGTTTTTAACCCTTGTAGCGCCCCTGGGCAAATTAAAGAGATGCGCCCCCCCGATTAATTCATATTTGCCAGTTTTGGTTCGGGAGGGATTTCTCCCTTAACTCCACCAAACTCCTTTTATTTGGTGAGTCGGTAAGTCTTTCCATTATCCACCACCTATGGACCCGCCGTGTCCCGGACTGGCAACCGGCTACTGTAAAAAACGTGCAAGTATTATTACTGTAGTTACAGGCAGATGTTATGATTGATGTCACAACATAACAACCTTGTATTTTACAGTATCACGGACCACCCACCCACCCTAAAAAATAGTTCTTAATTATTGCAAACATTTATTTCTATACATAACTATAGTTCATTTTATTTCAACTGTATGTTCACTTTTTAATTGAGTCTTGTAAAACAACTTTAATACTTCAACCATAATATCTCTTTATTTCCTTTATACTTTCTTTCTCTTATTACTATACTTTATTTATATTTATACATATTCCTCATACTTTCTCCTTATATCCTATTTACATTATTGCTTTTTTCCTACTGACCTTTGATGTAGCAAAACTATCAATTATATCTTTGAAGTCAAGCTTCAGTGTAATGTCACTCTGCGTACATAACAGCATTAAGCTATTCAGCTTTTCGCCTTTTATTGTAGAACGATTTTCAGACTTTATTCTTTTCATGGCCGAAAAGCTCCTCTCAGCTGTGCAATTTGTGATCGGCAATGTTAAGTATATTCGAATAGCTACCACCAAGTTTGGGAATGTACTTTCTAAGCAGTGTTTTTTTTTATATATTCGTAGCACTCCCTAATTTTTGTGATCTTTTCAGCTTCCATATAAAATTTAAAATGTAGACACTCTTGCACAAAGTCTTCCTTGTAAATGTCATTGGAGTAACATTGAGCTACCCTTTGAGCCTGCTCTCTTATATCGTCATTCTGCTTTTCTCTAAGAGAGCTGAAAATTTCAAATCGTTGACCGAGCGTCTTGTAGTTGTCTTTTCTCTTATCAAGTTGAACTACTAGATGGTCGAAAATTGGTCTGAATACTCCACATCGAAATCTGTCCCTGGGATCCATATTTTCATATTCTTTATCCCTCTCTTCATCTGAAAATATGGTACGTTTTCTTGACCTTTCATATGAAGGGTTGATTAACCCAGCTACTTTCAAACCTATAGCTTCATAGTTGTCAAATTCACTACTATTACCTTTCTCCTTCAAAAACATAGACAGTCTCTAGCTCTTGAGTGGCACCCATCAAGTCCAGTTCTTTCTTTTGCAAACTCTCACTTGTTTTGTTCACTCTCTGCAATATATCATTCCAAATCACTGTTAAAAAATGGTTGGGAAATTTTCCATTGTTTTTCTGAACCCTTGAGCTGCCAAGCGTGTTTCAGGAGTCTGAGTTTTATCGTTAGTCAAGTCTTCGAGTGCTTCTTTGATTTCATTGTGGCTAGTAACTAAGGCACGGAGAGCATCAGCCCTTGCAGACCACCTCGTTTCGCTCATAGACTGAAACATCAATGTCCTGTTTTCATTCTTTTTCTTTCCCTCATTGCTCTTTTTAACATAGCTTTTTAGCACATCCCATCTATGTGTAGATGATGAGAAAAATGTATAGAGGAATTGTACAAAGGTAAAAAAAATTACTGCTTCTGCACAGGCTTTTTCGGCTGCATAGACACCTACGAGATTCAGTGAGTGGGCAGCACACGGAACATAGTCAGCAAGTTCGTTCTTGCTTTTGATTCTTGATTGCAAACCAGTATACATGCCTGACATATTTGATGCGTTGTCGTAGCTTTGCCCGCGGCAGTTCCCAATATCTAGTTGCAGTTCATCAAGCAAGGAAAGAGTAGCCTCTTCAAGCTTTTCAGCTTTGTGTGAGACGCCTGGCAACAGTCTTATAAGGCGTTCGCAGGCACTGGCATCTGAGAGTGACACATACCGCAGCACCACCGCCAATTGGTCGTTGTGTGATCTGTCTGGAGTAGAGTCAATGATTAGAGAGAAATATCGAGCTTCTTTGATTTCTTTGATAATTTCCTTCAGTACCTGGTTGCCCATAATGGAGATAAATTCACTACAAATATCAGATGACAAGTATGATACATTACCTTTGCCTTTATTGCCATAGGTAATCAAATGTTGAGATAAAAACGGATCATACTCGCTAATTAGTTCAAGGCATCCCAGAAATAGGCCATTAGACGTAGAACCCAGTTTTTGGTTATCACCACGAAATGGAAGACCTCTAAGTGCCAAAAATTTCACAACACTAACCACTCTAGTTAGCTCATCTCTCCAGTACTTGACTTGTTTTTCATGTCGTGTTATCACTAGAGATTCAAATGAATTAGCCTTTTTTCTTGAGATGAATTTAAGAATATTCACACGGTGATCATTTGATTGTTCATGCAGCTTAGCTAACTCAAAAGAATGCTTCCAGTCATTGAAACCTTTACAAAAAGACGAACGTTTATTTTCAGGTTGGAAAAGCAGACAGGGAACGCAAAATACACAGCCTGTAGATTTAGAGTACAACAGCCAGTCTCTTTTAAAAATCTCACCATTTGGGAGCAGATTAGAAAATAAATTCACAGAAAGCCTGCGAGTTGTTTTAACATCTTTATAAGAACGTACCGACTCTGAAAAATCTACAGTTAAGTCTTGTTTGTTGTTATAATTGACTACTTTTTGCACATGCTCATAATTTTTTACGTTCCATGTAGCTGGGTCATCTATATGAAATTCAACATCTTTGTCAATAATTTTGGATTTTACAATGTCAATTTCAATATTAAGCACTTTTTCTGGCGTAATTGAATCTGCGTTAGGCATTGTCATGATAGGGTCAATCACACTGGATGATGTTGGTTGTTGTACATTTCCCTGTGAGTTGACATCTGATTCTGGAGTTGAGTGAACAAAAATTTGAGTTGGAGAAACAATATTTTCTATATTTATTTCGGGGCTCGCGAGCTCGACATTGACTGATGGGGTTTGTTGTGGTGATTTAGATTTGGGGGGAGTAGTGGTAAAAAATCTATTAATTTTAGGAATCTTTTTAAGAAAATTCTCCTCTTGTGTCTGTTTCTGAGCGGCACGCTTACGAAATTCTGCACCACTAGGTTTTTTCTTGTCCTTGTCAGCCATAGTCAACATGATGCTAAATTGTTACTATAATAGTCTAAATACAATAAGAAACCAAACACTGTCTACAGATGTTTTAAACAATGAACACTATTGCGTAAAGTGTATGCTATTCACTATTTCACAACTAGAAATTACAACAGTTTGAACACAGAGCACTGAGAGAAAAGTAAAAGACAAATCACTGACAAAATACTTCTACTAGGCAGTAAATGCACGAGCAAGACACGTTGACGTCGTTTACATTACAGACTGAGCTTCATCGGCTTCCGCCTCCGACTAAGACAGTGACACAGATGAGAAAAGTGAGAAAACAATACTGAATTTGATTGAAATAGACGTCTAATGTCTAATCAACCTAATGTCCCATGTTTCAATTTCCTTTCCAAATAAAAAAGTCAATTTATGATAACTATAACTACTATAAGTCTATAACACTTATAACAGCAAAATGGGAAATCACTTTACCGCTTTTATATCAACATACGCACGTTCTTCTTAACCCACCAATGGTCATTCGACCTCGAATCGACCTCAGCGCACCGTGCATAACTAGTCTGATTTCTATAAAACACGTATTTTGCCATTCAACGTTACGCCCACTTAAAATTGTCCGATCGCAATAAATAAAATACCGTTGGAAAGCTAATGTTCCGTAGATGCATAATCATGCAAAAAAAAAAATACCACAAAACGTTATAAATAATATTCCAAAAATTGGTAAAGTTCGCATATTTTTGATGCGTAAAATCGTAGATTTGAACTCTGCGCCTAATCGTTAGCGCGACGCCATTTTTCCCGATATTATTCCAACTCTATTTATCTGTCATTGAAGTCAACTAAAACACTGTTCTATAGATCACATGTTTCTCTTTCCAACCATAGATTACAAATTTTTCTGCGTCTCATAGATCCAGAGATATTCCTACTTGAACGTAGAACAAACTTGACGAGACGAAATTTGGTTGGCATTAGGTTTGCATTTCTCTTTGGTTTCTAGTATTATATTTCTTATATTTCTTTACACTAAGTTGTAGGGGAAATTCCATTCTATAAGTTGGTACCACTTGATGTTGGCAATACATACTTAGAAGGTATTGGTTTGATCTCTCAACAGACGCAATTGTGTGACGTAAATACTGTAGTAAAAGGCGTGGCACATATTGTTTTGGGGTTAGATATTTGTTATTTTGAAGGTTTGTGTATACAAATTGTATATAAATTGTGTATAAAAGTTACAATATATGTGTTTTTATATCTACAGCTTATGTTTTTGTGTGATAGTTTAGTTTTTGAACGTTCTTATTTGCGATAACCTAGGCCAAAACGGTAAGTTTAGGCTATATGCAAATTGTCTTATATATAGTGTTTTATATGATTATAAAAGTGAATATATGTGTTATTCTTTGTAAAGTATATATTTTCTTAGTTAAATCTATAAGTTTTGTCTTTGATCTATCTTCAAATTGGTACTAGTGAATCTAAATTGTGGAGGTTACAAACCTAACCTCACTTGTAAAAGTTACCTTTTTAGGGAAAATCGGTATTTTTATTTAGAAAATGTAACATATTATTATTTTTTTCCCCTAAATATATTCACAAATATATGACAAATCTCAAGAAATGGTTGAAAAAAATCCTAAAAATCTATTAGTATGATATTCATTACCATTTCTGTGAAATCTCTGCTCCGTTACTCTTTGATTTTTTGGTATTTGACCAAAAAACACCAAATGTGATACATCTAACATTTTTTTTCACTACACACCTACATTCTATGCACTTTTCTGAACATAATGAGATATAGAACTTTTGTATAAGATAAATATTACTATTTTTTGTGATTTTTTGAAAAAAAAATTATCATTTTACATTTTTTCGTAAACTATTTTTTGTTTTTTTGATAATATAACAAATTTTATTTTTTTCCCCCCTAAATATATTCAAAAATATTACACAAAACTTTTGTATATCTTAGAAAAAGGTAGTAAGCTATTGATTTTGGAATATACAGGTTTTTCCTGAAAATTGGTAACTTCGTTTTTGACATGTAACATACTTACTCCAAAACCGTTTCAAAAAAATTTTTTTTTATTGCATAGATGGATTCTATGCATCTTTCTGAGAAAAATGATATCTTATAAGTTAGGTTTTGTATAGAAATAATATATTTAATTAATTTTTTAACAAACGAAGAAATTTAACATGCAGCATTTGTAGGGTTAAACACTGTTCATTTCACATAGAAACAAATTGAAGATTTACCTCTCTCTTCGAAAGTCATGAGCGTACTGATCATTTTGACCAACTGTCTCATTGTACGAAAGGAATATTCAGGAGCATTAGAAAATTCCGTGAATTTATACAGTCGTATTGTGGGAACAACAATAATTGCCAATTCACTCAAGTTTTTCGGAGAACTGCTGTCCAGTCGAGTCATATTTCCATATTTGTTTAGTCCGACTGTGAGTGCGTGAGAACATCAAACACTAAACGCTCTAGGTTTCCTAGAAATTGTCATGCAGGCTGATCCTGAGACCTGAGACTATTTATTGAGAGGAGAAACAATACTCTCTCACTAATGATAAAACTTATACGTTGAAGTATAAGTACAATAATTAAGAGGTCTTACACTTACTACCATTGAATGAATTTATACGAACAAGGTGATTTTTGCGATGCGCGGGTGAAGAGGGGGCAAAACGAGTTTTCTGTTTCGGACGCTATTTTCTAACCGATAAGCGTGGAAATGTTACCAAATTGTTCAGAAAGGTCTGAAGAATGGTTGTGTTACCTTAAAATTTTGATTTTTCAGTTCTATAATTTTTTATAGTTTTTTTTAAAATTTATAAACTGTTATCGACATATACTGCCTTAATATGGTTGAAATTTTTTCAATTAAAAAAAAAAAATTATTACCCAAAACCCTAGCGGCTTGCGCCCCTGGGCAAGTGCCCATGTTGCCCAGTTATAGAATCGGGCCTGATTGAAAGTATGAACACAGCTGTTATGTTAATTAAAAAGTTTTATTTCGAACAAACCCAATTATTTAAAGAGTTTGTTTCTCCCAAATAATTTATAAAAATCTAGAAATTAAGGGAATTTTGTAAAATAGTATATAAGTTCATTCCATTCATACTACTTCATTTAATTAAAAAAGTGAATAAGTGAGAGGTACTTAAATCCATGTTAATTCATCAGCTTAAAAATTTTAGGTTCGAGATTTTTTAACACCAAAAAGGACGCTATTTTAAACTGGCGTCAGTCGACATCCAGCTACCAAATAGAACATTCACATAATGTGAAGAGGATCCATTTGAAACCTATCTACAATCATCCAGGACTCTAGAATTGGTCAAAATTCATCATCATAACCTGGACAAGATATCTAAATACTAGTGAGACCCATCCAGGGTATATTTTACAAATTTTAAAGGCTAAAATTGGATTACCAAAATTAACTTTGCAAACTTTTAATTTTTGAACTTAAACAAAATTAACTCTGCTAAAACCATTCAAAGTGTTCATAAACTATTGTCATCATTTATAATTAAGTAATATTATCTATGTGTAAATCTAAATATAAGATAAATACCAACATTTTAACCAAAAAGTGGTGAGGTCAGCGAACAACCCATTCCCGAGATTAAATCAAAATTTAACAAAATACCAAACTTATTTGATAATATTAGAATTAATTACTAATTGTGATTAGAATTAATAGCTATCTTTGTAGATATAATTAATAATTTGTTACTCATTGAATTGTCCATTTATACGTAAATCCCAATATACCTAGTGAACACTCAGTGAAAGGGATAGACTTTTAACAATGGATTTACAAAACATTGCATAAACCTATGTATTGAAATGAACTTATAATTTATCACAATTTGTTTGATTTTAATAATTGAGTTTGATAAAAAAAAATAAATGTGTTATAAATTGTTAACTTGAACTCTATTGTTTTATTTATAATTATTAAAATGGCTCAGTACAAAGTCATTATCAGCCAAATATTTAATGGAGATTATTATAGTTCAAATTCATTGGTTATTTACCAAAGTTAACTTAGTTTTTTAATTTTCTATTATTTTATTGTAACTTAACACTTAAGGTTACCCATGAATTGTATGATTTGAAGTATCATATTTTATTATTTTTTTAAATAAATTGAATCAATATCATTTTCCAAATTACTTCATATGTTGATTGTATTTGATAAGTACTAATTTTCAATTTATCACAATATTTTGACAAAATTTATTTTAGTTGTTTTAACCTCAAATTTATCTATTACATCTTTATAAACATTTTATGTTGTCACTACAAAGTGAAGCAATTACAATTTAAGATTCAATGATAAAATTTACTATTATAGGTTATCTTTTATTGCATTGGCACCTCAACGTAGGGTTTTTGCAAGATAACTACCTCAGTGTGAGTTGGTATCTAAATATATAAATATTTTACATAATAATATAGAGGTATTGGGAAAATTTTATTACATAACCTATAGGAATTCTTCTCTTAGATATAAATTAAATGATTCAACTTACCCTGTGAAGTACTCGGATAAATATCTATTGTGGACATGTGTCCCTCCTCTGTAGAGTGAGGCTCGACTTTCTGCAATATAAGACGAAATTATTATAATTACCTTAACACTAGGATTAGCTACAATAATTAAAAAGCCTGTAAACTTCAATTTATCAATGACAATAATTGTACAATCTGTCTTAAAAACACAAACATCTAAGCACATGTATATACAATCAAACATAACAGTTTCAATTTATTACAGTATAGAGAAAGTTATGTCATGGATCAATGTCACGGTTTTGTGAATATATCAGAATTTTTAAATGTGATCTAAAAGAGAATGATGTCTGCTTGTGATGAAATAAATTACAGTGGGATAAGAGAGGACATCTAATATCTAATTAACAGCTAAATTATTATTGAAGTGTGCTAGTTTGATTATACCAACATGTTGTAACAGCCATAGGTCAGATCATTCACCGAACCAATCATTTACAGCTATAGTCTTAATATAACTCTAATGGTTTATACAGCCAGCCTATTGATGAACGAATATATTGAATTTTCATGAACACATTTACACAGAATAGTTCAAACTTAAATCAAAAAACTTGATCGAACAAAAAAATGAAAACGAGGCCACCTGAAATACATAGTGAATGTTTTCTCGTTTAAAAACAAGTTCCAAGAAAGCGTACGAACAATGCAAATAACTATGGGATATGTACATAGCAAAGCAGAAGGGAGTACATTGAAGGAGATGAACATTTGTAAAGTTGAAAGTATAATAATAAAGATTTTATGATGAAAGTTCTGCTTTTTTTTTTAATAAACCTCGTATTTAACTTTAACATAATCATAACAGTATAATAAATGTACAAACATAAAAAAAGACAAAATATAAATTATTACCACTCTAATTACAAGTCAAAGTTTAAAAATATAAAAGTGTCACTGGGGTAATCAAATTAAAGATGTTGTTTATGTTAAATAATATACTTATAACCTAGCATCAATTTGATAGGTCAGCTGTTTTACAATACTAACTGTATTTATTATTATAAATAAGGTCATGAGGACAAGCTAGTGGCTTCCTTACTTCTTTCACTCCAATGTTGCCACATTGTCAATATGATCCATGACATTTTCTAATTTTATTGACATTAACTATTTATTCAAAAAACTAATTTTGTATTGTGAAATATTTTCTTTATATTGGTTTTTAGGTTAACAAGAATGAAATTTTGTAAGCATTACTTTATATTCTGTCATTTATTTGTTATAAATAATTATAACAACATAAATCACTTATTAGGTTTGGGTGAAGTTAAACAGTTGCCATCATAAACTTGGCAATGCCTTGATGAATCAAAGAGAGACTATATTCATGACTTAGGTTATAGAATTGAATGAATTTCAAAAGTGAAAAGAGATAAAGACTAAATACAAACTTACAGTTTCTATAATAGGAATTAAAGCCAAAGGATCTGCTTCATGTCCTGGAGGCTCAGTCCTGGAAACATTACAATCACTGATATATACTACAATTAATATAAAGATATTGTTAGGAATTAAATATTAGGATTAGATTAAATAGTTAGAATCATTCTAAGTCACAAAACAGTTATAAACAATAGTTGTAAAAAATTATAAAACAGCTGAGCTGGCATCTATCAAACAAGTCACTAACTACTCAACGATATATAAGCCAAGGTTGATAGAAAATGGAGGTTAGATTTAGCAGGGCATTTATTGATGGTCAGTTTGAGACGGTTTGAAATTGTCATCAAACAGTTCTCAATGTAAATTTGAAAATTACCAATCAGTATCAACAGAAAAACTAAAAACAGTAGTGTTGGACAAATTAAACACTACAAGTTTTTCATAAATAAAAAAATTGAATTAAGTAATTATCCAAATTTCAATACTTGACTACAATTAATTAACAGCAATTACCGTCCTATAGTTTATAAAAGAAAAAACTCTTAATAAAACAAATACAGTTTAAAAGTGAAAAAAACCATGATCAGAATAAGCATTATGAATAAATATATGTTAAAATGTTGAAAGAAATTAGGATGTATAATATAGGGATTCGCATGTCTTAACAGGAAAACTCTTGTTGTGAATTGAAAGCTGCATAAGAGCCTATGTAAAAATTTATAAAACTTTTGTATATTTATAAAATAGAGAAAAATATAAACAACTTTTATTAATGAGTAAATTTTAGAAATCTTAATAATTAAAAACTTTGCTATTGCAGTTGAGATCTGACGCCAAGCAGTGTCACAGTTTAGTGTAGTAAATTATGGTTTTGAGAGATTTTTGATTTATAATTTATTGTAAATTATTTATTATGTTTTGTTCATATGTCTTGATACAGATTTATCTTCACAACTATATTCTATAACAATTGTTAATTGTTTGAATAGTCTAAACAAATTCGTACGCATGTTTGTTGGTGATTTTTAGATTAAATTTTTTGAACATGATTACAACTTTTCTCATTCTTAATTACAGTACAACCTCGTTTATCCGGACTAATTGGGACTGGAAGTGATCCGGTTAATCAAAAATCCGGATAATCCAAAATTATATAAAGATAGATAAAACAAAATATAAAATGATAACTTACCATTTATAAGTCATGAAAAAACACAATATTTACACAGTCATTCAATTTACACAATACACGAAATTACACAATGTACTGTAAATGACGAATAACATTTTATTTACACACCTGAAATATTTACACATGCTTTTAATTTACACAGGGTTTAGTTGTTATTTACAAAAAAGTCATTTATCTTCCTCTGTTTTAATTTGGTGTGACGTTTCAATGCGGCCCTGTCTATACGATTCATTTGGGCCATTGTAAGCACATTACGTTTTCGTTTCGTCGCCATTTTCACGCACAAACGCTAACACACGAATATAAATAGTAGTAACAACGCCCCCCTCTAAATACTATGCCGATTCTCATTCACGTCCTCTATACTCCTGACTGGGGATTTGATGTACCAAATGCCACAAAAAAAACGGGGGTGCCCAAAGCTGGCGGCACCACTTTAAGATGTGACAAAATGTTCACATTTACTGATTTACACCCTTGAGTCTTAGCAACCCGACAACAATAAAGTTGTAAAAATGACATGATGGTTTATGATGCGTTGTAAACATGCACCTGGTTTGTATTTATTTCACAGTTGTACATTTTCTTTAAGGACCGGTTCAGGCATCGTCATTGTATTACACTTTCTAAAATATCAGGCATTCTTTATTTTTTTTCCCGGTTTTTAAAAAAATCCCTGACTTTTCCAGAAAATTCAAATTCCCTGACTTTTCCCAGTCGCTAGACACCCTGATTAATACTATTAACCCCAGAAGCGGTAATGTTAAATTTCGTTTGTTTAAAAATTAATTAAATATATTATTTGTATACAAAACCTAACTTATAAGATATCATTTTTCTCAGAAAGATGCATAGAATCCATCTATGTAATAAAAAAAAAAATTTTTGAAACGGTTTTGGAGTAAGTATGTTACATGTCAAAAACGAAGTTACCAATTTTCAGGAAAAACCTGTATATTCCAAAATCAATAGCTTACTACCTTTTTCTAAGATATACAAAAGTTTTGTGTAATATTTTTGAATATATTTAGGGGGGAAAAAAAATTTGTTATATTATCAAAAAAACAAAAAATAGTTTACGAAAAAAGGTAAAATGATAATTTTTTTTTCAAAAAATCACTAAAAATAGTAATATATATCTTATACAAAAGTTCTATATCTCATTATGTTCAGAAAGGTGCATAGAATGTAGGTGTGTAATGAAAAAAAATGTTACATGTATCACATTTGGTGTTTTTTGGTCAAATAACAAAAAATCAAAGAGTAATGGAGCAGAAATTTCACAGAAATGGTAATGAATAACATACTAATAGATTTTTAGGATTTTTTTCAACCATTTCTTGAGATTTGTCATATATTTGTGAATATATTTAGGGGAAAAAAATAATAATATGTTACATTTTCTAAATAAAAATACCGATTTTCCCTAAAAAGGTAACTTTTACAAGTGAGGTTAGGTTTGTAACCTCCACAATTTAGCTTCACTAGTACCAATTTGAAGATAGGTCAAAGACAAAACTTATAGATTTAACTAAGAAAATATATACTTTACAAAGAATAACACACATATTCACTTTTATAATCATATAAAACACTATATATAAGACAATTTGCATATAGCCTAAACTTACCTTTTTGGCCTAGGTTATCGCAAATAAGAACGTTCAAAAACTAAACTATCACACAAAAACATAAGCTTTCGATATAAAAACACATATATTGTAACTTTTATACACAATTTATATACAATTTGTATACACAAACCTTCAAAATAACAAATATATAACCCCAAAACAATATGTGCCACGCCCTACTTTCGCGAGACAATTCCTTGGTTTTGAGATGAAAACAAAACTTTCATTGTAAATACTTGACACCATCAGGTGGTACCAACTTATAGAATGGAATTTCCCCTACAACTTAGTGTAAAGAAATATAAGAAATATAATATTAGAAACCAAAGAGAAATGCAAACCTAATGCCAACCAAATTTCGTCTCGTCAAGTTTGTTCTACGTTCAAGTAGGAATATCTCTGGATCTATGAGACGCAGAAAAATTTGTAACCTATGGTTGGAAAGAGAAACATGTGATCTATAGAACAGTGTTTTAGTTGACTTCAATGACAGATAAATAGAGTTGGAATTATATCGGGAAAAATGGCGTCGCGCTAACAAAAAGGCGCAGAGTTCAAATCTACGATTTTACGCATCAAAAATATGCGAACTTTACCAATTTTTGGAATATTATTTATAACGTTTTGTGGTATTTTTTTTTGCATGATTATGCATCTACGGAACATTAGCTTTCCAACGGTATTTTATTTATTGCGATCGGATAATTTTAAGTGGGCGTAACGTTGAATTGCAAAATACGTGTTTTATAGACGGTGCCTAAGTTATTGGACCAGGCCTGAGTCCAGTCTGGGTCCGGTATCGTTTCTAGGGTTAACCGTATCTGATCAAAAATGTAAAGAAACTAAACACGGCACAGCACGATATGGTAATGATGTATTCCGGTCCCTAGCACATGATAGACTACCCGCCAGCATAGACAATAGACAAGGTCACTGTCATGCCGTATGGGGGTAGGGGGATGGTGACGCAGAGGTCCTTGCTACTCCACTTTCTCTTCCCAGTGCATCAACAACCCGCCCTAATACCTCGAGGCGACACTGTAGTGTTGAGGAAATCACGTTTTTATCAACATTAATGTAATAGCAGATATTTCTTGTTGAAACTCCATATTCAAGGATAAAATAAAGCAAAAGCTTAAAGTTTCAAAACATTATAAATATTATTTAAAATATTAATCAAAATACAGTAATTATTAAAATATTTTGAAACTTTAAGCTTTATTTTATCCTTGATTAAATTTTTTATTTTTTGTTCAGGATCGATCCGGATAATCCGGACATCCGGTTGAATGAGGTCCGGATAAACGAGGTAGTACTGTACTTTATTAAAAAAAATGTATCATTGTAGAAAATTTATAAATTCATAGTTCAATTTTCACGTACATTTATCTAAACAATGGTATATAATGTATTTTTGGTGAATTTGTCAAAATAATCCAATTTAAAAAAATTTTTTTTTTGTTTTGTTCATCATGAAATATAATATTACGATTGTTATGAATTAATAAAATTAGCAAAATGGGCCGCTTTTATAGTAGGCGGTTCTAAGCTTAATGATTTTTTTACACAAATCCGACATATCAGTTTGTTTTAATGTTTACTGAAAAAAACAAATAAAAGGTGGTCTACTAGACTCTTTCCTATATTATACAAGAAAGTCCATTATATTCCAGATAAATTATTTGGAGATAGAGTTAAACTTCTGATACAATATTGGTTATTCAGAATAAACAACACAAACTACATGAAAATTATTTGTGAAAAAGAAATTATAAAAACCACAAAAGATGATTTTAATTATAAGTTATTGTGTAAATAAAAGGAGTTGGGACTCTAATACCCAAGTAAAGTTGCATCTTCTCTATCAAAAATTTGGACAATTAGTATGTAAAAGCAAAACAATAATTTATACCCAAAGTTATACTATTAGGTAAAACAGTATAACTGAAACAGAAAATATTCAAACCTCTAAGTCAGAAATTATTTCAAACGTTGGCAACACTTTACATAATTTGTACTTAACCTACTTACCAAACAATATCTATTTCTTCTTCATCTTTCACATTGATGAATTCCATCATCTTGCTTTGGTAAACTTCATCTGTATTCTCCTTACAGTCGTCTTCTTCCTTTATTTCTTTATTTAATTCAGTCTCATCTTTGATCAAACAGCTTTCTTCTTCTTCTATCAACTCAAAACTGACTTCCTCTTGTTTTATTTCTATATCTACATTTTCTTCTTTAATGTTATCCAACAGACCTGAATGTTCCATGATGTAGTTCTGAAACAATAAGAGATTTAACAACAAATTATATTTGCAAAGTCCACATTATCCTGTAATTTATAATAAATACTAGTTTACTCTAGAATGAATACCTTAAATAACTTGAATGAATAACAATGAATTGTTTTATAAAAATTTTGTACTATATTTTTAGAAAAGATCATTTTCCAAATATCTGAAAGGATACTGTACTTCCTCCTGCCCTATCAGCTAGTAACCTTCTGCCTTTAGAAGGATAGTAGCAAGCCAACCCTATACAAATGTTTAGAGCAAATTGTCCATCAGGAGTTGTCGAAACATGGAAGAAATAAATGTTCTCAGCCCATTTCGATTAAGCTTTCAGACAGGCAATAGCACTGATAAAACACTAACATATGTATCTGATAATATACAATTACCAATGGACCGTAGAGAAGTTACCCTGTTAACGTTATTCAATTTCTTATTACAGCTTTCGATTGTGTCAATTATTCTTTGTTTTTAAAATTGAAGAGAATCGATCTGTCATTTCAATGCATAACTTGAACCAAATCATATTTGTATGGAAGGGAGAAAAGTGTATTTTTTGTTCAATATAAAAAACTTTGACATTTACAGTGGGATCATAACTAAGACCAGAATCTAGTAAATGGTTGGCAAAATTTGAATCTGTTTGACCATACTTACAACAATGTACAGGCCGTGAGGCGAGTGATGAAAATCGTGATGCATGTAGAAGGGGAATTGGGAGATGGGGAGAAAGACAAACACCACACACATAGACATAAACCAACTGAGGGGGTTGTTGCCACTCATGCGCAAACTTTCTCTTTGCCACTGCGCATAGCCAAGATAGTTTCATCACTCGACTCACGGCCTGTACATGTTCTTTAATTCTAGTTTTAATTGATCTATTTGTTTGACCTATGTATTCACCATTACACTCATTATAATTTACTTTGTACACACCGCTATTATCTAATTACTCTCCATTACAGTAATCCATAAAGATTTTTCTTTCTGTTTCAATTTGTAATTTTTCAGTGAAAAAGTGAATTCATCACTAAAATATTATAATACAATTTCAAAATAAGGTTTGTAGTAAAAGGTTATGTTATCATATATACACTATGAATTAACAATATTAACCCTTAGCACGCTGAATAACAATTTAGGCTATTTACTCATAACGTGCTATTAGGAAAATTTTTTTTTTGTAATTGTTTAAAGTTCTATTTGATTTTGGGTTCTTACAAATATATTTGGTTATATATATATATATAAAGTAGATTGGATTTAAAATTTTTTAAATATTTTTTTTACAGATTAAAACAAGAAAAAATACTTAATTTCACATTTTTGACCGCCCTATGAAACAGATTAGGCTATATATTTTTTTTATATTTACAAACAAATCATATTAATTTTCTTAATATAAAAGTAGGCCTACTATTTAATTTAAAATAACTTGAATTTCATCAAACAAATAAATTTGACTAAAAAAACATTTTGAGAAAAAACAATATACTTATCAAAAATATCTTTCTACTGCTCATGATAATTACCTACATTCAGGACATCAAAAAAATTACTGATATAGACTAAATATACATATTAACAATAATACAGCCTAAACAAATCAACAATGAACAGCTATAGCAGTTATAACGCTGACACAAAACATTTCACAACTGACAGTTGTAGTAGAACGAGAAATCACATTATACGCGCTGGGGCAGAACACAAAATGGTGCCTGGTTGCTATAACAACCAAATAAAGACCAACGACAGGTGATCGAGAGCAAAAATACCATAGTGGGAGTGTTCAATTATTCCAATAGGACATTTCCCTGTACTCTATTGGACTTTACACGAATTAAAAATACCTGCAGAAGTCAAATAGTGTTGAATCGAGATATCCGGTCATATGCGTTACCAGTCAAGTTGAGGGTTACGTGAAATCCCGTCATACACAGATAAGATAACAGATAAGGGTTAAAATTGTAGGACTAAAATCAGAAAATATAACAATAATCTAAATGTAATTGATGTAAGGAAAAGAAAAACCGCTACCCATGAACAATATAATGTGTATTTATTGTTACCATTTATTATGTAAAAATGATTGTTATGTAGGTAATTCTGTGCAATTACTTGGTCAACCCCAAACTTTTTCATATTTTACTACCGTCATAAGGATGTTCTCAGAAAGCAAGAAACATATAATTTAAGGCCCGCAAGGCCATCTGGCGAGCGATAAGAAGGTTCAAAGTATACGCGATAACAGTGGCTTGCGGGAGACGCGCGGAAGGCCAGTTGTGACAGTACCGTTATATAATTATATATAATGATAGGTTTGGCCAGGTAGCTATATATATAGGCCTATATATATAGCTACCTGGCCAAACCTGTCATTATAGGCCTTCCGCGCGTCTCCCCATCGTACAGAGCGATAAGAAGGTTCAAAGTCTACGCGATAACAGTGGCTTGCGGGAGACGCGCGGAAGGCCAGTTGTGACAGTACCGTTATATAATTATATATAATGACAGGTTTGGCCAGGTAGCTATATATATAGCTACCTGGCCAAACCTGTCATTATAGGCCTTCCTTGCGTCTCCCGCAAGCCACTGTTATCGCGTGGACTTTGAACCTTCTTATCGCTCGGCAACCTGTACGATGGCCTTGCGGGCCTTGAATTATATGTTTCTTGCTTTCTGAGAACATCCTTATGACCGTAGTAAAATATGAAAAAGTTTGGGGTTGACCAAGTAATTGCACAAAATTACCGTTATGTAAAAGAATAACAGGTCATAATCACACAGAGACATTAATCTTTTCATTTTAAAAGCTGACCTTAAGGTAAAATAGAATTGAACAATAGGTATGAAAAATTACTATTGATAGAGGAAGCAATCCATTTGACAAATGTAACTTTAGGATATTTGCTAATAATCTGCAGATATTCGTAATTGAATTAAAGTTATAAACCTCAATTATTGCGATATCAAAACTTAAAATTAGACAACGAACATGCAAAACCTTAAAACATGCATAGTATTTATAACATAATATGCTTAACAATAGATCTTACATAATGAGGTGTTATTATTATCCCTTATAATTGAATACAGAAAGTTGATTCCATGGGTAATTATAGAGTGTACATGCCGGTTGAATTATATGGTGAAAAATCATGAAATCAGTTACTACCTACCTTAATTTGAAAGAACTCGATAATATTTTATGTCGGAAGACACTTTTGAGGTACGAAAATACATTATTTTGGTCAGAAATAAGCAATATGCCTATTACCAAATATGAAGACACTAGAGATAAACTAACTGCACAAGCAAAGCAACTGAAAATTCATATCTCTCTAGGAACAAATTTTCCTGAACGCAAGAAGAAAAATGGACAGAACACCCATCCAATAACGTCTGAGGACGCTTGTAGTGTGGGCATTTTGCAGTGGAACGCGAGATCCTTGAGGAACAAAACAGCAGAACTCAAACAAGAGATTGAAACCACAAATGCCAAGATAATATGCATCCAGGAGTCTTCTCTACCACACAATGAGCTCTTTCATCCTAAAATTAACAACTTCAATTTAATCAATCATTCCCGTGAAACCAAAAGAGGAGGTGGATTGGCGATTTTTGTTCACAGATCTTTATATGTGGACAATGTCATCAAGATTTCAACGAACCATCTAGAAGCTATCTCTGCTGAGATATCTATTAATAAATCACTCAAAATGACTATTATAAATCTATACATTCCCAACCAGGGGATAACTTTGCATGAACTAGAGAAGATTGCTCCAAAAACACAGAATTTTCTGATCATTGGTGATCTTAATGCTAGACATCGCAGCTGGAATGAAGGACCTGAAAATCAAAATGGACAGATAGTCCACCAGTGGATCCAAAATGAGAAGATGATTCTTTGTAATAGAAGCAAAAATCCTACCTACCAATCTCCAAGCTCGGGATCTCTCAGTACAATCGACCTCTCCCTTGTATCTGCAAGGCTGGCTCTATTGATAGAAGACTGGTGCGTGAGACCTGACCTGGGCAGTGATCACTTTCCAATATATTTTAAAGTACGTCACTCAAGAACAGCCAAGGAAGGTAAAGACCCAAATCCACAAACAAAATATAAGATTAAGAGCGCAAACTGGGATTTGTTTAAGCAGAAGCTAGATGAATACAAGTTTCAAGACTCAGAACATCTAATAAACATTGAAAAATCAATTGAGTTTGCAGCAGAGGCAAGCATACCCAAAGTAAAAAACAGAAGAACACGCCCAATGAACATCTGGTGGACGGACGCTCTCACCAAGCTAAAAAAGGACAGACAAATAGCTCGAAGACAATGGATGAAAAAACGAGATACAGAGAGTAGAAGTGTATTTAATCGTGCAAGTGCAATGTGCAGGAAAGCTGTTGTGCAAGCAAAACGCAACAACTGGAGAGAGTTTGTAAGCTCTATTAACTCTAATACACCTTCCTCCATGGCATGGAAGAGATTCAAGAGCATTGAGGGAAGACATAGTGCCAGAATAGACTATATCATGACCCAAAACAACCAAATTATAAGAGATAACAAGGATATGGCTAATTATTTCAATCTGGTGTATACGGGAAGGTCAACAACTGCAATATCTTACCCAAAAGCCATGACTCAACAAGAACAATACCTTTCATGCAATCTCGACCTCCTATGCCTACACACAGACTTGGCAGATTCTCCATTGACAATGGATGAACTTTCGCAAGCCATATCTGAGATACGGAATACTGCCCCAGGAGAAGATAACATCCACAACTCCATGCTGTCAAACCTAACCTCAGAACTTCTTGAACGAATCCTTTCCTACTTCAACAGTATCTGGTATACAGGAAACATTCCACAAAACTGGAAAGTTGCAACAATTATTCCTATCTTGAAACCCCAAAAAAACCCCACACTGCCAAATTCATACAGACCAATATCCCTAACATCTTGTCTAGGGAAGCTTATGGAAAGAATCATCAACAACCGGTTGGTTTGGAGATTGGAAAATGGAAAAAAGTTGCATCCCAAACAATATGGATACAGACCAAAAAGGAGCACTGTAGACGCACTGCTGCATTTCACAGAGTCAATTTATTGTGGTTTTGTTGATAGGGCTGTGACAGCGGCCGTCATGATCGACTTAGAAGCAGCCTTTGATAGAATCCCCCATTCCACCATAATCCTACATTGCTTGATGCTTGGGATTAGAGGGAAGATGCTAAAATTCTTAAAGATTTTTCTAACAAATAGGGCAACTAAAACCAAAGTTAATAACACGCAGTCAGAGGAGATAAAAGTTGTCGGTGGTATACCACAGGGTTCTGTTTTGAGCAGCACCTTATTCAACATTGCACTAAGCGATATGCTAGAGACGATTCCTGCCTCGACAGATGGCTGTGTTTTTGCTGATGACATAACTATATGGAGCACAGACAGAGACCCTCATAAAGCCACCTATAATGTCCAGAAAGCCCTAAACAACATAAATGCATGGACAAAGAAATGGAGTCTAAATATCTCTCTAGCTAAGACTGAATGTTCATTTTTCACAACAAGATATTCACTCAAGGATTATATACCGCATTTAAAGTTGGAAGAAACACTCATTCCATTTAATACGAACCCGACACTCTTAGGAATAACATTAGACCCTAAACTACTTTGGCGAACACATATAGAGATAACAACAAAGAAATGTTTAAGCAGACTGAACCTACTTAAGGCAGTGGCAAGTAGAAACTGGGGCGCAGACACAATAATGTTAAGACAGCTGTACACTATGTTTGTGAGGTCCAAAATGCTATATGGTGCGGAAGTTTGGAGTTCTGCAGCTAACACCCACCTAGACAAACTGAGGCGCATTCAGAATTCAGCTTTGAGACTCTGCCTGGGCTGTCCAAAAACTACCCCTATGCATGCGATGGAAATAGAGTTGAACATCGAGCCATTGGACATTCACCTTGACAGAATAGTCTGGCATAAACATCTAAAAAACCTGTCACTTCCCCAGCTGGCTTCTAGTTTTGAGCCCGAGAAAGGGAAACCCCACCATAGGCGCTCATTTCATCACCGCACATCCTTCCTCATCCAAATTCTGCCTGATAAAATCCCGATAGTAAACCAGAACCCTCCTTGGACCTTCTGCTCTCCCAATATAAGACTCCACCTAACTAACAATGTCTCTAAGAGAGACCTTCCTGAAGTTCAGAGAGCAGCTGCATTAGAAACTATTAATGACTCCTACAAGAACTATTATAGAATATTTACAGATGGCTCACTGAACCAGCTTGATGCGAAATCTGGAGCAGGATATTTTGTGGACGACACCAATGAGTCATTCTATGTACCTGCACACTCTACATCAAGCACAGACGTAGAATTGTTGGCGATTGACGCAGCCGTAGCTCACATCGCCAGCGTGGAAAAGCGGGATGTTTGTATTCTCAGCGACTCTATGAGTGCACTGCAGATTTTAAAGCAATACAAACCATCGAACTACTACCGTAGAGTAAACGACATTCACGCTATGCTTGGAAAACTCAGAAGTAAAAACATTTGGTTCCAGTGGGTTCCTGGACATTGTGGTATACATGGCAACGAAGAAGCAGATAAGATAGCTAGAATAGCTGCAAATTTGGGCCCGATTCCATCCAGAAATCTTTCTCTGAGTGCCGGTTTTGCTCTTTGTGACAGAACATTGCAATCTAGATGGGTTGAACAGTGGAACAACGCGATAAACGGTCGCCATTTATACTCAATACAGAAAACACCTAACAACCTGGAAATTTACAAGGAAATCCCTCGTTCAGTATCGACTTTCGCATCCAGAGCAAGAACCGGGCATATCGTTACTCAGGCATACCTCTTCCGTTTTGGACTGGCTGATTCGCCCACTTGTTTGGTATGCCAAGAACAGGAAGAAACTCTCCAACACATCCTTCTGCAATGCCCTGGTCCAGAAAATGCTCCTAGAAAGATACTTAAAGCGAGACTTAAAGAAAAATGCACCCTTGAAAGAGTACTGTCGAACAACACCTTTTGGCGACTTG